>CM067843.1:799125230-799725230 GCA_034509565.1 Triticum monococcum | reverse complement strand
CAATTCTAGAATGAATAATAAACATTTATCATGATATATGAGGAAATAAATAATAACTTTATTATTGCCTCTAGGGCATATTTCCTTCAGTCTCCCACTTGCACTAGAGTCAATAATCTAGATTACACAGTAATGATTCTAACACCTATGGAGCCTTGGTGCTGATCATGTTTTGCTCGTGGAAGAGGCTTAGTCAACGGGTCTGCTACATTCAGATCCGTATGTATCTTGCAAATCTCTATGTCTCCCACCTGAACTAGATCCCGGATGGAATTGAAGCGTCTCTTGATGTGCTTGGTTCTTTTGTGAAATCTGGATTCCTTTGCCAAAGAAATTGCACCAGTATTGTCACAAAAGATTTTCATTGGACCCGATGCACTAGGTATGACACCTAGATCGGATATGAACTCCTTCATCCAGACTCCTTCGCTTGCTGCTTCTAAAGCAGCCATGTACTCCGCTTCACATGTAGATCCCGCCACAACGCTTTGTTTAGAACTGCACCAACTGACAGCTCCACCGTTTAATGTAAACACGTATCCGGTTTGCGATTTAGAATCGTCCGGATCAGTGTCAAAGCTTGCATCAACGTAACCGTTTACAATGAGCTCTTTGTCACCTCCATATACGAGAAACATGTCCTTAGTCCTTTTCAGGTACTACAGGATGTTCTTGACCGCTGTCCAGTGATCCACTCCTGGATTACTTTGGTACCTCCCTGCTAAACTTATAGCAAGGCACACATCAGGTCTGGTACACAGCATTGCATACATGATAGAGCCTATGGCTGAAGCATAGGGAACATCTTTCATTTTCTCTCTATCTTCTGCAGTGGTTGGGCATTGAGTCTGACTCAACTTCACACCTTGTAACACAGGCAAGAACCCTTTCGTTGCTTGATCCATTTTGAACTTCTTCAAAATCTTGTCAAGGTATGTGCTTTGTGAAAGTCCAATTAAGCGTCTTGATCTATCTCTATAGATCTTTATGCCTAATATGTAAGCAGCTTCACCGAGGTCTTTCATTGAAAAACTCTTATTCAAATATCCCTTTATGCTATCCAGAAATTCTATATCATTTCCAATCAGTAATATGTCATCCACATATAATATCAGAAATGCTACAGAGCTCCCACTCACTTTCTTGTAAATACAGGCTTCTCCGAAAGTCTGTATAAAACCAAATGCTTTGATCACACTATCAAAGCGTTTATTCCAACTCCGAGAGGCTTGCACCAGTCCATAAATGGATCACTGGAGCTTGCACACTTTATTAGCTCCCTTTGGATCGACAAAACCTTCCGGTTGCATCATATACAACTCTTCTTCCAGAAATCCATTCAGGAATACAGTTTTGACATCCATCTGCCAAATTTCATAATCATAAAATGTGGCAATTGGTATCATGATTCGGACAGACTAAAGCATCAGTACGTGTGAGAAGGTCTCATCGTAGTCAACCCCTTGAACTTGTCGAAAACCTTCTGCGACAAGTCGAGCTTTGTAGACAGTAATATTACCGTCAGCGCCAGTCTTCTTCTTGAAGATCCATTTATTCTCAATTGCTTGCCGATCATCGGGCAAGTCAACCAAAGTTCATACTTTGTTCTCACACATGGATCCCATCTCAGATTTCATGGCTTCAAGCCATTTTGCGGAATCTGGGCTCACCATCACTTCTTCATAGTTTGTAGGTTCATCATGATCTAGCAGCATGATTTCCAGAACAGGATTACCGTACCACTCTGGCACGATTCTCACTCTAGTTGATCTACGAGGTTCAGTAGTATCTTGTCCTGAAGTTTCATGATCATTATCATTAGCTTCCTCACTAATTGGTGTAGGTGTCGCAGAAACAGTTTTCTGTGATGTACTACTTTCCAATAAGGGAGCAGGTACAGTTACCTCATCAAGTTCTACTTTCCTCCCACTCACATCGTTCGAGAGAAACTCCTTCTCCAGAAAGTTTCCGAATTTAGCAACAAAAGTGTTGCCTTCGGATCTGTGATAGAAGGTGTATCCAATAGTTTCCTTTGGATATCCTATGAAGACACATTTATCCGATTTGGGTTCGAGCTTATCAGGTTGAAGCTTTTTCACATAAGCATCGCAGCCCCAAACTTTCAGAAACGACAACTTTGGTTTCTTGCCAAACCATAGTTCATAAGGCGTCATCTCAACGGATTTTGATGGTGCCCTATTTAACGTGAATGCGGCCGTCTCTAAAGCATAACCCCAAAACGATAGCGGTAAATCAGTAAGAGACATCATAGATCGCACCATATCTAGTAAAGTACGATCACGATGTTCGGACACACCATTACGCTGTGGTGTTCCGGGTGGCGTGAGTTGCGAAACTATTCCGCATTGTTTCAAATGTACACAAACTCATAACTCAAATATTGTCCTCCACGATCAGATCGTCGAAACTTTATTTTCTTGTTACGATGATTTTCAACTTCACTCTAAAATTCTTTGAACTTTTCAAATGTTTCAGACTTATGTTTCATTAAGTAGATATACCCATATCTGCTTAAGTCATCTGTGAAGGTGAGAAAATAACGATATCCGCCACGAGCCTCAATATTCATCGGACCACATACATCTGTATGTATGATTTCCAACAAATCTGTTGCTCTCTCCATAGTACCGGAGAACGGTGTTTTAGTCATCTTGCCCATGAGGCACGGTTCGCAAGTACCAAGTGATTCATAATCAAGTGGTTCCAAAAGTCCATCAGTATGGAGTTTCTTCATGCGCTTTACACCGATATGACCTAAACGGTAGTGCCACAAATAAGTTGCACCATCATTATCAATGCTGCATCTTTTGGCTTCAACATTATGAATATGTGTATCACTACTATTGAGATTTAATAAGAATAGACCACTCTTCAAGGGTGCATGACCATAAAAGATATTACTCATATAAATAGAACAACCATTATTCTCTGATTTAAATGAATAACCGTCTCGCATTAAACAAGATCCATATATAATGTTCATGCTCAACGCTGGCACCAAATAACAATTATTTAGGTCTAATACTAATCCCGAAGGTAGATGTAGGGGTAGCGTGCCGACCGCGATCACATCGACTTTGGAACCGTTTCCCACGCGCATCGTCACCTTGTCCTTAGCCAATCTTCGCTTAATCCGTAGTCCCTGTTTCGAGTTGCAAATATTAGCAATAGAACCAGTATCAAATACCCAGGTGCTACTGCGAGCATTAGTAAGGTGCACATCAATAACATGTATATCACATATACCTTTGTTCACCTTCTCATCCTTCTTATCCGCCAAATACTTGGGGCAGTTCCGCTTCCAGTGACCAGTCTGCTTGCAGTAGAAGCACTCAGTTTCAGGCTTAGGTCCAGACTTGGGTTTCTTCTCTTGAGCAGCAACTTGCTTGCCGTTCTTCTTGAAGTTCCCCTTCTTCTTCCCTTTTCCCTTTTTCTTGAAACTAGTGGTCTTGTTGACCATCAACACTTGATGCTCCTTTTTGATTTCTACCTCCGCAGCTTTCAGCATTGCGAAGAGCTCGGGAATAGTCTTATTCATCCCTTGCATATTATAGTTCATCACGAAGCTCTTGTAGCTTGGTGGCAGTGATTGGAGAATTCTGTCAATGACGCAGTCATCTAGAAGATTAACTCCCATCTGAATCAAGTGATTATTATACCCAGACATTTTGAGTATATGCTCACTGACAGAACTGTTCTCCTCCATCTTGCAGCTATATAACTTATTGGAGACTTCATATCTCGCAATCCGGGCATTTGCTTGAAATATTAACTTCAACTCTTGGAACATCTCATATGCTCCATGACGTTCAAAACGTCGTTGAAGTCCCGATTCTAAGCCGTAAAGCATGGCACATAGAACTATCGAGTAGTCATCAGCTTTGCTCTGCCAGACGTTTATAACATCTGGTGTTGCTCCAGCAGCAGGCCTGGCACCCAGCGGTGCTTCCAGGATGTAATTCTTCTGTGCAGCAATGAGGATAATCCTCAAGTTACGGACCCAGTCCGTGTAATTGCTACCATCATCTTTCAACTTCGCTTTCTCAAGGAACGCATTAAAATTCAACGAAACAACATCACGGGCCATCTATCTACAATCAAACATACATAAGCAAGATACTATCAGGTACTAAGTTCATGATAAATTTAAGTTCAATTAGTTAAATTACTTAAAGAACTCCCACTTAGATAGACATCCCTCTAATCCTCTAAGTGATCACGTGATCCAAATCAACTAAACCATGTCCGATCATCACGTGAGATGGAGTAGTTTCATTGGTGAACATCATTATGTTGATCATATCTACTATATGATTCCCGCTCGACCTTTCGGTCTCCATGTTCCGAGGCCATATCTGTATATGCTTGGCTCGTCAAGTATAACCTGAGTATTCCGCGTGTGCAACTGTTTTGCACCCGTTGTATTTGAACGTAGAGCCTATCACACCCGATCATCACGTGGTGTCTCAGCACGAAGAACTTTCGCAACGGTGCATACTCAGGGAGAACACTTCTTGATAATTTAGTGAGAGGTCATCTTATAATGCTACCGTCAATCAAAGCAAGATAAGATGCATAAAAGATAAACATCACATGCAATCAATATAAGTGATATGATATGGCCATCATCATCTTGTGCCTGTGATCTCCATCTCCGAAGCACCGTCATGATCACCATCGTCACCGGCGCGACACCTTGATCTCCATCGTAGCATCGTTGTCGTCTCGCCAATCTTATGCTTCCACGACTATCGCTACCGCTTAGTGATAAAGTAAAGCATTACAGCGCGATTGCATTGCATACAATAAAGCGACAACCATATGTCTCCTGCCAGTTGCCGATAACTTGGTTACAAAACATGATCATCTCATACAATAAAATTTAGCATCATGTCTTGACCATATCACATCACAACATGCCCTGCAAAAACAAGTTAGACGTCCTCTACTTTCTTTGTTGCAAGTTTTACGTGGCTGCTATGGGCTTAAGCAAGAACCAATCTGTCGGTGTACTAAAGTAGGGGTACCTTAGTATCCCGTACTTGTGCACGGGCAGTCGCAGCGTCCCGCGGCAAGGCTTGTCGGGTGACCGCCAAGATCCTCCATGGTTCCTTTGGAGCCATTCAAGAACAAAGTATTCAAGACCCCGGCAAGAGGAGCTTGCCGGGAAGGCCAACCAAGGCTCGGTGAGCGACAAGCTCCCGGACGCGACAAGACAACAAACGTGGCAAGGCTCTTGCCGCGGCAAGCTTCCACTCTGTACCTGCGCTCCAGCGCATCTACCAACGTGTCGCTCTGGGACCCTTCCAGGCGTACATGGCGGAAAGCTGTGCAGCCAGAGGTACATGGTGGCGAGCGGCGCTGACAAGGTTGCCATCGTGGCAAGCAATGGCGTCCCTAGCGGTCCCTTTCTACACCGTCTAGGCGACACAGACAGGCATTTAATGCCTTTGTCCCCTGCCGTCAGGGTTAGGTATGATAACACTGTTGTAGGCGGCGGTGCCAACCGCAGTGCCTTTTCCATTTTTGCCCTTCTCTACGTTGCCACCTGTCGGTGACCCCTTTAGCGTATAAAAGGAGGCCCATGCGCAACGTAGAGGGGGTCGGCCAACAGAACACACTCACGCTCGGTCCCGCTAGTCGCTGGAGTGTACTGTAGCACACCGCGCTCCCGAGCAAGAAATCAATACAAACACAAAGCAGGAGTAGGGTTTTACGCATCCGTGCGGCCCGAACCTGGGTAAACCGATCGTGTCGCTCGTGCGCATCGCCTCGATCTGCTCTTCGTGCTCTCTCCGCCCCCCCTACCGAACCACAAGGGGATCGGTCCGCCGTGGTCCCATAGGTGTCCGTGGGGATCAGCACCCCCGACATCTTTGGCGCGCCAGGTAGGGGTGCGTCGAGGTTGTGTGAACCTGATCCGGCATTCGCACGAGCCAAATCTCCATCGTCTTCATCGACATGCCGCCGAAGAAGAAGGCTTCGGAGGCGGCTGCTCCGTCTGTGCCAAGCCCACCATCGCCGGAGCGAACGAATGGTGGAGTAGACGCCGGCGGAAGAACGGGCGCCGACGAGGGAGCTCATGGTGCTGCCAGGTCCAGGGACAAGACCGCGCTGCACATCGGCGGCGCGGTCGACTCCCACAATGACCGGGCGCACTCCAAGACCTCGGTGTCCGTACACGCACCGCGCCCATCTCAGGAGGCGCGGGACCAGCAGCGTCATGGTACTCACGGTACCATACGTTTGCTGGGCCAAGATCAAGCTGGTGGATCCCGGAGTGCTCAAGACCAGCATGCACGCCAACATGCTGGAGCGAGCGTGGCATGGTCGCTTGGACGAGATACTGCTCCTTCTAACGTAGTTAGAAGTCCGAGCATATCCCGTTCCTCACACCGTTCGCCGCTGCCGCCCGCCACTCCGGCAGAAGCTTTGGTGCGAGCTCAACTGCTCCTAGACTACCCTCCAGTGGCGGACAAGATTGACGACTGGAGGGCCACCATCCAGAGTCTCATCGGCTTTGCCAACGGCGACAGTCCACGGCAGCCAAGTACTTCGGTGCCGCGGCAAGTCAGCCAGGAACGAGCCAGTGGCGACAAGACCGGTGGGGGTGCAACCACTGTGCACTCTCCGCCCCGAAGGCCAAGATCGCCGACTCGTTGGATCCACCACGACAGCGACTCTACCGTGTCATCAGATCCACGAGTTCGTCGCGACCAGCGCTCTGCACGAACGACAACAAGAAGACGCTCGTACACGCATCGAGCGCCGAAGAGAAGCGCGGCGTCAATCAGACCTGCGCGCTGGGCCCTCTATCGATATGCATGCGCCAGGGGAACCAGGTGACTTGCCATACGTGGTAGGTTGCCATGCGTTTACCCATGAGCTGCGGCAAGTCCAGTGGCCCAGCCAGAAGCATTTCAAGCCAGACGTACCGGAGAAGTACGACGGCAAGTCGCACCCGTCGGAGTTCCTCAGCATCTACACCATCGCGGTGCAGGCTGCCGGGGGGCGAGACGACAAGGTCCTTGCCAACTACTTCCCGCTGGTGCTCAAGCCCGAAGTCAGGTCCTGGCTCATGCACTTGCCGGATAACTCCATATCCTCTTGGGCAGACCTGTGCCATCAGTTTGTCGGCGCCTTCACAGGCGGCCACAAACCTCACGGCCAGGAGAGTGATCTTCACCTGCTCGCCCAGAAGGAAGGAGAGCCCCTGCGCAAGGACACCCAGAGATTCAACCGTGTACAGCGCAACATCCCAGACATCCACCCCGCCGCGGTCATCAGTGCGTTCCATCAGAACGTGCGTAACCGCGGGATGCGGGAGGAGATGGCGATGAGCAGGATCAGAGACGTCAGTGAGCTATATGCCCTGGCCGACAAGTGTGCACGCGCTGAAGAAGGGAGGAAACTCCTCGGAGAGAATGCTGGAGCAGGAGGATCTGACAGCGAAGATGCTGCATCGGCAAAGAAAAACCGGCGGCGCAATAACAAGAAGAAGAAAGGCAAAGAAGTGCTAGTTGTTGAGCAGTCCGGCAACGACGGTGGCGCCAACAAAGCCAAAGTTGGTAGCTCCGAGAAGGAGGTTGCCGCATGTACCAACTGCCAGGCTGTGGCGGCCGCCGACAAGCAGTATTGCAAGATCCATCGCACCAAGGGCCATGACCTCCAGAGCTGCAAGAAGGTCGAGCAGCTTGTCCAGCAGCAGAAAGCTGAGTACGAGCGGCGCGACAAGGAGAGGGCCCAAGGAGGCGGCGGAGAAGCCGGCAAGAAGCACGCTGGCCGGGGAGGACGCCGCGGCAAGGCAAAGCAGCGGCAAGGAGACAGACCTCCCCGCGGCCGCGACAAGGATGAAGACGAAGACGATGATGAAGACATAGATGATGTCGAGAACAGTGAGCAGGAGTTTCAGGAAGCTACAGAAGTCTTGTGCGTTGACGGCGGTGCTTCTCTGCATACTTCCCACCGCCAACTCAAACAGTGGCTGCGGGAAGTTAATGCGGCAGAGCCACCTGTCGAATCGCGCAAGCTTCTAAAATGGTCCAGCATGCCTATCATCTTTGACATTGAGGACCACCCTGATCGCACAACTGCGGTCGGGTGCTTGCCGCTGTTGGTTTCACCAACCATCCGCAACCTCAAAGTCACAAAGATGCTAGTTGACGGCGGGGCCGGCTTGAACCTGATCTCCTCCGCTGTGCTCCAGAAACTCCAGATCCCTGACAGCAAGCTCGAAGAAACCGGCATGTTCCAAGGAATTAACCCGGGAAGGAGCAAGCCGAAAGGGAAGGTCATGTTGCCGGTAACATTTGGCAGCGAGCTGAACTTCAGAACTGAGAGGGTCACTTTTGACGTTGCCGATTTCCCATTACCTTACAATGGGATACTTGGCCGTCCAGCGCTCGCCAAGTTCATGGCAGCCTCTCACTATGCATACAACATGCTCAAGATGCCAGGCTCGATAAGCGTCATCTCTGTCCCTGGCGACAAGAAGGATGCCCTTATCTGCGCCGACAAGATCTACCGGGAAGCAGCAGCCGCTACAGATCGCAAACCACTTGCCGCTGAAGCTCCCGGGGGGAAGAAGAAGACCAAGACCGGCAAGAGCTCTGATGCCCACTCCGGCAAGCGCACCTCTTCGGAGTGCTGCGCCACCATCGAGGACGCACCATCGAGCTCCACCGGCAAGTGTAAGAAGGCAATGGCAGCTCCGCCAGCAACTAAGAAGATATCCGCCAAGGAGGGCGGCATTGGCGGTACTTTCACCATCAGTGCCACTTTGGACCCCAAATAGGAAAGCGCGCTCATTGCTTTCTTGCGGGTGAATGTCGATGTGTTTGCGTGGCAACCGTCTGACATCCCCGGTGTTCCCAGGAAAGTAATTTAGCACCATCTTGCTGTTTGTCCTCATGCGCGGCCTGTCAAGCAGAAGGTCAGGAAGCAAGCAGTGAAGCACCAAGAATTCATAGCAGAAGAAATCAAGAAGTTGGAAGCAGCAGGCCTTGTCAGAAGAGTGCGTCATCCCACGTGGTTGGCCAATCCTGTTGTAGTGCGCAAGGCAAATGGAAAATGGAGGCTTTGTATTGACTTTACTGATGTTAATAAAGCTTGTCCCAAAGACCCATTTCCCTTGCCATGCATTGACCAGATTGTTGACTCCACAGCCGGATGTGATTTGCTTTCATTTCTTGACGCATACTCAGGATACCATCAGATCTTCATGGCAGAAGAGGATGAGGAGAAAACCGCATTCATTACTCCATGTGGCACGTACTGTTTCATACGGATGCCTTTCGGATTAAAGAATGCTGGTTCAACGTTTGCAAGAGTAGTCCATGTCGCTCTTAAGCCGCAAATACACAGAAATGTGGAGGCCTACATGGATGATATAGTGGTCAAGAGCAAGGACAGGGCAACTCTGATTCAAGATTTAGAAGAAACCTTTGCAAATCTGCGCAAGATCAACCTCAAGCTCAACCCCGAGAAGTGCGTGTTTGGAGTCCCTTCCGGCAAGCTTCTCGGGTTCTTTATGTCTCAGCGAGGAATTGAAGCCAATCTCGACAAGATCAAGGCCATTGAGCAGATCAAAGCACCAAAGTGCGTCAAGGATGTACGAAAGCTTGCCGGTTGAGTGGCTGCTCTCAACAGGTTTATCTCTCGGTCTGCCGAGCGCGCCCTGCCGTTTTTCAAAATTTTGAAAAAGGCGGGTCCAATGAAATGGACTCCGGAAGCGGAGGCTGCGCTGCAGGACTTGAAGAGATACCTGTCCTCCACTCCAACACTTGTCGCACCTAAGCCGCAAGAGAAGTTGTTGCTGTACATAGCGGCAACCAATCAAGTGGTTAGTGCTGCGTTAGTGGCGGAGAGGGAGGCAGATGACGAGCCAGCAACTGCGGCAAGCGCATCCAGCGACGAGCAGGGGGCTTCCCCGAGAAGTTCTGGTCCCGACAAGGATGGAACTGCGCAGGTGCGCGAAGAGATACAGAAGAAAATGGTGCAGCGCCCAGTTTACTTTGTCAGTTCACTTCTGCAGGGGGCTAGGTCAAGGTACTCTGGTGTGCAGAAATTGCTTTTTGGCCTTCTCATGGCCTCGAGAAAGCTATGCCATTACTTCCAAGCACACGAGATAACAGTTGTCACTCGCTTTCCGCTAAAGAAGATACTGCAGAATCCAGAAGCGACATGCAGGATTGTCGAGTGGGCACTGAAATTTCAAGCTTTGGCCTCAAATTTGAGAGTACTTCAACAATCCAAAGCAGAGCATTGGCAGAATTCATAGCAGAGTGGACGCCAACACCAGATGAAGAAATTCCAGAAACGAGCATCCCCGTCAAGGAGGCAAGCAAAGAGTGGCTTATGTACTTTGACGGTGCCTTCTCGCTGCAAGGCGCCGGCGCTGGTGTGCTGCTTGTCGCACCCACTGGAGAGCACCTCAAGTACATAGTCCAGATGCACTTTCCCAAGGAGCAAGCGACAAACAATACTGCAGAGTATGAAGGCTTGCTTGCCGGTCTTAGGATTGCGGCAGACCTTGGGATCAAGAAGCTCATTGTCAGGGGTGACTCGCAGCTTGTCGTCCGCCAAGTAAACAAGAATTATCAGAGTCCGTTGATGGAAGCCTACATTGACGAAGTGAGAAAGCTAGAAGAGCACTTTGACGGCCTGCGGATGGAGCATATCCCAAGGGCTCAGAACGACATTGCCGATGGCCTGTCAAAGTGCGCCGCACTTAAGTTACCTGTGGAACCAGGGATCTTTGTGCTCAAGCTAACTCAACCGTCTGTAACACCGTCAACTGGACAGAGCAAGAAGAGGAAGTTGATTTCTGGCGACTATTTTCCGGCAGAGCTTCCCGAAGCCGCCGCCAAGAAGGTCCCCAAGATCAACACCAACGGTGCTGAGGGGCAGTCTGCTCCGGCAAGCCCCAGGGTTTGTTTCGTTGAAGCAGACGCCCCCGACAAGTTTTGCTCCGGCAAGCTTGTCGGGGAATGTCAAGCTCCGGCAGAGCCGCGGGTTCTTGCCGTAGAAGTGGATGTTCCCGCAGTAGCAGACATGCCTTTAGTCCTTGTTGTCGAGCCACAAGCTCCAGAATGGGCGCAGCAGATTGTCCATTTCCTTCAGACAGGAGAACTTCCCGAAGAGCAAGAAGAAGCGGAAAGAGTAGCCTGGCAGTCTAGTATGTACCAGTTTGTCGATAACACACTGTGCAGAAGAAGACTCAACGGAGTGAAATTGAAGTGTATTCCCCGGGAAGATGGACAAAAGCTGTTGGCAGAGATACATGGAGGCAAAGGTGCCTGCGCCGGCAAGTTCCCTAAAAGCGTAGGGTAAAAACATACAAAGGAATGAATCAAGTAAAGGAAATAACATTGCAATCATTGCACAGAATAAAGTTATATTACAAGATAAGCTTGTCGCAGCTCTAACAAATTGTTTTCATGACATGATCAGAAGCGACAAGAAAAGAAGGAAATGAGTGAACTAATCTACACGGTTGCCCTCGACCCTCTTGATCCTGCTCACCCTGTCCGCAATGGGTGCGACAAGGGTCTTGAGCGCCTCCAGATAAGCATCCGGCGGCAAGGACCGGAGGACGTTGGTGAGGTTGAGGCCCGGATTGCGGAACGCCACCTTCATCAGCACCTTCTGAAGAGCTCCCGCGCAGATCTTGCGCGACTTGTCGGCAAGCTGCTTCGGGATCCCTTCCCGGAGTCGCCGGAGTGCCGTCGCCACGCCCTTGAAGAAAGAAGTGAGCTTGGCGCTGGGTTGGAGGTTCTCGTCGGAGGAGTACCCGAGATCCTCCATTCCCAGCTACGCCAACTCCTTGTCGATGTCGGCGGCAACGTCCACGAGCCCTTCCGTCCAGTGCTCCACATTCTCCCGGAATGTGCTCTGGGCGGCGGCAGCGCTCGCCAGCAGCGCCTTGCCGGCCTTGACTTCCTCCTTCAGAGCTGTCTCCTGCTCCTTGGCACTGTCCAGTGTCTTGGTCAGAGCGATCAGCTTCGACTCAAGATCTACATCGGAGTCCTTGGCGGCATCAAGCTCCTTACCCTTCTCGGCAAGGCAGGTCTGCAGCTTCGAGTAGCTGACGGCGTCCTTCTCGCGCTCAAGCTTGAGCGCGGCAAGCTCGTCGCCGTTCGCCTTGAGGTCGGCCTCCAGCTGCACCACCTTCGTTTCCAACTCATTCTTGGCGGCCTCGGCAGCTGCGGCAGCGTCTTCGGCTTGCTTGAGGGCTCCGCCAACCGTTCGCTCGCGCGCGGCAAGTTCCTCCTCGGGGCTGTCAAGATCAACTTTCTGCTGAACCAGCTCGCCCTCCTGCACGGACAGCTTCTCAGCGGCAAGTCTATGTTGCTCTTCGATTTCGGCCTTCTCGAGGAGGAAAGCCCTCTGCTCCTCGGCAAGCTGCTCCCGCTCCACCGCCAAGGACCGGAGAGCTTCTTGATTTTGGCCCCAGAGCTCCTCCGCGCGCTTCTCAACATCGACTCCCGCCTTGGCGACAAGCGCTTCCCGAGAATCCAGCTTGGCCTGCCGGGCGCGGTAGAGTGATATCAGTTTCTGCAGCAGCCGCTCCTCCTTAGGCTCGCCGCTGCTGCTGCTTGGCGCGTCGACCAGCGCCAGCCCGGCGGAGGCAAGCACTTCTCCGTCGAAGATCTCTCCCTCGACCGGTGCCCTGGAGCTTGACGCCCAGGGGAGTTGATGAAGATGTCGTCGCCGGCCTTCAAGTATACACCAGGCTGGGGCTCTTCGGAGCCTGGCGCGGCGGCAGCAGCGGAGGGGTCGGCGGTCGGTGCAGCGCCATGCACTCCTGCGGCCTCCGGGTCGTCAGTACGATCGCCGGATCCCCCGCCTGCTTCTGCTGCGGCAGCCCTGGCGGCCTCTTTGCCGGCGGGCTCGTCGGCGCCGGCTGCTTCCTCGGCGGCAACAGCGTCGTCGGCGGCAACTTCAGTCTCCATCGGCTCTGCAGCAGATGGATCTGACAGCCGAGAAAGAGGAGAAGAATCAAACAAATATCCAAGAAAGAAGAAGAAGATCAACAAGAAGAAGAAGCCAAGGGAAGTTTGAGAGCAAGGAGATTACCTGTGCCAGGCTCTGCGGTCGTGGTCTCCGTCGCCGGGGGGTCGCTGGTGCTGTCCTTTGCTGGAGACCCCTCCCTTGTCGGGGGCTCCTCCCTTGCGGGAGCCTCCTCCCTTGCCGGAGAGCTCTCCCTTGCCGGGGACCTCTCCCTTGCCGGAGGACTCTTCCTTGGCGCTTCGGGGGCGGCCTCCGGGCTCTCCTGGTGGGGCTGCTCTGCTCCTGCACAAGTCAGCAAACAGATATCAGCAAAGCAAGACTCTTCATGCGCGCCCAACAGCGGGAAGTAGAGAAGATACTTACGCTGGGGGCAGCTCTGGAGATCAGCCGCCGGGTCCGGCAAGGTCGTCTCGGGCGCGGCCCCTACTGACGCGGTGGGTTCGTCCTCGATGACAATTACCGGCGCCTTGGCCCTCTTTGCTGCCCTCTGAGCCAGAGTCCTGAAAAGGAACAGATTCAGAGAAAAGAAAGTGAGATACAAGACAAAAACAGCAAGGATTGGTGGACTGCAAGAACAACAAGGAAAACTTACTCTTCTTCTTCTTCCTTGCCAGAGCTGAACGCGGAGAAATCAAAGTCTGGCTCGCATCTGGCGCGGGAAGGTGGAGGAGTGGGTTCCCTTGGTCGCTTGGCGGGAGCAGAAGCAGTGGTCCTGGAAGACCCTGCTCCAGTTGTCGCGGCAGCGTGGGGCGCTCCCGCGGCAACGGTGCTTGCCGCGGTGGAGCGTGTCGCGCGACGCGGCGACTGTCGACTCGCCTGCCGCCTCGCCACGTCCCCGACTTTGCGGAGACGCCTTCTTGGTGGACATGGAGGCTCTTCTTGCGGCGTGCTGTCTGAAGACGAGGAGGAGGAGGAGTTGATATCCAACGAGCCACTCGTCTCCTCGGCGGGCTCGCTCGGCTCGGCATCACGCCCGGCAAGCTCTTTCTTGCCGGCAGTCTCCCCTTGCCCGGCAAGATCTTTCTTGCCGGCAGGCTCCTCTTGCCGGGCAAGCTCTTTCTTGCCGCTGAGCTCCTCTCGCTCGGCGCAGTTTGCCGCCTCTGCTGCCGTTGCCTCCTCCAAAGTGAATCCGAACTCGCCTGCCGCTGCAGCTGCCGCCGCCTCTTCCAGCCTGGTGGCGATGCACTTCAACTCTGCCTCGGTGGTGTCACGAGTGAGGCCATCCTTATAACGCCCTCGATGCGGCTATGTCTCCCACGTGTCGAGGCACGACTTAGAGACATAGGCGCATTGAAAGCAATGTCACAAGTCGGGAATCATTACACAACCCAAGTACATATATAATATAAAGGGGGGATAATAATAATAGTTGGCTTACACTTGCCATGTCACATCAAAGTACATAAATAACATCCATCATACAATCACTCATGGCCCGACTACGGCGCCAAAATAGAAAAGACCCCCAACAAGCGACTAATCCCTGAATCGAACCCCGAATAGGCACCACTACTGATCATCAGGAAAAGAAACATAGTATCGCTGAGAGTCCTCGTCGTACTCCCACTTCAGCTCGAACGCGCCATCTGGAGGAGTATCATCGGTCCCTGCATCTGGTGTAATAGTAATCTGTGAGCCACAAAGGACTCAGCAATCTCGCACCCTCGCGATCAAGACTATTTAAGCTAAATAGGTAGGAAAGGGGTAATGTATGTGGAGCTGCAGCAAGCGACTAGCATATATGGTGGCTAACTTATTCGCAAAGTAGAGCGAGAAGAGAAGGCAAAGCACGAGCGGAAACTAAATAGAGCAGACTACGCAAACATAACTCCAACGCCGTGTCCACTTCCCGGACTCCGCCGAGAAGAGGCCATCACGGCAACACACGCCGTTGATTCATTTTAATTAAGTAAGTTCAAGTTATCTACAACCGAACATTAACAAATTCCCATCTGCCCATAACCGCGGGCACGGCTTTCGAAAGATCAACCCCTGCAGGGGGGTCCCAACTTAGCCCATAACAAGCTCTCACGGTCAACGAAGGAATAGACCTCCACCCAGGACCCACCGATCAGACTCAGTATCCCAGTACAACAAGATGATTCGACAGGTCAAAACTAGTCCAGCAACACCGCCCGAATGTGCCGACAAATCCCGATAGGAGCTGCACATATCTCTTTCTCAGGGCACACTCAGATGAACACTACGTACAACTAAAACCAACCCTCGAGTTGTCCCGAGGTGGCGCTGCAAGTGGCTCGGTTCGGACCAACACTCAGAGGAGCACTGGCCCGTGGGGGCAAACTCAGAGATTCAACCGTGTACAGCGCAACATCCCAGACATCCACCCCGCCGCGGTCATCAGTGCATTCCATCAGAACGTGCGTAACCGCGGGATGCGGGAGGAGATGGCGATGAGCAGGATCAGAGACGTCAGTGAGCTATATGCCCTGGCCGACAAGTGTGCACGCGCTGAAGAAGGGAGCAAACTCCCCGGAGAGAATGCTGGAGCAGGAGGATCTGACAGCGAAGATGCTGCACCGGCAAAGAAAAACCGGCGGCGCAATAACAGGAAGAAGAAAGGCAAAGAAGTGCTAGTTGTTGAGCAGTCCGGCAACGACGGTGGCGCCAACAAAGCCAAAGTTGGTAGCTCCGAGAAGGAGGTTGCCGCATGTACCAACTGCCAGGCTGTGGCGGCCGCCGACAAGCAGTATTGCAAGATCCATCGCACCAAGGGCCATGACCTCCAGAGCTGCAAGAAGGTCGAGCAGCTTGTCCAGCAGCAGAAAGCTGAGTACGAGCGGCGCGACAAGGAGAGGGCCCAAGGAGGCGGCGGAGAAGCCGGCAAGAAGCACGCTGGCCGGGGAGGACGCCGCGGCAAGGCAAAGCAGCGGCAAGGAGACAGACCTCCCCGCGGCCGCGACAAGGATGAAGACGAAGACGATGATGAAGACATAGATGATGTCGAGAACAGTGAGCAGGAGTTTCAGGAAGCTACAGAAGTCTTGTGCGTTGACGGCGGTGCTTCTCTGCATACTTCCCACCGCCAACTCAAACAGTGGCTGCGGGAAGTTAATGCGGCAGAGCCACCTGTCGAATCGCGCAAGCTTCTGAAATGGTCCAGCATGCCTATCATCTTTGACATTGAGGACCACCCTGATCGCACAACTGCGGTCGGGTGCTTGCCGCTGTTGGTTTCACCAACCATCCGCAACCTCAAAGTCACAAAGATGCTAGTTGACGGCGGGGCCGGCTTGAACCTGATCTCCTCCGCTGTGCTCCAGAAACTCCAGATCCCTGACAGCAAGCTCGAAGAAACGGGCATGTTCCAAGGAATTAACCCGGGAAGGAGCAAGCCGAAAGGGAAGGTCACGTTGCCGGTAACATTTGGCAGCGAGCTGAACTTCAGAACTGAGAGGGTCACTTTTGACGTTGCCGATTTCCCATTACCTTACAATGGGATACTTGGTCGTCCAGCGCTCGCCAAGTTCATGGCAGCCTCTCACTATGCATACAACATGCTCAAGATGCCAGGCTCGATAAGCGTCATCTCTGTCCCTGGCGACAAGAAGGATGCCCTTATCTGCGCCGACAAGATCTACCGGGAAGCAGCAGCCGCTACAGATCACAAACCACTTGCCGCTGAAGCTCCCGGGGGGAAGAAGAAGACCAAGACCGGCAAGAGCTCTGATGCCCACTCCGGCAAGCGCACCTCTTCAGAGTGCTGCGCCACCGTCGAGGACGCACCATCGAGCTCCACCGGCAAGTGTAAGAAGGCAATGGCAGCTCCGCCAGCAACTAAGAAGATATCCGCCAAGGAGGGCGGCACTGGCGGTACTTTCACCATCAGTGCCACTTTGGACCCCAAATAGGAAAGCGCGCTCATTGCTTTCCTGCGGGTGAATGTCGATGTGTTTGCGTGGCAACCGTCTGACATCCCCGGTGTTCCCAGGAAAGTAATTGAGCACCATCTTGCTGTTTGTCCTCATGCGCGGCCTGTCAAGCAGAAGGTCAGGAAGCAAGCAGTGAAGCACCAAGAATTCATAGCAGAAGAAATCAAGAAGTTGGAAGCAGCAGGCCTTGTCAGAAGAGTGCTCCATCCCACGTGGTTGGCCAATCCTGTTGTAGTGCGCAAGGCAAATGGAAAATGGAGGCTTTGTATTGACTTTACTGATGTTAATAAAGCTTGTCCCAAAGACCCATTTCCCTTGCCATGCATTGACCAGATTGTTGACTCCACAGCCGGATGTGATTTGCTTTCATTTCTTGACGCATACTCAGGATACCATCAGATCTTCATGGCAGAAGAGGATGAGGAGAAAACCGCATTCATTACTCCATGTGGCACGTACTGTTTCATACGGATGCCTTTTGGATTAAAGAATGCTGGTTCAACGTTTGCAAGAGTAGTCCATGTCGCTCTTAAGCCGCAAATACACAGAAATGTGGAGGCCTACATGGATGATATAGTGGTCAAGAGCAAGGACAGGGCAACTCTGATTCAAGATTTAGAAGAAACCTTTGCAAATCTGCGCAAGATCAACCTCAAGCTCAACCCCGAGAAGTGCGTGTTTGGAGTCCCTTCCGGCAAGCTTCTCGGGTTCTTTATGTCTCAGCGAGGAATTGAAGCCAATCCCGACAAGATCAAGGCCATTGAGCAGATCAAAGCACCAAAGTGCGTCAAGGATGTACGAAAGCTTGCCGGTTGAGTGGCTGCTCTCAACAGGTTTATCTCTCGGTCTGCCGAGCGCGCCCTGCCGTTTTTCAAAATTTTGAAAAAGGCGGGTCCAATGAAATGGACTCCGGAAGCGGAGGCTGCGCTGCAGGACTTGAAGAGATACCTGTCCTCCACTCCAACACTTGTCGCACCTAAGCCGCAAGAGAAGTTGTTGCTGTACATAGCGGCAACCAATCAAGTGGTTAGTGCTGCGTTAGTGGCGGAGAGGGAGGCAGATGACGAGCCAGCAACTGCGGCAAGCGCATCCAGCGACGAGCAGGGGGCTTCCCCGAGAAGTTCTGGTCCCGACAAGGATGGAACTGCGCAGGTGCGCGAAGAGATACAGAAGAAAATGGTGCAGCGCCCAGTTTACTTTGTCAGTTCACTTCTGCAGGGGGCTAGGTCAAGGTACTCTGGTGTGCAGAAATTGCTTTTTGGCCTTCTCATGGCCTCGAGAAAGCTATGCCATTACTTCCAAGCACACGAGATAACAGTTGTCACTCGCTTTCCGCTAAAGAGGATACTGCAGAATCCAGAAGCGACATGCAGGATTGTCGAGTGGGCACTGAAATTGTCAAGCTTTGGCCTCAAATTTGAGAGTACTTCAACTATCCAAAGCAGAGCATTGGCAGAATTCATAGCAGAGTGGACGCCAACACCAGATGAAGAAATTCCAGAAACGAGCATCCCCGTCAAGGAGGCAAGCAAAGAGTGGCTTATGTACTTTGACGGTGCCTTCTCGCTGCAAGGCGCCGGCGCTGGTGTGCTGCTTGTCGCACCCACTGGAGAGCACCTCAAGTACGTAGTCCAGATGCACTTTCCCAAGGAGCAAGCGACAAACAATACTGCAGAGTATGAAGGCTTGCTTGCCGGTCTTAGGATTGCGGCAGACCTTGGGATCAAGAAGCTCATTGTCAGGGGTGACTCGCAGCTTGTCGTCCGCCAAGTAAACAAGAATTATCAGAGTCCGTTGATGGAAGCCTACATTGACGAAGTGAGAAAGCTAGAAGAGCACTTTGACGGCCTGCGGATGGAGCATATCCCAAGGGCTCAGAACGACATTGCCAATGGCCTGTCAAAGTGCGCCGCACTTAAGTTACCTATGGAACCAGGGATCTTTGTGCTCAAGCTAACTCAACCGTCCGTAACACCGTCAACTGGACAGAGCAAGAAGAGGAAGTTGATTTCTGGCGACTATTTTCCGGCAGAGCTTCCCGAAGCCGCCGCCAAGAAGGTCCCCAAGATCAACACCAACGGTGCTGAGGAGCAGTCTGCTCCGGCAAGCCCCAGGGTTTGTTTCGTTGAAGCAGACGCCCCCGACAAGTTTTGCTCCGGCAAGCTTGTCGGGGAATGTCAAGCTCCGGCAGAGCCGCGGGTTCTTGCCGTAGAAGCGGATGTTCCCGCAGTAGCAGACATGCCTTTAGTCCTTGTTGTCGAGCCACAAGCTCCAGAATGGGCGCAGCAGATTGTCCATTTCCTTCAGATAGGAGAACTTCCCGAAGAGCAAGAAGAAGCGGAAAGAGTAGCCTGGCAGTCTAGTATGTACCAGTTTGTCGATAACACACTGTGCAGAAGAAGACTCAACGGAGTGAAATTGAAGTGTATTCCCCGGGAAGATGGACAAAAGCTGTTGGCAGAGATACATGGAGGCAAAGGTGCCTGTGCCGGCAAGTTCCCTAAAAGCGTAGGGTAAAAACATACAAAGGAAGGAATCAAGTAAAGGAAATAACATTGCAATCATTGCACAGAATAAAGTTATGTTACAAGATAAGCTTGTCGCAGCTCTAACAAATTGTTTTCATGACATGATCAGAAGCGACAAGAAAAGAAGGAAATGGGTGAACTAATCTACACGGTTGCCCTTGACCCTCTTGATCCCGCTCACCCTGTCCGCAATGGGTGCGACAAGGGTCTTGAGCGCCTCCAGATCAGCATCCGGCGGCAAGGACCGGAGGACGTTGGTGAGGTTGAGGCCCGGATTGCGGAACGCCACCTTCATCAGCACCTTCTGAAGAGCTCCCGCGCAGATCTTGCGCGACTTGTCGGCAAGCTGCTTCGGGATCCCTTCCCGGAGTCGCCGGAGTGCCGTCGCCACGCCCTTGAAGAAAGAAGTGAGCTTGGCGCTGGGTTGGAGGTTCTCGTCGGAGGAGTACCCGAGATCCTCCATTCCCAGCTGCGCCAACTCCTTGTCGATGTCGGCGGCAACGTCCACGAGCCCTTCCGTCCAGTGCTCCACATTCTCCCGGAATGTGCTCTGGGCGGCGGCAGCGCTCGCCAGCAGCGCCTTGCCGGCCTTGACTTCCTCCTTCAGAGCTGTCTCCTGCTCCTTGGCACTATCCAGTGTCTTGGTCAGAGCGATCAGCTTCGACTCAAGATCTACAACGGAGTCCTTGGCGGCATCAAGCTCCTTGCCCTTCTCGGCAAGGCGGGTCTGCAGCTCCGAGTAGCTGACGGCGTCCTTCTCGCGCTCAAGCTTGAGCGCGGCAAGCTCGTCGCCGTTCGCCTTGAGGCCGGCCTCCAGCTGCACCACCTTCGTTTCCAACTCATTCTTGGCGGCCTCGGCAGCTGCGGCAGCGTCTTCGGCTTGCTTGAGGGCTCCGCCAACCGTTTGCTCGCGCGCGGCAAGTTCCTCCTCGGGGCTGTCAAGATCAACTTTCCGCTGAACCAGCTCGCCCTCCTGCACGGACAGCTTCTCAGCGGCAAGTCTATGTTGCTCTTCGATTTCGGCCTTCTCGAGGAGGAAAGCCCTCTGCTCCTCGGCAAGCTGCTCCCGCTCCGCCGCCAAGGACCGGAGAGCTTCTTGATTTTGGCCCCAGAGCTCCTCCGCGCGCTTCTCAACATCGACTCCCGCCTTGGCGACAAGCGCTTCCCGAGAATCCAGCTTGGCCTGCCGGGCGCGGTAGAGTGATATCAGTTTCCGCAGCAGCCGCTCCTCCTTAGGCTCGCCGCTGCTGCTGCTTGGCGCGTCGACCAGCGCCAGCCCGACGGAGGCAAGCACTTCTCCGTCGAAGATCTCTCCCTCGACCGGTGCCCTGGAGCTTGACGCCCAGGGGAGTTGATGAAGATGTCGTCGCCGGCCTTCAAGTATACACCAGGCTGGGGCTCTTCGGAGCCTGGCGCGACGGCAGCAGCGGAGGGGTCGGCGGTCGGTGCAGCGCCTGGCACTCCTGCGGCCTCCGGGTCGTCAGTACGACCGCCGGACCCCCCGCCTGCTTCTACTGCGGCAGCCCTGGCGGCCTCTTTGCCGGCGGGCTCGTCGGCGCCGGCTGCTTCCTCGGCGGCAACAGCGTCGTCGGCGGCAACTTCAGTCTCCATCGGCTCTGCAGCAGATGGATCTGACAGCCGGGAAAGAGGAGAAGAATCAAACAAATATCCAAGAAAGAAGAAGAAGGTCAACAAGAAGAAGAAGCCAAGGGAAGTTTGAGAGCAAGGAGATTACCTGTGCCAGGCTCTGCGGTCGTGGTCTCCGTCGCCGGGGGGTCGCTGGTGCTGTCCCTTGCTGGAGACCCCTCCCTTGTCGGGGGCTCCTCCCTTGCGGGAGCCTCCTCCCTTGCCGGAGAGCTCTCCCTTGCCGGGGACCTCTCCCTTGCCGGAGGACTCTTCCTTGGCGCTTCGGGGGCGGCCTCCGGGCTCTCCTGGTGGGGCTGCTCTGCTCCTGCACAAGTCAGCAAACAGATATCAGCAAAGCAAGACTCTTCATGCGCGCCCAACAGCGGGAAGTAGACAAGATACTTACGCTGGGGGCAGCTCTGGAGATCAGCCGCCGGGTCCGGCAAGGTCGTCTCGGGCGCGGCCCCTACTGACGCGGTGGGTTCGTCCTCGATGACAATCACCGGCGCCATGGCCCTCTTTGCTGCCCTCTGAGCCAGAGTCCTGAAAAGGAACAGATTCAGAGAAAAGCAAGTGAGATACAAGACAAAAACAGCAAGGATTGGTGGACTGCAAGAACAACAAGGAAAACTTACTCTTCTTCTTCTTCCTCGCCGGAGCTGAACGCGGAGAAATCAAAGTCTGGCTCGCGTCTGGCGCGGGAAGGTGGAGGAGTGGGTTCTCTTGGTCGCTTGGCGGGAGCAGAAGCAGTGGTCCTGGAAGACCCTGCTCCAGTTGTCGCGGCAGCGTGGGGCGCTCCCGCGGCAACGGTGCTTGCCGCGGTGGAGCGTGTCGCGCGACGCGGCGACTGTCGACTCGCCTGCCGCCTCGCCACGTCCCCGACTTTGCGGAGACGCCTTCTTGGTGGAGATGGAGGCTCTTCTTGCGGCGTGTTGTCTGAAGACGAGGAGGAGGAGCAGTTGATATCCAACGAGCCACTCGTCTCCTCGGCGGGCTCGCTCGGCTCGGCATCACGCCCGGCAAGCTCTTTCTTGCCGGCAGTCTCCCCTTGCCCGGCAAGATCTTTCTTGCCGGCAGGCTCCTCTTGCCGGGCAAGCTCTTTCTTGCCGGTGAGCTCCTCTCGCTCGGCGCAGTTTGCCGCCTCTGCTGCCGTTGCCTCCTCCAAAGTGAATCCAAACTCGCCTGCCGCTGCAGCTGCCGCCGCCTCTTCCAGCCTGGTGGTGATGCACTTCAACTCTGCCTCGGTGGTGTCACGAGTGAGGCCATCCTTATAACGCCCTCGATGCGGCTATGTCTCCCACGTGTCGAGGCACGACTTAGAGACATAGGCGCATTGAAAGCAATGTCGCAAGTCGGGAATCATTACACAACCCAAGTACATATATAATATAAAGGGGGGATAATAATAATAGTTGGCTTACACTCGCCATGTCACATCAAAGTACATAAATAACATCCATCATACAATCACTCATGGCCCGACTACGGCGCCAAAATAGAAAAGACCCCCAACAAGCGACTAATCCCTGAATCGAACCCCGAATAGGCACCACTACTGATCATCAGGAAAAGAAACATAGTATCGCTGAGAGTCCTCGTCGTACTCCCACTTCAGCTCGAACGCGCCATCCGGAGGAGTATCATCGGTCCCTGCATCTGGTGTAATAGTAATCTGTGAGCCACAAAGGACTCAGCAATCTCGCACCCTCGCGATCAAGACTATTTAAGCTAAATAGGTAGGAAAGGGGTAATGTATGTGGAGCTGCAGCAAGCGACTAGCATATATGGTGGCTAACTTATTCGCAAAGTAGAGCGAGAAGAGAAGGCAAAGCACGAGCGGAAACTAAATAGAGCAGACTACGCAAACATAACTCCAACGCCGTGTCCACTTCCCGGACTCCGCCGAGAAGAGGCCATCACGGCAACACACGCCGTTGATTCATTTTAATTAAGTAAGTTCAAGTTATCTACAACCGGACATTAACAAATTCCCATCTGCCCATAACCGCGGGCACGGCTTTCGAAAGATCAACCCCTGCAGGGGGGTCCCAACTTAGCCCATAACAAGCTCTCACGGTCAATGAAGGAATAGACCTCCACCCAGGACCCACCGATCAGACTCAGTATCCCAGTACAACAAGATGATTCGACAGGTCAAAACTAGTCCAGCAACACCGCCCGAATGTGCCGACAAATCCCGATAGGAGCTGCACATATCTCTTTCTCAGGGCACACTCAGATGAACACTACGTACAACTAAAACCAACCCTCGAGTTGTCCCGAGGTGGCGCTGCAAGTGGCTCGGTTCGGACCAACACTCAGAGGAGCACTGGCCCGTGGGGGCCTAAAATAAGATGACCCTCGGGCTCCGGAAACCCAAGGGAAAGAAAATGGGTAGGTGGCAAATGGTAAAACCAATGTTGGGCATTGCTGGAAAAGCTTTAATCAAGGCGAACTATCAAGGGGTTCCCATTATAGCCCAACCGCGTAAGGGACGCAACAATCCGGGAACATAACACCGATATGACGGAAACTAGGGCGGCAAGAGTGGAACAAAACACTAGGCGAGAGGCCGAGCCTTCCACCCTTTACCAAGTATATAGATGAGTAAAGATAACATAGCAATATAATGATATCCCAACAAGTAAATAAATGTTCCAACAAGGAACGGCTCCAATCTTCACCTGCAACTAACAACGCTATAAGAAGGGCTGAGCAAAGCGGTAACATAGCCAATCAATGGTTTGCTAGGACAAAGATGGGTTAGAGGCTCAATCATGGCAATTGGGAGGCTGACAAGCAAGTGGTAGGCATCGTAGCATTGGCAAAGCAAAAGAGCGAGCAAACTAGCATAGCAAAGATAGTAGTGATTTCAAGGGTGTGATCATCTTGCCGGCACAGTTGTCAGAATTGACTGGATCCTCAAAAGCAAACTCAACGGGCTCCTCGTTAGCGAACTCGTCTCCCGGCTCTACCCAACAACACAAACAAGCAACAAGGATACAATCAACCACGTGCAAAGGCAAGCAATAATATGCAAAGATGATATGCTATGCGGGATGCGATGCGGGATGCAAAATGCAAGATGTAACAGGAAATGCATGAACCCGGCCTCAACTTGGAAATCCAAGTGTGCCACTGGATAGAGGGGAAGAAATCCCCTGAAAACGATATAAAGATCATGGCAATCGGAGCTACGGTTTAGAAATGGCAAGCGTTACTAAACGAACCGATCTGCGATTTACAGCAAGTAGGCTCCTAAATGCAACAAAATGAACATGCTACAGCCACCCAACATGAAAACAAATTGCATGGCAGTGATGTACTCATCAAGCTTAACAAATCATTAGGACTGAGGCATAGGCAAATTCATCCATTAAGGGCTTCAAACAAGCATGGCAAAACTGAATAAGCAAAACAGATTTTAGACTTAGCGAAATTAACGCTAGTCTGGAATTTCAGACCACGATGCTCTCTTCGGAGCAGCAAAACAACATGAAGGAAAATCTGAACATGGCAAGTAAGAGCATGGCATGGAGCTACTCAACAAGCTTATCAAAACACCCAAAATGACCGGGGCCAAAAGGGTTCACAAAATACTCTACCGAGCACACGAACATCGATGAAACACAATCAGTTTTCAGACTTAGTGAAAACTGGGACATGCTGAAATAATAACTCACGGAGGCGTGTAAACGAGCTCGATGCACTCACTACGGTGCAATTCATGGCAAGGAAAGCATATATCCATTAAGAAGGCACAAAATGCTAGCTAGACATGGCAAGAATAATGGCATAGCATGCATGGATCACTAGCAATCACTCCGGCAAAATCGCAAAAGAGTTCACGATCTGCCCAAAACAACAACTATCCAAAAGTTGAGCTCGATTGAGTCAACCTAGGGTGCTCCAACATAACAAGTAAAGACATGGATGGATTAAGCACAACAAGCATAACAAATCACTCTTACTGATCATCCTCAAAAGAGGCACGGATCACTAGGAAACAAGCCGGACATATAGCATCGTGAACTAAAACGGCCCAGACTTAGTGATTTTCACCAAGTCCCTGAAATCGATAATCTCAGGCATCCCTCTTCGCAAGCTTGCACAAGACAACATACACATCCTAAAAATGCATGGAAGGCACCTCTGGAAAGAAGACAACATGCTTAACAACTCATCCCAAAGGGGCACAGGCATATCATGCACGGATTAAATATGGCAAAAATGACAAAAGTGCATGTTGAACTAACGGATCTGCAATTTAACTCAACATGCCTCCTTCCAACAGCATTTTGGGCAACAAGATGACCTAAAATGCAAATGATGCAATGGAATGAAATGATGTACTCGTCGAGACGAAGATTTTGACATATTATATGCCCAAATCGGAGCTACGGATGCAAAGATATGGCAGGTCAAACATGAGCACTTGGATCTGAGAAAAACTGGGACTTAGACGAAAAAATCAACCTCTCTCAGATCTAGGGTTTCACGGAACCCGAGGCGGCGGCGGATCCTGTTCACCGGCGAGTGGTGGTGGCCGGGGCCGGCGAGGACGGCGGGTGCTCCGGCGAGGGAGCTCGTCGGCGCCGAGGGGGAAGGAGGAGGACGGCGGAGCGCGGACGTCGAGGCAGGGCGGCGGCTTCGGGCGGCGTGAACGGCGCGACGGGGTGGCGGCCCGGCGAGCGGCGGATGAGGCGGCGGGCGGCGACTATGGCGCCACGGCGGCGCCGGACGGCGAGCGGGCTGACCGCGGGGAAGAGGAGGCGGGTGGCGGCGTGGTAGATCTGGGCCGCGGGGGCCCCGGATGGGCCTCGCGGGCTTCGGCGGCGGGCGGCGGCGGCGCGCCACGTGGCAGCTTGCCACTGGTGCGGGCGGGCGGCGGCGATTGTGTCCGGCCCGGACGGACGTGTCCGGCCGGCGCGGAGGCGAAAATTAGGGTTACGAGAGGGGGAGAGATCCGAATTTCGGGGGGGTCTATTTATAGACCTAGAGGGAGCTAGGAGAGTCCAAATGAGGTGCGGTTTTCGCCCACATGATCGTGATCGAACGACCGAGACGATGGAGCAGAGTTTGGTGGGTTTTGGGCCAAAATGAAGGGGTGTTGGGCTGCACACACACGAGGCCTTTTCGGTCCCTCGGTTAACCGTTGGAGTATCAAGCGAAGTCCAAATGACCCGAAACTTGACAGGCGGTCTACCGGTAGTAAACCAAGGCCGCATGGCAAGTCTCGGCCCAATCCGGAAATATTTAAGCCCCACACACGAAAGAAAGCTAGAAATGGCCACCGGAGGAGAACGAAGCGCCGGAATGCAAAACGGACAACGGGGAAAATGCTCGAATGCATGAGATGAATATGTATGCGAATGCAATGCACGTGATGACATGATATGAGATGCACGAAAAAAAACAACACACGGAGACAAAGACCCGAACCCGAGAATTAAATATAACTTAATGCCGGAAACGGCAAGAGTTGGAGTACAATTCGGGAAGGTTACATATGGGGCGTTACAATCCTTCTCGTCGGGGCGGATCGGCACCTCCACCAAGTTGTCGAAGAACTGCTGCACGACGTCATCTTCAGGCTCCTGCCAAGTTGGCACGATTCCGTGCGAGTCGCACAGCGGCATCATTGCCCTGATGCGGTTGAGTGCAGAGTTGTTGCACAACGGGACGACGCCCTGCGGCAACCTAAAGACTTCTGGGTGGTCAGGATCATACTTGAAGAGCTCCTGCAGCATTGCGTTGAGCTCCAAGACAGTGAAGTTGTAATTGAGGCCCAGGCGCAGCCTCATGATATCCGCCGCGTTCTTGAACTCCCAGGCGGGCCTCCTCCATTCCTGCAGGGGGGCGATGCGGCGGCGAAGGAAGTCTGCGCCAACGGCGCCCACAGTGAGTCCGGCAAGCCTGAGGCGCTGGATCCTAGTGACGGCAATCCTCAGCCTGCTGTCTTCCGGGGCCACGTCGCTCCAATAGCTGTCGCGTGCTGCTGCTACTTGGCGCCGGGCGGTGAATGGCTGCGGGTTCTCCTCAACTATCCAACACCAATCTGCCCTCCACTCCTCCCACTTGCCGTGGAACTCTCCCTCCAAATATGAATCCTTGCTGCCGGACCTTGAGATCCAAGCAATTCCGCCGGACAGAGGCTCCCCTCTCTCTACTCGGGGCATGAAGAAATGGCGGAAAAGAGCTACGTTTGGGTGGACTCCGACAAAGTTTTCGCAAAGGTGTGCGAAAACTACCATGGTGAGGACGGCGTTGGGGGTGAAGTCAAGGAGGCAGAGACCATAGGTATTCATGATGTCGCAAAAGAATTCAGAGAAGGGCGGGCAGAGCCCGCAGTAGAAGAACACGGCGAAGAAAGGGTAGCCGTGTGGATCAATTTTGTGAGCGGAGGCCGGGAGTACCTTGGTGCTCGGATGTGCTCGCGTCTCCGTCGACCAGAAGAGGTAGTAGTACTCCCTCAACTCCTTCGCGTCAAGCTTGGGGGGGAAGATGGCCCGCTCCTTCCGCAGCGCTGCAAGCCGCTGCGCCTCGGTCGTCTTCACGACCTTCCCCTTGTCGGCTTTCGGAGCCATGGCGGAGGTGGGGGAGGAGGTCAACGGCGTTGGTGGTGCTGGTGGCAATGGGGGGAGCAAGGCGCTGCTCTCTTACTGCTTTGGGAAGACGGAGGCGGGACGGAGGCTTCTGAGATTGGAGAGGAAAAGGGGCGAGTGGGCGCAATACCCCTGCTTCCCCTTGCTAATAAAGGGGGAGGTGGCGGACGTTCCGCCTTTCCTAATAAAGAAACCGCCCACGATTTCTCCCACGACGCCGCGTTCGATGCGTGCCGTGCGGGGAGGGCGCGGTGGATGCGGAGTGAGATACGGCGTAACCTAGGCCGCGCGTGCCCGTGCCCTGTTTTGGGCCTGGCCCAACAACGCTCGGCACCGTGTATGGCCCAGGCCCGGGGGCTCCTGTCGGTGTACTAAAGTAGGGGTACCTTAGTATCCCGAACTTGTGCACGGGCAGTCGCAGCGTCCCGCGGCAAGGCTTGCCGGGTGACCGCCAAGATCCTCCATGGTTCCTTTGGAGCCATTCAAGAACAAAGTATTCAAGACCCCACAAGAGGAGCTTGCCGGGAAGGCCAACCAAGGCTCGGTGAGCGACAAGCTCCCGGACGCGACAAGACAACAAACGCGGCAAGGCTCTTGCAGTGGCACGCTTCCACTCTGTACCTGCGCTCGAGCGCATCTACCAACGTGTCGCTCTGGGACCCTTCCAGGCGTACGTGGTGGAAAGCTGTGCAGCCAGAGGTACACGGTGGCGAGCGGCGCTGACAAGGTTGCCATCGTGGCAAGCAATGGCGTCCCTAGCGGTCCCTTTCTGCACCGTCTAGGCGACACAGACAGGCATTTAATGCCTTTGTCCCCTGCCGTGAGGGTTAGGTATGATAACACTGTTGTAGGCGGCAGTGCCAACCGCAGTGCCTTTTCCATTTTTGCCCTTCTCTACGTTGCCACCTGTCGGTGACCCCTTTAGCATATAAAAGGAGGCCCATGCGCAACATAGAGGGGGTCGGCCAACAGAACACACTCACGCTCGGTCCCGCTAGTCGCTGGAGTGTACTGTAGCACACCGCGCTCCCGAGCAAGAAATCAATACAAACACAAAGCAGGAGTAGGGTTTTACGCATCTGTGCGGCCCGAACCTGGGTAAACCGATCGTATCGCTCGTGCGCATCGCCTCGATCTGCTCTTCGTGCTCTCTCCGCCCCCCTACCGAACCACAAGGGGCTCGGTCCACCGTGTCCCATAGGTGTCCGTGGGGATCAGCACCCCCGACACAATCTTACCTACGCATCAAAACCACAACGATAGTTTGTCAAGTTGATGCCGTTTTAACCTTCGCAAGGACCGGGCGTAGCCACACTCGGTTCAACTAAAATTGGAGAAACTGTCACCCGCAAGCCACCTATGTGCAAAGCACATCGGGAGAAGCGGTCTCGCATAAGCGTACGCGTAATGTCGGTCCGGGCCGCTTCGTCCAACAATACCGCCGAACCAAAGTATGACATGCTGGTAGGTAGTATGACTTATATCGCCCACAACTCATTTGTGTTCTACTCGTGCACATAACATCAAACCATAAAACCTAGGCTCTGATACCACTGTTGGTGAACGTAGTAATTTCAAAAAAATTCCTACGCACATGCAAGATCATGGTGATGCATAGCAACGAGAGGGGAGAGTGTTGTCTACGTACCCTCGTAGACCGAAGCGGAAGCGTTGACGCAACATAGAGGAAGTAGTCGTACGTCTTCCCGATCCGACCGATCCAAGCACCGTTACTCCGGCACCTCCGAGTTCTTAGCACACGTACAGCTCGATGATGGTCCCCGGGCTTCGATCCAGCAAAGCTTCGGGGATGAGTTCCGTCAACACGACGGCGTGGTGATGATCTTGATGTTCTACCGTCGCAGGGCTTCGCCTAAGCGCTGCTACAATATGACCGAGGTGGAATATGGTGGAAGGGGACACCGCACACGGCTAAGGAACGATCACGATGATCAACTTGTGTGTCCTAGGGTGCCCCCTGCCTCCGTATATAAAGGATCCAAGGGGGTGTGGCCGGCCCTAGAGGAGGCGCGCAGGAGGAGTCCCACTCCTACCGGGAGTAGGACTCCCCTCCCTTTCCTTGTCCAAGTAGGAGAGGTGGAAGAAGAGAAGGAAAAGGGGGGCGCCACCCCTCCCTCCTTGTCCAATTCGGACTAGGGGGAGAGGGGGCGCGCAGCCTGCCCTGGCAGCCCCTTCCTCTTCTCCACTTTAGGCCCATGAGGCCCATTAACCCCCCGGGGGGTTCCGGTAACCTCCCGGTGCTCCGGTTTTATCCGAAACTTCCCCGGAACGCTTCCAGTGTCCGAATATAGTCATCCAATATATAATCTTTATGTCTTGACCATTTCGAGACTCCTCATCATGTCCGTGATCACATCCGGGACTCCGAACTAACTTCGGTACATCAAAATGCATAAACTCATAATAATTGTCATCGTAACGTTAAGCGTGCAGACCCTACGGTTCGAGAACAATGCAGACATGACTGATACAAATCTCCGGTCAATAACCAATAGCGGGACCTGGATGCCCATATTGGCTCCTACATATTCTACGAAGATCTTTATCGGTCAGACCGCATAACAACATACGTTGTTCCCTTTTTCATCGGTATGTTACTTGCCCGAGATTCGATCGTCGGTATTGTTGGGGAACGTAGTAATTTCAAAATTTTCCTACGCACACGCAAGATCATGGTGATGCATAGCAACGAGAGGGGAGAGTGTGATCTACGTACCCTTGTAGATCGACAGCGGAAGCACTATGACAACGCGGTTGATGTAGTCGTACGTCTTCACGGCCCGACCGATCAAGCACCGAAACTACGGCACCTCCGAGTTTTAGCACACGTTCAGCTCGATGACGATCCCCGGACTCCGATCCAGCAAAGTGTCGGGGAAGAGTTCCGTCAGCACAACGGCGTGGTGACGATCTTGATGTACTACTAGGACTCCAAGTCTAGGTGCGGCCAGGATGTGGAGTCCTACTAGGACTCCAAGTCCTAGTAGGAGTCCACCAAGAGGGGAGGAAGGGAGAAGGAAGTGGAGGAGAATGAAAGGTGGCCGGCCCCCTTTTCCCCAGTCCAATTCGGACTAGAGGGGAGGGGGGCGCAGCAGGCCCTTTCTCCTCTTCGCACTAAAGCCCATCAAGGCCCAATACTTCTCCCGGCGAATTCCCGTAACTCTCCGGTACTCCGAAAAATACCCGAATCACTCGGAACCTTTCCGATGTCCGAATATAGTCGTCCAATATATCGATCTTTATGTCTCGACCATTTTGAGACTCCTCATCATGTCCCCGATCTCATCCGGGACTTCGAACTCCTTCGGTACATCAAAACTCATAAACTCATAATATAACTGTCATCGAAACCTTAAGCGTGCGGACCCTACGGGTTCGAGAACAATGTAGACATGACCGAGACACGTCTCCGGTCAATAACCAATAGCGGGACTTGGATGCCCATATTGGCTCCTACATATTCTACGAAGATCTTTATCGGTCAGACCACATAACAACATACGTTGTTCCCTTTGTCATCGGTATGTTACTTGCTCGAGATTCGATCATCGGTATCCAATACCCAGTTCAATCTCGTCACCGGCAAGTCTCTTTACTCGTTCCGTAATACATCATCCCGCAACTAACTCATTAGTTGCAATGCTTGCAAGGCTTAAGTGATGTGCATTACCGAGAGGGCCCAGAGATACCTTTCCGACGATCGGAGTGACAAATCCTAATCTCGAAATATGCCAACCCAACATGTACCTTTGGAGACACCTATAGAGCTCCTTTATAATCACCCAGTTACGTTGTGACGTTTGGTAGCACACAAAGTGTTCCCCCGGCAAACGGGAGTTGCATAATCTCATAGTCATAGGAACATGTATAAGTCATGAAGAAAGCAATAGCAACATACTAAACGATCGGGTGCTAAGCTAATGGAATGGGTCATGTCAATCAGATCATTCAACTAATGTTGTGATCCCGTTAATCAAATGACAACTCTTTGTCCATGGTTAGGAAACATAACCATCTTTGATTAACGAGCTAGTCAAGTAGAGGCATACTAGTGACACTCTGTTTGTCTATGTATTCACACATGTATTATGTTTCCGGTTAATACAATTCTAGCATGAATAATAAACTTTTATCATGATATAAGGAAATAAATAATAACTTTATTATTGCCTCTAGGGCATATTTTCTTCAGTCTCCCACTTGCACTAGAGTCAATAATCTAGTTCACATCGCTATGTGATTAACACCAATAGTTCACATCTTTATCTGATTGGTTCACATCTCCATGTGACTAACACCCATAGGGTTTACTAGATTGAATAATCTAGTTCACATCGCTATGTGATTAACACCCAAAGAGTGATCATGTTTTGCTTGTGAGAGAAATTTAGTCAACGGGCCTGCCATATTCAGATCTGTATGTATTTTGCAAAATTCTATGTCTACAATGCTCTGCACGGAGCTACTCTAGCTAATTTCTCCCACTATCAATATGTATCCAGATTGAGACTTAGAATCATCTGGATTAGTGTCAAAAACTTGCATCGACGTAACCCTTTACGACGAACCTTTTTGTCACGTCCATAATCGAGAAACATATGCTTATTTCACTAAGGATAATTCTGACCGCTGTCCAGTGATCTACTCCTAGATCACTATTGTACTCCCTTGCCAAATCAGTGCAGGGTATACAATAGATCTGGTACACAGCATGACATACTTTATAGAACCTATGGCCAAGGCATAGGGAATGACTTTCATTCTCTTTCTATCTTCTGCCGTGGTCGGGCTTTGAGTCTTACTCAACTTCACACCTTGTAATACAGGCAAGAACTCTTTCTTTGACTGCTCCATTTTGAACTACTTCAAAATCTTGTCAAGGTATGTACTCATTGAAAAAAGTTATCAAGCATCTTGATCTATCTCTATAGATCTTGAAGCTCAATATGTAAGCAACTTCACCAAAGTCTTTCTTTGAAAAACTCCTTTCAAACACTCATTTATGCTTTACAGAATAATTCTACATTATTTCCGATCAACAATGTGTCATTCACATATACTTATCAAAAATGATGTAGTGCTCCCACTCACTTTCTTGTAAATACAGGCTTCACCGCAAGTCTGTATAAAACTATATGCTTTGATCAACTCATCAAAGTGTATATTCCAACTCCGAGATGCTTGCACCAGTCCACAGATGGATCGCTAGAGCTTGCACATTTTGTTAGCACCTTTCGGATTGACAAAACCTTCTGGTTGCATCATATACAACTCTTCTTTAATAAATCCATTAAGGAATGCAGTTTTGTTTATCCATTTGCCAGATTTCATAAAATGCGGCAATTACTAACATGATTCGGACAGACTCTAGCATAGATACGAGTGAGAAACTCTCATCATAGTCAACACCTTGAACTTGTCGAAAACCTTTTGCGACAATTCTAGCTTTGTAGATAGTAACACTACTATCACCGTCCGTCTTCCTCTTGAAGATCTATTTATTCTCAATTGCTTGCTGATCATCGGGCAAGTCAACCAAAGTCCAAATTTTGTTCTCATACATGGATCATATCTCAGATTTCATGGCCTCAAACCATTTCGCGGAATCTGGGCTCATCATCGCTTCCTCATAGTTCGCAAGTTCGTCATGGTCTAGTAACATGACTTCCAGAACAGGATTACCGTACCACTCTGGTGCGGATCTCACTCTGGTTTACCCACGAGATTCGGTAGTAACTTGATCTGAAGTTACATGATCATTATAATTAGCTTCCTCACTAATTGGTGTAGTAGTCACAAGAACAGATTTTTGTGATGAACTACTTTCCAATAAGGGAGAAGGTACAATTACCTTATCAAGTTTTCTACTTTCCTCCCACTCACTTCTTTCGAGAGAAACTCCTTCTCTGGAAAGGATCCATTCTTAGCTACGAATGTCTTGCCTTCGGATCTGTGATAGAAGGTGTACCCAACAGTTTCCTTTGGGTATCCTATGAAGACGCACTTCTCCGATTTGGGTTTGAGCTTATCAGGTTGAAACTTTTTCACATAAGCATTGCAACCTCAAACTTTTAAGAAACGACAGCTTAGGTTTCTTGCCAAACCATAGTTCACACGGTGTCGTCTCAACGGATTTAGATGGTGCCCTATTTAACGTGAATGCAGCTGTCTCTAATGCATAACCCCAAAACGATAGTGGTAGATCGGTAAGAGACATCATAGATCGCACTATATCTAATAAAGTACGGTTATGACGTTCGGACACACCATTACACTATGGTGTTCCAGGTGGCGTGAGTAGTGAAACTATTTCACATTGTTTTAATTGAAGGCCAAACTCGTAACTCAAATATTTTACCTCTACGATCATATCATAGAAACTTTTACTTTCTTGTCACGATGATTTTCCACTTCACTCTGAAATTCTTTGAACTGTTCAAATGTTTCAGACTTATGTTTCATCAAGTAGATATCCCCATATCTTCTCAAATCATCTGTGAAGGTCAGAAAATAATGATACCTGCTGCAAGCCTTAATATTCATCGGACCACATACATCAGTATGTATGATTTCCAACAAATCTGTTGCTTGCTTCATTGTTCCGAAGAACGGCGTTTTAGTCATCTTGCCCATAAGACATGGTTCGCAAGCATCAAGTGATTCATAATCAAGTGATTCCAAAAGCCCATCAACATGGAGTTTCTTCATGCGCTTTACACCAATATGACTTAAACTGCAGTGCCACAAATAAGTTGCATTATCATTATTAACTTTGCATCTTTTGGTTTCAATATTATGAATATGTGTGTTACTACGATCGAGATCCAACAAACTTGTTTCATTGGGTGTATGACCATCGAAGGTTTTATTCATGTAAACAGAACAACAATTATTCTCTGACTTTAATGAATAACCGTATTGCAATAAACATGATCAAATCATATTCATGCTCAACGAAAAAACCAAATAACACTTATTTAGGTTCAACACTAATCCCGAAAGTATAGGGGAGTGTGCGATGATGATCATATCAATCTTGGAACTACTTCCAACACACATCGTCACTTCACCCTTAACTAGTCTCCGTTTATTCTGCAACTCCTGTTTCGAGTTACTACTCTTAGCAACTGATCCAGTATCAAATACTAAGGGGTTGCTATAAACACTAGTAAAGTACACATCAATAACATGTATATCAAATATACTTTTGTTCACTTTGCCATCCTTCTTATCCGCCAATCACTTGGGGTAGTTCCACTTCCAGTGACCAGTCCCTTTGCAGTAGAAGCACTTTAGTCTCAGGCTTAGGACCAGACTTGGGCTTCTTCACATGAGCAGCAACTTGCTTGCTGTTTTTCTTGAAGTTCCCCTTTTTTCCCTTGCCCTTTTCTTGAAACTAGTGATCTTGTCAACCATCAACACTTGATGCTCTTTCTTGATTTCTACCTTCATCGATTTCATCATCATGAAAAGCTCGGGATTCATTTTCGTCATCCCTTGCATACTATAGTTCATCACGAAGTTCTACTAACTTGGTGATGGTGACTAGAGAATTCTGTCAATCACTATCTTATCTGGAAGATTAACTCCCACTTGATTCAAGCGATTGTAGTACCCAGACAATCTGAGCACATGCTCACTAGTTGAGCGATTCTCCTCCATCTTTTAGCTATAGAACTTGTTGGAGACTTCATATCTCTCAACTCGTGTATTTGCTTGAAATATTAACTTCAACTCCTGGAACATCTCATATGGTCCATGATGTTCAAAACGTCTTTGAAGTCCCGATTCTAAGCCGTTAAGCGTGGTGCACTAAACTATCAAGTAGTCGTCATATTTAGCTAGCCAAACGTTCATAACGTCAGCATCTGCTCCTGCAATAGGTCTGTCACCTAGCGGTGCATCAAGGACATAATTCCTCTGTGCAGCAATGAGGATAAACCTTAGATCACGGATCCAATCCGCATCATTGCTACTAACATCTTTCAACACAATTTTCTCTAAGAACATATCAAAATAAACATAGGGAAGCAACAACGCGAGCTATTGATCTACAACATAATTTGCAAAATACTACCAGGACTAAGTTCATGATAAATTTAAGTTCAATTTAATCATATTACTTAAGAACTCCCACTTAGATAGACATCCCTCTAATCCTCTAAGTGATCACGTGATCCAAATCAACTAAACCATGTCCGATCATCACGTGAGATGGAGTAGTTTCAATGGTGAACATCACTATGTTGATCATATCTACTATATGATTCACGCTCGACCTTTCGGTCTCCGTGTTCCGAAGCCATATCTATATATGCTTGGCTCGTCAAGTATAACCTGAGTATTCCGCGTGTGCAACTGTTTTGCACCCGTTGTATTTGAACGTAGAGCCTATCACACCCGATCATCACGTGGTGTCTCAGCACGAAGAACTTTCGCAATGGTGCATACTCAGGGAGAACACTTCTTGATAATTAGTGAGAGATCATCTTATAATGCTACCGTCAATCAAAGCAAGATAAGATGCATAAAAGATAAACATCACATGCAATCAATATAAGTGATATGATATGGCCATCATCATCTTGTGCCTGTGATCTCCATCTCCGAAGCACCATCATGATCACCATCGTCACCGGCGCGACACCTTGATCTCCATCGTAGCATCGTTGTCGTCTCGCCAATCTTATGCTTCCACGACTATCGCTACCGCTTAGTGATAAAGTAAAGCATTACATCGTGATTGCATTGCATACAATAAAGCGACAACCATATGGCTCCTGCCAGTTGCTGATAACTCGGTTACAAAACATGATCATCTCATACAATAAAATTTAGTATCATGTCTTGGCCATATCACATCACAACATGCCCTGCAAAAACAAGTTAGACGTCCTCTACTTTGTTGTTGCAAGTTTTACGTGGCTGCTCCGGGCTTAAGCAAGAACCAATCTCACCTATGCATCAAAACCACAACGATAGTTTGTCAATTTGACTCCGTTTTAACCTTCGCAAGGACCGGGCGTAGCCACACTCGGTTCAACTAAAGTTGGAGAAACAGTCACCCGCAAGCCACCTGTGTGCAAAGCACGTCGGGAGAACCGGTCTCGCGTAAGCGTACGCGTAATGTCGGTCCGGGCCGCTTCATCCAACAATACCGCCGAACCAAAGTATGACATGCTGGTAGGCAGTATGACTTATATCGCCCACAACTCACTTGTGTTCTACTCGTGCATATAACATCAAACCATAAAACCTAGGCTCGGTTGCCACTGTTGGGGAACGTAGTAATTTCAAAAATTTCCTACGCACACGCAAGATCATGGTGATGCATAGCAACGAGAGGGGAGAGTGTGATCTACGTACCCTTGTAGATCGACAGCGGAAGCGTTATGACAACGCGGTTGATCTAGTCGTACATCTTCACGGCCCGACCGATCAAGCACCGAAACTACGGCACCTTCGAGTTTTAGCACACGATCAGCTTGATGACGATCCCCGGACTCCGATCCAGCAAAGTGTCGGGGAAGAGTTCCGTCAGCACGACGGCGTGGTGACGATCTTGATATACTACTGTCGCAGGGCTTCGCCTAAGCACCGCTACAATATTATCGAGGACTATGGTGGCAGGGGGCGCCGCACACGGCTAAGAATAAGATCACATGGATCAACTTGTGTGTCTATGGGGTGCCCCCTGCCCCTATATATAAAGGATGGAGGAGGAGGAGGCCGGCCAAGGCTAGGTGCGGCCAGGATGTGGAGTCCTACTAGGACTCCAAGTCCTAGTAGGAGTCCACCAAGAGGGGAGGAAGGGAGAAGGAAGTGGAGGAGAAGGAAAGGTGGCCGGCCCCCTTTTCCCTAGTCCAATTCGGACTAGAGGGGAGGGGGCGCAGCAGGCCCTTTCTCCTCTTCCCACTAAAGCCCATCAAGGCCCAATACTTCTCCCGGCGAATTCCCGTAACTCTCCGGTACTCCGAAAAATACCCGAATCACTCGGAACCTTTCCAATGTCCGAATATAGTCGTCCAATATATCGATCTTTACGTCTCGACCATTTCGAGACTCCTCGCCATGTCCCCGATCTCATCCGGGACTCCGAACTCCTTCGGTACATCAAAACTCATAAACTCATAATATAACTGTCATCGAAACCTTAAGCGTGCGGACCCTACGGGTTCGAGAACAATGTAGACATGACCGAGACACGTCTCCAGTCAATAACCAATAGCGGGACCTGGATGCCCATATTGGCTCCTACATATTCTACGAAGATCTTTATCGGTCAGACCGCATAACAACATACGTTGTTCCCTTAGTCATCGGTATGTTACTTGCTCGAGATTCGATCGTCGGTATCCAATACCTAGTTCAATCTCGTCACCGGCAAGTCTCTTTACTCATTCTGTAATACATCATCCCGCAACTAACTCATTAGTTGCAATGCTTGCAAGGCTTAAGTGATGTGCATTACCAAGAGGGCCCAGAGATACCTTTCCGACGATCGGAGTGACAAATCCTAATCTCGAAATACGCCAACCCAACATGTACCTTTGGAGACACCTGTAGAGCTCCTTTATAATCACCCAGTTACGTTGTGACGTTTGGTAGCACACAAAGTGTTCCTCCGGCAAACGGGAGTTGCATAATCTCATAGTCATAGGAACATGTATAAGTCACGAAGAAAGCAATAGCAACATACTAAACAATCGGGTGCTAAGCTAATGGAATGGGCCATGTCAATCAGATCATTCAACTAATGATGTGATCCCGTTAATCAAATGACAACTCTTTGTCCATGGTTAGGAAACATAACCATCTTTGATTAACGAGCTAGTCAAGTAGAGGCATACTAGTGACACTCTGTTTGTCTATGTATTCACACATGTATTATGTTTCCGGTTAATACAATTCTAGCATGAATAATAAACTTTTATCATGATATAAGGAAATAAATAATAACTTTATTATTGCCTCTAGGGCATATTTCCTTCAGGTATCCAATACCTAGTTCAATCTCGTTACCGGCAAGTCTCTTTACTCGTTCCGTAATACATCATCTCGCAACTAACTCATTAGTTGTAATGCTTGCAAGGCTTATGTGATGTGCATTACCGAGAGGGCCCTGAGATACCTCTCCGACAATCGGAGTGACAAATCCTAATCTCGAAATACGCCAACCCAACATCTACCTTTGGAGACATCTGTAGAGCACCTTTATAATCACCCATTTACGTTGTGACGTTTGGTAGCACACACAGTGTTCCTCCGGTAAACGGGAGTTGCTTAATCTCATAGTCATAGGAACATGTATAAGTCATGAAGAAAGCAATAGCAACATACTAAACGATCAGGAGCTAAGCTAATGGAATGTGTCATGTCAATCAGATCATTCAACTAATGATGTGACCTCGTTAATCAAATAACAACTCTTTGTTCATGGTTAGGAAACATAACCATCTTTGATTAACGAGCTAGTCAAGTAGAGGCATACTAGTGACACTCTGTTTGTTTATATATTCACACATGTATTATGTTTCCGGTTAATACAATTCTAGCATGAATAATAAACATTTATCATGATATATGAGGAAATAAATAATAACTTTATTATTGCCTCTAGGGCATATTTCCTTCAATCCCTTCACAGTCACTTATGAGAGTGAGATCTGATAGAGATAATATTTTTGGTATAAAGATGCAAAGTGAAAAGTAAAAGCAAAACAAGTAAAATAAAGTAATGGATATTGATATGATGAGAATAGACCCGGGGGCCATAGGTTTCACTAGTGGCTTCTCTCAAGAGCATAGATATTCTACGATGGGTGAACAAATTACTGTTGAGCAACTAATAGAATTGAGCATAGTTATGAGGTTATCTAGGTATGATCATGTATATAGGCATCACGTCCGTGACAAGTAGACCGACTCCTGCCTGCATCTACTACTATTACTCCACTCATCGACCGCTATCCAGCATGCATCTAGAGTATTAAGTTAAAAACAGAGTAACACCTTAAGCAAGATGACCTGATGTAGAGGAATAAATTCATGCAATATGATAAATACCCCATCTTGTTATCCTCGATGGCAACAATACAATACGTGCCTTGCAACTCTTTCTGTCACTAAGTAAGGACACCGCAAGATTGAACCCAAAGCTAAGCACTTCTCCCATTGCAAGAACTACCAATCTAGTTGGCCAAACCAAACGGATAATTCGAAGAGACTTGCAAAGATAACTCAATCATACATAAAAGAATTCAGAGAAGATTCAAATATTATTCATAGATAAGTTGGATCATAAACCCACAATTCATCGGTCTCAACAAACACACCACAAAAAGAAGATTACATCGAATAGATCTCCACGAGAGAGGGGGAGAACATTGTATTGAGATCCAAAAAGAGAGAAGAAGCCATCTAGCTACTAGCTATGGACCCGAAGGTCTGAAGTAAACTACTCACACTTCATCGGAAGGGCTATGGTGTTGATGTAGAAGCCCTCCGTGATGGATGCCCTCTCCGGCGGAGCTCCGGAACAGGCCCCAAGATGGGATCTCGTGGATACAGGAAGTTGCGGCGGTGGAATTAGGTTTTGGCTCCCTCCTTGGTCTAATGGGGGTACGTAGGTATATATAGGAGGAAGGAGCACGTCGGTGGAGCTCCGACGGGCCCACGAGGCAGGGGGGCGCGCCCTCCATCCTCGTGACCTCCCCGGAAACTTCTTGGAGTAGGGTCCAAGTCTCCTGGATCACGTTCGATGCGAAGATCACGTTCCCGAAGGTTTCATTCCGTTTGGACTCCGTTTGATATTATGTTTCCTCGAAATACTGAAATATGCAAAAAAACAGCAATTCTGGGCTAGGCCTCCGGTTAATAGGTTAGTCCCAAAAATAATATAAAAGTGGAAAATAAAGCCCAATATAGTCCAAAACAGTAGATAAAGTAGCATGGAGCAATCAAAAATTATTGATACGTTGGAGACGTATCAATCGCCGCGGGGCTACCTCCGAATGTAGTGGATCTAGAGGAGTTGGAGGAGGGAAGTTCGAGGGGGGAGGAGGTGGATGAGAAGGAGGAGGAGCCAGAGGAGGAGGATGTGGGGGATGTTGGCGACAAGAATCTGCAGACGAAGCAGTAGGCCATCCTTGATTTCTCCTGTCGGGGTTGACTGTGTAGGCAATGCGCCATCACCGGCAGAAGATGGAGGCGCAACAGGCCACGGAGGAGGCGGAGATGTTCGCCTACATGAATGAGGTCGAGTAGGAGGAGGATGAGCTGGGGCCCTCCTACCCGCCCGTCCAGCCGGCGCCCGGCACCATCATCGACATCTGCAACGACGAAGAGTAGTTTGGATAGTACGTAGATGTAGTACGCATGATTCTTTGTGAATGCTTTGTATGGATCTAGGGAATAAAATTTGAGAGAGGCGGATGCAAACTGGCTAATTTGAGATGTGCCTGGTTAGTGCCCGCGGACCCGTCCGTGAGCATTTGAAGGGCCTAATTTGTAAAGTACGGCTGTAGATGCTCTAAATGTATGACTTGGGATTGTCGGGGACCATTGCGGAGGATTAAAAAGATCAGACATATTTTATTATTCCTAGGAGCTTCTAGTACATCCACGTGCTATACATGCACTGTCTTACTCATGTATAATTATGAGGAAACTGATTTGCTTTGGAAGTAAATCGACAAGGGATCCAAACTCGTTTTCAAGAGAACCCAAACTCGCATATTATGGAACTTGATCCCAATTGGCTGGATTGTACATTCTCTTTTTTTTGAAACGAAGGCTCAAGAGGAATATGGCTTTGAATTAACAAAGCCATCAACCGGCCAGGAATTATACAAGGCCATCAATACAACCAACTCAGAAGAGAAAGAAAAAGCTACAGCCGATACAAAGTGTTGCCCAGCAGCTTATAAGCACCAAAGACTACAAGCCCTACACAAGAAACCTAAATAAGCTCCAGCTTGTAGTCGACGGAGTCCTCCAAGTGAACTTGTCCCAGAAGAGCGAACAGAGAGGAACATCAGACGGTGCCAGTGCCCAATGACAAAGGACCGCGCCCTCATCTACCCAGGAAGGTGAACACCGAAAACGTGTCGCTGTTCTCCAAATTCGGAGGGGACCCCTGCCCCTCGCCTTGGCCCGAAAGGCGCCGGACCGCCGGAAGATGGAGTTGCTCACCCTAGAGCAAAGAGCAGACACGGTTCCGGCCACCAAGGGAGATACTCAGCCCGACCTGTCGCAGGACGAAGGGAACCGAGGATATCCACACCGAGGATCTCTGATACAAACACAAAGAGGAAAAACTGCACAAGAAAGCTGTCACTAAACAAACATACAGAGAAAAAAGATGGAGCATCACAATTGGAATTAGCTTAGGCCTGCAGAAATCAGCCATGTTCGTGTCACTGCATTAAGCAGTTGCTAGTGAGGACCCCTATCCCCTCCCTGCCCAAGGCAACAAGGCCGGGCCCACAGTGGTGCAGACTGTGCGGCCCGCACAGGGCCCATAAATTTGGGGGGGGCCCAAATTTTTTATATGCGTGTGTATATCTATTTCTGGGTTAAGTGTTGGGCCGCGCAAAGAGTTGGGTCGCTGCCCTCTGACTCCGCGTGCGTGAGTAAGTCTCAGGCATCGAGCGTCCCAGGCCGGTGAGATGCCTCGATGGCTCTCGATGCCGGCCGCTAGGTTCTCACGTTCTGCTGATCTGCTCGATCAGAAATCGAACGGCGGCTCCGTTCCGCTGGATCGATCGCATCCATACTCCACGGCGCATCCTCCGGCTCCTGCCGTCGAGGCTTTCAGATCCGCTGATCCGGCGATGCCGCAACGGACGATACGGCGACGAGTACATGGAGAATCAGGTTCTCAAAGTGTCATACAGGAATACCGCTGGCTTGTACTCCTAATTCTACTCCTATTTTTCTAATTCCTGTTTTCTAATTAACTTTTCGCAGGGATCATTAGAGATAGGCTCTTGCATGATTGTTTCCTCAATTAAAGGTCATGGTATAGCAGTTCAACCGAACAAGACACGAGACTAGACTGGTGAGTTAGACGGTTCGTTTATATATCAACGTTCAAATAAATATTATGCACCCGGGAATTGAATAGGTATGATTATTTATATATCAAATTGTTACGTAATACATTATATCACATACATTATAATTGCTCGTTAGTTTTTTTTCTAGTGAGATAAGGACCCATTTTTTAGTTTCGCACAGGGCCCCAGATTTTGTGGGCCCGGCCCTGCAAGGCAATGACGCCAATCAAGCAGAAGCTGACCGGCACCCAAACAAATCATAAGGAATGTCGTGCTGCACTAATTCAGAAACAAAGCACCATGTTCCATCTCCCTCGACGAAGACGCAGCCACCACGATGCCCACTGCATGCTCCCATCTTGCCCATGACGGCACCTTCAAGAAGGAGGCGACGCACGCCGCGCCGTTGCCGTCCAATCTATGCAAGACAAGGGATTTCTCTCGGGAAAGAAGCGGGCGGGAGAGGAACCAAACCTCGACGACGCCGCCGTGGCCAGAGAACTAGCCAAGGATTTCTCTCGGTCCAAATTTGTGACTCTTGGCAGTCCACCTTCACCGACGCCCGCGACCCAAGGCTTCCGATGACCAGATCCGGCGAGCAGCAGCGCTGGGGGGGGGGAGGCCGCATTCAAATCCAGACGCGAGCCAGGAGGACGCACCACCCGCAACGACCGGCTACAACTCCTGCCGTCCCTCGCCGCCCACGCGGCCGAGGAGACACAGGGGCAACACCTGCGACGCCGCACGCCATAGAAGACGGCGCCGCCACACCACCCGAGGCCGCTGCCTCGGCGCCCGAAGCCCTCCGAGCGCGAGCAGCCAGATCCTCGCCGCCGCCATCTTTGGTGGCCATCCGGAGTTCGCCGGAGGCCTCCTCAGGCGGCAGCGAGGGGGAAAGGAGGTGGGGTGTGAGTACTGGCGGCTAGGTTTCGTCGCCGCCCGAGTCGCCCCCAAGCGGTGCGACGCGGGGGCCGTGGGGGGATCGATCAGCCTCTCCGTACATTCTCTCTCCTAACCAAGTGGGTTAGGCTCACCCATTGCCATAGGGTCTAAACTCGAGGACCGAAGGCTCTCATTGTATACTTGTGTAGCAACATAAAGGACTGTACGTGTTTTGTGGTGAATTTGTACAACCCTTTTGCAGAGTGTCAACCAAATCGATTTGTCCTGACACTTTCCATGTGTAATTTGGGCAACTGAGATCTCAAGAGAATGTGGGATATTATTTGATTTCAAAAGGTTTCAAAAAACCATTTTAGTTGTGTGTACATCGGTTCATAAGTGGAATTTTGGGACATAGCTAATGACATGTGGACACATCTTTGTGTTCTACTCTAGCACAATATATCTATTGTACTTTCAAAGTATCGAAGGGCCATAGGCCGATGTTTATTAGATAGAAGAGAGGGTACAACCGAACCGCCAATAGTCTAGGTGATCTAGAGCCGATGGCTCACTCCAAAAGACAAAACGGCCTCTCCAGCCTAGAGGGCATAAAAACAAAAGATAGCCTCAAGCAGAGAGGTCTACGACACACCCAGCTGCCCTCCACACAACAATATCCTCATGGATCAGATCAAGGACTATGTTGGCGCTGCTGGCAATGTGCTGAAAAATTCTTGCATTTCGCTCCTTCCAGATCCTCCGATGCACCAGGATAGCAATGGTGTCGAAATTACGCCTATCCTTCTTGGGGATTTCTTTCTTGCTGACAGCCACCATTCCTCCGTGGTACTGCAAGTGTCGTCAGGAATGCAGAAGTGCTCTCCCGTCCATTCCCTGAAGATGCTCCATAGGTGCTGCGTATATCTGCAATGCACAAAAAGATGTGTGCAGTCCTCCAGTTCCGCCAAGCAAAGGGAGCATGTTGTGTTGGATGGCCAACCTCGCCGCAGCAGATTGTTTGCCGTGAGAGATAGCGCCTATGCACGATGAGCCACATGAAGAACCGATAGCGAGGAGGTGCCTTTGACTTCCAAATTGGTTTGTAGCACGGAAAACGAATACCAGCCATGAAGAACATCCGGTATGCACTGCTAACAAAAAAGCACTGGTTATCCGTCAGCCTCCAAATCAAACAATCAGTGGCCTCAGGTGTCAGTACAGTGGCCTGTGAGATGTCCCAGATTTCGAGGTATTGAGCAAGTGCCTGAACCGAGAGTCCTCCCCTTATGTCTTGGATCCAGGCATGATTATGCAGCGCCTCCTCGACAGGCCGACCCGAGTTGCGCATGAAAGAGAAGAGAGCAGGAGCGACCTCGGCGATCGAGCATCCTACAGGCAACCAATTGTCTGTCCAGAATCGAGCAGACTCGCCGTTGCCTAGCGAAACAGAACATGCCACATCCAACATTGCCACTACTTCCTTCTCCGTGGTGTCCGGCAAACTGTGCCAGGGCCTTTCCTCCGTCGCCCATCTGAGCCAAGGCCATCGGTATCGCAATGCCAGCCCAAAAAAATCTGAGGTTAGGCAAACTGAAGCCACCCAACTCCTTGGGCCTACAAACACGTGTCCAAGGTAGTAAACAATGACCCCTGTTGATGTCATCCTCGCCTTTCCAGACAAAACCTCGGCATCTCCTCTCAACAAACCCAACCATGTACAAGTCCAGTAGTTTATCCCACATGGTTATTTTGATCAGATTGTGTGCAAGTTCAAAGTACATCGCACACGTATTTTTTTTGTTTTTTTAACCAATAAGACTTTATTCCTCAAATAATAGCCAAGTCATTTACAATGGAGTGAGAAATAAAGTCAGGGATAAACGATTCCCAGAAAATAGAAGATTTATCACTAAAGGATGTTTGCGCTAGTGTGTGTGCCACCTCATTCGCCTCGCGGAAGCAATGTGAGTAATCAATGCTAGCAAAATCCAGAGCTAATTGCTTGCACTCTGCCACCATAACCGCATCAAGTCCAGCATGAGCATCCGGGTTTTGTGCTGATTCAACCACAAAGTTCTTGTCTGATTCAATTAGGATCTTATTGCATCCGATCTTCCTGGCTAAGTATAGGCCATTACGGATTGCCGCTGTCTCCGCTAAGTCAACAGTGCTAACATGAGGGATGTACCAAGTTGCTGCAGCGATAAACTTCCCTCGACTATCACGGGCAATTGCACCTGTTGCTCCTGACAAAGTTTCAGCTTGGAAGGCCGGGTCGACATTGATTTTTTAGTCACGTCGCTGAGTGGATGCTTCCACATGTGATCATGGCTTCTATCCGGCTGCTTGTTCGTGTATGCTCTAATGAAATTTGTAGCTCAAACTCTGATCGATGTAGCAGCTCCTTCCGCAGTTTGAATCGCTTCGCCCTTCACATATTTTTTTTCGTTTTTGTGTGATAGAACTGCCCCTAATCAAGTTCTCTAGGCATTATACCAACCGTTTGCTCTTTCGGTACGTCTTCCGAGTCCATTGAACTCCCTTCTCCTCGTTTAACCGGCCGGAGGTAAGTAGTGGTGATTGATTGGTCAAAGCAACCAAGCGGCACCTAGCATGCAGAATTGATGGTAGTTATATCTAGCAGTCTAGCTACGCCCCTTTCAATTCCAATGCCGGTTACATCCATGATCCTGCATCGTATTCGTATATAAACATATCCCACTCCAGTGCTCAGTCACAGCAACAGTATCAATTCCACGATGGCGGACTGGTCGTCCCTTCTGCCGGACCTAGTCCGCCGTGTCGGCGACTGCATGCTGGTCACCAGCGACCTCGATCACTACATGGACATGCGAGCTGTCTGTCACAACTGGCGCTCCGCCCTCGTCGACCCGTGCAGCGACTGCGCCGGCGTCGACCTCCTCTGCTTCCGCCCTCGGCACTGGGTCATGCTAGATGAGGATGAGGAACCCACGGACGGCGCCCGCCTCTTTATCAACGTCTCGACCGGGCGTTTTCTCCGCCGCCGCGTCCCGGTGCTTCAGGACCACATCCTTGTCGGCCCTTCCGACGGGCTCCTCATCGTCGGCGACAGGAAGCCCCAGCATGCTGTCCGCGTCCTCAACCCCTTCACTGGCTCGCTGCTCCATTTCAAGGTGATACTCCCTAGTTACCGGGCTAGGGCAGTGGTGGGCGGCGACCATGCGTGCCCAACGTCACTCGTCTTCGGGCTCGACTGCTGCTACGATAACGACGACCCCGTCTGGAGCGCAGATCCGGCCAGCGAGCTTGTCCGCATCACCTACGCGACTCGCCCGGTCTACCTCGGAAGCATGGTCGCCCACGCAGGCCACGTCTACATGGTCGACTGGGAGTGGGAGCCATCCGTGTACGAGATCGTCTGGGACGATTGCTTCACCTACCGACAATGGATAACGCAGAGGCCGGACGCGTTCGTGTCTTCTGTTGAGGACTCGGAGTCATGGCCGTGGCTTAGAAATTACCTAGTGGAGTCTGACGGGGAGCTGCTCCTCGTCCGTCGTCCGCGGCGCCGTAGGCATAACATGGAGGTTTTCAGGGTGGACCTTGAGGGACACGCGCTCGAGCCCGTGAACAAGATCGCCGGTGGCCGCCACGCCCTCTTTGTGGGGAAGAGGTGCCTGTCCGTTGACGCCGACAGGCTCCCCTCTGTCGATGGAAACTGCATCTACTACGGCATTGCTAACATATACACAGAAGACGGCAGTCTGCAGAAGTGTGAGGGCATGTACAGGTATCATCTCGGTGATGGCAGCGAAGAGAGGATCTCAGGCCTCCTGTCGCCCCAGAGCGAGAGCTTTCGCGCTCGTCCTTTCAGCCTCGTTCAGGTGCTCATTACCTACTGTGCCGTACTCCCTGATGTGGAAGCGCAAGTCATCAAGGGATTCAAAGATGAAAAATGACATATTCCCCAACCTTAGTGAAGTACTGCTACTAGTTACTGCTCTCAGTTTGTGTATTGCTCTCAGTAGTTCTACAATTTATCGGCAAGGGTTTCATATCCAGTGGGAACATTCAGAAGAAATTTTATATTAGACTTTGTGACTTGTTCTTAATTAGAATCGAAGTCCTTATATTAATTCATCCCCAAAACTAGAAATATATATGTTATCACAGGCTCTAACCTAAGGACTAACAGATTTCATCGACAACAATGTCAATCCATTCCAGGGATTGTTAATTGTTATACAGGAAATCTCGGTCTTTTACTGCCTGAAATATTCATACGAAATTCAAATCAAAATTTATTTATGGGAAAAACACTAAATTTCTACTACATGCATATCCTGCTGGCATAATTCAAACAATGTCTGAGTTAGTTTAAGAAGTCACCAAGGTCGCCAGTTAATTAGGTTTGGAGAGTTTATGCATTTTAGTTTTTTTAGGCAAATCTACGTGTTTTAGTAGTAGTGTATAGGCAAGTTTGTGTATCCGTGTACCCTAAAATTACGAAAAGCAATAAGAGAAAAACACGAGGCATAATACGTGCCTCTGGCTAATTTTGAGTTTGTGTCTGTGTGTTTCAGTCCTGGTGCTTGTGTGCGCGCCGGCGAGATTTTGAGTGCTAGGACTAGTTTGTATGTGCTAAGGCGAGTTGCGCATACACGAGTAGTCGAGCTGCCTCACGATCGTGTGTTTGATCCCTGGGAAAAGCTAACAATTGATATCAAACCAAGGTGCGGAGGCTTCGCCGTTAAGTTGCATCAAGTTGGAGTTGAAGGATTATTCGTCATCGTCAAGTTGTGGCAGGGACACATAAAGAGGGTCATGTCGACTTCGAAGGCAGGTGGCGGTGGTGTGACCATCCATTACCCCATGCTTGAAGGCGGCAATTATGGGGTGTGGGCCGTGAAGATAAAGATCTTCATGCGTGCACGTGAGTCTCGACAGTGGTGGAAGGTGATGGCGTGGTCGAATAAATAAAGGACCAAGAGGCTTTCGCCTCCCTAGCCCAAGGTGTGGCTGATGAGCATGAAAGAATCATAAGGGGTAGGCGAATTTGCGTTGAAGCTAACCTTCATGGTTAATGAGATGCGAGCTCTCGGATAAAAGATGGAGGACAACAAAGTTGCCAAAAAGTTACTACGGGTTGTTCCTGACAAATTTCTACCAATCGTTGGCACAATAGAGCAATGGGGCAATGTGGGGAAGATGTCGGTGATGGAGGTGATTGGGCAGCTAAAAACCTAGAGTTGACCTTGAAGGGATGTGAACGCGACCAAGAACAAGACCGGATGATGTTCTCGCATAGTAGGGAAAGATAAAATGAAGTACCGTAAGTTCGACAAATCTAAAGTTTGTTGCTAGAATTCCTAGGACTATGGACACTATGCTTGAGAGTATCCTAATCTACCGAAGGGAAGGCAAAAAAGGAGCAAGTACTACAACTAGCTGAACTGGACAAGGATGACGACCCAAGGTTGCTTTGATGAAGAAGCGGTGGTTAAAAAAATTAGTCATGTGTTTTGTTTTGTTTGTGTCGAGTCGTCCATGTGTACAATATGTCTTTTTTAGATAACAGTACACACAAAGCTAGATATACAATATGTTTCCTTCTTTAGATACACAGTACACACAAAACCTAACAAAAAAGTAAAAGAAGAAAAAGGATACAAAGCATTTATGGTGGAGACCTATCCGAAAAGAAATTGTGCTCAATGCGATCAAAATCTATCATGTACTGCCTCTAGAGTTCCCTCCATGAGATTTTAAGGCCAACATGAAAATGGAGATGTTTCAAGGTTGCCAAGGGTGGCCATTGAGGGCGAATCCTATTTAGCGCTGCAGGCGCCGGTTACTGGTGTTTTCTGCAAACCGGCGCCTGCAGCACAGCACCCTCTGTCATGACTAGGCCATCTGATGTATCTGCTTTTTTTTTGTTTAGAACTCAAACATAAAATCTGTTGCTTCTACTCCAACGACGAGAACCACTAAGGCATGCAACGACTTGTGTTTTGTAGCTTCTTTCCTTGTTTTTATTTTACTCTTCAGTAGCGGGAAATCATACGTAAACTAACGTAATAGCCTAGGTGCCCCTTTTCAGTTTGGGCAAATCAGGGATGGGGTCCCACACAGTTGAAATCAGGGGTGAAGAGATTAGTAGTTAGGCAAGTTACCTAATAGTTCGTAGGCTTTTACCTAAGTGTAGCATTTTTTTCTTAAAATCAATCAAATTTTTTTAAATCGATGAGCTCTTTTTTTCAAAATACGATGAACTTTTCGAATCTGTGAATTTTTTCCAAATTTTGATAAAATCATTTTTTTTCAAATTCGTGATCCTTTCAGATATTGATGAACTCTTTTTTCAAAATTGTTCAACTTTTTTTTCCAATTTATGAACTTATTTCCAATTTGTGATTTTTTTTCGAAAACAATGAAATTTTTACAAATTTCAAAAAGTCAACGTTGTCAACTACGATAGGTCAAAGGTTCAATGTTCAACTGATGCTCGTGTTTTTTTTTGTGCCAGCGCTGCTAACACCAAAACGCCATGAAGTTTTTGCCATGTTTTCTACCTAAATCTGGGCTTGTTTTAGGCAGAATCTAGCGCTGCCTCGCTCCCTCGCCGGAAACCAGGGAGTCCTTAGACGATAGATCTATTGGGCGTGGGCCCTTGGCTTGCGTATGCAGGAGACGCGCGAGTAAAACCAACCAACCAACCATAAAATTTCGGGCAGTGATCCGCGCTGGCGCACCGGCCCAACGGTTGGGCCGGTCCAGCCCCAGCCGTTAGATATGGTCCCCTGCACCGTCAGATCCGTTCCTCCCCCCACCTTCTTCTTCAACCTCCCGCACGGGAAAAGGACGGGCCCCTCTCGTGCGCGTCGACGCCCCAGCACGCGCCGACCGCCCCGCCTCTCCTCCTCACCGTCGGTCGCCCTCGCCGTCGGCCGCCTACGGTCACCGCCCTCGCCGCTGGTCCCCCGTCCTCACCTATGTCGTCTTTGTGTGTTTCTGAAATCTGAAACCTCCATGGATGCAGCAGCGTGCGGCCATGGTTACGGCCAGTCGAGGTTGCAGCTCGTCGCGAGCCCGTAGCAGCTCGCCGGCGACCGGTTGCAGCATCCGCCCTGCCCCCCCCCCCCCCCCCCGGTGCTGGATCTCGCCGCCGTAATTCACAGAAACCCACCACCGGCATCTGGCCGTCGTGAGAAAATGGATGTAGCAAAAACTGTGGACGGTAGTAGCAAAAAACCACATGATTGAAGCAAAAATGTCACACGGTCGTAGCAAAAAGAAAAATGTCGGTTCCAACACAAAAACAATGTAGCATATCCAGGTGATGGTTCCAGCATCACCACCGGCCGTGTCGTAGCTCGCCATGCGCCCATTGTAGCACCGCCACACAGCTTCATCTTTGCCGGCCGCCGTTGCTAGTTAGCCGTTTTCTGTTTGAAGCTTTTCTAGAAGCGGGTTGTAGCTTTTCTCGTCACCTGTTGCAGCTTTTTGTGCTGCGCGGTAGCCGACCTCGAGCTACCCCGTATCTAGTTGAAGCTTTTTCTAAAGCCGGATGTAGCTTTTTTGGTTGCCGGATGTAGCATTTTTCAGTACTGGTTGCAGCTCTGATGCATGTCCATCGAAACTCATTCTTTCTCTAGTTCCAGCAAAATTGTCACCGGTCGTAGCATTTGGCTTTGACGGTTGTAGCTCCTATGTGCACCGGTTGTAGCTCTGATGTATGTCCATTGGAACTCATTCTTTCTCTTACGTCACGAGTTGCACCACCGCGCAGCTTCCGTCGCCGCCGCTCGCCATCATCAGTTCGCCGTTCCCTCGGTTGAAACTTTTCAAAAGACCTGTAGTAGCTATCTCGCGGCCGGTTGTAGCTTTTGAGTTTGCGCGGTGGGCGTCCACAACTTTTGCGTCTCTGTTTGAAGCTTTATTAGAAGCCGGTGGTAGCTTCCTTACACGACAGTTGTAGCATTTTTGGGTACTGTTTGCCGCTCCTCCTGCACCATTTGTATCCTCCGCTCTTTCTCTGGTTCCAGCAAAAAAAAGGATCAGTCGTAGCATTTTGTATCACTGGTTGCTGCTCCGTCGATTGCTGGTCGCAGCTCCATCGCCATCGGTTTGGTGGTTCTAGCAAAAAAGAAGCCGTTCGTAGCATTTTGTACAGCTGGTTCCACCTCCGATGATTGCCGGTTGAAGCTCGTCTACAGGAAGGTGAGGGTTCGCAGGGGACTGGAGAGGGGAAAAAGGGGAGGGAGGAGGCACTGGTCGTCGACGTCTTCTCCGCCCCGCAATGGCTCGCCCTATGAGCAAGGCCTCGTTCCTGCCGTTGTGCTGCGCGTGAGCTGCAGAGATGGAGGAACCGAGCGGTCCAGCGGCGTATACTGCGTGTCGCGAGGTGGAAGAAAGAGAAGATGAAAAAAACGGTTCGTAGATGAAAAGGTAGGCCCGGGCGACGCACGATCCGGATTGATCGCAAGGCCCGCGTGCGTCCGGCGCGAGTTTCGGCCGGCGCACCGGGTACGAACGTTTCCGTAAAATTTCTCTATCGTACGGCTCGAAATATAGGGATCGATCTTGTTGCACCGCGCAGCTAGGTCATGGTCAGATCGATCATGGCGGCGCCGTCACAGAAGACGCGGTCAACGCACAGATCTGCGTTCGCGCAAGGCACACACCAGTTCGACATCGCTGGCTACAGCACGGCGCGGGAAGCGCTCGTCGGATCCGTCCGGTCCGGCAGCTTCCACGCCAGCGGTTTCATCTGGACGCTCGTGTGCCGCCTCCATGATCGCAGCGCGCGATGCGGCCTGGCGTCCATCTCCCTGGAGCTCTCCAAGAACGAGACCGACGAGGACGTTGTCGCCATGGCCAGCGTCTGGATCGATGAGCGCAGCGGCACCGGCAGGTTCCCGGCCGCCGTGTGGCGCAGCGACAAGCCCAGGACCTTTCTCGCTTGGTCCAGGGGCGCAGTCGCCTGGGAGCTCGCCGTCCCGGTTGCGTTCCTGCGCCATGAGTCACGCTACGTCGACACTGATGCTGACTACCTCACCATACATTGCACAGTCGAGGTCCTCCTCCAGCAGCAGGAGAACAACTCCGCCACCAGCACCAGGAACTGCTTCGTCTCCGTTCCTCCGCCCCCCAGCATCTCCGAAGACTTGCACAGGCTTCTCAGGGAGAGGCAGTCCCTGGAGCCAGACGTGACATTCGTCCTCGAGGATGGTACCGAGATCGAGGCGCACAAGCTGGTAATGGGCATGCGGTCGCCGGTATTCCGCGCCCAGTTCTTATGCGGGGACATGAAGGAGCGGAGCACGCGCCGCTTCATAATGGACGGCATGAGCGCCTCCACCTTGAGGGCGATGCTCTACTTCATCTACACCGACGAGCAGCCTACACCCAGGAGAGGAAGATGCCGTGTGGCTATGGCGCAGGACCTGCTCGTGGCCGCGGATCTCTATGACCTAGAGAGGCTGAGGATCATGTGCGAGAAGATACTCTCCGAGGGCATGGACGTCAGTAATGTCATGACGACGTTGGCACAGGTGGACGGCCGGCAGAGCTGCCAGCAGCTTGAGGCATCGTGCATCGAGTTCATGGCGTCCGCCCCGACGTGTACGATGCTGTGGAGGCCACCGAGGAGTACAAAGAACTCGAAAAGACATGCCCATCTTTCATACACGAGATCACCAAGAAAGTAGCGAAGAGCACAATGGCCCGCATTAGATCTCCAACTAATTCTTCTTCCATGGGCACTAGTGGTGGCAGCAGCAGTAGAGAGGCGACCAAGAGCGCGTCGAGGTATACCCCACCGGCGGTGATGATCGGCACACACGAGTTCACAATCCAAAGCTTGAGCTGGGTGAGGGAGACGCACAGTGTTGGTCAGTACATCCGATCTGGCAGTTTCAAGGTGGCAGGTTATGAGTGGACCATAGATGTGTACCCGTCGGGACAGACAGAGGACACGTCAGACCACATTGACGTATTTATTCGACCCACCATTAATGATGATCATATCAAGGTGAAAGCTTTGGTGGCTATGAAGCCCGTCCACCCCACGGACAAGTTGCCGCCTTTTCCTCCCCGTAATCTTACACACACATTTGCCGGCAAGGCATGCAGGGGCCATGGGTGGCCAAAATTCATCACATTCGCATCTGCGAACTCACACTATGTGGGACACGACGGCTCTTTCACCATACAATGCCAAGTCGCGGTTGCCACGAACTCCTCCACTAGCAGCACAATTGGCACCTTCATCCCTGGACCCGTCCTCGTGCCACCGTCCAACCTGGTATGGCATCTCGAGCGGCTGCTGGCGAGCGACGAGGCCTGGGATTTTAAGTTCCTGGTTGAGGAGAGCGAGATACACGCCCATGGGCTCGTTGTTGCTGCACGGTCGTCGGCACTGCACGAGGCGGTGCATGAGTCGGCAACCAACCATGTAAAAATTGATGGCATTAGAGCCGTGGTTTTCAAGGCCATGCTCCACTTCATATACACTGACAAGCTGCCTCGCGTCGAAGACCTAGTTGCTCCTGCCGTCGGGCATTCCACGATGATCGTGGCTGGAGAGTTGCTGGCAGTGGCATGTCGGTTCCGTTTGGAGAGGATGGCGCGGTTGTGCGAGAACCTACCGGCCGAGAAGATCACGCCGGAGTATGCGCTGGCCACACTGAGGCTGGCTGGGTGCCACGGTTGCACGGAGCTGGAAGCCTACTGCATCGAGTACATCTCACAGCCACACGTGGTCAAGGATGTGATGAAAACTCTCAAGTATTTTATAGAGTGAAACATTTGCCCGTGAAGACAAACGTCTATTACTTGTAAACTCGTGAAGACAAACATCTATTTCTTGTGCTGTTTTCTTGCCTCTCCAACCTCTCTCCATTGCTGTAAAGATACAAGAATAACAATGTTGAAAAGTCCGTATTCCTGGGATGAAAGAAAATATACACACGAGTGCTCTCCCATTGTACTGGCAATGTGAAATCTAACATAAGTATGTGATCCACTGATATTTGCCCCGCCATGTGATTTACACCTGCTTTTAGCAGGTTACATGATCTTGACATAGCTAGCAGTTTTTTTTGGGGGGGGGGGGGGGGGGGGGGGTGGATAGCAGAGCTCTGGGGCGAGGTGTAGCTGAGACCTGAGAGCAGCTAGAAAACAAGAAATCACATGCTAATTACTCGTGATCAACCTGGCCGCATCAAAGGAGGCCGAAGAGTTTTCAAAAATCCCGCAGCAGGGCTTCTTCCACAAATGTGAAACCACATATGTCTCCAGTGACACCATCTTCTGGAACTGAAGATTTTTTACAGCATGAAAAGATTTTCTCCAACATCCAGTGATGGAAGAAGATCTCAGGGCGATGGCAGCAGACGCTCTAGGTGGAGAAGGCAAACCAAATCTGCGTGGCAAAAGAGCAAGCCCTCGCTGATTTCAGGACCTGGTCACACATAGGTCACACATCATTGTGCAAACATCCTTTCCAATTATGCCAGGTGTACACTCGTTATGATTTGTATCCACTTTGCGCTACATTATTTGTTAATAAGAACTCCCTTTATCTAAAAAATAGGTAGCTGGACGTGACCTCCCTTACAGTTTAGGCGCGGGATCAACATTTTAGTCCAAGTTTGAAAGATGAGTAGATGACACAGACACATGATATGTTGGATAGTTAGCTTTTCTTAAATGTGCTTTGTGCTCAGTGGAAAACCCAACTTAATTCAAATGCCTACACAACTAGTCGCAATTTTCCAATACAGAAATGTAAGCAGGTATGTCCTCTCACACTTTCACGACTCAACATTAACATACCAGTGGTAGAAACATACAACTCGGGCTGATGAGTTGGGATCTTCATATTTGGGACCTTGAAACCGGAGCGGAATAGTACAATGCCATGGGATTCAAGTGCATCATCCTCAATGAGAGGAGAAACGTCGGAGAGCCGGTGGCTGCATGCAGCAATGCTTCTGTCAACTCATGTAAACTTTCATTTAGGGCCAGTTCTTTTGGGCGATTCTACCAGAATCGCCCCCCTCCCTAGCTTCTCCCAGAATCATCACTCCATATATTTTTCACAATCCTAGCTAATTAAACCTTAACTAGATAGGATTGTAAAAAAAATATGGAGTGGCGATTCTTGAAGAAGCTGGGGAGGGGGCGATTCTGGAAGAATCGCCAAAAAGAACTGACCCTTAGTCTACTATAAAAATCAAAAAGAGAAATAGGATAGAAAATTCCACTAAAATAAAAAAAATCCAATCGTTTATTCAATAGATTAAAAAATTATAGCCATTAGATAACGTTTAAGTGAGAAAATTGCCCACCATTGCCATGAAGTGAAAAAACTATTCACTCGGGGATCACAATTTTTTATTTTTTGACCGTAATGGCAGGTGCTCTGCCTTTTCATTAAGAGAGGGAAAACTGTACAACGGACTAAAGAATCAGCCGGGGAAACAAAACATTAAGCCAGAGATGCGACATGCATCCTGGAGAAGACATATGGTACTACTCCCATGCCTCCTTCAGGAGGCCTAATTCATCCCTAATCAAAGAACATACCCCCACAGCAGAGCGCCGTTGATTCTGAAAGATCCGCCTGTTGTGCTCGTTCCATAGGTTCCAAGCCACGTATACGGCCTCCGTACACTCGTCCAGCAAAACACCTTTTTTTTCTTTAGTTTGAACGTCTTATCCCACCATGTGTTGATAGAGGAGGATTGGAGCGCAGCCGTCGCAGCATTACTGAACTGATTGGCCATCAGGTGCCAAACCTCCTTCGCAAATGGACAACCCAGGATGATGTGGTTAGCCAATTCAAGGACCTGGTCGCAGGCGCAACCAGTGGCCTGATGCTCCCATCCTCTACGTTGCAAGCGATCGGCCGTCCAGAGGCGGTTCTGGATAAGGGTCCAGATGAAGAATTGGACCTTAGATTCGGCCTTAACCTTCCACACTCTTAATAAGAGCGGCATTGGAATACGCGCAAAGAATTGCTGCTCATTTGCAGACTTGGCCGAGTAGTTCCCATTGGCCGAGATGTTCCAAATGATCTTATCCTCCTCCCCATTTATGCGGAATTGCTGAACTTTATGCCAAAGAGAAACAAATGCATGCAGCAGTTCAGCCGAGGCCATGCGCTGCAGCCCCTTCATCCATCCACCCTCGCAAATAGCATCAACCACTGAAATCATCTTGTGTCTCGCAATGTTATAGAGGCCAGGTGCCACTCCATCCAGCCAACGATCAGTCCAAAAAGTGGTCCTCGCTCCATTTCCAACAATAATTTTTGTGCATGACTGAAAGAGTTGTTGATCAGCAGCGTCACACGGTGTAGGAGCCCCCTTCCACGGTCTATCTGTATCGTCCCACTCAAATCAGGGCCAGCGCAGCCGCAGGGCCGTGCTGAAGGCGGAGAGGTTTTTGATGCCTAGTCCTCCAACTGCTTTGGGTGCGCAGATTCGCTTCCAATTCACCAAACATTTGGCCCCATGAGCTTCCTCGTCGGCATTCCACATAAAGTTTCTTCTTAGTTTGTCAAAAAAAATTATGAACCACTTGTAAGGTGCAAAGATCGTCAGAAAGAAGGTCGCCGTGCTAGTGACCACCGAATTGATGAGAGCCAGCCTCCCGGTTCGGGGGTCACAATGAGTTGGCTCTCGCGTCGCCCCTCTCGGGCGGCATGGGAGCGACCCAAACCCTATCTGCCGCCACCTCTCTTCCCTCCTCCGCCCCCTCCCCGCTGCCAGCCGAGGATCCCGTTGTCTGTTGCATGTCTATCGGTAAAGGAGGGAGTAGAAACAAAGCTATGTGCGATGAATTCCAAAGAGAAAAACTATGTGTCCTCAAAGCAAAAGAAAAACAAAGCTATGTTGGATCCTCCTGTATGATGCATGTATTACAAAAAAGCTACGTGCCCTCAAAGAAAAAAAGAACTATGTTGGACCTTCCTATATGCATGCATGCATTCTTCCTATATGCATGCTATGTGCCGGCACTAGCATACATATCTGTGTGTTGGAACAGAAGAAGTGTCGGTGACTATGAAGCTCGGCCCGTCCACCCCACCGACAAGTCGGTGCTGTTTCCTCCCGAGAATCTTAGACACATCTTTGATGGCAGGAACTCACGAGTATTTAGGTAGTTAGAAACAAACATTGCGCCATGCAAAAGTAGATGATGCAGAAGTAAAGTTGACGTACAAAATGTGATATCACATAGATTATAAATCTCATGACCCAGCTATTTGATCAATCAAGCATCCAATTCTCATGAATGTAGATATCTAACTAAGTGACTCATGCATTTGAGAGATGATATTTAATACGTCTTATTGTATTTTTTTAGTTTACACTTATTAGATAGACATTTTAAATTAGAGAAAACCTTATACCAAAAAGCAATGGCCTTCTATATAATATGGGGATAGAAGGCAGGTCACAATTGGACTTGAAACTGTATGGTGTGTAGACAAGGTACATGGTCGTGTTCAAGTAGAACACTTCTATCTTAGGCCTTCTATATAATGTAGAGTAGACAAACCTTCTGCACTTGAGTTAATTTATCACATTTTTCATGTCTCCCCTCACCCTCCCGAGCCGCCCCCCGCGTGGGCGACCGGGAGGCCCCAGATCCCATCGGCCGGACCTACCTCACTCCTCCTCCTCCTCCCTCGCCGCCTCCCAAGGGCGCGGCTAGGCGAAGCCTTGCCGTCGCCGGCGGCGGCGGGGACTCGGGCCCTCTCGCTCGGGTGGGGCTGGCGCGGGACAGCCCCCGGGCCGGAGCGTGGCGGGCGGGCCGGACGCCACGACGGGTGGTGGCGGCGCATCAGTGACCTCGCTTCCCCGCGGCAGGAGGTCTCGCAATCTGGTGCATCGCGGCCGCCAGGGACGGCGGCGGCGTGACCGGATCGGTTCGCGGCGGCGCGGCCAGATCTATGCCCATGTGTGGGCCTTGATCGCTGGTTTGCCGTCAGCACGGTGATGGGTGCGACTCGTCGGTAGCTGGGCAGATCCGCGGGATTCTACCCTTGTCTGGTCCTTGACAGCGCGGGCAACTCCGGGGGAAACCCTAGATCTCCTTGGGATCGAACGATGGTGGTGCTTTTGCGTCATAGTCCCTCTTTAGGGCATTGTTTTGGAGTTTGCTCTGGTTGAAGGGACCAGCGACGTCGGCGGCGCACGTCTGGTGGAGGAACTGCCGATGAAAATCGCGCCGACTACGGTCATGGCGGACGATGGCGGCGTCTTAGATGTCGTTCCCTTGTCGAGGCATCGTCGTTGCAGTCTGCGTCATCAGGCTCGGGATGCTCCGGGGGAAACCCTAGATCTGGGTCTTCCGGATCGGACGATGATGGCGTTTTATCGCTTTCCCTCCTGGGGGCATCGTTTTGGAGTAAGTGCTGGCTGGGCGGATGGTGGAGCGGTGCTTCATCTCACACATTGATGGCGACGGATATCGGCGGCATGGCGCTGTGGAGGCTCGGCGTCCGATGCACGGAGATGGACTCGCGCAGGAGGAGGTTGCTGTCCGGCGTCATGGTGACGTCGATGGCAGAGTGGCCAGACAAGGTAGAAGCCTCAATATGATCTGAAGACGGACCTGTGGAAGATGGCGGCGACGACACACACGAGTGCGTCTGACCGGATTGTGCCCCAGACCCGGTATGTGGCTCGGCTGGGGCTTCCGAATGAGTTTCGGCTTCCGGCTTTTGATGTTAGGCTTAGGTGAGTGGTTCGGGTAGTGGCCCAATTAGCACCCCTTCATCATTTTGAATAGGAGTAGTGGCATATGTCACTAAGATGGTGGATTCAGGCATATTGTTGTAATACTTTGTAAGGTCCTCGAGAATAATCAATAAAGTGGCCGTATGCATCTTCCAGATGCAGAGGCCGGGGGTCATCCTCCTTTTCTAAAAAAACGTATATAGCAACATAATAGCACATGTGAACAAGGAAAGCCAACAAGTGCTCGGATGATCGGTGTGAGGTATTGTAGTGGTAACATGGAGGGAAGCTCTCGTAGTCATGCGCCAGGGATGTAGCTGAGTCGGTGACCTCGTTAACAATCTTGGTGTGGTTGCTAGTGTGATTACTTGGTCCTTTATAGATCTTTATGTGCATCAGATTATTAAGCACCTCCCCCATCCATGTCATCATCAACTCCTTTACATGATTTGTGCTCCACTTTGCCACCACCAAATACATCAGTGCTATGCTATAATTGTGGCGGCGACTAACCCATCACTAACTCTGGTCTTTTGTTTTTTATTGTACACCCTACAATCATGTCCTACGCGAGGCATGACATTCTCCTACATGCCCCTGATCCTAAATGATACGCCAACCTTCGCAATCCGCCAACAGAGGTGGGCACTAGGCGGATCAGCTTAGCTTTGGACCTCCACAAATTCCGTTTACAAGTCACCAAGAAGACTCCAACCTTGGTCATTAGCAATCATGGAGCACTCAATGCAGCTTGTCCATGGAGAGGGCGAAGAAAACATCCGACCGTGCTCTTCCAGCCCCTTGGATACGTGTTAAAGGCCATTCCTCGACCAGCAAGTGCAAAAGTCCATACACCGATAGGTTCCACTTGACCACATTCCCCGTGCCCATATCAGGATTTGTACGACTCCATCTCGAGTCCGGCTACTTCAGGTTGGGATTCGGTGATCGGTGGTAGAAAACTAAGTGTATGACTTAGGATAGTCGGGGACCATTGCCGAGGATTAAAAAGATCAGACATATTTTATTATTCCTAGGAGCTTCTAGTCATGTAATGGAAACTCTTGCTTTTGTACAGCCAGGGCTTTGAAAGGAAATCAACAAATTAAAGGACCCAAACTCGTTTTTTAAATAAAGAGAACCCAAACTCGCGTATGTAGGAACTTGATCCCGATTGGCTGGATCGTACATTCTCTCTCCTAACCAAGTTGGCAAGGCTCACTCGTTGCCATAGGGTCTAAACTCGGGGACCAAAGGCTCTCGTTGTATACTTGAGTGTAGCAACATAAAGGACTGCTCATGTTTTATGGTGAATTTGTACAACCTTTTTGCAGAGTGTCAACCAAATCGATTTGTCCTCCTTTTCTAAAAAATCGATTTGTCCTGCCACTCTCCGCATGTAATTAGGTTGGCTGAAATCTCAAGCGAATGTGGGATATATTATCTGATTTCAAAAGGTTTCACAAAACTATTATGGTTGTGCGCACATCGGTTCAAAAGTGGAATTTTGGGACATAGTTAATGACGTGTGGACACATCCTTGTGTTCTACTCTAACACAATATATCTATTGTACTTTCAAAGTAGGTTGCCGAAGATATTTTTAGAAACCTATGGCAATACTTTAGAGGCAAAATGAGCTTTAAGCAAATAAACCCGTAGAGCCTTTTTCTTGACTAATCCTTTTGAGTGTACTCGCATTACTGTTAACCTTTCGGTGTAACTTGTGAGTACATTCATATACTAATCTGCAACCTGTTATGTGCAGAAAACTATGATGAAGACGTCGAGCACAGAGTAAAACCAACGACCTCCGCCCAACTAGCCTGTGGTGTTGGTATGACTCCTTGCATAGAGTACTTTTGGGACTTCCACTATTATTTGAACCAGCCTACGGGCAGAGTGATGCAATAAATACGCTGGATCTGCATTTTGATGGACTATATAAATGACGTGTGGTTCTTATACTACTACTGCAGCTACTACTACCACGAGACACCAACCATACTAGACATGTAAAAACATGTGAAAGTTTTCTGATTGGACGCTTTACATTTGCTCATTAAGTGAGATCCACCGATGAATAATTAAGTCAGCAATTCTTTTTCTTCTCCACCTGACAGATGCCTAGGCTGCACCATACTCCGCAAGCTGCAGTAAGCTAGTATCTTGACGGAAGGATGACGGCTAGGACAACGGTAACACCAAACACGAAGATGGAGATCCCAAGGAAGTTGATGACGAACGCCTCGCTTGGATAGTCGTTGCCAGGGAAGATGTACTTGGCGAGGCCGGTCTCAGCGGTGCAGACGGCCATGAGGAAGATGACGATGCCGAAGAAGATGTGCCACGGCGCGTAGTCTGCCCTCATGGTCATCATAGCCCCAGGGAACACAAAGTACACGAAAGCCACCAGCCACTGCACAACCAACCACGATCGACACGTCCATGAACTAAGCAAGTATTTTTGAACTGTGATATACTGAAATGACTTGTTTATGTTGTTTGAAATTTAAAGGAATGACAAGATGCAAATGATTGGCTTACCTGAAGGGCATAGAGGCCGATGGTGGCTATTCCCAGCCAGGAATGCAAGGAGTGGATGTCAGGGAGGCCGGCGTCGCGGTGGAACTTGACGGCGGCGTACAACCCGACGGCTGCGAAGCCCAGGGAAAGCAGATGCAGCAAAAGGTGCACCGCCTTCCTTGCCGCACGCGGGCCCAGGACGATCCTGTACGCCATCACCGCTGCACATCAATCGTCCAATGCAAGCTATCTAGGTGAATCTTTTTAGTTTGGAGGAAATAAAACATCATATGATTGAACAGTACATGAATATAATAGAATGATGCAGTTGCCGAAATGAGGAATTGCCTCGACTTATTTCTACACAAAAATGATATTTGATTATTTTTTTAAGATAAAGAGAAAGATATTTGAATCAATATGCAGTTCCCTTTAATATCCGAGTTGCGAGTTAGATAATAGGCAGTTTTTGTGGTTCTATCTAGATGTCTCTTTTACAATTAACTTTCTAGTTTGCCTGTTTAATTAGTAGGCTAGTCTTTTGAGCTATGTTGAGCTGATGTTTAGTCTTAACAGGTTTCATCTTGTGGAAGGTGTTCCGATATCAAAAGAACTATTTCGATATCGAACACGTTCAATGGATTTCTTGTTAATGCTCCAGCCCCCCCACCCCCCTCGCCCTCTTTTTTTGACAGGAAGGCCTTCACGGCTAGCTTTATTAATCAATCACACTTACATCGTTTGCTAGGAATTTAACAATAAACTCAGGGGGTGCACCTACCCACACAGAGGGAAAATTCGTACTTCCCCAACTAGCTAGCTCATGAGCAACTACATTTGAATCTTGATTACAATTCTCAATAGTTACCTTCTCGAACTCACGAAGCAAGAATCTACATTCTTCTAAAACTGGGGCTGCCACCATAGCATGACCTTCGTTCATCTGTAGGGCATCAACCACCACAATATTATCCATTCTCAGCATCACATTGTTGCATCCTAGGCTTTGGAGAAACTTTAGGCCTTCTAACAGGGCTGCAGCTTCTGTCGAGACGACATCCGGGATTTGCATGAGATAAGCTGTAGATGCCCCGATGAATTTCCCGCGACTATCTCTCTCTATTGCTCAACACCCGCCTATATGATCTTCAAAAGGAATCCCCCCTCCCCCCCTCGCCCTCTTTGTTTGTTGGTGTAACAAACATTATATTTCAATTAAGCAAGTAATGGAAAGAGGGTTGACCCGGTTGGAAAAAAAATGTAGTTTCCTCTAAAAACGTAAGAAACGAACAGTATCACCGAGAAAATATTGTGCTTGTTTTCTACAAACTGAATGCATCTACATGGACCTTTCCTTTTAAATCCTCATTCCTACAATTTTTCCTGTGAATATCCTCCAGATTGAATGAGTTTACCTTCTCCGGTGCAAATGACAAGGCCGATTACCATGAAGAGGGGGTGAGCCTATCAAAATAAAATAGACGAAGCATCATTATGACTTTTCCAATGCATTGGTTCTTAGATGAGTTGCTAAGTGCATTAAAAACCTTACGAACAAATCTCTAGTAAAAACACTATTCGCAAAAAATATATTATTGTATGCCACTTTTTTAGCTAAACCCGCCAACAAGAAGCTAAACCAAAGTGGAATTTAGTCCCTATCTGGTGTGTTCAGAAAATAGGATTTTCTCTTGGACTATCAGCCTCACTTAGGTCCAGATCGGCAGAGTTGTGCATATCTCGGCCAAACATATCCCCTCGAGAGTTGAGCAGAGTTCTGAGTTTTACCGTGTAAACCAGCTGAGGGATAGAGCCCATCTCCCAGGTGACGCCCTCCCTGAAGTGCAGCACCCATACGAGGGTGAGCGTGAACACGGCAGCGGCGAGCAGCTGCGCCACGACAATCATCGGCAGCGCCGTGAGCCGGAAGCTGGCGCCGCTCTTGACCGGCATGGCTTCCCTGTCACTCACTCACTTGGCACGGACGTCGCCGGCACGGCAACAAGCCGATTAGTGTCACGGCAACAGAGGTGTGCTACTACTGCCAAAACAGTCTCTGCGTAGCGCAAGCTCGACGAAGGGTGGTTAAGTAGAGGGCTCGTGAGGGTGGAGGAGCCTCCAAGGCAGAGCCGGGTCAAGGGACAACTTTTCTGCGTGTGTGCGGCTTTGGCCATTTGGCCGGCCCGCGAGCTGGAATAGCAGGTGGATGTAATTTCTTTTCTTTTCTTGCTGTCTGGTTGTGTTTGGTGTGACCGTCGTCTGGTGTTTGGACGGCAGAGAAACAGCAACCGAGAGGGCTGCGTCATCCAGGTAAGACAAGAGGAATGGTGATGGTTTGATCGACAAACGTTGAGCCCACACAAGCTGTTGGAATATCTCGACAACACCGGCTGCCACACGCGCTATTCCTAGGCCGTACCAGGTGTTTTTTCACCATTGACGCAGACAAGTTTGCATCCATCCATATCGCAACTGCGTATACATTCAGGTCATACACCCTGTAATTAGTAATTGAAGAGCCTGTAGAGAGTTCAATGTATAGGTATGTATAAGTTTAACCTCCGTAACGAAGGCGAGCAAGAGGACAAACTCGGGCGACCTAAAAGTGAGCTCCGGCGACCTCCTTGCTAATTTAGTAGTGGCAAATCGGCCCAAGTCAAAGACGAAAAAAAGACATAATTTATGAGAGTGGCAATAGAGCACACCAGCTCGCTTGCTCCTGTTAGCTGCACCAATGGAACAATCACACGTGGGCACATGTATTAAGTGTGGGTGTGCAAAACAGGGAAGGATACGCAGCATCCACAGTAGCATACGGTGACAGGTTCCGTTTAATGTGACGGCATGAAGACGGTAGGACATGCAACGGGAGATGCACATACGTTCTGTCGGTACAACATGCTATTTATTATATATATTTTTTGCAAGAAATACTATTTATTATAATTAGAGAACAATATATTTTTCGTTCCCCAACTTTTGTCGGATTCTAATTTTTTTTTGTGGGGATTCTAAATTTGATCCCGCAACTTTGAAACCGGACAACTTGCACCCTTAGCTATTGAAACTGGACAACTTTCACCCCGGTTTTGATTGCGCTGACTCCAATTCATGTATTATTTTCAAATTCATGAATGTACTAAAATTCGCATACATTTTTCAAATCCGCTTTAGTTTTTTCTTCAAATCCATGTTTTTTTCCTGAAATCCCTGTACTTTTCAAATCCATGTATCTTTTCCAAGTCCGAGTATTTTTTTAAAGAATCACATACCTTTTTTCAAATGCATTAAATTTTTAAAAATTCGTGAACTTTTCAAATCCATGTACTGTTTTCAAGTTCACATACTTTTTTCAAATTCACGTACTTTATTTGGAAAAATCATGAATTGTTTTTAAAAATATGAACTTAAAAAAGGTATGCGGATCTGAGAAAGTATACTAATTTGGAAAAAAATATGGGTTTGGAAAATTAGATGAACTTTAGAAAAGTACGCGAATTTTAAAAAATTACCTGAACTTGAAAAAATTAAGTGGATTTAGAAATAGTTCATGGATTTGAAGAAAGTACGCGGATTTGTAAAATTGTCCAAACTTGAAGAAAGGATGCAATTCTGAAAAAATTATGTGAACTTAAAAAAGTACATGAATTGAAAAAAAGGTCGCTCGATGTTACTATCAGTTCACACCTTGGACACGTACCTTGCGTATCGATATACAAAACCAAAAATAGTGTCTCATCTGATGCATGGACGCCCGTCGCTCTGTGTCGTACTAATGTTGCCTCTTCGGTCCCAAGCGAAGCGACGCCTCATGATTCCATGATCGGGCGAGTTCGTCCACGTCTATGGATATTCGACCAATCATGCTCTTATGTCTACATGAATTTAATCTGCATGTGGGAATTTATGCAATGTGACAATGTGTTAGAATAGACTAGATTTCAGTTGTTGATGTGTTGGGTAAAGTATCATGAAACGAAATGAAATTCAAACATATAGTGGGTGAGGACAAGTTGCTGTTTAAAATTGAAATGAACGGAGGGTCGGCTGATGATTCATGAAGTGTTGCAGCAATTCAAACGAAAGTGCGTTCCAGATGCATTAGATGACTCTCCCAACTAGCCATGCCTTTATCTGGTGTATCGACAGATAGACTGAAACTTTAGTTTTTCGTGCTGGAGCTCGTCTTCGTTTTCTTTTTTGAGAAAATAATGGTGGGTATATAAGCAGTAGTACTACACTATTGTCTTGGATGCCTCGTGAAAGGATAGTGACTGGGCTCTCGGCAACTTATGACCTGGACTACGGGTAGAAGACGGAGCTTACCGTGAAACTGCTGTTACCATGGAACGAACGTTACTGTGCTAGGTGGGCCAGCTGGGGAATTTATGGCAGCGTCCCTTTAGCAAATCTCGATGATGTCTCATGGTGTATGATACCGTGACCAGGCGAGGACGGGCACTCCTGTGAGTTTTCGATAATTTATGTAACACTTTAGCTATATCCTGCTGTAGCGTGAACTCTCTTCTAGGGTTTCCTGCCACTCGCCGCAACGTCGTCGATCCGCCTCGTCTCCTATGGACTTTGGACCATGGAGGCACGGAGGATCTCAGCCTTTGCTGAACAGGAGAGCTTCGTTTTTAGGTGTTTGTCTGAGTTTCTTTAGAGTTTGTGTCATACTAAAGCTGATGAGGCGGTGGCGACTTCTTGAAGATGGAATAAGGTTCTCCCGCCTTGCTCCAGTCTCGGTGATGCTTTAATTGTTGTCGGAAGGCGTGTGGAGACGTGTCTCCGATGGATCCCGCGGGATTGGGTCGGCGTTTGTCTTCGGTGGATCCACCTGGATCTGATTTTCGTTCGTCTACGTCTGCGTGTCTATAGGTTTGATCATTCCAATCTACACTTCTCTTCATCGGCGGCGGTTGTTGTTCTGGTGTGCAGGTCCTATATATGGCCTTAGCTGGACGACTTCCCGACTGTTTACTAGAACATTGTTTGTCTGGCTCCGACTAAGGAGGGCGATGACGCTAGCGCCTTCGGCTCGCTTCAGTGTTTGTAGTCATCGCTAGGTGGTCTACGGACCTAGATGTAAACTTTACTTCTAGTGTTTTTTGTACTGCCTTGATAGTTGATAAATAGATCGAAAGTTTTCCCGCAAAAAAAAACACTTTAGCTATATGTAAGCTACCCGTTTTTAAAATTTAGGTAGGTCGACTGTTCTGACTGTTGAAGCTTGTTACCTATTGCTTGTTTTTTTAGTCGATTTTTATTTTTTATGGGTATTTTTAGGATGTTGGGTGAGTGTAAATGTATACACACAACTACCGCACAATTAGTATCTAGGTTATAGTGAGGTGTAAAATTTTCATTATTATACGCTTATTCTTTGCATATTACAAAAAGTTTAATTTCAGTGCAAAGTTGTGTGCAAGATTTTTTTTTAGTTTTGATTTCATTTTATTTCTTATTAAAGGGTTAGGATAGATGGATTGAAACTTCAATTTTATTTTAGTTTCAATTTTCTTTCCCCTTTAAGGGTAATACCGATGTTAGTAATCTATTCTTTTTTAGAAAAGTTTTTTTGCTAAAATTCCACTATTATATGCTTACTCTTGTATTTTAAAAAATCAAAAAGATTGGATCGCTCAAGAAAACCTGCGCTAATTTTCGTGCAGAAACTAATACGCCTAACATTACGGGAAGGTGGGAGTACTAGATTGTGAAAATTCAAAACTCCAAAAAAATAAAAAAAATCTGATATTTTTGGGTGCAAACTTTGACAAATGCTCTCAGTGCTTTTCAAATTTCATGCCGAAACAATTCATGGAAATCATGAAAAAAACAAAATCAGCACTCCAAAAATGCTTTTGCATATACCGATTTTGGAACATCGATTTTAGTTTTTTTTACCACGACTTCCAGAAATGTCATTTTATGATAAGTTTTTGCAAGAACAGCAAACATTTGTCGAAGTTTGCACCAAAAAAATCAGAATGTTTTGAATTCTTTTTACCTTTTTAGATTTTACTGTTCATTAGGGAGCATTTGAGCTCAGGACTACATACGCCGCGAATGCGAAAATTGCACTGTTATAGGCTTATTTCCATATTAAAAAATGTGCATTTTTAGCGCAAACTTGTGTGCCTTTTTATTCTTCTTAATTGAGTTGTGTGCCTTTTTTATTCTCCTTAATAGGTAATACCAATGCCACTAATTATTATTTTTAGAAAACTTTATTATTTTGATGTTTAGTTTTGTTACATTTTACTTTCTTCTTGAAGGTCTATATCATTATTTTACTTTATTGTTTAGTTCTGAAAACTTCATTAATTTAATTTCTTCTTTAAGGTTAAACGCCGCTAATTCATTCCTTTTTTGAAAACTTCTTATTTGAGAAAAATGCACTACTATATGTTTATTCTTACACATTATGAAAACTCCTATTTTTGTGTAAATTGTGTGCAAATTTGGTCATTATTTGTTTTAATTGCTTTCATTTCGTTTGTTTTAAAAGGGTAATACCAATGCCAAAAATTTATTCATCACTAGAAAGCTTTATTTTTGTGTTTAACTTATTTTTCTTCATTTTTTGTCTTTGTCTTGTGTCTTCCAAGGTATTTGGTCAATTTTTGCTTTGTTTCAGATCAAGACCAAGTACCTGTTGGGCTTCTATTTTTGCAAAGGGCAAAATGGTCCTCTAGGAAAAGGTTGACAAAATTTGTTGTTAGTTGATTTTGCAATTCTACTGCATGGAGAAAAAAAATGGACTGACCCAAAAAAATTTAGGCAATTGTCCCTGCTTGAACCCTTTACTTAATATACTAGTGTTTTCTCTCCCTTCATAAGTTATGGCCTTCTTATTGGTATGTTGGAATATAGTAGCAATTTTGCAAAAATACCCCAATGTGGTAACTACAATATCTAAATAATACCTATCAACCCATGTTTTGTAGTGACCACTCTATGGGTTACTGGTGTGTGCAATTTGTAAGCAGGGAGGGATGGAGAGAGAGGGAGAGAGGTTTAAAAAGATTAATTAACTGTCACTTAATGCTATTTATTGTTTAACACTCTGTAGAATCCTTGATGTTCCATAGTGATGTCTGGTCTTTTGCTTCACCCATCTAATCCGAATGACCAGTACCTTGATCCATTTTAGCCTTCTCTGCTGCATTTTGTTCTGGCAAGGAGACGGTATGCCAACGTACTGAAAAACAGCCCCTCCGGTATGCAATCCAAGTGCAAAAATCATCTACTTTCTCGGTACAAATCGGGATCCTCAAAATCACTTCTACATCCACCAACAAGAAAACCTCATCATACATTAGCATTTTCCAAAATTTTGGTTGCCTGCTTTTTCCAATAACATTTGTACATAATTAATGGTCAACTCGTTATGAGAAGCGTTAACCAGTTGACCATTAACATTTTCCAAAATTTTGGATGTCCACTTTTTCAATAACCTGTATACGTTATTAATAGTGAACTGGTTAACTTTTTAGAAAGGTTGATACTTTAGTTTGAAAATGTTAAACATATATATAATTTTTTTCCTCATGTATACAGCAAATATATAATGTGTATGGAAAAATTAGATATAAAAAATATATGTTTTTTTCAAAAATTATCATCTATTTCAATTATGTTAAACATTTACAGAAAAGTTCCTTATGTATACCGGAAATGTTGACATGTGTCAAAAAATTGAACATAAAAAAATATTGTTTTACAAAGGTTGAGCTTCTATCAAAAATGCTAGTTATATATTTCAGAAATGTTCAATGTCTATAGAAAAATGTCCTGATGTATACCCAAAAATGTATACTGTATGAAAAAAATTGTCATCAAACGCAAAAAATTGAAAACATGTTAAACAACGATTTCAAAAAAGTGAATCGTGTATAAAAAAATTGTTACAAATGTATAAGAAAATTTTAGGAAGTGTATTAAAAATTTTAATAAAAAAATAATTTCCAAAAAAATGATCCTGTATAAAAATGTTAATCATAAGTTTGGAAATAGTTAATTATGTATTTAAAAAGATGCTGATATATACCAAAAACATACAATATGTATGAAAAAGTAATCAAACTTAATTTTTTGAACATATTATTCACATATTTGAAAAATGTTCCAGATGTACACATAGAATCTACAAATGTGTATAGATATGTAAACACGTGTTGAATAAAAAAGACAACATGAAGAAAAATGATCAAAACGAGAAACGAAAAAAAACTTCGCAATTAAAAATTAGAAACCCATAAAAAACCGAAAAACCCCTTGAGGAAACCAAGAAAAACAAAACAAAAGTGAACAAAAACACGCAAAAATTATGAAAAGAAACGAAGTACAAAAAACCCAAAGAAAATAAAAAATAGGAAAAAAAGAAAAATCCATAAAACGGAGAAATGAATAAATTGAAACCAAAGAAAAATGAAGGAAATGAAAAGGAAAAAAACAAGTAAAAACCTGACCAAAACAAAAAAAAATGGTGAAAACACAAAGGGCAAAAATTTAGAAGCTATGAAGAAACAAAGAAAAACAGAAAGAAAAGGAATAAGAAAAATTAGAAGAAAACCTGAGCCGAACCAATGAAGAAATAGACGATCAAGCAGTGCGAAGCTAATGATTGCGAAGGGCAATGAATATGGGCCAGCCTAGAAAGAACGGAAAGAGGGAAACCCTTCGCGCGAAAGCTGCTCTTTCCATCTGGTGAGAAGCGAGATATAGGCATATAGCTCTTGCGGGGTATGACCTTCTCCTTGCGCCTTAGAGCATCTCCAGCCGTTGGCCTCCCGGGAGGCGCTAAAAATCACCTTCTGAGAACATACCGGCGTAAAAAGCATGCTGGGGACGTGATGCCACCCAGTCACGGCGCCCACGAGATTTTTTTGAACGGCACAAACACGGCGAGTTCATGCATATTTCCGTGACTTCAAACCAAATTAAACCAAACAAGGCGCAAACACGCCCGCTCATACATATTTAAAGTATTTTACAAAAAAAAACACAATACTAGGCCCGCCCGCCGTCTCGCTCGCCTCGCCGCTCCTCGTCGGCCGCCGCCCTTATAGTTCTACATGCCGAGGAGGCTGTAGAACCGCGTGTAGACGCCGCCGCCGCCGTCGTCGTCGCCGCCTCCATCATGGCCGCCGTCCCTGCTGCAACTCTACCCCGGTTGGCGCGGCGGGTTGGACGGTCCGGCGGCGTCCTTGTCGTCGTAGCTGTCGAGGATCACGACGCCGTGCTCGTCCTCGCGCCCATGCTTGCGGGCGGCGATCTCCTCCAGGGCCCGGGTCTGCCGGGTCATCTCAGTCCGGAGGTAGTCGTCGCGCGCCCACCGCAGGGCGTCCGCGTCGGAGAAGCCGCGCCGAGCTATCTCCTCGTACTCCAGGAGGAGACTGGGCTCCGGTTTTGGCGCGACGAGGACGAGGCACCCGGAAGAGGGGGTGGAGTCGGCAATGTGGATATCGGAGTTGCGGGTGCGCCGGCTGACAGGCGTGTCCTGGGGCTCTGACTTGACGGGCGTGTCCTGGGGCTCCGGCTTGACGGGGCGGAGGCAGGGAGAGCCGGGCGACCGACCGGACGAGGAGGAGGATGCCCCGGGGTCCATGCGCCTCGGCGTCCACAAGCTCCCACGGCGGCGAGAGAAGGACGGGGGGAGGGGTACTCCAGCCTCGGCGTGTTGCCGCCCTCGATGTACTCGAGGACGGCCTCCAGCGTGCGGCCAGGCACGCCCCACCATTAGCGCCGCCTTGAGGAGTTGAGCCTGCCGGAGGGCACGACGCCATTGGCGGCCTCGAGCTGCTCGGCGTGACGGCCGTGGAAGTACGGCTCCCAGAGCGGGCTGTCGGAGACGTAGCACGGCCCCTCCCTCGCTGCCCGCGACAGAGAGGCGCAGATACGCGCGATCTCCGCACGACGCGCCGCCCCGGTGGGCGGTGGTGGCACCGGAACCCCGTCGGTGCTGATTCTCCACGCCCCGGGCACCCGCATGTCCGGCGGGACCGGGTACTCGGCCTCAAAGAAGAGCCGAGTTTCGTCCTCGTGAAGGTGGCGGCGGCCGAAGCCGTTCGCCGCCGCGCCGTCGCCTGGGAATCGTTCGGCCATTTCTTTAAACTGTGACGGCGAGGGGAGAGGGAGGAAGGGGAGAGAGGGCGCGTCGGCGGTGGAGACTCTGTGCGTGCCACCGGCGCGCTGGGGTCGGCTTATATAGGCGGAGGCGGCGCGAGCACGCGTGGCCGCCTCGTCTACGTGTGGCATGCGCGGGGACACGCGTCGTCACGCCTTCACTGTGCTGTCCGTGAGGCATCAATGACGGAGGCGGACCGACGCGGCAGCGCGCGACAGCTTTGGCATTGATTTGTCGCCGGAAACGAGATGATGAAGATGACGAAGCGGCGAGAAGCGAGACGAGTCGCTGGCAAAGAGGGCCCGCGGCTCTTTCGCGCAAAAAACGATTCGCCCGGCACCCCCCAACGCGCCGGGTTTGGATTGGGTCCCTCGACATCAATTTCGGTCCGAGCCGACGAAAATTAGGCCCTTGAAAGCGCGACTGAACCGATTTTTTAATGCCAGCAACCGAAAAGTCATCTGGAAGGCCTTGTTTGGGGGCGTGGGTGAGGATGCTCTTAGCGCCCCGAAACAGATTGGCGTCCAGGCGCGTGCCTCGTCCCATTAGGTAGCAAATTCGCTCACTCGCTCACTCACCCAAATAGATTGGCGGTCTCTATTTTCGCTCACTCATCACTCAGTGTTAGCCATTGACTGTTCCCTCAAACGTACTAGTTCAGGAGAAAAACAATATCATTGAATTATTATTTTTGTATAATATTTTTTAAATACTATTTGTGAAAATTTTCAAAAAATCTTGATTTTAGAAAGTGTTCATGGATTAGATAAAGTTTTAAATTTAACTTTTTATTGAATTCGAAAGAAATCATGGATTCAAAAAATAGCGAATTTGCAAAAAGTTCATGAATGCACAAAATGTTCATCTATTTGAAAAAATAATTTTAATCCAAATTGTGTTCATAGATAGTAAAAAACCGTTCACGGATTGGAGAAAACATAATGGATTTAAAAAATGTTCATGAAATTATAAAAATTCACTAATTTGGGTGATTTTCAAAAAGTTCATGAAATTTAAAAAGTGAAAAGGTAAAAAAAGGAAAAGGTGAACAAAACCCGTCCAAGAAAAAAAGCCATCGCAGGAAAAACCATTATATATGAGCCAGCGCAGTATGGAAGCTATTATAGGCGTTGCATAGGCATTTATCTGTGTTTGGCTTGCCACGCAAAAATAATAATAATCTGTGTTTAGTGCTATAAGTGCGAAATAGGATTTGTCCTATCGGCTGCAGCAAGAGGCAAATAGGGTTTGGTTCAGTAGATTTGTTTTTTCCAAAAGTACTTAGTTGAGTACTTGAGTAGATAGGAACATTGGCCACCATGATAATTTGCATGGTTATTGATTGGCCAGCACAACACATGCATTGCCTTTTAACGCATGCATGTAGCTTACATGTGCAGCACATACGTCATAAAAAACAATTTTCTAGATTAAAGAACAAGTACTCTCTTTGTAAACTAATATAATATGTTCTAGACCACTAATGTAATAAACCTTTTGTAGGCCAACGTAATAATCAATAACGCACACAGAGCGTAGTCTATGGTATTGGGCCGTCCAATAGTATCATTTTCAAAATATTATTTTTGTTCTTTTGCCTTTTTTTCGTTCCCTTTCTTTTTTGAGTCTTTCCACCGTTTCTTCTCTTTTATTTTTCCTTCTTTTTATTTTTATTATTTTAATTTTTCAATTTTCTCCATCTATTACATATTTATTGAAAACATATATACACTTTTTCTCCATACTCTCTTTGTAATTTTTGTATTTTTTTATTTTCTCCATACTCTCAGTGTAATTAATATAGTATTGTATTCTCCAAATTTTCTAGTTTTTCTTCTTTTCTTAGATTATGAAAAATGGTATAATTTTATAAACATCTGAATATATTTAATGTATACATATTGTTTCAATAATTTTAATTCACATATGTGAATTATTTCTAAATGTCATTACTTTGAAAAATACATAAACTTATTATTGCACATGAATAAAATTAATCATGAATATTTTACAAATATGCAATGGGCTGATATATCATTTTTTCTATAATTCATAAACCTTTATTACAATATGAAAAACCTTTTTTTAATACATGAGTATAATCTTTTGTGTACTGACTATATTTAGTAGGCAATGAACATGTCTATTTCCATGTTTATTGAACAAAGTTCTCGTATATTTACAATTTATTTTCTTGGTTGCATTTTTTTTTATTTTTTTGAAACCAACTTTCCATTTTAAAACATTTTCCATTGCCCCCTGCAACTGTATGTTTTTATTATTATCGAAACTATTTTCCCAATTTTTTGTTGAAAAAATTAAGTAACTAAAATGACTGAACCTTGGATGGGTGACTTAGGATGCCAGTTTGCCACACAACATGCATCATACAAAGAAGGGAAGGCAAATCCATATACGTGTCACGAAGATGGCGAGGAGACGGCTGGGGCATGGAGAACACATACGAGAGGGGCATGGAGTACCATCGATGAATTGATCAAGTCAAAAGAAATAGAGGAACAATTGCAATGCAAAAAAGATCATGATATCATTACATATTTTGTAAGAGGTAAAACAGAATGAGTTGGATTATGGGTGGGGAGGGAAAGAAGAAGCGTGATGAACGATCATGTCCCGAGATTCGGTGTGGAATGAGTTTAGATTTGCATGCCGAGGAAAGTGCAAGGGAGGTGTGATGAATTACCATGCACACCAAGTCACATTTAATAGTAAAATTTTTCATAATTCTACATGATATTTGTATGTTGCTCATAAATTTAGTTGATTTTTCTGTCACATCTCCCTTGTTGTCGGTAGCCCTCCGCCACATCGACCTGCCTTACACCGTTGGTCCAACTGCCATCTAAGCTATCCATGGTCGACATCACTTCCGTTCACCTTGCCGCCCCAGCATCCCTTTAACCCTCCCTCCTTCTCTGGTGTCCGCAACGCTCCGCGCTGCACAAAACCCGCACCATCAGCTTTCTGCCCCGCCTTCGTTAGTGATGCTAGGGCCAGTCCCATCGTTCCCTTCTTTGGCATGGTTCTGGCTCGACCTCGCCAGGGACGCCGTGTCGCCCCCATGTCTGCCTCAGTGCCTCAGGAACTGATTGACACCCTGAATCAATTTGAGGTGACTTACAAATAGCAAACGCGAAAATTATTATTTAACAATTAATAAATTGATAAAAAATGCCAGAGGAGAGTATATTAATTTAATTAAATTTTAAAACTTGATATTGGCAAACTCTGCCAATCGACGGAACGTTTATTCGTCTTAGGAGTGTGGCTGCTAGCTGAAGCCGGGGTCCTCGTACTGCCTGCCACACGAGCAAGGTGGTGGCGCGGCGGCTTGGACGGAGAGAAGGGAAGGTGACGCCACAGTGGTGCCAGGCGGCATGCAGCCGTGTTGGATCGGAGGTGCATGCAACCTTGCAACTCCTATTCAACCACGGTGGGTAGATGTATGAGGTCGAGTCCAAATCGCGCTCATACGAGTTTGGTATTTGGTTCCGCTTCCGGTTCCGGCAAAATCCTCCTCCTACTCTTCTACGGACTAGTAGTATATATACATTACATCCATGGCTAAGCGGCCGATGAAGATTCCGGGTGCAGGCCATGTTTCGTCGGGTATTTGTCGCCGCCGGGACGTCCCTGTTACGCCGGTTCTGCAGCCAGTCCACGGCGGCCGGGTCGCCGTCGAGGCCTGCTGGAGCAACCCTGTTCCACCAGTTCCACAACCAGACAACAGCGGCTGGGTTGCCGTGGAGGCCTGCGGGAGCAACCATCGTACGCCGGTTCGGCAGCAATGCTGCCGTGGCCGGCTCGCTGTCTAGGCCAGCCGGAGCAAGGATGATACGCCAGTTCTGCAGCCAGGCCGCGGTGGCCGGGTTGCACCGGTTCTGCAGCCCTGCCACGGCGTTCGGGTCGCTGTCGAGGCCTGCCGGAGCTAAACTGACGCAGCTACACGTACGTACGCCTCTTCTTCCTTACTAAATTCGCTCTTCCAGTCTCCCTCTCCGTTTGTATGAAAGCAATGGGAAAAAAATTGCGTACTATTTTGGCGTTATATCACCGCTATAGCTTATCCTTGCAAAATGTGGAAGCCTTAAATTTTGTGATATATTTGTCATTTCGATGCAAACGCTATTTCAAAATATAACGCGCTATTAGCATGCTATAACTTGTATAGAATTTGGAGAAGAGTGGTGCTAAATCTTGTAGCATGCTATTTTTTTTCATTGGATGAAACTAATTGAAAGGTGATCGAATTGGTGCAGTTTCAGAGGAACGTTGGGCATGTTGCAGCTACCGCTGGTCACCGCTTCAGCTTCTTTCGTAGGTGAATTTCTTAACCTTTTTCCCAATTAGTATAATCCAAAACCCATGCAACATAATTTTCTCAGCGAGAACTAGGATGTATCGCAGACATGCTATACCTATGGCAATAGCTGCATTAGGTGTTGGACTTTGGTATATGAAGAAGAATGCAGGGATTGCCAAGAGGAATGCAGAGATTGCTGAGAGGAATGCAGAGCTTGCTGAGAGAGCTTCCCGCCCGTTGAAGGTTGATTGGGTTGAAGCTGGAGCAGTCTCTCGGGTTGTGAGGAGTCAGAAGGGCTGTGGTAAGTGCCATGAGCTCATTCTCTGCTGCTACCTCTATGTAGCCATGTTTCAAACTGTATTGTAACGCATCACAGATTCATAGTTGATCTCTAGCAAGGCTCATTCGGTAACTCTAAACAAACTTAACGCGTGTATTTTTTGCAGGCAGCTGTTGGGCCATCGCAGTTGCAGCCTCCGTCGAGGCGGTACATTACCTTAAGACCTTTCAATCAATCACGTTGGCGGTTCAAGAGCTCGTGGACTGCAACACAGAGAACAATGGGTGTAAAGGTGGTGACTATTTGTATGCTTTCCGCTATGTACGAAAAAACGGGCTATTGGCAGAATCTTCCTACCCATACATGGCCCGGAAGAGTATATGCCGCAAATTGGACAAGAAGCCAGCAGCAAGGATATCAGGATTCCAGTTTATCCGCCCAACCGAGGATGCTCTGGAGAAAGCGGTAGCAAAGCAGCCCGTGCTCGTGAGTGTGCAAAGTCATCATTTGAAGACGTACAGAGGAGGCATCATGGACCAGAAATTTGATAAGAAACTTACACGCTGGCACGCTGTCTTGGTCGTCGGTTATGGCACAGACTCCTACGGTGTCAAGTATTGGCGCATCAAGAATTCATGGGGGGAAAATTGGGGTGAAGGGGGGTTTGCGAGGCTCCGAAGACACATTGACGATAAGAGAGGCGTGTTAGGCATTTTCGTGTCTGAACCAGTATATCCCTTGCTGACGACCTAGATGATCTTGTATGGTTCGATCGACCTTTTGCCTATGATATCATGTGTTGAATTGTGATTGTACCTTTTTTTGAATAGTTTTTTTCTACCTTTGGTGAAATTGCGTGCAACTACCTTCATTTGCGTTCCCACTCTGCTTTCTTATATTTATCTCTATCTTTCTTTTCCTCTATTTGCTTATAAAAAAGCACCATGTCAGTCTGGTGTCCAGCCAATCTTAGCCTCTACATATAGTCTCATCTGAAGGTTCATGATTTAAGTTGGACCCCCTGCTAAATGCTAATTCATCATTAGATCACCATTTAATCTCTACTCGTATATAAAAGGCACCGGTTTGTGCTGAATCTAGCCAATCTTACCTTGTACACATACTCTCATCCCACGGTTCACGATTTGAGTTGGAGACCAGCTAATTCATCCTTTGTAATCAGTATCTAAAAAGTAGTCTTAGTAAAAATGTGGCAGTTTTATTTCTAGAAATGAGGCAGTTGGCCCAGATTTGTAAGAAAGCTCAAAACTAGTCTTAGTGTTTGCTGGAGTAACCATCTTACAAATTTATTTTTTTGAAAAGGAGGATTACCCCGGCCTCTGCATCTGACCGATGCATATAGTCATTTTATTAATTATTCTCAGAGACCTTACAAATCATTACATTAGTAGCCTGAAGTCACCATCTTGGCAACACATGTCGCTACTCCTATTCCCTTGATGCAGGGGTGCCGAATGTCCGAGCCTAATACCAAACATATATCACACCAAAACCTAACATCTAATGCCGGTTGCCCCATCCCATCCACTTACCGGGACTGGGTCACACACCGGTCCGGCGCACTCACCGAGGCTACCGCTGCTGTCATCCACCTAACCATCTTTAGAGCAGGTACCAACACAAAGACATTGCCAGGTCAAATGTCGACGCCACCATGACGCCAGACAGCGCCACCGCCCTGCGCTCGTCCATCCAGCCGCATCTGTCATCTATATCCAGCTGCAACATGCCGCCAATACTCGTCGTCATCGACGCATTAGAAACAACGCCGCACCTCCTGGCGACATCCACACCATCGCCGCTGCTGGACCTATGTGGAGTCCATCACCCACAACATCTCTCCGCCGAACAACAGAACCTCCCAAGACGGCGCCTCCATGGAGGGTACGATGCGAAGGACGCCACCGCCGCCCAATCCAGAATGAAGTTTTTGCTTTGTGATCTATCCATGTAATCGAGTATGAGAGTTATATAATAAAGATTAGTTTTGGGTTGAGTGTTTTACTTTCTTGATCATAGAGATGAAAAAGAATAAAGGAAATAAAAGAGTATATAATAATCTCATGGAGAGTGAGGACTTCACATATAAGAAGTATAATGCATGAAATTCATTGAAGGTTAACAAACATAGTTTTGGTCATTGTTGCAATTAATAAGAAGTAATAAATCAAGAGAGGTTTCACATATGAATACACCATCTTGGACATCTTTGATGATTGTGAGCACTCATTAGAATATTATATGCTAATAAGTTGATGTTAGAGCAACTCCAGCACACCTACCCAAATGGACAATGCTTTTGTCCATTTATTGTCCGTTTGGGTCGGTGCACGCCCGGTGTAGCGATCCGACCTCAGACGGTCAAATCTCTGTGCAAGTGTCATCCCTAGATCGGTAATACTCACATACACAGTACTCGAAGGATTTATAACAGAGTAGCAATCACACACTTATTACATCGATAGTCTCAAGAGAGAGCTTATTACAATAAATATGGCTTAAAGCCATCTAAATAAGATAACAGCGGAAGGCTTGGAAGATAAAGTGAGTCCATCAACTCCAACGGCATAGCTGAGTGCACGACAACAACCTAGCATAGCTTACTCTTCGTTTGAAAAGTCTGCAACATGATATGTTGCAGCCCCAAAACGTATGGTGGCTGATATGTCTCCAACGTATCTATAATTTTTTATTGCTTCATGCTATATTATATTCTGTTTTGGAGGATTAATGGGCTTTGTTACACACTTTTATATTATTTTTGGGACTAACCTATTAACCGGAGGTCCAGCCCAAATTGCTGTTTTTTTTGCCTATTTCAGAGTTTCACAGAAAGAGAATATCAAATGGAGTCCAAACGGAATGAAACCTTCAGGAACGTGATTTTTGGAAAAAAATGTGATCCAGAGGACTTGGAGTCTACGCCAAGAAATCAACCAGGAGAGCACGAGGCAGGGGTGCGCGCCTACCCCCCTGGGCGCGCCCTCCACCCTCATGGGGCCCACGTTGCTCCACCGACGTACTTCTTCATCCTATATATACCTACGTACCCCCAAACCAACAAAAGCATCCACGAACACCTAATTCCACCGCCGCAACCTTCTGTACCCGTGAGATCCCATCTTGGGGTCTTTTTCGGCGTCCTGCCGGAGGGGGCATTGATCACGGAGGGCTTCTACATCAACACCATAGCCTCTCCGATGATGTGTGAGTAGTTTACCTTAGACCTTCGGGTCCATAGTTATTAGCTAGATGTCTTCTTCTCTCTCTTTGGATCTCAATACAAAGTTCTCCACAATTCTGTGGAGATCTATTCGATGTAATCTTCTTTTGCGGTGTGTTTGTTAAGACCGATGAATTGTGGGTTTATGATCAAGTTTATCTATGAACAATATTTGAATCTTCTCTGAATTCTTTTATATATGATTGGTTATCTCTGCAAGTCTCTTCGAATTATCAGTTTCGTTTGGCCTACTAGATTGATCTTTCTTGCAATGGGAGAAGTGCTTAGCTTTGGGTTCAATCTTGCGGTGTCCTTTCCCAGTGACAGTAGGGGCAGCAAGGCACATATTGTATTGTTGCCATCGAGGATAACAAGATGGGGTTTATATCATATTGCATGAGTTTATCCCTCTACATCATGTCATCTTACTTAAAGCATTACTCTGTTCTTTTAAACTTAATACTCTAGATGCATGCTGGATAGCGGTCGATATGTGGAGTAATAGTAGTAGATGCAGGCCGGAGTCGGTCTACTTGTCACGGACGTGATGCTTATATACATGATCATACCTAGATATTCTCATAACTATGCTCAATTCTATCAATTGCTCCACAGTAATTTGTTCACCCACCGTAATACTTATGCTCTTGAGAGAAGCCACTAGTGAAACCTATGGCCCCTGGGTGTATTTTCCATCATACTAATCTTCCAACACTTAGCTATTTTTATTGCCTTTTATTTTACTTTGCATCTTTATTATAAAAATATCAAAAATATTATCTTACCATATCTATCAGGTCTCACTTTCGTAAGTGACCGTGAAGGGATTGACAACCCCTTTATTGTGTTGGTTGCGAGGTTTTTATTTGTTTGTGTAGGTGCGAGGGACTTGAGCATGGCCTCCTACTTGATTGATACCCTGGTTCTCAAAAATTGAGGAAAATACTTACGCTACTTTACTGCATCACCCTTTCTTCTTCAAGGGAAAACCAACGCAGTGCTCAAGAGGTTGGTAGTCTCACAAATGAACTCACCACCAACTCCAACCTTTATAAGTAGGAAAGATATAATCATGATCATCATGGGCTCTTTTCACTTTACAAGTAGAAGCTGCTTCCATTGCAAGATGAGCGACAAAGCGCTGTGAAGTACCTGATCAGGGGAGGAGGAAAACCGGTTATGAACAACTAAATCATTATGAGTTGTCGAGACCGCCCACGCATGCAATCCCAATAAGGAGTATCCGCCTTGCTTCAGGCTTCAGTCTTCAGCCTTGGATTTTTAGAACCTGAGAGGCCCTGGTTCATCTTTGGATTTTGTCAATTTTAAAACGATCGTCACCCAGATATGTGCCAAAGTGGTTGTCTTCACAGCGGGTAAGTCTGTTAAACAGGATTGTACCTAGCGTCTAGAACAACTTTTTGAAACATTTGGATTGCAGACTGTGTTTGCTAAAGAGCCTTCTGTCACAAGCCCATTCCATTATTTACTTGATGTCAATATGTTGTGGCAGAAAGCAGCCATGGATGCCGGCTGAGAAGGTGCAGCTCTCCTCTGATTATTAGAGGATTCAAATATTCCAAGTACATGATTAGCACAAGTATCCCTAATAACTTTGATTGGCACATATCCCAATGCCAGATCGGACGGCAAGCAGGGGTGGAAATGGGATCCCTGGTTTCTCAAACTTTAGGATCGCGTACAGATACACACAAAATCCTCCCAGGAGAGCCATGCTCGGCACAACAGCAAACAAATTGTGATAGGGTACAAAGAAAGAGAAAATGATCAACATCCTCTCGCAGGTCATTGAGCTTACAGTCATGTTGGGATGTCTAGCTCGTCTTCACTAGCTCATCAGTGACATGGATCCCCCCCTATAGCAGAGCCAAACAAATATTTTGGACCCCAGAGGAAAATGAGATTTCCAAAGCCCCATCTTGCTCCTTGTCACTAGCTCCAGAATGAATTGTTGGTTTTGCCCTCAGATCAATCACATCAATAACCCACAAACAAATATGCACGAAAAACATTTGGCAAGAGCTTTTATGATGCACTTTTTCTTTCTTTATTTTTTCTTATGATGTCACGGTTTGGTTACAAGGCACAGCCGTTTGTGTGTATATATAGCCACACCGATCAAATTGACTTGTGCATGATCTCCAAGTACTACTAGAATTAGGACACGCATGACACTATTCAGACTTCGACTAAACTCTATGGCAAATATGAGGACTTGACGAACTAAAATATGACATGAACAAGCCTAACCTAGTACTACTTAAACTTGAGCATACCATAGACTCAAGTATGAGAACTTTACCTTCCGATCTTCTATGCCTAAATAGATTACTAACTCAAGATCATACTAGAACTTGCAAGGAAAAGAAACGCTGATGGATCATGGATAGACAAAGATTTAGAGCTCACCATGCATGGCACCATGAATGTGTTTCACGATGTACAACAATAATTATTATTTATTATTATTTTGACTTATGTTATAAATCTTCAAACATAAATTCTATTATCTGCTAAAAGGAATTATGCGGAAGTTGGCAAAAATATATTAAGATATATTTAGGAGTTCACTCATATGCAAAACAAGTCTGGGGTAACAACATTATCAGCTTTAGGAATGACTCAATATGAAAATATCAAAGTAATCCCATCTAAATGGAAGAAGGTAATGACATTATGCAGTTCACCAGCAAATCAACCATAGTTTGCGAAGAGCCTCCTTTCTTGATACACCGGGTTGCTTTGTCCTTGAGATCATTTGCTCTTCGCCTCATCTCTCCACCTTCTTCATTGCACAACAACTTTCTAATACCCCTCTCGATGTTCCCCCTCTCCAACTTGCCTTCTAACTCGAACCCTATCTTCCACACCTGCTTGACGTACCTGGCATTTATCATTTGGTCAGCAAAATGAGGTCTATATATCATCGGAACACCCTAGCATTTGCTCTGTAACGTTGAGTTCCAGCCATTATGGGTCCAAAAGCCACAAACTGCTTGGTGCCCAAGAACATTTTGTTGTGGGGCCCAACTCACCACCATTCCCCTACTTTGTGTTTGTTCCTCAAAGTCATGAGGTAGGCCTACTTCCCCTGAACCTTAAACCGCGTCGGGCCTGATCACCCAAAGAAATGGCATGCGGTTATTGGCCAAGCCCCATGCAGTCTCCACTAGCTCTTCCTGATCCATGGATGCCAAGCTTCCAAAGCTCACGAACAAAACATACCATGCTTCTTGCTTGTCCAGCCAATCCAAACAAGTTTGATCTGGAAACAACAAGCTGCTCTGGGCACCTGAAGATATCTTGTAAGGAGGATTGTCGGTGTCAAAACCGGCGGATCTCGGGTAGGGGGTCCCGAACTGTGCGTCTAGGCGGATGGTAACAGGAGACAAGGGACACAATATTTTTACCCAGGTTCGGGCCCTCTCGATGGAGGTAAAACCCTACTCCTGCTTGATTAATATTGATGATATGGGTAGTACAAGAGTAGATCTACCACGATATCAAGGAGGCTAAACCGTAGAAGCTAGCCTATGGTATGATTGTTGTTCGTCCTACGGACTAAAACCCTCCAGTTTATATAGACACCGGAGAGGGCTAGGGTTACACAGAGTCGGTTACAATGGTAGGAGATATATATATCCGTATCGCCAAGCTTGCCTTCCACGCCAAGGAAAGTCCCTTCCGGACACGAGATGAAGTCTTCAATCTTGTATCTTCATAGTCCGGGAGTCCGGCCAAAGGTATAGTCCGGCTATCCGGACACCACCTAATCCAGGACTCCCTCAATAGCCCCTGAACCAGGCTTCAATGTCGACGAGTTCGGCGCGCAGATTGTCTTCGGCATTGCAAGGCGGGTTCCTCATCCAAGTACTTCATAGAAGATTTTGAACACAAGGATAGTGTCCGGTTCTGCAAAATAAGTTTCCACATATTGCCATAGAGAGAATAATGTTTACACAAATCTAATCTGCTGAAGTATTCCGTAGCATGACATCACACCATGACCAAGCCTTTATTCGAATCGTTTTTACTGTCCCACCTCAGTGCGTTTTGCGAGGCGATTTCCTTGGCACGTCCTTTCAAAGCAGAGATCGTGTCCCCTTTATTTACGAGATTTTCATCAATACGTACGTGGGTAACCCAGTCGTGCCCGTTGGTATGTTTTCTCGATCAAAGGCGAGTCCCAAACGGTCACGGGGAGGGCCCTTGGTATTCAACCTCTTATAAAGAGACCAAGGCCTTCCTCCTTTCTTTCAATCTCAAACGAGTTCGCCCTTCGCCTCGAGTTCCAACACCCAAGGCTCCAGATTTCAGGCGCTTCGGACCTTCAAGAATGTCCGATTCCGACCTTCAAGGCCGATGGATGCCCTCCTCCATCACGAAGGAGGATGTGCTAAAGTTGAGAGAGGCCAGGTTCTTGACCGGCGAAATTTCGCATAGGCTGCCCGTTCAAGGGCAGGTCATTCCCACTCCCAAGCCTGGTGAGAGTGTGGTGTTCATGTCTCACTTCCTTCGGGGGCTAGGCTTCCCGATGGATCCCTTCGTGAGGGGGCTCATGTTCAATTATGGCTGGAATTTCACGACTTAGCTCCGGAGTCCATCCTCCATATTTCCTCATTTATCATGTGTGTGAAGCTTTCCTCCGTATTACTCCTCACTTCGGACTATGGCTCAAGACCTTGAAAGCAGAACCGAAGATAATCGAGGGGCGGCACGCGGAGTGAGGAGGTGCTATTATAAGCAAAAATGCTGATGCTCCATGGCCCAAGGGCTCTTTTCAAGAGGAGTTCGGCTTATGGCAACGAGAGTGGTTCTATATCACCGCTCCCAGGGGCACCAAGTGGGTGCCGCCACCTGCCTTTCGCTCGGGTCCCCCACCACAGCTAGCGTCATGGGTCAATAAAGTACTAGACTGGGGGCCATCCAAGGACGTGCCCCTGTTGCAAGGCCGCATCAGGGATCTCTTTAGAAAGAGATCTCAACCTGGTCGAAGTGACGCAGGTCACGCTGATCCACCGAACCCTGCCCGGCAAATGTCGCCCCCTTCGCCTGTGGGAGTTCAATCCGGAGGGACCGCGAGCTCTCCAACATTTTATGGGCGCGACGCCCGTGGAGATGTACAAATTGTTCTTCGGATCACAAGCAATGTGTCCGGACTTGACCAAGGACACAGGTCTGAGCTGCAATCCGCCGGATACTCAAGTAAGTAGCCTTGTGCCCGGACTCGCTATCCGTATATTTATCATAAAATTGCCCCTAAAAGAGCTATCCTTTAAACAAGAGTGGATAGAGAAAGCAAAACTAATCAGGTGTCGGGCCCCCCTCCCCGAGACCACGCCGGATCCCGTGCTAGTCAGGATGTTGGAGGTTGTGCCTTCGGAGGAAGGCGACGGAGGGGACAAGGAAGCTACGACCTCCTCGAAGGAGGCTGTTCGGAAGGGGGGGAATTGATAATTCCCCTCCTCAGGGGAAGAAGAGGATCGCCTCTGACGACCCAGAGATCATGGCCTCAAAGCGGGGGAAGAAATCTTCGTTAGAGGGTCCTGCGCCGGGGGATACTTCGGCCAAATTATGCCCTCAAGGGGATCAGCCCTCCACCGAGCCGTAAGTAGAGAGAAGTTTTTCTTTGAGAGGAATCCTTGCTTTATATCTGAGAAGAGTAACCGAAAATTTACCTTATAGTTCGGACCTCAGCCCTTCTCAACAGAGCTCGTCTTCGAGGGATCTTCTTCCGGAGATGATGGAGAGCGGAACGCCTCCCCCTGCCGTACCACCTCGCGAGGCGGGCGACCCTGAGGTATCGTCGCGGAGGGTTTCTCTGAATCCGGCAGGGCCGGAAGGTAGCCATATGGCCCCCCAAAGCTCTCCGCGTCCGGCCTTCGAAAAAGGCCATAGGACGAGTCCGGCACCGTCCGGTGCGCGGTCGAAGGAGTAGAAGGATTTGCTAGGGCGAGCATCTATCTCAGAGGAGCACCGTGCATTGGTGGGCATGGTGATTGAAAGGATTTCATCCGCGGAGAGCGGATTGCACGGGGCCGTCAGGAGTTTACTGACAGGTTTTGAGGTACGCGAAATAATGCACCTTTTTCGACAGTTATGCATAAATAAGATGCGCCCTGTGTAGATAGTAGCCCCTGAGACTCTGTGCATTGTCAAAAGTGACGGCGCACAGAGGATCATAATCCCAGGTCTAATATGCCGCCTTCATACGTAGGTGGCGAAGTGTCCGGTGGCTAGCCGGACTGATGAATTTGCCGAGCTAAAGTGGCAACTTGACGTGGCAGATGCCGACCTCGCGCTTGTCAATAAGCGGCTTGATGAGGCACAAGGTATGTAATTCCTCTGGCGGCACCTGGTAAGAGGAGCTTTATGCCAGTATCTTACAATGTGTGTGCTTGATGCAGATGGTGCCGCTGCCATGGAGAATCTTCGGGCGGAACTTGCCCGAGCCAAGGAGCAAGCCAAGGAAAAGTGATGCGGCTGCCGGAAGGCAATTGAAGAGCTGAAAGCCGAACAGGCTACTCATTGCTGAAGCAAGAAGGAAATGGCCGAGATGGCCGTGAAGCTGAAGAGCGCTGCTGACCGTTGCAAGCTTCTTGAAAAAGAAGACCGGGCAGAACAGACGGACCTCGAGAAGGCCGTTGCGGATGCCAAGGATGCCCGCTCTGGGATGAGAGCTATGAAGGAGGAGCTACGTCAGGCCGGGGAGATCACGGCTGGAAAGCCCTTTATGCTGCGGAGGAAGTTCTGTGATCCTAAACATGCTCCGTTAGACCGGATGTGGAGTACGGCGGACACCTATTTGGATTTAGCAGCGAGTGCTGCGGATGCGACCGAACACTTTCGAGATCAAGAAGATCGCGAAGTGGAAAAGCTCTTTTGGTCGCAGTTCCACAATCCAGAGCGTCCACTGTCAGTAGCCGATCGTCTGGCCGAATGGGCCGAGCTGAATAGGTTGTCCGGACTCTGCATGAAGTGTGTCATGAGTCATCTGTGGCCGGAGAGACCAGAGCCGAAAAGTTATTTCAGCTTGGTGCAACAGTTCCTTGGTGCGGTGCCGCATATTAATGCAATGAAGAGGTCAGCGTGCATAGAGGGTGTGCGGATGGCTCTTGCTCGTGTCAAGACATACTGGGCGGAGATGGATACCACCGCTGTTGCATCCCGAGATTCGGACGGAAGCCGAGTACCTGCCGAGCACTATTTTCAAGAAGTTCTGCAAGGCGCTCGTGTAATAGACACGCAGTGCTTGAAGGATGCTATGTTTGAATAACATATGTTATTGTAAAACTATATTTTGATAAATTGTAGAAGCTTTTTATACTTGTGCCTTCAAGTATTATAACACCTCCTGTGCGGCTGTTTAAGATATATGTATATATAATCTGAAAGATGGCAGTCGTCGGCTTCAGCCCCCACGCAAATAATGCGGGGGTGTTCGCAGAAGGCGCATTTTCACACTTGATCCAACGTCTTGGTCCTACAAAGGAGGTGATAGCGCAGCGAACTAGGCAATCGGACTATAATGTTTTATCACTTTCACTTAGCCATAGGAGTTTGACAGTGAGGCTACTTAGATAGCCCCTGGTGGCGCTTGCGCTCGCCCGAACTCAGGGCGCGTATGTGCCTGGCCGGGAAACGGCCCTTCGTTAATGCGGAGGAATCCTATAGATTCGGGTAAGTCAACGAGTGGTTGACCAGTCTCACGCTATATCATGACAGTCAGTTTTCGGCTTTCTCTATTGAGGTGCTCGCCTGGCCGAATCGGGGCACAATCGCAGTAGTTCTCCTCGTGCCGCCTTAGCCGATAGAGCGGAACGTAAGGCAGCAAAACACAGGAGCCTGGCAAAGCCAACATTTGACCAAAGACATGGTTCGGAGCTGATGCATATAAGGCCAAACTCACGACGCCGAACACTCCCTAGGTATTCGTTCTTTATGAGGGCGGGCGGGACAACGCCCTTAGGTATAAGTCCCTAGTGTCCAGGTACGGGCAAATTTCTGACGTGGCCACATGCCAAGACGCCAGCCTCCTCCTTGGTTATACTAAAAAACCAGGGGATGTGTATCGACAAGAGACAGTAAAAAAGGTTTACGCAGGGTCTTAATCTGAAAATAATCCTTGGAACGGGTCCCTGCTGCATGTCTGCGCCTGTGTCTCCGTCATGCCGTATTCTGGACGGGCGCAACACGGTGTTCATCTGTAAAAGAGAGCAACTTAGTTTAAAAAGGGCCGTGCCGAACAGAAGTTATACTAAATAAAAGAAGTATAAATTGAAATGGGTAAAATTGAGCTTGATTGTCTCTTGTTTTATATGCGCGGGGCCCCTAGTACAGGGGTATACGGATATTAAGCCTTTATCAATTATATGTTTATGCCGGACTCGTCTAGCCGTGTCCGTGGTCTTAACAACCTGTTTAGATGTTTTGGCTGGTGAAGCCGTTTTATTGTGGGGCTGTCAAGGCAGCCGCACAGTCTTCCGTGCGGGAGGCGCACTCAATGTTTTCCCTTGAATGAGATGATGCCTCGTGGACCGGGCATCTTGAGCATAAGAGACGCATAATGCGGTATTGCGTTAAAGCGGGCGAAAGCTTCGCGTCCCAGTAGTGCTTGATAGCTGCTTGAAAATGGGGCGATATGGAAGGTTAGCCTTTCGCGACGGAAGTTGTCGGGGGAGACGAACATAACTTCTAGCCGGAGAGAGCCCGTGCAGTGGGCAACCGGGCCTGGCGTTACTCCTTGAAAGGAAGTGTTGCCATGGCGAATTTTTGTTGGGTCTATCCCCATGGGGCGGATTGTGTCCTGATATAACAGGTTTAGACCACTGCCGCTGTCCATCAGGACATTTGTAAGGTGGAGTCTGCCAATAATTGGATCTAATACCAAGGCTGTCCAGCCTGCGTTCCGGATACTTCTAGAGTAATCTTGATGGTCGAAGGTGATCGGTTTTAACAACCAGTGGCGAGACTTCTTTGGGATAGGCCGTATGGCGCGTATCTCTATGGGCGCCGCTCGTTTTGTCATGTGAAGTAAGTTTGCTGTTTTGACTTCTTGTGGAAAATTCTTTTGTTTCCTGATGCTCTGCTTGTGGGGTTCATCATCGTCCTCACTTAGTGTGTCGAGCCCCTTGTGTTCCGCGTTGAGTTTGCCGGATTGCTTGAAGACCCAACAATCTCTGTGGGTATGGTTTGCAGGCTTCCCGGGAGTACTGTGTATTTGACATATCCTGTCCAAGATTTTGTTTAGGTTGGATAGCTCGTCCCTGTTATCCTGGAGGGGCGGCTTTTTCTGGTTCTTCCGCAAGCTTTTGAATCCGGCGTTGGCTGCCGTGCTCTTTGGGCTGTTTCCCTTATTCCGGCGCTGGTCCTTGCTGCGTCTAGGTTTTCCGTTTCCATCTCTAACTTCAGATGTACTTGGGTCGCTGGTGCTACATGTTGCCAACTAGCTGTCCTCTCCTGAGCAAAAGCGGGTCATGAGGCTTGTTAATGCGGCCATTGTTCTTGGCTTTTCTTGGCCGAGGTGTCTAGCGAGCCATTCGTCTCGAACGCTATGCTTAAAAGCTGCTATGGCTTCAGCGTCCCGACAGTCGACTATCTGATTCTTTTTAGTAAGAAATCTGTTCCAGAATTGTCGGGCTGACTCTCCGGGCTGTTGAGTTATGTGACTGAGATCGTCTGCATCCGAAGGGCGGACATAGGTCCCTTGAAAACTTGCCCGGAAAGCGTCCTCGAGCTCTTCCCAACTTCCAATGGTGTTTTCGGGAAGGATTTTAAGCCAATGTCGTGCTGGCCCTTTAAGCTTGAGGGCTAAGTATTTTATGGTATGGAGATCATCTCCTCTGACCATATGTATGTGGAGGATATAATCCTCGATCCAGACTCCAGGGTCTGTTGTTCCGTCGTACGCCTCTATGTTTACGGGCTTGAATCCCGCTAGAAATTCATGGTCCAGAACCTCATCGATGAAACATAGGGGGTGTGCGGCACCCCTGTATTTGGGTGTGCCGTGATGTTCGTATATTTGTGGTGTTGCATTGCTTACTAGAGCTTGCTTTCTTGGCCCATAGGTAGATCTGGCTGGGCCATCTTTTTTATGCGAATCCTTGAGTGGATCGCGTGCCGGCTTGTGTGCGGCGCCGCTTGCCGCTCCATGCTGGCCATGGGGTCGTCTATCCGACCGGGCGGCTTTCTTACTTTTTGACTGCGGGGGAACTAAGGCCTCCTCGTCGAATTCAGGCAGTAGCTTTTGCTTCGGATAGCTTTTTGTGCGGCGACTGCCGCCGTATTTGTCTGCGGTGTTGAGTACTTTGCTCCATCTGATTCTGAGTGCATCTTCCGCAGTTTTGAGCTTCCGCTTCTGCTTTTTCAGGCTACGTGCAGTGGCAACGAGCCTTTTGTGGAGGTTCTTCTGCTCCATGAGCTTATCCGGCGTAAACTTCGGAGTTTCTACTTTCAAAAGGTATAATTTTTGTGTTATATAGTTTATATAAGGGTGATAAAATTGGCAACCTAGGTATACGCGCAGGACTTGAAAACTGAAACGGAGGTAGCATGCATGGTTGGATTTTCCATATGTTTATATCAATTATTATTTCTCTTCTCAGGTGAATGATACTGCTTGTAATTGTTTTTCGCTCTGCCATATGTGATATTTACTGGTATTTTCCTTTTGTATCCTTGGTCATCTAAGAATTACTTTATTTATAATTTATAGTAGTTAGTGATTTCACTGGAATCGAATGCACGTTCTATAATTTCTAAATTGTATGCATACCATTCTACTACTTTATTTTGTCATGGCACGGCATGTAGGTATTTGTTAAAAACTTAAAATGTACATGAGATGCAGGGTCCTTCGAATAGAAAAAATATTTAAGTTGTATTAAGTCAGCGACAATTAATAGGATCGGAGGGAGTAGAAATATCAGATAAGATACCACCCAACGATATGCCTTCTTCTATGAATTAGTGTTATCAAGATGGAAAAAACACATGGTTAGAATGTCATGTGATATTGATTACTAGGAAAGCCGTGAACTGAAAAATTTATACATTTCGTAGCCGCTTTGCAGAGATGGCTAGGATGTGATGCTATCATTACAAGAAAAACCATGAACTAAACAATTCATACACTAAATAGCCACTTTGCAAAGATGCTTTCACTGAAAGCACAATTCTTCTTCATGCTGGAGTATTTGATGTGGGTGCTTATTGGGCTAAGGAGAGAGTGATGATTTTCCCATCCGTTTCTTAGTTTTTCTCCCGTTGCAACGCACGGGCATGTTTCCTAGTAAATAAAAATTAAATAAGAAAACAAAATTTGGAAAAACAAAAAAAAAAGAAATGAGAAAAAGAATAAAAAACTAAAGGAATGAAAAAAAGAGAAAGGCAAAAGAACAAAAACAATTGGTTGAAAACCGTACTATGGGACGGCCCAATAGACTACTCTCTGTGTGTGTCATCGATTATTCCGTTAGCCTAAAAAGGATTATAACTTTATTGATCTAAAATGTCTTATATTAGTAACTTGTTCTTCATGACATATGTGATTCACATTTAAGCTACATGCTTGTGTTAAAAGGCAATGCATTGTTGTGCTGGTCGAAGCTACAACCTTGCAAATCATCGCCGTGACCACATGCCTAGAACGCATTGTGGAATCGGCTAAGGGGTCTTCAGGTGTCATCCTCAACACCTTCAACGACCTTGAAGATGTTGAGCTCCAAAAGATCATTGATGGTGTGCGTGTCCCAGTTTATGCGATTGATCCTCTTTACAAGATATCTTCAAGTGCCCAGAGCAGCTTGTTGTTTCCAAATCAAACTTGTTTGGATTGGCTGGACAAGAAAGAAGCACGGTATGTTTTGTTCCCGAGCTTTGGAAGCTTGGCATCCATGGATCAGGAAGAGCTAGTGGAGACTGCATGGGGCTTGGCCAATAGCCGCATGCCATTTCTTTGGGTGATCAGGCCCAATGCGGTTCAAGGTTCAGGGGAAGTAGGCCTAGCTCATGACTTTGAGGAACAAACACAAAGTAGGGGAATGGTGGTGAGTTGGGCCCCACAATAAAATGTTCTTGGGCACCAAGTAGTTTGTGGCTTTTGGACCCATAATGGCTGGAACTCAACGTTAGAGAGCATATGCGAGGGTGTTCCGATGATATGTAGACCTCATTTTGCTGACCAAATGATAAATGCCAGGTACGCCAAGCAGGTGTGGAAGGTAGGGTTCGAGTTAGAAGGCAAGTTGGAGAGGGGGAACATCGAGAGGGGTATTAGGAAGTTGTTGTGCAAAGAAGAAGGTGGAGAGATGAGGCGAAGAGCAAATGATCTCAAGGACAAAGCAACCCGGTGTATCAAGAAAGGAGGCTCTTCGCAAACTATGGTTGATTTGCTGGTGAACTGCATAATGTCATTACCTTCTTCCATTTAGATGGGATTACTTTGATATTTTCATATTGAGTCATTCCTAAAGCTGATAATGTTGTTACCCCAGACTTGTTTTGCATATGAGTGAACTCCTAAATATATCTTAATATATTTTTGCCAACTTCCGCATAATTCCATTTAGCAGATAATATAATTTATGTTTGTAGATTTATAACATAAGTCAAAATAATAATAAATAATAATTATTGTTGTACATCGTGAAACGCATGCATGGTGCCATGCATGGTGAGCTCTAAATCTTTGTCTATCCATGATCCATCAGCATTTCTTTTCCTTGCGAGTTCTAGTATGATCTTGAGTTAGTAATCTATTTAGGCATAGAAGATCGGAAAGTAAAGTTCTCATACTTGAGTCTATGGTAAGCTCAAGTTTAAGTAGTACTAGGTTAGGCTTGTTCATGTCATATTTTAGTTCGTCAAGTCCTCATATTTGCCATAGAGTTTAGTCGAAGTCTGAATAGTGTCATGCGTGTCCTAATTCTAGTAGTACTTGGAGATCATGCACAAGTCAATTTGATTGGTGTGGCTATATATACACACAAACGGCTGTGCCTTGTAACCAAACCGTGACATCATAAGAAGAAATAAGGAAAGAAAAAGTGCATCATAAAAGCTCTTGCCAAATGTTTTTCGTGCATATGTGTTTGTGTGTTATTGATATGATTGATCTGAGGGCAAAACCAACAATTCATTCTGGAGCTAGTGACAAGGAGCAAGATGGGGCTTTGGAGATCTCATTTTCCTCTGGAGTCCAAAATATTTGTTTGGCTCTGCTATAGGGGGAGGGGGGATCCATGTCACTGATGAGCTAGTGAAGACGAGCTAGACATCCCAACATGACTGTAAGCTCAATGACCTGCGAGAGGATGTTGATCATTTGCTCTTTCTTTGTACCCTATCACAATTTGTTTGCTGTTGTGCCGAGCACGGCTCTCCTGGGAGGATTTTGTGTGTATCTGTACGCGATCCTAAAGTTTGAGAACCAGGGATCCCAGTTTCCACCCCTGCTTGTCGTCCGATCTGGCATTGGGATATGTGCCAATCAAAGTTATTAGGGATACTTGTGCTAATCATGTACTTGGAATATTTGAATCCTCTAATAACCAGAGGAGAGCTGCACCTTCTCAGCCGGCATCAATGGATGCTTTCTGCTACAACATATTGACATCAAGTAAATAATGGAATGGGCTTGTGACAGAAGGCTCTTTAGCAAACACAGTCTGCAATCCAAATATTTCAAAAAGTTGTTCTAGACGCTAGGTACAATCCTGTTTGACAGACTTACCCGCTGCGAAGACAACCACTTTGGCACATATCTGGGTGACGATCGTATTAAAATTGACGAAATCCAAAGATGAACCAGGGCCTCTCAGGTTCTAAAAATCCAAGGCTGAAGACTGAAGCCTGAAGCAAGGCGGATACTCCTTATTGGGATTGCATGCGTGGGCGGTCTCGACAACTCATAGTGATTTAGTTGTTCATAACCGGTTTTCCTCCTCCCCTGATCAAGTACTTCACAGCGCTTTGTCGCTCATCTTGCAATGGAAGCAGCTTCTACTTGTAAAGTGAAAAGATCCCATGATGATCATGATTATATCTTTCCTACTTATAAAGGTTGGAGTTGGTGGTGAGTTCATTTGTGAGACTACCAACCTCTTGAGCACCGCATTGGTTTTCCCTTGAAGAAGAAAGGGTGATGCAGTAAAGTAGTGTAAGTATTTTCCTCAATTTTTTAGAACCAAGGTACCAATCAAGTAGGAGGCCACGCTCAAGTCCCTCGCACCTACACAAACAAATAAAAATCTCGCAACCAACGGAATAAAGGGGTTGTCAATCCCTTCACGGTCACTTACGAAAGTGAGATCTAATAGATATGATAAGATAATATTTTTGTTATTTTTATAATAAAGATGCAAAGTAAAATAAAAGACAATAAAAATAGCTAAGTGTTGGAAGATTAATATGATGGAAAACAGACCCCGGGGCCATAGGTTTCACTAGTAGCTTCTCTCAAGAGCATAAATATTACGGTGGGTGAACAAATTACTGTTGAGCAATTGATAGAATTGAGCATAGTTATGAGAATATCTAGGTATGATCATGTATATAGGCATCACGTCCGTGACAAGTAGACCGACTCCTGCCTGCATCTACTACTATTACTCCACACATCGACCGCTATCCAGCACGCATCTAGAGTATTAAGTTCAAAAGAACAGAGTAATGCTTTAAGTAAGATGACATGATGTAGAGGGATAAACTCATGCAATATGATATAAACCTCATCTTGTTATCCTCGATGGCAACAATACAATACGTGCCTTGCTGCCCCTACTGTGGGAAAGGACACCGCAAGATTGAACCCAAAGCTAAGCACTTCTCCCATTGCAAGAAAGATCAATCTAGTAGGCCAAACAAAACTGATAATTCGAAGAGACTTGCAAAGATAACCAATCATATATAAAAGAATTCAGAGAAGATTCAAATATTCTTCATAGATAAACTTGATCATAAACCGACAATTCATCGGTCTCAACAAACACACCGCAAAAGAAGATTACATCGAATAGATCTCCACAGAATCATGGAGAACTTTGTATTGAGATCCAAAGAGAGAGAAGAAGCCATCTAGCTAATAACTATGGACCCGAAGGTCTGAGGTAACTACTCACACATCATCGGAGAGGCTATGGTGTTGATGTAGAAGCCCTCCGTGATCAATGCCCCCTCTGGCAGGACGCCGAAAAAGACCCCAAGATGGGATCTGACAGGTACAGAAGGTTGCAACGGTGGAATTAGGTTTTCGTGGATGCTTTTGTTGGTTTGGGGGTACGTAGGTACATATAGGATGAAGAAGTACGTCGGTGGAGCAACGTGGGCCCCATGAGGGTGGAGGGCGCACCCAGGGGGTAGGCGCGCATCCCTGCCTCGTGCTCTCTTGGTTGATTTCTTGGCATAGACTCCAAGTCCTCTGGATCACATTTGTTCCAAAAATCACGTTCCTGAAGGTTTCATTCCGTTTGGACTCCGTTTGATATTCTTTTTCTGCAAAACTCTGAAATAGGCAAAAAACAGCAATTTGGGCGGGGCCTCCGGTTAATAGGTTAGTCCCAAAAATAATATAAAAGTGTATAATAAATCCCATTAATCATCCAAAACAGAATATAATATAGCATGAAGCAATAAAAAATTATAGATACGTTGGAGACGTATCAGCCAGCATATTCCATGTGCTGACCCGTTTTGGGGCTGCAACATATCATGTTGCAGACTTTTCAGACGAAGAGTAAGGTGCTCTAGGTCGTTGTCGTGCACTCAGCTATGCCGTTGGAGTTGATGGACTCACTTTATCTTCCAAGCCTTCCGCTATTATCTTATTTAGATGACCTTAAGCCATATTTATTGTAATAAGCTCTCTCTTAAGACTATCGATGTAATAAGTGTGTGATTGCTACTCTGTTATAAATCCTTCGAATACTGTGTGTGTGAGCATTACCGATCCAGGGATGTCACTTATGCACAGAGATTTGACCGTCTGAGGTCGGATCGCTACACCGGGCGGGCGGCCGACCCAAACGGACAAAAAATGGACAAATGCACTGTCCATTTGGGTAGGTGTGTTGGAGTTGCTCTAACATCAACTTATTAGCATATAATATTCTAATGAGTGCTCACAATCATCAAAGATGTCCAAGATGGTGTATTCATATGTGAAACCTCTCTTGATTTATTACTTCTTATTAATTGCAACAATGACCAAAACTATGTTTGTTAACCTTCAACGAATTCCATGCATTATACTTCTTATATGTGAAGTCCTCACTCTCCATGAGATTATTATATACTCTTTTATTTCCTTTATTCTTTTTCATCTCTATGATCAAGAAAGTAAAACACTCAACCCAAAACTAATCTTTATTATATAACTCTCATACTCGATTACATGGATAGATCACAAAGCAAAAAGTACATTCTGGATTGGGCGGCGGTGGCGTCCTTCACATCGTACCCTCCATGGAGGCGCCGTCTTGGGAGGTTCTGTTGTTCGGCGGAGAGATGCTGTGGGTGATGGACTCCACGTAGGTCCAGCAGCGGCGACGGTGTGGACACTAGTAGAAAAAGGGTCAAACGTGAAGCACATTAGTGCCGGTTTGAATTAGAGCCGGCACTAATGTGTACATTAGTGCCGGTTCGTGGCGGCGATCAATAGTACCGGTTCGTGGCGAACCTTTAGTACCGGTTCATGCCACGAACCGGTACTAAAGAGGCTGTGTCAGCCTGCGGTCAGGCTATGGCCCCGCCATCACCATTTAGTGCCGGTTCGTACCACGAACCGATACTAATGAGGTTATGGCAAGCTGTTTTTAGTCGCACCTCGCCAAGAGAGAGGCAGTATGAGCGGTTTATAAGCCGTGAGTGCACAGACAATGACGAAGAGTTGCAATGCTCACCTACATGTTGATTAGCTTCAAGCCTTGCGGAATAGCATAGATTGCACTGAGCTATGTGCAGTGGCTTAGTGCAATCTACACTATTCCGAATGGCTTGAAGCAAATTAACCAGCATTGCACCTCTTTTTTATTTTTAATAACTTATTTAAACTCCGGACTTCTTTTGTGTTCAGTATGCAGCATTTAAAGCGACATCATCAATTTCCAACATGTTCTGACATCATTTGTTGTTTTTCGGTCATTTACCTAATTGTTCAGTATGCAGCATTCAATTTCCAGAAGAAAATAAATAGAAGAAAATAAATAATGCAGAAAATAAAAAAACTATACAAAAAAATTACTAAAAAATAAATAGAAGAAAATAAATAATGTAGAAAAGAAAAAACTATATAAAAAACTACTCAAAAACAAATAGAAGAAAATAAGTAATGCAGAAAAGAAAAAACTATATAAAAACTGGACGCACTTCGTGTACAAATTGGACAAACTCTTTCCGAGTATCAGGGTTTCGGAGTCCGGAGTGGGTACTAATGTACAACTTTCACCGAAGCCCAGACTCTTTCCGATCGCTTGTTATGCCTCAAGGTTGTTGTGGTTTGGAAATTATGGATTTGACAACCATGAATCATAGTTTTTTGTGTAAGTGACTTGGGAAACTCAAGTTTGGCAAACTCTATTAACTAGTAGAAAAACGGTCAAATGTGAAGCACATTATAGTGCCGGTTTGAATTTGAGCCGGCACGAATGTGACCATTAGCGCCGATTCCAACGGCTAGGCGGGCTGCTACCATTAGTACCGGTTCGTTGCCAATCTTTAGCACCGGTTCGTGGCACGAACCGATACTAATGTGCATCCCACCAATCAGAAAGAATCACACGGATCGTGTGTTTCTTTCTAGCTCTTGCGAGTCGTTGGATCAAGGGTGTGTTTCTTCCTAGCTCATGTGAGTCGTTGGATCGAAACTACCACAATCACTTTGTGAGCCAGACGACCCTATATATAGCCCACCTCTCGCCTTCCCTGCATAAGTCTTTCAGTTCATCGACTACATACATCTACCAGTTCATCGACTGCATACATCTACCAGTTCATCGACTAAATACAAATCATTCGGATTCGCCATCATACGCCCAACCGTGCATTTGATATGCATATATATGCATCACGAGCCACGGTAGGGCTGTATGATGGCGATACCGATTGGTTTGTTCTAGATCCGACATAAAAGGTTTGATACAACTTCTTTTTTGTGACATAAGATCTAACATTGTTGCTTCTAGTAGTTCTCTTGATTCCACTAATGATTCTCTTAGCCAAGTTACACTTGAGCAAGAAAATAGCTTATTGAAGGGAATTATAGAGAAATGAGTATACAAAAGCCTTGCCGGGAGTAAGCAATTCGAGGAAATTGTGCGCAAGCAAGGAAGGCACCGGAAGAATCAAGGTGTTGGTTTTGAACAAAAGTTCAATGCCAGTGGAGTTGAGTGGGAAGAAGATCAATACCCCAAGACAAAGTTTGTTCCTCAACAAGAGAAGTATCCTACTTCCTTCAAGGGGACACAAACTCAAGATGATCTTCCACCACAAGACTACAAGCAAAAAGGCAAGGACAAGCTTCAAGAGGAAATTGATGTATTTGAAGAAGCTCCTAAGACCTTAGTCAAGTGGATTCCCAAGACCACTTCAAGTTCTACTTCATCAAGGACAAGCTTCAAGAGGAAATTGATGTATTAGCAAGAACAAGTGCAATCAACTTCCACATCTTGCACTAGTTCAAGGAGTCACAAACCCTCTTGTTGGTAAGACAAGGGACAAGGTAACCTAAATACAAGGGACGAGGTAACCTAAATAATGCAGAAAATAAAAAAACTATACAAAAAAATTAATCAAAAATAAATAGAAGAAAATAAATAATGCAGAAAAGAAAAAACTATATAAAAAACTACTCAAAAATAAATAAAAGAAAAAACTATATAAAAAATTTGTTGGCGCACTGCCCTGTGGGTCTACCAGACCTAGGGTGTGCAAATGCAGGCCTAGAAGGGCCAGCAGACTCACAGGGCAGCGCGCCCTAATTAATTAGGCCCAAAAGCCTGCTATATAAAGGAGTTCGAAGAGGTAGCCGCGCCTGGGTTTACAAACCAGTGCGGCTACCCTTCGTCGGGCGAGGTGGGACTAAACTTTGGGGTGGCAGCGCAAGGCCTTTAGTACCGGTTGGTGGCTCCAACCGGTACTAAAATCCTTCGTTTCCCGCCGCTTGGCCTGGCGAAAATAGGCCTTTAGTACCGGTTGGAGCCACGAACCGGTACTAAACGCCCATCCTATATATATAGCACTTACGAAAATTTCAGTTTCATCTCCCCACTTCGTCTCCAACCTCCGCCGCGCGTGCCGCTCGATCCCGTCGTCGCCGCCCGTCGCCCGTACCGTCGTCCGTCTTCGTCGTCGCTGTCCCCGCCGCCGCCCGTCGTCGTCGTCATCTCACGCTGCCGCCCCGAACGCCGCCGCCGTCCGTCGTCATCGCCGCGGCCGTACGTCTCTCTCTCGCTCCCGCACACACATACACACACATACATACACACACATACACACACACACCCCCCCGCCCCGTACGACGGCGCCCCCGCTCATACGTACGGGGCGGCGGCGTGGGGGGCCGCACACACACACACATATACCACGCACACACGCATACACACACATACACACATACGTACACACATATACGTATATATACATACACATGCATACACACACACACACATACACACACATTTTTTTACTTATTTTTCTCTTTTTTAGAAAAGTTAATTAGATGATCGAATATTAGATTAGTGTCGAATGTTAGATGAATTAGCTACCTAGATAGAAAAATTGTCGAACTAGAGATTAGAACTAGTTGAATAATTAATATAACTAGTTTATTTTTAGTAAAAAAAATTAGGTATATGAGATTAGAACTAGTTGAATAATTAATATAACTAGTTTATTTTTAGTAAGAAAATTTAGGTATATGAGATTAGAACTAGTTGAATAATTAATATAACTAGTTTATTTTTAGTAAGAAAATTTAGGTATATGAGATTTGATGATCTAATTAAAATATTATTTGTTAATGAGTTTTTCTATTTATTTAATTTTTTATATATTTTGACTTTATATAAATGTTAGATTAATGTCGAATGTTAGATGAATTAGATAGAAAAGTTAAATATATAGTAATGTCAATTGAATATATTGTTAGATATATTAATGTCAAATGTTAGATGAATATATATTTGGCTAGATATAGGTGTTTAATGTTTCACCTATATGAACATAGGAAATGTAATCTGACGACGAAAAAGATTTTATTATGTGCGAACACTGTGAAGACCAGCGCGGCCTGTGCGACCAAAATTTCCTTGTTGATGGTAGGCACTTCAGCATCAAGCTGGATGAGACATTCGAAGTTGATAGAGTAAGTCACTTTGTCAATTATTATTTGAATGCAAAACTTATGCTTCATTTGCTTCAACTTATAATTTTAAATTTTCACTATTCTACTAGCGCATCCCCTGCCATGCAAGAATTTTTGTCTTGGATAAGATAGGTTTTAGTGCTATAGATGGTATGGAGGTAAAGAGAGTTTACTTGAAGACGGAGCATGGGTATACTTTCAACGTCAAATTATATAATGGAGACACATACACCCATTTTGAATGCAAAACTTGGCAAGCACTATGCAAGGCTTATGCATTTGAGCCTGATATGGTTATCACCTTTGATATTCGTCCGGAAGATGATATTGAAGATAATATAGACATGTGGGTCGATGTGCAAACGCCTCCAGTTCTACCATTTGGTGAGTTTTTCTCAACCATGCATGCATATATTTGTTTATGTCTTTCATACAGTTTATTCAAAAATAGTTGACAACTAATTTGTATTGTCAGCTTATTTCGGTTCAAGCAAACATGTCCGGCGCTTGGTAGACAGGACCTACTACTGCCCCGGGGCTCAACTAAACTGCGAGGAGATAAGTCATTATGTTTCATGGCTTGAGGATCTTAATACTGTCAAGACAATTTTTTTCCTAAACTTAGAAATGTTAGTACTCAAAACGTGCGACCAATGGTGATCGTATTGAACTACGGTCACATCTATAATCAAAAGATGGTAAGATTTTAAATATTTGTCCTTAATTAGTGCATCTTTTGCATACATTATTTTTAAAGCAAAACTTTCATTGCTTAGTATATTAATTACTATACGATGTTGTTCAACAGGGACCTCCGATGACAGTTGTGCCTCAGTGGATCGAGACAAAAGGTCGCATGTCAATGGTTAGCTTACGACCAAGATTTCCTACATTGCACATGAGTGCATTCAGGATTTCTGAAAGCGAAGAATGCTTAATAGTGGAAGATTGGAGCAAAATTGTTAACGACCGCAGAGAAGTACTAGGGGGCAGTAAGGAGAAGCGCAACCCAAGATTAGGAGACAGATTCATCTGCATGCTCCAGTATGATGAATCAGGAGAGCTATACATGTTCTATGCTATTCTACCTAAGATGGAGCAGCAGGATCAGTAGCTACTAGTTCATGCTCTTAATTAGTACTTGTCTCATGTCCGTGTCCTGAACTTCGATGTTGCTGATGATTATGTTGAACTTGATGATATCTTTGCTTCTGTTACAAAGTGAATGTTTCCTCTTAAAGCTAGTCAGCGTTGATGATGATTAGATAGCTAGCGGTAATGACTATGATGATTAAATAGTGCTAATTAGACGACTACGATGATTTTTGGCTAGCTAGAGTTTATTTATTTATTAATATGCGATGATGACGACTACAACTCATTATAACGTAAAACAATCCTAAATTAAATTGATAACACAAATTTAATTGAAAAATACAAAATAAAACAAAAACCCACAACCATTTAGTACTGGTTGGTGTTACCAACCGGTGCTAAAGGGCTCCCGGCCCCCGGAGCTGGCTCGTGCCACGTGGTTCCCCTTTAGCACCGGTTCGTGCTGAACCGGTACTAAAGGGGGGGGCTTTAGTGCCGAAACTTTAGTGCCGGTTCCTGAACCGGCACTAAAGGGCCTTACAAACCGGTGCTATTGCCGGTTCTGCACTAGTGGGAGGTCGCCAGGAGGTGCAGCGTTGTTTCTAATGCGTCAATGACGACGAGTATCGGCGGCATGTTGCAGCTGGATATAGATGACAGATGCGGCTGGATGGACGAGCGCAGGGCGGTGGCGCTGTCTGGCGTCATGGTGGCGTCGACATTTGACCTGGCAATGTCTTTGTGTTGGTACCTGCTCTAAAGATGGTTAGGTGGATGACAGCAGCGGTAGCCTCGGTGAGTGCGCCGGACCGGTGTGTGACCCAGTCCCGGTAAGTGGATGGGATGGGGCAACCGGCATTAGATGTTAGGTTTTGGTATGATATATGTTTGGTATTAGGCTCGGACATTCGGCACCCCTGCATCAAGGGAATAGGAGTAGCGACAGGTGTTGCCAAGATGGTGGCTTCAGGCTACTAATGTAATGATTTGTAAGGTCTCTGAGAATAATTAATAAAATTACTACATGCATCGGTCAGATGCAGAGGCCGGGGTAATCCTCCTTTTCAAAAAAATAAATTTGTAAGATGGTTACTCCAGCAAACACTAAGACTAGTTTTGAGCTTTCTTACAAATCTGGGCCAACTGCCTCATTTCTAGAAATAAAACTGCCACATTTTTACTACGACTACTTTTTAGATACTGATTACAAAGGATGAATTAGCTGGTCTCCAACTCAAATCGTGAACCGTGCGATAAGAGTATGTGTACAAGGTAAGATTGGCTAGATTCAGCACAAACCGGTGCCTTTTATATACGAGTAGAGATTAAATGGTGATCTAATGATGAATTAGCATTTAGCAGGGGGTCCAACTTAAATCATGAACCTTCAGATGAGACTATATGTAGAGGCTAAGATTGGCTGGACACCAGACTGACATGGTGCTTTTTTATAAGCAAATAGAGGAAAAGAAAGATAGAGATAAATATAAGAAAGCAGAGTGGGAACGCAAATGAAGGTAGTTGCACGCAATTTCACCAAAGGTAGAAAAAAACTATTCAAAAAAAGGTACAATCACAATTCAACACATGATACCACAGGCAAAAGGTCGATCGAACCATACAAGATCATCTAGGTCGTCAGCAAGGGATATACTGGTTCAGACACGAAAATGCCTAACACGCCTCTCTTATCGTCAATGTGTCTTCGGAGCCTCGCAAACCCCCCTTCACCCCAATTCCCCCCCCCCCCCCATGAATTCTTGATGCGCCAGTACTTGACACCGTAGGAGTTTGTGCCATAACCGACGACCAAGACAGCGTGCCAGCGTGTAAGTTTCTTATCAAATTTCTGGTCCATGATGCCTCCTCTGTACGTCTTCAAATGATGACTTTGCACACTCACGAGCACGGGCCGCTTTGCTACCGCTTTCTCCAGAGCATCCTCGGTTGGGCGGATAAACTGGAATCCTGATATCCTTGCTGCTGCCTTCTTGTCCAATTTGCGGCATATACTCTTCCGGGCCATGTATGGGTAGGAAGATTCTGCCAATAGCCCGTTTTTTCGTACATAGCGGAAAGCATACAAATAGTCACCACCTTTACACCCATTGTTCTCTGTGTTGCAGTCCACGAGCTCTTGAACCGCCAATGTGATTGATTGAAAGGTCTTAAGGTAATGTACCGCCTCGACGGAGGCTGCAACTGCGATGGCCCAACAGCTGCCTGCAAAAAATACATGCGTTAAGTTTGTTTAGAGTTACCGAATGAGCCTTGCTAGAGATCAACTATGAATCTGTGATGCGTTACAATACAGTTTGAAACATGGCTACATAGAGGTAGCAGCAGAGAATGAGCTCATGGCACTTACCACAGCCCTTCTGACTCCTCACAACCCGAGAGACTGCTCCAGCTTCAACCCAATCTACCTTCGACGGGCAGGAAGCTCTCTCAGCAAGCTCTGCATTCCTCTCAGCAATCTCTGCATTCCTCTTCGCAATCTGTGCATTCTTCTTCATATACCAAAGTCCAACACCTAATGCAGCTATTGCCATAGGTATAGCATGTCTGCAATACATCCTAGTTCTTGCTAAGAAAATTATGTTGCATGGGTTTTGAATTATTCTAATTGGGAAAAAGGTTAAGTAATTCACCTACGGAAGAAGCTGAAGCGGTGACCAGCGGTAGCTGCAACATGCCCAACGTTCCTCTGAAACTGCAGCAATTGGATCACCTTTTAATAAGTTTCATCCAATGAAAAAAATAGCATGCTACAAGATTTAGCACCACTCTTCTCCAAATTCTATACAAGTTATAGCATGCTAATAGCGCGTTATATTTTGGAATAGCGTTTTGCATAGAAATGAAAAATATATCACCACCGTAAGAGAGGTTATGATCCATACTTCACCTGCTCAACGAGATGTCCCAGCAGTGAGCGGTCACGGGAGGAGCTATTTATCATTGCAGCAATTTCAGCTGAGTCAGTTTCCACCATAACATCCACATGGCTCCAATCTAGTGCAAGCGACATGCCCTCCAAGCAGGCACATAGTTCGTGCTCAAGGGCTGACCAGCAGCGTTGCAATGATCTACAGGAAGAGAACACAATCTGTCCTTGTGCATCTCGAAGGATCATGACAACACCCACATCGCCCGTACTCCCCATGAATGAGCTATCAAAATTCAATTTCATCATGCCCTCAGGTGGTTTCTCCCACGACTTGGCTATAGCAGTACACTTTGTTGGGGTGGCAGCAGGAGCAGGCCATCTAGCACACCGTTGCCCCTAATAATATGTTCTGTTGTCTGCGTTCGAATCTGCCTTAACCTCGCCAGGTAGCTGCAGGGGAAGTGTCGGGAGCCTCGAACATAGGGGAAAGGCTTCTCACGTCGGCGTATACATAACTTGAGTATAGGAATTGGTGCCACGCATCGTTCTATTCTTTGCTTTTCTCACGTCGGCGTCAAACTGGTGTTCCCATCGTCGACTATCTCATTGACCCTGCCGCACGCCACCCGCAGCTGCTCCCACCCATCCAATTCCTCCCTGAAGCACTTCTGAGTCCGGCCATCACCGCTGCCACCGCAGGAGCATCGTCCGTGTGCTCGTATGGCGATGCGGCCTCCATCCGGCCGCCCACTACCGACGGCTTCTTTGCTTCTATCGCCCCCTGTTGCTGCTTCGAGCGAGGCAGGCCACAAGGCCCCGCCATCCAGCAACAGTGCGAGTGAGGGTGGCATGCGCCAGCGCCACGAAGCGAGGAACAGAGGGGATTGGTGGCGGGGGCGGACCTGTGGCTGCGTCGACCCGCGTGCGTGCTCTCCTCGGGAAGTGTCCTTCGGTGTGCTAGGGTTGCGTCCTCGGCAGCGACGCAGGCGAAATATAGCTGACGGGATTCCCTTGCTCTGCTCCAATTTGTAAAGAAATCTTCTGTGAGTTGTAGAGGAATTGAGATTAGAATTTCTTTTCTTGAGGGAAAAAGGAAGAAGTGAGAGAAACAGAAAGAGAGGGCAGCGTGCAGCAACGTGACTTAGGCGAGTCCATTAGCCCAAAAAGCCCAATGAACAAAACGTGTGACTGATAGAGATAGAGATTATAAAAAGTTGTACGTGTATGGGCTGGACTAAACCAGGCCCAAGTATGCCATCGTGCTACCACGGAGGCAAAAACGAATTGTTCAGTTAGTACCGCATCGGTTAATTCCAAAACATAAACGTAAAAGCGTAATATGACTGGGCGAAAGCATATTGTGACGGTGAACCCGACAAGGTCAATCCGTGCTTTATTATTAGGGATAGATTGTGTCCATATGTTTTTTTCTTCTATTTTAAAAACATCTGATTTTTTCAAACACAAGTTTATTTATTTCTTTTTATTTATTGTCTAGATTTCCTATTTTCTTCTATTCCTTGATTATTCAAAATTGTAATGTTTTCAAAACATCTGAATATAATTTCCATATCACTGCGTTTGGATGTCTTCATTCAGGGGCTAGTATTGGATTTGGTATTGGTAAGTTTCATTTCACCTGTTTGGCTGGACACTGAATTGGCAGTCGGTAATGAAACTAAATTCAGGCTGAAATCAATCCCACGCAAACAGCATGCCCACAATACTGTTGGGGAACGCAGTAATTTTAAAAAAATTCCTACGATCACGCAAGATCTATCTAGGTGATGCATAGCAACGAGCGGGGAGAGTGTGTCCATGTACCCTCGTTGACCAAAAGCGGAAGCGTCATATCAACGCGGTTGATGTAGTCGTACGTCTTCATGATCCGACCGATCCTAGCACCGAACGTATGTCACCTCCGTGTTCAACACACGTTCAGCACGATGATGTCCCTTGTACTCTTGTTCCAGTTGAGGTCGAGGGAGAGTTCTGTCAGCACGACGGCGTGGCGACGGTGATGATGAAGTTACCGACGCAGGGCTTCGCCTAAGCACTACGACGATATGACCGAGGTGTGTAACTGTGCCGGGGAGGGGGGGGGGTGGGGGGGGCACCGCACACGGCTAAGACAAATCCTGAGTGCCTTTGGGGTGCCCCCTGGCCACGTATATAAAGGAGGGGAGGGAAGAGGTGGCCGGCCCAAGGGGGCACGCCAGGTGTGGGGAATCCTACTAGGACTCCCCGGTCCAAGAAGGATTGCCCCCTCTTTCCTATTCGGAGTAGGAGAGAAGGAAAGAGAGGGAGAGGCAGAAGGAAAGGGGGGCCGTGCCCCCATTCCTTGTCCAATTCGGTTTGGGCGGGGGGGAGGCGCGCGCCACCTCTTGGCCCTTCTCCCCTCTCTCCACTAAAGCCCAATAAGGCACATCATTTCTCCCGGCGAATTCCCGTAACTCTCCGGTACTCCGAAAAATACCCAAATCACTCGGAACCTTTCCGATGTCCGAATATAGCCTTCCAATATATCGATCTTTACGTCTCAACCATTTCGAGACTCCTTGTCATGTCCGTGATCTCATCCGGGACTCCAAACAACTTTCGGTACATAAAATCACATGACTCATAATACAAATCGTCATCGAACGTTAAGTGTGCGGACCCTACGGGTTTGAGAACTATGTAGACATGACCGAGACACATCTCTGGTCAATAACCAATAGCGGAACCTGGATGCTCATATTGGCTCCTATATATTCTACGAAGATCTTTATCGATCAAACCGCATAACAACATACGTTGTTCCCTTTGTCATCGGTATGTTCCTTGCCCGAGATTCGATCGTTGGTATCCTCATACCTAGTTCAATCTCGTTACCGCCAAGTCTCTTTACTCGTTCCGCAGTGCATCATCCTGTAACTAACTCATTAGTCACATTGCTTGCAAGGCTTATAGTGATGTACATTACCGAGAGGGCCCAGAGATACCTCTCCGATAATCGGATCCGATAATCGGAGTGACAAATCCTAATCTCGATCTATGCCAACTCAACAAACACCACCCGAGACACCTGTAGAGCATCTTTATAATCACCCAGTTACGTTGTGATGTTTGATAACACACTAAGTGTTCCATCGGTAGTCGGGAGTTGCATAATGTGATAGTCATAAGAACATGTATAAGTCATGAAGAAAGCAATAGCAACAAACTAAACGATCATAGTGCTAAGCTAATGCATGGGTCATGGCAATCACATCGTTCTCTAATGATGTGATCTCGTTCATCAAATGACAACACATGTTTATGGTCAGGAAACTTAACCATCTTTGATTAACGAGCTAGTCAAGCAGATGCATACTAGTGACACTCTGGTTTGTCTATGTATTCACACATGTATCAAGTTTCCGGTTAATACAATTCCAGCATGAATACTAAATATTTATCATAAAATAAGGAAATAAATAATAATTTTATTATTGCCTCTAGGGCATATTTCCTTCAAATACGAAGGCCTCCGGCTCTTAATTGCGCTGAAATCGCCCATCCCACAAAACGTACCGGTTCACTTCCTTTTTTTCCCTTGCAAACAGATAAGGAGAAAAGGCAGGAAGGGAGACAGCGAGCTCGGAGGTGGATCGCGGCTGCGAAGCTCGGCGGCGTCCAGGTGCGTTCCCACCCCGGCCCCCTCCTCCTACAGCATCTTCCGGCACCACCGCATCTCACCTGTCCCCTCCACTGACGCTCATGCACTGCCTCCAGCTCGGTGGCCATGGGCGTCCACCACAGGCCCGTCCGCTCGACCGCCTGCAGCGCGGTGGTCGTGGGTGTCCGCTGCCGGCCAGTCCCCTCCACCACCTACGCGTTGCACCGCCTCCTGTGTTGAAGAGAGGACAAGCTCGTCTGAGAAGCACGACGCAGCCGCACGCCCCTGCCCCCTCACTTCCCCGATCTGCTCCGGTCAAGCCACAAGACCAAGGTGAATCAGATGTCACCGTGCGCGGTAGACTTGCACCGCGCGTTTAGTTGCTGCAGCTGCAGCTGCTGGGGGGCTGGAGTAGACGACGAAGGGATGTCGCTGCTGAAGCTTCCTGACCATGCTTGCCTACTCTTTGGTTTCTATGTGTGTGGATGTGGGCAAATTTAATGATTCTTGTGCGTATGTGTATGGACAAACTTGATGTTTCCTGCAGATAGAAGGATAAAAGCTTCACAATCAATGTGAATATGCAATTTCAATGTTTGTCGTCCAAAGAGGATTTGGTATTGAAACCTCACAGATTCCATGAGGCAATTTAGTGAACAACCAAACAAGCGAATTCGTATTCATGTCCATTTCAGTTTCCTTGCTGAAATGATATTCCGACCAATTCGTTACAGAGCCTTCCAATATGGACATCCAAACGCAGCGTATGTCTCTTTTTCATTTATTTTAATTCATGTATCTGGTTTATTTTTAGATATCAATATGTTGAAAAATACATAATTTTTTATTACACATGAATAAAATTAATCCTGATTCTTTTTTCAAATATGCGATGGACATATATATTGTTTTTCCTATAATGCATAAACTTTTAATACAATATGAAAAACCTTTTTAATACATGAATATAATCTTTTGTTTACCTGACTATTTTTAGTATGCAACGAACATGTTTATTTCCATGTATATTGAAAAGGAAATCTCGTATGTCTACATTTCATATTTTCACATGATTTTTTTTTGAAACCAACTTTTTGTTTCCTAATATTTTCCATTTTCCCATGCAAATATATGTTTTTTTATTATCCAGCCCAGGTTTTCCAATATTTTCTTGAGACATTCAATAAATGTAAGGACCGAAACTAGTTGGGTGACTTAGGATGCAAGTTTGCCGCACAACATGCATGTCATAGTTTGTACTCCCTTCGCTCCTTTTTACTCTACATATTGTATCTCTTAGAAGTCAAACCTCATAAACTTTGACCAAGTTTATATTAAAAAATTTAAAAAATTACTATGCCAAATAAATATAATATGAAAATATATTCTATGATGAATCTAAAGATATTGAATTTGTATTATGAATGTTTATAGTTTCTTGTATAAATATGGTCAAACTTCAAAGACTTTGACTTCCGACAAATCTAGTATGTAGAGTAAAAAGGACCAGAGGGTATCACATGTCAGGTATGGCGTGGATTTTTTTGTCTCGCGCGGAAAAAACTTTGCGCACCCGCATGGACACGAATTTGCCTAACATGCCGACTCATGAGGTAAATTATTTTGGCCAAAGAAAAAGTAGAATTAAAAACAGAAAACTCGCCGGCCAACTTACCTGATGCCTACAACCTATTTGATGGAATGGGACCCGACGCCGGATGACCCGGTGGACTACGATGGTCTCATGGAGAAGACGATCAATAAGTTTGGTCAAGGGAATGGTGCCAAAGAGACTCAAGGCGGTGACACTCAAGGAAATGATGCCAAAGGCTATGAGAGTGTTGACATCGACGGAGTGCCATTGTTGAAACAGAAAAGCATGAGGACCTGAGCATACACAGAGAATGATGACAAGTTGCTTTGTGAGGCTTGGATGGCAATTAGACAAGAACCCAAAATCGGTGCTGAGCAAAAATGACTACTTCCATGAATAAGAAGTTTGCATCCAACAAATTTCATAGTAACCGTGGTGACTTGGAGCGCGTTGCACAGAATGTGTTCCAGCATGCCAGTAAAACCCAGGATTACTAGCTAATTAAAAGAGCAAGCAGCTAAGCACTAGTCGAGTCGTCCTCGAGTTGTGCTGATTTACTAATTAATCAGCAAGGCGGTTACAGTAGTCGTGGAAAACCTTAGCAAGACTGAGAGGGGCAATCAGAGTGAGAGGGCTAATCAGGTCGTCGGAGACGAGCCCTCGCATGCCACCTGTACTGAGGTCATACATGTACATTGCATGGTACAAAAGCACTTCAAGTCCACTACCACCAGTATGTATGAGTTCAATGTATAGACAGTTGCAATCGATGGATGGGAACTTGTCTGCATCGACGGAGAGGCACCTGCCGCGGCCAAGGAATAGCGCGCGGCTGCCGATGGTGTCGAGCGGTTCCAGCACCTTGCGATCAACGTCGACCCCGTAAACTTTAGCGGCGTCGTAAAATGACGCCAGGTTGACCAACAACAGCTCCCCGTCAGACTCAACGAGGTACAGTTGGGCATAGAAGTCCATCTTGGCTATCACCTCGCCGTAGCCGAAGGACGGCCGCTCCTCTTCAACAATCCTGAACATGTACCGCTCGGAGTCAGCCACGTAGACATGGCCGGCGTGGGCGAGCATGCTACGGACGTAGAATGGCTCACGGTCCTCACAATATTGGGGGAACCGCACCGCTCGTAGTTCGTTTGCGGGATCGGGGACGAAGTAGACGGTGTGGCGCTCGTAGCAGTAGTCTTCGTCGCCGTCCTCATTGCCACCGTCGTGGTCACCTTCGTCCTCGTGGCCGCCGTCCTCATTGTAACCGTCGTGCTGTTGGAGCTGAATCGCTCAGCCCCTTCTTCTTCCTCAAATATTGGCGCTGCCTCTCGCAGCAGCCTTCTTCTTCCTCTAAATTGCTTCTCACAACACACTCTTTCAAACTCAAACGCACACACACTAGCCAAAGAAAAGAACAAAAGCTTCGCTGAGACTCTCTCCTTTGGCAGCCACAAGTGCTACATTTTCTCTCCTCTTTTAATTCAACCAAACGGGATTACACTGCTTAAATAGACTCACACACGTACTGCCCAGCAGCCACTCTCGGCCACTAACATCACGTACCGACTAATCTCTAACAAATGACCCACTCACGCCAGTTCACATGCACCCATCTAATCTTATCTTGACCACTTCTTCCTCCTAGAATCACTCTAGGCACACGACCGGCCCTCACGCAGCTAACAAACTAACTGACTCTCTCAGCTCGGCTAGACAAGATTAATCCTAACACGTGCTCCTCTTCGTCCTGGTACGGTGTGCGGAGCATCGAGCCTGTGAAGGGCTCAAGGATGCAGATGGTGCGCGGGGATTTTTTTTCTCCTTGAGGATGAGGAGGCCGTCGGAGGCTTCAAGCAGCTGGTGGTCGTCGAGCATGGGTACGCGGCGGCGGAGGAAGCGTCCCGTGGAGATGTTGACGAAGAGGCGGCGGCCGTCGGCGGCTTCCTGGAACTGCTTCTCGTGGAGCATGACCCAGTTCCGGGGGCGGAACCGAGGGTCGGCACCGACGCCGAGCGGACGTGGCTTGGCCAGCGCGGAGCGCCAGCCGTGGCACACGGCGCGCATGCCCATGTAGTAGTCGATGTCGCCGGCGTCCAGGAGGTCGTCGCCGAGGCGCCGGAGGAGGTCTGAGGGAAGCAACGTCCAGTCGACTGCCATGGCAGATCGGTAGGATGGTGTATTTCGAAGACTAATGGTCGCTAGTAGGTAGTGTGGCTGCCAGTGGCCGGGCAGTATATGTACTGGACAGTGGGGGACGAAGGCGTGGGAGGAGCACCGTGTTGGTAGAGGGGTCGATGGCCGGCGCTTCGTTCACCACCGGGCGGCGCCACCGTCCGTTTAATGGACTCGGAAGACGAGAAGAGAGGGAGCCCAGCATGCAGCTTAATGGGCTCGGAAGTCGGAGGAAGTTGACCTTTTGCATGCATTGACCGCCGCTTGCACCAATGCATGCCAACCTTTGGCTGTTTACTGGACTCGGGAAACCACAAGAGAAAAGTGCATGCAGCCAATTTCATACATCCTTCTTTTCGGTTTATAAGGATTGTCTTTTTATTATTATTTTTTCGATTTATAGGGCTCATCTTATTTTCATGTATATTTCTCAGATGCACGCGTTGGTACGTACTCGCAGCTTCAACACGTCTATTTGCATGTATGTTTCTCAGATGCTTCTATTCTTTCTGCACCAAGAAAGAAGAGAGGGGTCCCTCTCGCCAACAACACAACATAAGGAAGAGAAAGTAGTGGCTGCACCGAGAGTGGGTGTAGAAGAACCACTCATGACAAGGAAACCGCTCAATATGAGGACACATGACAAAACAACTGCCAACCGGCAATATGAGGACACATCACAAAACAACTGCCAGCCGGCAAAATATTCAGAATCGTTCTCAATCTCACGGTGACAACAAAAATAAAAAATATCCTCTTCAACATTCACCAATTTAACCACAACAGCCATTGGTGCGATGCAAGCGTTTATATTCAGGATGCCACTTCAACATCTATCTACTAGCAATTAAACTTACTTCACCACATGATCAACAAAAATGGCACACCAGCATATACTGACTCCATGCTTCGGATTGCAGCACACAAACATGGCATGATTTTACAGATGTTCCCCGTGAACAAGAATGCTTGCTATAATCAAATAATCACACCACCAGGGACAAGAAGCTACGAATGAACTCACTTGCTACTCTATTTACAAGCATCAGGAAGTGGCGGGCGGCGGCACCTATCACAGACAGACAATGAGGTTGACGAGTTGAAGCTCGATTTGGCAGTAGGAACATACATCTGGCTGCACTCTCGGGAGCCAGTAGAGCTCCACGCGTTGGTCAGCACCACCTAATCAGCCACCTGGCATTCAGTAATCAGCATCAACCTCTGCTCCGCTCCGGGCTGCACACACACCAAAATATAGTCACATGTAACGCCCCAGATATAACTTTCCCAATTTGTACTCCAACTCTTGCCATTTCCGGCATTAAGTTATATTTATTTCTCGGGTTCGGGTCTTTGTCTCCGTGTGTGTTTTCGTTTTCATGCATCTCATATCATGTCATCATGTGCATTGCATTCGTATACGTGTTCATCTCATGCATTCGAGCATTTTCCCCGTTGTCCGTTTTGCATTCCGGCGCTTCGTTCTCCTCCGGTGGTTAATTCTAGCTTTCTTTCGTGTGTGGCGAGTAAACATTTCCAGATTGGACCGAGACTTGTCATGCGGCCTTGGTTTACTACCGGTAGACCACCTGTCAAGTTTCGTATCATTTGGACTTCGTTTGATACTCCTACGGTTAACCGAGGGACCGAAAAGGCCTCGTGTGTGTTGCAGCCCAACACCCCTCCAATTTGGCCCAAAACACACCAAACTCTGCTCCATGTCCTAGAGCATTCGATCCCGATCGCGTGGCCGAAAACCGCACCTCATTTGGACTCTCCTAGCTCCCTCTATGCCTATATATGGCCCCCTCCATTTTCGGATTCGTCTTCTCCTACGAAACCCTAAATCCTCTCTCTCCGCGCGCCGGACAACATCCGCCGGCGCCGGACGCGTCCGCTCCGCCCACCGCCGCCACGTGTCGAACCGGGGTTCGCCCGCACCCGCGCGCCACATCGCCGGCCCGCGAGGCCCACGCGGGGCCCTCCCCAGCCCGCGTGCGCGTCCCGCGCCTCCCTCCACCGCGTCGTTGCCCGAGCGCCGGCCCGCCGCCTTCGCCTCACCGTCCGGCGCCGCCACTCCGGCGCGCCGCCCCGACCGGCCTCCGCGCCCATCCTCGCCGCCCGACGCCGGTGGTGGCGCCCCTCGTCGCCAAGGCCACCACTGCGGCGCCCTTGCCGTCCGGCCGGCCCCGGCGAGCTCCTCCACTCCGGCCGCCCTCTCCACCTCCAACTCCGGCCACCAAGGCACCATTTCCGGCGAGGAGCTACAGTGCCCGATCCGGAGCTACAGTAACCGCCAGATCCAGATCCATTCGGAGGTTGACTTTCCCCCCAAACCTTAGCTCATGATGCATACTTTGACTGATGATATCTCCGCATCCGTAGCTCCGTTTTGGACATATAGTATATCAAAATCTTCGTCTCGACGAGTACATCATTTCATTCCATTTCATCATTTACATTTGAGTTCATCTTGATGCCCGAAATGCTGCTAGAAGGAGGCATCGTGAGTTAAATGTCAGATCCGTTAGTTCATCCTAGACTTTTGTCATTTTTGCCATGATTATTGTGTGCATGATATGCCTGTGAGTCTTTGGGATGAATTGTTAAGCATTTTGTCTTCTTTCCAGAGGTGCCACCCTTGCATTTTTAGGATGTGTGTGGTGACTTGTGCAAGCTTGCAAAGAGAGGCACCCGGGAAATCTGTTTTCATGGACTTGGTGATTTTCACTAAGTCTGGGATTTTTAGTTCATGATGCCATATGTTCAGCTTGTTCCCTAGTGATCCGTGCCTCTTTTGAGCATGATCAGTAAGGGACATTTGTTAATCTTGTTATGCTCTATCCATCAATGTCTTTACTTGATAGTTTGGTGCAGCCTAGCTTGATTCAGTCGAGCTCTACTTTTGCATCGTTGTGTATTTGGGCAGATCGTTAACTCTTTTGCGATTTTGCCGGTGCTATTGTTATTGATCCGTGCATACTATGCCATTGTTCTTGCCATGTCTAGCTAGCATTTTGTGCCTTCTTAATGGATGTATGCTTGCCTTGCCATGACTTGCACCATGGTGAGTGCATCGAGCTCGTTTACATGCCTTCATGAGTTATATTTCAGCATGTCTCAGTTTTCACTAAGTCTGAAAACTGATTGCGTTTCATCTATGTTCGTGTGCTCGTTAGAGTATTTTGTGAACCCTTTTGGCCCCCAGGTCACTTTGGGTGTTTTGTTAAGCTTGTTGAGTAGCTCCATGCCATGTTCTTACTTGTCATGTCCAGGTTATGTATCATGTTGTTTTGCTGCTCCGAAGAGGGCATCGTGGTCTGAAATTTCAGACTAGTGTTAATTTCACTGTCTGAAATCTGTTTTGCTTATTCGTTTTTGCCATGCTTGTTTGAACCTCATAATGGATGAATTGGCCGTGGCTCAGTGCTAGTGTTTTGATAAGAATCTTGAGTACATCCCTGCCATGTATTTTGTTGTCATGTTTGGTGGCTGTAGCATGTTCATTTCGTTGCATTTAGATGCCTGCTTGCTGTAAATCGCAGACCGGTGTCAAATCTTAAAACGCTTGCCATTTCCAAACCGTAACTCCGATTCCAATGATCTTTATATCGTTTTCAAGCGATTTCATCCCCTCCATCCAGGGGCACACTTGGTTTTCCAGTTTGAGGCCAGGTTCATGCATTTCCTGTCACGTCTTGCATTTTGCATCCCGCATTGCATCCCACATAGCATGTCATCTTTGCATCTTATTGCTTGAGTTTGCACGTGGTTGATTGTATCCTTGTTGCTTGGTTGTCTTGTTGGATAGAGCCGGGAGACGAGTTCGCTAACGAGGAGCCCGTTGAGTTTGCTTGTGAGGATCCAGTCAACTCTGACAGCTTTGCAGGCAAGATGATCCTACCCTCGAAATCACTACTATCTTTGATATGCTAGTTTGCTTCGCTCTTTTGCTATGCCAATGCTACGATGCCTACCTTTTGCTTGTCAGCCTCCCAATTGCCATGTTGAACCTCTAACCCACCATGTCCTAGCAAACTGTTGATTGGCTATGTTACCGCTTTGCTCAGCCCCTTCTTATAGCGTTGCTAGTTGCAGGTGAAGATTGGAGCCGTTCCTTGTTGGAACATTTATTTACTTGTTGGGATATCATTATATTGCTATGTTATATTAATGCATCTATACACTTGGTAAAGGGTGGAAGGCTCGGCCTCTCGCCTAGTGTTTTGTTCCACTCTTGCCGCCCTAGTTTCCGTCATATCGGTGTTATGTTCCCGGATTGTTGCGTTCCTTACGCGGTTGGGTTATAATGGGAACCCCTTGATAGTTCACCTTGATTAAAGCTTTTCCAGCAATGCCCAACCTTGGTTTTACCATTTTCCACCTAGCCTCTTTTTCCCTTGGGTTTCCGGAGCCCATGGGTCATCTTTATTTTAGCCCCCAATGGGCCAGTGCTCCTCTGAGTGTTGGTCCGAACCAGGCAGCCTGCGGGGCCACCTCGGGGAAACTCGAGGGTTGGTTTCACTCGTAGCTTGACCTATCTGAGTGTGCCCTGATAAAGAGATATGTGCAGCTCCTATCGGGATTTGTCGGCACATTCGGGCGGTGTTGCTGGACTTGTTTTAACTTGTCGAATCATCTTGTTGTACCGGGATACCGAGTCTGATCGGTGTGTCTTGGGTGGAGGTCTATTCCTTCGTTGACCGTGAGAGCTTGTCACGGGCTAAGTTGGGACTCCCCTGCAGGGATTGAACTTTCGAAAGCCGTGCCCGCGGTTATGGGCAGATGGGAATTTGTTAATGTCCGGTTGTAGATAACTTGAACTAAACTTAATTAAAATGAATCAACCGTGTGTTTTACCGTGATGGCCCCTTCTCGGCGGAGTCCGGGAAGTGGACGCGGTGTTGGAGTTATGCTTGCGTAGGTTGTTCCTTTAGTTTCTCGATCGCGCTTTGCCTTCTCTTCTCGCTCTCCTTTGCGTATAAGTTAGCCACCATACATGCTAGTCGCTTGCTGCAGCTCCACATATACTTGCCTTCCCTTCCTATAAGCTTAAATAGTCTTGATCGCGAGGGCGCGAGATTGCTGAGTCCCTGTGGCTCACAGATACTATAACTCCAGATGCAGGTCCAGGTGTTTTCGCTCCAGGTGACGAGTACGAGCTCAAGTGGGAGTTCGACGAGGACTCGCAGCGCTATTACGTGTCTTTTCCTGATGATCAGTAGTGGTGCCTAGTTGGGGTTCGATTCAGGGCCTTGTCGCATGTTGGATTCTTTTCTATTTTGGCGTCGTAGTCGGGCCATGAGTGTTTGCATGATGTATGTTATTTATTTACTCTGATGTGATGTGGCGAGTGTAAGCCAACTATGTTATCACTCTTTATTATTATATTACATGGGATGTTTGTGATGACTACCTGACTTGCGAAATATGCCTTCAATGCGATTATGCCTCTAAGTTGTGCCTCCACACGTGGGAGCTATAGTCGCATCGAGGGTGTTACAAGTTGGTAATCAGAGCCTTCCCCGACCTTAGGAGCCCCATTGCTTGATCGTTTTTAGCAACCGAGTTGTGTCTAGAAAAATGTTTTGAGTCATTTAGGAATTATATATCGGAGAGCTTAGGAATTCTTTTTACTTCCCAGTCTCCTCATCGCTCTGGTAAGGCATCCTGACGTAGAGTTTTGACTCTTCTCTTCTCAAATTTCACTAATTTTTTTTAGGATCACGCGAGTATCTTGGATTTGTTCCGATGGCTTATGATGAGAATACTGTCTTGGTGCCTCCTGTCAGGGGTTTAGTGGAAGTGTCCCGGGGAGTTGAGCTCTGAGGTGTTGTCATCATAATTTTATCGTTGCAATTCTGGAATACTTGAGATATGTTTGCCGACATCGAAAATCTCTTTTATGCAGTTCGTTGGTGAGATAACCTCGACGCCTCCCAGTACTGGGGCGGGAGTTCGGGAGTATCGCCAAAACTTGTATAACGGATGTTTTTCGAAGGTTGAGGTAGATGGTTTCCGAAGGTTTCTTGGTTATGTGTTGAAGGATGGATACAGCTGGATGTAGGTATTGCTAGTTTGGGTGAGATATTATGCTTCCCCTGTATCCCCAACACCTGATTGCATAACCGGAAAGTTTCGGGAGTTTCATAGGTGGGAATTCAAGTAGCTCTTAGGATATCTTTTCCGACAGATGTATGATATGAAATTGGGGTTCGACGTCTAGTGGTTCGCCTATTCACAGTCGATTTTACAGTGTTCTCGTTGCGTCTTAAAGAGTTCTTGGCTATGCTGACTCGGGGACGCTTTGTATGTAATGTGCACTGCCTTGTACATGATGGTGCTGTACAATCGAGCCCGTGTAGGTCCCACCACGAAAACTTCGGACGAAATCTCTAGCATATGTTTGTTCCGGCTTATTCCGCAAGCAAGTCCTTGGTTTTATTTTGAGTTGCTTCGAAGTCATATGTTGATTCCATCCCTTGTTGATTTACCTCTTCTACCTAATTCTACGTGGCTTCACAATTTAGGGATATGTGACCACTTCAAGAGAAACACATTCGTTCATTTTGTTCCGATGTGAAAGACTTTATGTTGCAATTTTCATTCCGTTGGTTTCAGCTTCATTTATCTGTCTATGTGCTAACGGTGGTCAACCTCTTCAGGATGGCTCCCGCTAAGAGCACCAGTCAGAACCAGAATCAAGATCCGCCACCACCTCCGCCTCCTCCGGAAGCATGGCAAGCTGTGATGGCCGCTACTAATGCAAACACACAGTTGATCATGCAAATCCTTCAAGAGCACAATCAAGGAAGGCAAGGGAATCAAGGCAACAATCAGCACCACTTTGCTACACTGAACCAGTTCCTTGCAAATGGTCCAAAGACGTTCAGCAACTGTGTTGAGGCTTCCGATGCTGACGATTGGCTTGTGGATCTGGGCAAGCATTTTGAATGCAGCAACGTCAGGCCTGAAGATTCCGTCAAGTTCGCTTCTTTCCAGCTCAAGGATCAGGCTGTAGAGTGGTTCCAGCAATACAAGGATTCCAGAGGTGGACGCTTGATCACTTGGGATGATTTCCGTCAAGATTTCCGAGCTCATCACATCCCTCAAAGTTGAAGGAAATATGCCCTAGAGGCAATAATAAAGTTATTATTTATTTCCTTATATCATGATAAATGTTTATTATTCATGCTAGAATTGTATTAACCGGAAACATAATACATGTGTGAATACATAGACAAACAGAGTGTCACTAGTATGCCTCTACTTGACTAGCTCGTTAATCAAAGATGGTTATGTTTCCTAACCATGGACAAAAGAGTTGTTATTTGATTAATGAGATCACATCATTAGTTGAATGATCTGATTGACATGACCCATTTCATTAGCTTAGCACCCGATCGTTTAGTATGTTGCTATTGCTTTCTTCATGACTTATACATGTTCCTATGACTATGAGATTATGCAACTCCCGTTTGCCGGAGGAACACTTTGGGTGCTACCAAACGTCACAACGTAACTGGGTGATTATAAAGGAGTACTACAGGTGTCTCCAAAGGTAGATGTTGGGTTGGCGTATTTCGAGAATAGGATTTGTCACTCCGATTGTCGGAGAGGTATCTCTGGGCCCTCTCGGTAATGCTCATCACATAAGCCTTGCAAGCACTGCAACTAATATGTTAGTTGTGAGATGATGTATTACATAACGAGTAAAGAGACTTGCCGGTAACGAGATTGAACTAGGTATTGGATACCGACGATCGAATCTCGGGCAAGTAACATACCGATGACAAAGGGAACAACGCATGTTGTTATGCGGTCTGACCGATAAAGATCTTCGTAGAATATGTAGGAACCAATATGGGCATCCAGGTCCCGCTATTGGTTATTGACCGGAGACTTGTCTCGGTCATGTCTACATTGTTCTCGAACCGTAGGGTCCGCACGCTTAACGTTACGATGACAGTTATTATGAGTTTATGCATTTTGATGCACCGAAGGAGTTCGGAGTCCCGGATGAGATTGGGGACATGACGAGGAGTCTCGAAATGGTCGAGACATAAAGATTGATATATTTGAAGCCTATGTTTGGACATCGGAAGTGTTCCGGGTGAAATCGGGATTTTACCGGATCACCGGGAGGTTACCGGAACCCCCCGGGAGCCATATGGGCCTTATTGGGCTTTAGTGGAAAGGTGAAAGGGGCTGCCCATAGTGGGCTGCGCCCCCCCTCCCCTAGTCCTATTAGGACTAGGAGAGGTGGCCGGCCACCTCTCTCTCTCTCTCTCTCTCTCTCTTTCCCCTTGGGAGTCCTATTAGGAATAGGATTGGGGGGGGGGGGAGTCCTACTCCCGGTAGGAGTAGGACTCCCCCTGCGCCTCCATAGGCTTGGCCGGCCAGCCCTACCCCTGGCATCCTTTATATACGGGGGCAGGGGGCACCTCTAGACACAAGTTAATCATTGAGATCGTTCCTTAGCCGTGTGCGGTGCCCCCTGCCACCAAATTCCACCTCGATCATACCGTTGTAGTGCTTAGGCGAAGCCCTGCGTCGGTAGTACATCAAGATCGTCACCACACCGTCGTGCTGACGGAACTCTTCCTCAACGCTTTGCTGGATCGGAGCCCGAGGATCGTCATCGAGCTGAACGTGTGCTAAGAACTCGGAGGTGCCGGAGTAACGGTGCTTGGATCGGTCGGATCGGGAAGAAGACGTACGACTACTTCCTCTACGTTGTGTCAATGCTTCCGTTGCGATCTACAAGGGTACGTAGATCAGACTCTCCCCCTCGTTGCTATGCATCACCAGGATCTTGCGTGTGCGTAGGAAATTTTTTGAAATTACTACGTTCCCCAACAGTGGCATCCGAGCCCAGGTTTTATGGTTTGATGTTATATGCACGAGTAGAACACAAGTGAGTTGTGGGCGATATAAGTCATACTGCCTACCAGCATGTCATACTTTGGTTCGGCGGTATTGTTGGATGAAGCGGCCCGGACCGACATTACGCGTACGCTTACGCGAGACCGGTTTCCCCGATGTGCTTTGCACATAGGTGACTTGCGGGTGACTGTTTCTCCAACTTTAGTTGAACCAAGTGTGGCTACGCCTGGTCCTTGCGAAGGTTAAAACGAAGTCTATTTGAGAAACTATCGTTGTGGTTTTGATGCGTAGGTGAGATTAGTTCTTGCTTAAGCCCGTAGCAGCCACGTAAAATTTGCAACAACAAAGTAGAGGACGTCTAACTTGTTTTTGCAGGGCATGTTGTGATGTGATATGGTCAAAACGTGATGAGTTATAAGTTGTTATATAAGATGATCATGTTTTGTTGAACTTATCGGCAACTGGCAAAAGCCTCATGGTTGTCTGTCTATTGCATAAGATGCAAGCGCCCAATAATTGCTTTACTTTATCGCTATGCGATAGCAATAGTTGCAAGAGCAAGTGTTGGCGAGACGACCACGTGACGACACATTGATATAGATTAAGATGATGGAGATCATGGTGTCATGCCGGTAACGATATAGATCATGACAGTACTTTGGAGATGGAGATCAAAGAAGCAAGATGATGATGGCCATATCATGTCACATATTTTGATTGCATATGATGTTTATCTTTTATACATCTTATTTTGCTTAGTTTGACGGTAGCATTTTAAGATGATCTCTCACTAATTATCAAGAAGTGTTCTCCGTGAGTATGCACCGTTGCGAAAGTTCTTCGTGCTGAGACACCACATGATGATCGGGTGTGATCGGCTCTACGTTCAAATACAACGGGTGCAAAACAGTTGCACACGCGGAATACTCAGGTTATACTTGACGAGCCAAGCATATACAGATATGGCCTCAGAACACGGAGACCGAAAGGTCGAGCGTGAATCATATAGTAGATATGATCAACATAGTGATGTTCACCAATGAAACTACTCCATCTCACGTGATGATCGGACATGGTTTAGTTGATTTGGATCACGTGATCACTTAGAGGATTAGAGGGATGTCCATCTAAGTGGGAGTTCTTAAGTAATATGATTAAATTGAACTTAAATTTATCATGAACTTAGTCCTGGTAGTATTTTGCAAATTATGTTGTAGATCAATAGCTCGCGTTGTTGCTTCCCTGTGTTTATTTTTGATATGTTCCTAGAGAAAATTGTGTTGAAAGTTGTTAGTAGCAATGATGCGGATTGGATCCATGATCTGAGGTTTATCCTCATTGCTGCACAGAAGAATTATGTCCTTGATGCACCGCTAGGTGACAGACCTATTGCGGGAGCAGATGCAGACGTTATGAACGTTTGGCTAGCTCAATATGATGACAACTTGATAGTTTAGTGCACCATGCTTAATGGCTTAGAATCGGGACTTCAAAGACGTTTTGAACATCATGGACCATATGAGATGTTCCAGGAGTTGAAGTTAATATTTCAAGCAAAAACCCGAGTTGAGAGATATGAAGTCTCCAACAAGTTCTATAGCTAAAAGATGGAGGAGAATCGCTCAACTAGTGAGCATGTGTTCAGATTGTCTGGGTACTACAATCGCTTGAATCAAGTACGAGTTAATCTTCCAGATAAGATAGTGATTGACAGAATTCTCTAGTCACCATGACCAAGTTAGTAGAACTTCGTGATGAACTATAGTATGCAAGGGATGACGAAAACGACTCCCGAGTTTTTCATGATGATGAAATCGATGAAGGTAGAAATCAAGAAAAACATCAAGTGTTGATGGTAGACAAGACCACTAGTTTCAAGAAAAGGGCAGAGGGAAGAAGGGGAACTTCAAAAAGAACAGCAAGCAAGTTGCTGCTCAAGTGAAGAAGCCCAAGTCTGGACCTAAGCCTGAGACTGAGTGCTTCTACTGCAAAGGGACTGGTCACTGGAAGCAGAACTACCCCAAGTAATTGGCAGATAAGAAGGATGGCAAGTGAACATAAGTATATTTGATATACATGTTATTGATGTGTACTTTACTAGTGTTTATAGCAAACCCTCAGTATTTGATACTAGTTCAGTTGCTAAGATTAGTAACTCGAAAGGGGGGTTGCAGAATGAACAGAGACTAGTTAAGGGTGAAGTGACAATGTGTGTTGGAAGTGGTTCCAAGATTGATATGATCATCATCGCACACTCCCTATACTTTTGGGATTAGTGTTGAACCTGAATAAGTGTTATTTGGTGTTTGCGTTGAGCATGAATATGATTTGATCATGTTTATTGTAATACGGTTATTCATTTAAGTAAGAGAATAAATTGTTGTTCTATTTATATGAATAAAACCTTATATGGTTACACACCCAATGAAAACAGTTCATTGGATCTCGATCGTAGTGATACACATAATCATAATATTGAAACCAAAAGATGCAAAGTTAATAATGATAGTGCAACTTATTTGTAGCACTGCCGTTTAGGTCATATTGGTGTAAAGCGCATGAAGAAACTCCATGCTGATGGGCTTTTGGAATCACTTGATTATGAATCAGTTGATGCTTGCGAACCATGCCTCATGGGCAAGATGACTAAGACTCTGTTCTTCGGAACAATGAGCGAGCAACAGATTTGTTGGAAATCATACATACTGATGTATGTGGTCCAATGAATATTGAGGCTCGCGACAGGTATCATTATTTTCTGATCTTCACAGATGATTTGAGCAGATATGAGTATATCTACTTGATGAAACATAAGTCTGAAACATTCAAAAAGCTCAAAGAATTTCAGAGTGAAGTGAAAAATCATCGTAACAAGAAAATAAAGTTTCTATGATCTGATCGTAGAGAAGAGTATTTGAGTTACGAGTTTGGCCTTCAGTTAAAAACAATGTGAAATAGTTTCACTACTCACGCCACAAGGAACACCATAGTGTAATGGTGTGTCCGAACTTCATAACCATACTTTATTAGATATAGTGCGATCTATGATGTCTCTTACCGATCTACCACTATCGTTTTGGGGTTATGCATTAGAGACAGCTGCATTCACGTTAAAAAAGGGCACCATCTAAGTCCGTTGAGACGACACAATCTGAATTGTGGTTTAGCAAGAAACCAAAGTAGTCGTTTCTTAAAGTTTGGGGTTGTCATGCTTATGTGAAAAGTTTCATCCTGATAAGCTCAAAACCAAATCGGAGAAATATGTCTTCATAGGATACCCAAAAGGAGACTATTGGGTACACCTTCTATCACAGATCCTAAGGCAAGACATTCGTTGCTTATAATGGATACTTTCTAGAGAAGGAGTTTCTCTCGAAAGAAGTGAGTGGGAGGAAAGTAGAACTTGATGAGGTAACTGTACCTCCTCCCTTATTGGAAAGTAGTACATCACAGAAACCGGTTTCTGTGACACCTACACCAATTAGTGAGGAAGTTAATGACGATGATCATGAAACTTCAGATCAAGTTACTACCGAATCTCGTAGGTAAACCAGAGTAAGATCCGCACCAGAGTGGTACGGTAATCCTGTTCTGGAAGTCATGTTACTAGACCATGATGAACTTGCGAACTATGAGGAAGCGATGATGAGCCCAGATTCCGCAAAATGGTTTGAGGCCATGAAATCTGAGATATGATCCATATATGAGAACAAAGTATGGACTTTGATGGATTTGCCCGATGATCGGCAAGCCATAGAAAATAAATGGATCTTCAAGAGGAAGACGGACGCCGATAGTAGTGTTACTATCTACGAAGCTAGAATTGTCGCGAAAGGTTTTCGACAAGTTCAAGGTGTTGACTACGATGAGAGTTTCTCACTCGTATCTATGCTTAAGTCTGTTCGAATCATGTTAGCAATTGCCACATTTTATGAAATCTGGCAAATGGATAAACAAAACTGCATTCCTTAATGGATTTATTAAAGAAGAGTTGTATATGATGCAACTAGAAGGTTTTGTCAATCCTAAAGGTGTTAACAAAATATGCAAGCTCCAGCAATCCATCTATGGACTGGTACAAGCATCTCGAAGTTGGAATATACACTTTGATGAGTTGATCAAAGCATATAGTTTTATACAGACTTGCGGTGAAGCCTGTATTTACAAGAAAGTGAGTGGGAGCACTACAACATTTCTGATAAGTATATGTGAATGACATATTGTTGATCGGAAATAATGTAGAATTATTCTGTAAAGCATAAAGGAGTATTTGAAAGGAGTTTTTTCAAAGAAAGACTTCGGTGAAGCTGCTTACATATTGAGCTTCAAGATCTATAGAGATAGATCAAGACGCTTGATAAGTTTTTTCAATGAGTACATACCTTGACAAGATTTTGAAGTAGTTCAAAATGGAGCAGTCAAAGAAAGAGTTCTTGCCTGTATTACAAGGTGTGAAGTTGAGTAAGACTCAAAGCCCGACCACGGCAGAAGATAGAAAGAGAATGAAAGTCATTCCCTATGCCTTGGCCATAGGTTCTATAAAGTATGTCATGCTGTATACCAGATCTATTGTATACCCTGCATTGATTTGGCAAGGGAGTACAATAGTGATCTAGGAGTAGATCACTGGACAGCGGTCAGAATTATCCTTAGTGAAATAAGGATATGTTTCTCGATTATGGACGTGACAAAAAGGTTCGTCGTAAAGGGTTACGTCGATGCAAGTTTTTGACACTGATCCAGATGAATCTAAAGTCTCAATCTGGATACATATTGAAAGTGGGAGCAATTAGCTAGAGTAGCTCCGTGTAGAGCATTGTAGACATAGAACTTGCAAAATACTTACGGATCTGAATGTGACAAACCCGTTGACTAAAATTATCTCACAAGCAAAACATGATCACACCTTAGTACTCTTTGGGTGTTAATCACATACATATGTGAACTAGATTACTGACTCTAGTAAACCCTTTGAGTGTTGGTCACATGACGATGTGAACTATGGGTGTTAATCACATGGTGATGTGAACTATTGCTGTTAAATCACATGGCGATGTGAACTAGATTATTGACTCTAGTGCAAGTGGGAGACTGAAGGAAATATGCCCTAGAGGCAATAATAAAGTTATTATTTATTTCCTTATATCATGATAAATGTTTATTATTCATGCTAGAATTGTATTAACCGGAAACATAATACATGTGTGAATACATAGACAAACAGAGTGTCACTAGTATGCCTCTACTTGACTAGCTCGTTAATCAAAGATGGTTATGTTTCCTAACCATGGACAAAAGAGTTGCTATTTGATTAACGAGATCACATCATTAGTTGAATGATCTGATTGACATGACCCATTTCATTAGCTTAGCACCCGATCGTTTAGTATGTTGCTATTGCTTTCTTCATGACTTATACATGTTCCTATGACTATGAGATTATGCAACTCCCGTTTGCCGGAGGAACACTTTGGGTGCTACCAAACGTCACAACGTAACTGGGTGATTATAAAGGAGTACTACAGGTGTATCCAAAGGTAGATGTTGGGTTGGCGTATTTCGAGAATAGGATTTGTCACTCCGATTGTCGGAGAGGTATCTCTGGGCCCTCTCGGTAATGCTCATCACATAAGCCTTGCAAGCACTGCAAATAATATGTTAGTTGTGAGATGATGTATTATAGAACGAGTAAAGAGACTTGCCGGTAATGAGATTGAACTAGGTATTGGATACCGACGATCGAATCTCGGGCAAGTAACATACCGATGACAAAGGGAACAACATATGTTGTTATGCGGTCTGACCGATAAAGATCTTTGTAGAATATGTAGGAACCAATATGGGCATCCAGGTGCCGCTATTGGTTATTGACCGGAGACGTGTCTCGGTCATGTCTACATTGTTCTCGAACCGTAGGGTCCGCACGCTTAACGTTACGATGACAGTTATTATGAGTTTATGCATTTTGATGTACCGAAGGAGTTCGGAGTCCCGGATGAGATCAGGGACATGACGAGGAGTCTCGAAATGGTCGAGACATAAAGATTGATATATTGGAAGCCTATGTTTGGACATCGGAAGTGTTCCGGGTGAAATCGGGATTTTACCGGATCACCGGGAGGTTACCGGAACCCCCCGGGAGCCATATGGGCCTTATTGGGCTTTAGTGGAAAGGTGAAAGGGGCTGCCCATAGTGGGCTGCGCCCCCCCTCCCCTAGTCCTATTAGGACTAGGAGAGGAGGCCGGCCACCTCTCTCTCTCTGTTTCCCCTTGGGAGTCCTATTAGGAATAGGATTGGGGGGGGGGAGTCCTACTCCCGGTAGGAGTAGGACTCCCCCTGCGCCTCCATAGGCTTGGCCGGCCAGCCCTCCCCCTGGCATCCTTTATATACGGGGGCAGGGGGCACCTCTAGACACAAGTTGATCATTGAGATCATTCCTTAGCCGTGTGCGGTGCCCCCTGCCACCAAATTCCACCTCGATCATACCGTTGTAGTGCTTAGGCGAAGCCCTGCGTCGGTAGTACATCAAGATCGTCACCACGCCGTCGTGCTGACGGAACTCTTCCTCGACGCTTTGCTGGATCGGAGCCCAAGGATCGTCATCGAGCTGAACGTGTGCTAAGAACTCGGAGGTGCCGGAGTAACGGTGCTTGGATCGGTCAGATCAGGAAGAAGACGTACGACTACTTCCTCTACGTTGTGTCAACGCTTCCGTTGCGATCTACAAGGGTACGTAGATCAGACTCTCCCCCTCGTTGCTATGCATCACCATGATCTTGCGTGTGCGTAGGAAATTTTTTGAAATTACTATGTTCCCCAACAAAAGTGTGGTTGAAAGTAAGCGTCAGGAATTCCGCAATCTGAAGCAAGGCTCTTTGTCTGTCTATGACTACAACAAGTTGTTCCAGAAGCTCGCCCGTTTTGCCAAGCAGGATGTTCCTGATGAGAAGAGCATGATATATCAGTTCAGGGGTGGTCTCCGTGAAGAAATTCAGCTCGCTCTTGTCCTCTTCAAGCCGTTGAGATACGATGAGTTCTACAAAATGGCACTGAAGCAAGAGGCTGCTCAATTGAGGTGTAATGCTTCCAGGAAGCGAGCCAGAGATGCTACTCCTTCTTCCTCTACTCAAGTGGCCAAGCAGCAGAAGTATTGGCTTCCTCCTCCTCCGTTTCGTCAGCCGTATCAGCAGAAGAGCAAAGGTGGCAGTGGTTCTTCCCACCCAACCAACCCTGGCTTTCAGAACTAGTCTTCGTCTCAACCTTCCAGACCGAGTGCTCCGTATCACCGTCCGCTCTCAGAGGTCACGTGCAACAAGTGCCAAGAAAAGGGTCACTATGCCAACAAGTGTACCAACCAGAGGCGTCTTCCTCCTCCTCCTGTCAGATCGACAAGTACAGCAGTGGTCAAGCATAACCCCAAGCATGCCAAGGTCAACTTGATGAACGCAGCTCAGGCAGAGGATTCTTCAGATGTGATCATGGGTAACCTTCCTGTTAACGATGTTCCTGCAAAAGTACTTTTTGACACTGGTGCATCGCATTGTTTCATGTCAAAACCATTTTTTACCAAGCATGAGTTCGTTTCTTCTCATTTGGGTAAACAAATGGATATCGTCTCTCCTGGCAAACGTTTGAGTGCAAGTATGGAGGTGCCAGATGTTACTATCACATTGGGCGACTACAAGTTCCTTTCTTCCCCAATGGTTCTTGGTAACTCGGATATTGATCTTATTCTCGGAATGGATTGGCTTTCCAAGCACAAGGCACATCTTGATTGTGCAGCCAGGCAGATTCAATTGACTCATTCGTCTGAGGATGTAATTGTCTTTGCCGCTCGTGATGATACAATCCATCTGTTTTCTCTCAATGAGAAGGGTGAATTGGACGCTATCTCGCAAATTCCAGTCATTTGTGAGTATCAAGACGTCTTTCCAGAAGAGCTCCCAGGAATGCCTCCGCACCGGCCAGTTGAATTTTTTATTGATCTTGAGCCCGGCACGGAACCTGTGTGCAAACGTCCTTACAAGCTCGGACCTGAAGAGTTGAAGGAGTTGAAGAAACAACTCGATATCCAAGAAAGAATGGGTCTCATCTGGCCTAGTTCTTCTCCGTGGGGTTGTGGTGTTCTTTTTGTGAAGAAGAAGGATGGAACATACCGACTTTGTGTTGATTACCGTCCATTGAACAAGAAGACCATCAAGAACAAATACCCACTTCCCAACATCAATGAGCTGTTCGAACAACTCAAAGGTGCTCAAGTATTCTCCAAGCTTGATCTCCGTATGGGTTATCATCAGATTCGCATTCGTGAGCAAGATATTCCCAAGACGGCTTTCAGGACAAGCTATGGGTCATATGAATACACCGTCATGTCTTTTGGCCTCGTCAACGCTCCTCCGACATTCTCTCGCATGATGAACTTCATCTTCAACCCCTACACCAATGACTTCGTTTTGGTCTATCTCGACGACATTCTGGTTTTCTCCAAGAACAAGGAAGATCATGCCAAGCACTTACGTTTGGTTCTTGACAAGCTCAGGGAACATCAGTTCTATGCCAAGTTCTCCAAGTGTGAATTTTGGCTCGACGAGGTTCTTTATCTTGGCCATATCATTTCTGCCAAGGGCATTGCCGTGAATCCCGAGAAGGTGTCTGCAATTGTGAATTGGGAACCTCCTCAGAACGTGAAGCAACTCCGCAGTTTCCTCGGTCTCGCAAGCTATTGCAGAAGATTCGTTGAAAACTTTTCTAAGATCGCAAAGCCTCTCTCTAATCTTCTTCAGAAGCACGTCAAGTACGTTTGGTCTCCGGAGTGTGATATTGCTTTCAACACTTTGAAAGAGAAGTTGATCACTGCTCCAGTCTTGACTCCGCCTGATGAATCCAAGCCGTACGAGGTCTTTTGTGATGCCTCTCTCCAAGGTCTCGGTGCAGTTTTGATGCAAGAGAAGAAAGTTGTTGCTTATACCTCTCGCCAGTTGAAGCCTAATGAGAAGAACTACCCCACTCATGATCTCGAGTTGGCGGCAGTTGTGCATGCTTTGTTGACTTGGAGACATCTTCTATTGGGAAGAAAAGTGGACATTTTCACTGATCAAAAGAGTCTCAAGTACATCTTCACTCAGCCTAATCTCAACCTCGGGAAAACTCGATGGGTCGAAATGATTCAAGAGTATAATCCGAGTATCGAGTATACTCCAGGCAAGGCCTGTTGGGTAACGTCGTAATTTCAAAATTTTCCTACGCACACGCAAGATCATGGTGATGCATAGCAACGAGGGGGGAGAGTCTAATCTACGTACCCTTGTAGATCGCAACGGAAGCGTTGACACAACGTAGAGGAAGTAGTCGTACGTCTTCTTCCCGATCCGACCGATCCAAGCACCGTTACTCCGGCACCTCCGAGTTCTTAGCACACGTACAGCTCGATGACGATCCCCGGGCTCCGATCCAGCAAAGCTTCGGGGAGGAGTTCCGTCAGCACGATGGCGTGATGACGATCTTGATGTTCTATCGACGCAGGGCTTCGCCTAAGCACTACAACGATATGATCGAGGTGGAATATGGTGGCAGGGGGCACCGCACACGGCTAAGGAACGATCACGTGGATCAACTTGTGTGTCTTGGGGTGCCCCCTGCCCCCGTATATAAAGGAGCAAGGGGAGGAGGCCGTCCGGCCAGGTGTGGCGCGCCAAGGAGGAGTCCTCCTCCTAGTAGGAGTAGGACTCCAACTAGGAGGGGGAAAGAGGTGGAGTGGGAGAAGGAAAGGGGGCGCCGCCCCCTCCCCTAGTCCAATTCGGACCAGGGAGGAGGTGGCGCACGGCCCACCTCTGGCAGCCCTTCTCTCTCTCCACTAAAGCCCATAAGGCCCATTACTTCTCCCGGTAGGGTTCCGGTAACCCTCCGGCTCTCCGGTTTTCTCCGAAATCACCTGGAACACTTCCGGTGTCCGAATATAGTCATCCAATATATCAATCTTTATGTCTCGACCATTCTGAGACTCCTCGTCATGTCCGTGATCATATCTGGGACTCCAAACTAAGTTTGGTACATCAAAATGCATAAACTCATAATAACTGTCATCGTAACGTTAAACGTGCGGACCCTACGGTTCGAGAACAATGTAGACATGACTGAGACATATCTCCGGTCAATAACCAATAGCGGGACCTGGATGCCCATATTGGCTCCTACATATTCTACGAAGATCTTTATCGGTCAGACCGCATAACAACATACGTTGTTCCCTTTGTCATCGGTATGTTACTTGCCCGAGATTCGATCGTCGGTATCCAATACCTAGTTCAATCTCGTTACCGGCAAGTCTCTTTACTCGTTCCGTAATACATCATCTCGCAACTAACTCATTAGTCACAATGCTTGCAAGGCTTATGTGATGTGTATTACCGAGAGGGCCCAGAGATACATCTCCGACAATCGGAGTGACAAATCCTAATCTCGAAATACACCAACCCAACATCTACCTTTGGAGACACCTGTAGAGCTCCTTTATAATCACCCAGTTACGTTGTGACGTTTGGTAGCACACAAAGTGTTCCTCCGGTAAACGGGAGTTGCATAATCTCATAGTCATAGGAACATGTATAAGTCATGAAGAAAGCAATAGCAACATACTAAACGATCGGGTGCTAAGCTAATGAAATGGGTCATGTCAATCAGATCATTCAACTAATGATGTGACCTCGTTAATCAAATAACAACACATTGTTCATGGTTAGGAAACATAACCATCTTTGATTAACGAGCTAGTCTAGTAGAGGCATACTAGTGACACTCTGTTTGTCTATGTATTCACACATGTATTATGTTTCCGGTTAATACAATTCTAGCATGAATAATAAACATTTATCATGATATAAGGAAATAAATAATAACTTTATTATTGCCTCTAGGGCATATTTCCTTCAGTCTCCCACTTGCACTAGAGTCAATAATCTAGATTACACAGTAATGATTCTAACACCCATGGAGCCTTGGTGCTGATCATGTTTTGCTCGTGGAAGAGGCTTAGTCAACGGGTCTGCAACATTCAAATCCGTTTGTATCTTGCAAATCTCTATGTCTCCCACCTGGACTAGATCCCTGATGGAATTGAAGCGTCTCTTGATGTGCTTGGTCCTCTTGTGAAATCTGGATTCCTTTGCCAAGGCAATTGCACCAGTATTGTCACAAAAGATTTTCATTGGACCCGATGCACTAGGTATGACACCTAGATCGGATATGAACTCCTTCATCCAGACTCCTTCGTTTGCTGCTTCCGAAGCAGCTATGTACTCCGCTTCACATGTAGATCCTGCTACGACGCTTTGTTTAGAACTGCACCAACTGACAGCTCCACCGTTTAATATAAACACGTATCCGGTTTGCGATTTAGAATCGTCCGGATCAGTGTCAAAGCTTGCATCAACGTAACCTCTTACAGTGAGCTCTTTGTCACCTCCATATATGAGAAACATATCCTTAGTCCTTTTCAGGTATTTCAGGATGTTCTTGACCGTTGTCCAGTGATCCATTCCTGGATTACTTTGGTACCTCCCTGCTAAACTTATAGCAAGGCACACATCAGGTCTGGTACACAGCATTGCATACATGATAGAGCCTATGGCTGAAGCATAGGGAACATCTTTCATTTTCTCTCTATCTTCTGCAGTGGTCGGGCATTGAGTCTGACTCAACTTCACACCTTGTAACACAGGCAAGAACCCTTTCTTTGCTTGATCCATTTTGAACTTTTTCAAAATTTTGTCAAGGTATGTGCTTTGTGAAAGTCCAATTAAGCGTCTCGATCTATCTCTATAGATCTTAATGCCCAATATGTAAGTAGCTTCACCGAGGTCCTTCATTGAAAAACTCTTATTCAAGTATCCCTTTATGCTATCCAGAAATTCTATATCATTTCCAATCAGCAATATGTCATCCACATATAATATCAGAAATGCTACAGAGCTCCCACTCACTTTCTTGTAAATACAGGCTTCTCCAAAAGTCTGTATAAAACCAAATGCTTTGATCACACTATCAAAGCGTTTATTCCAACTCTGAGATGCTTGCACCAGTCCATAAATGGATCGCTGGAGCTTGCACACTTTGTTAGCTCCCTTTGGATCAACAAAACCTTCCGGTTGCATCATATACAAATCTTCTTCCAGAAATCCATTCAGGAATGCAGTTTTGACATCCATCTGCCATATTTCATAATCATAAAACGTGAAAATTGCTAACATGATTCGGACAGACTTAAGCATCGCTATGGGTGAGAAGGTCTCATCGTAGTCAACCCCTTGAACTTGTCGAAAACCTTTTGCGACAAGTCGAGCTTTATAGACAGTAACATTACCATCAGCGTCAGTCTTTTTCTTGAAGATCCATTTATTCTCAATTGCTTGCCGATCATCGGGCAAGTCAACCAAAGTCCATACTTTGTTCTCATACATGGATCCCATCTCAGATTTCATGGCTTCAAGCCACTTTGCGGAATCTGGGCTCACCATCGCTTCTTCATAGTTCGTAGGTTCATCATGATCTAGCAGCATGACTTCCAGAACTGGATTACCGTACCACTCTGGCGCGGATCTTGCTCTGGTTGATCTACGAGGTTCAGTAGTATCTTGTTCTAAAGTTTTCATGATCATTATCATTAGCTTCCTCACTTATTGGTGTAGGTGTTGCAGAAACAGTTTTCTGTGATGTACTACTTTCCAATAAGGGAGCGGGTACAGTTACCTCGTCAAGTTCTACTTTCCTCCCACTCACTTCTTTCGAGAGAAACTCCTTCTCAAGAAAGTTTCCGAATTTAGCAACAAAAGTCTTGCCTTCGGATCTGTGATAGAAGGTGTATCCAATAGTTTCCTTTGGATATCCTATGAAGACACATTTCTCCGATTTGGGTTCGAGCTTATCAGGTTGAAGCTTTTTCACATAAGCATCGCAGCCCCAAACTTTCAGAAACGACAACTTTGGTTTCTTGCCAAACCATAGTTCATAAGGCGTCGTCTCAACGGATTTTGATGGTGCCCTATTTAACGTGAATGCGGCCGTCTCTAGAGCGTATCCCCAAAACGATAGCGGTAAATCAGTAAGAGACATCATAGATCGCACCATATCTAGTAAAGTACGATTACGACGTTCGGACACACCATTACGCTGTGGTGTTCCGGGTGGCGTGAGTTGTGAAACTATTCCACAATTTTTCAAATGTACACCAAACTCGTAACTCAAATATTCTCCTCCACGATCAAATCGTAGAAACTTTATTTTCTTGTTACGATTTCCAACAAATCTGTTGCTCTCTCCATAGTACCGGAGAACGGTGTTTTAGTCATCTTGCCCATGAGGCACGGTTCGCAAGTACCAAGTGATTCATAATCAAGTGGTTCCAAAAGTCCATCAGTATGGAGTTTCTTCATGCGCTTTACACCGATATGACCTAAACGGCAGTGCCACAAATAAGTTGCACTATCATTATCAACTCTGCATCTTTTGGCTTCTACATTATGAATATGTGTATCACTACTATCGAGATTTAAGAAGAATAGACCACTCTTCAAGGGTGCATGACCATAAAAGATATTACTCATATAAATAGAACAACCATTATTCTCTGATTTAAATGAATAACCGTCTCGCATTAAACAAGATCCAGATATAATGTTCATGCTCAACGCTGGCACCAAATAACAATTATTTAGGTCTATTAATCCCGAAGGTAGATATAGAGGTAGCGTGCCGAACGCGATCACATCGACTTTGGAACCGTTTCCCACGCGCGTCGTCTCCTCGTCCTTAGCCAATCTTCGCTTAATCCGTAGTCCCTGTTTCGAGTTGCAAATATTAGCAACAGAACCAGTATCAAATACCCAGGTGCTACTGCGAGCATTAGTAAGGTACACATCAATAACATGTATATCACATATACCTTTGTTCACCTTGCCATCCTTCTTATCCGCCAAATACTTGGGGCAGTTCCGCTTCCAGTGACCAGTCTGCTTGCAGTAGAAGCACTCAGTTTCAGGCTTAGGTCCAGACTTGGGTTTCTTCTCCTGAGCAGCAACTTGCTTGCCGTTCTTCTTGAAGTTCCCTTTCTTTTTCCCTTTGCCCTTTTTCTTGAAACTAGTGGTTTTGTTAACCATCAACACTTGATGCTCCTTTTTGATTTCTACCTCCGCAGCTTTCAGCATTGCGAAGAGCTCGGGAATAGTCTTGTTCATCCCTTGCATATTATAGTTCATCACGAAGCTCTTGTATCTTGGTGGCAGTGATTGGAGAATTCTGTCAATGACGCAATCATCTGGAAGATTAACTCCCAATTGAATCAAGTGAATATTATACCCAGACATTTTGAGTATATGCTCACTGACAGAACTGTTCTCTTCCATCTTGCAGCTATAGAACTTATTAGAGACTTCGTATCTCTCAATCCGGGCATTTGCTTGAAATATTAACTTCAACTCCTGAAACATCTCATATGATCCATGACGTTCAAAACGTCGTTGAAGTCCCGATTCTAAGCCGTAAAGCATGGCACACTGAACTATCGAGTAGTCATCAGCTTTGCTCTGCCAGACGTTCATAACATCTGGTGTTGCTCCAGCAGCAGGCCTGGCACCCAGCGGCGCTTCCAGGACATAATTCTTCTGTGCAGCAATGAGGATAATCCTCAAGTTACGGACCCAGTCCGTGTAATTGCTACCATCATCTTTCAACTTTGTTTTCTCAATGAAGGCATTAAAATTCAACGGAACAACAGCACGAGCCATCTATCTACAATCAACATAAACAAGCAAGATACTATCAGGTACTAAGTTCATGATAAATTTAAGTTCAATTAATCATATTACTTAAGAACTCCCACTTAGATAGACATCCCTCTAATCTTCTAAGTGATCACGTGATCCAAATCAACTAAACCATGTCCGATCATCACGTGAGATGGAGTAGTTTCATCGATGAACATCATTATGTTGATCATATCTACTATATGATTCACGCTCGACTTTTCGGTCTCCGTGTTCCGAGGCCATATCTGTATATGCTTGGCTCGTCAAGTATAACCTGAGTATTCCGCGTGTGCAACTATTTTGCACCAGTTGTATTTGAACGTAGAGCCTATCACACCCGATCATCACGTGGTGTCTAAGCACGAAGAACTTTCGCAACGGTGCATACTCAGGGAAAACACTTCTTGATAATTTAGTGAGAGATCATCTTATAATGCTACCGTCAATCAAAGCAAGATAAGATGCATAAAAAGATAAACATCACATGCAATCAATATAAGTGATATGATATGGCCATCATCATCTTGTGCTTGTGATCTCCATCTCCGAAGCACCGTCATGATCACCATCGTCACCGGCGCGACACCTTGATCTCCATCGTAGCATCGTTGTCGTCTCGCCAATCTTATGCTTCCACGACTATCGCTACCGTTTAGTGATAAAGTAAAGCATTACATCGCGAATGCATTGCATACAATAAAGCGACAACCATATGGCTCCTGCCAGTTGCCGATAACTTGGTTACAAAACATGATCATCTCATACAATAAAATTTAGCATCATGTCTTGACCATATCACATCACAACATGCCCTGCAAAAACAAGTTAGACGTCCTCTACTTTGTTGTTGCAAGTTTTACGTGGCTGCTACGGGCTTAAGCAAGAACCAATCTCACCTATGCATCAAAACCACAACGATAGCACTAGTAGAAAAAGGGTCAAACGTGAAGCACATTAGTGCCGGTTTGTATTTGAGCCGGCACTAATGTGTACATTAGTGCCGGTTCATGGCGGCGATCAATAGTACCGGTTCGTGGCGAACCTTTAGTACCGGTTCATGCCACGAACCGGTACTAAAGAGGCTGTGTCATCCTGCGGTCAGGCTATGGCCCCACCATCACCATTTAGTGCCGGTTCGTACCACGAACCGGTACTAATGAGGCTATGGCAAGCTGTTTTTAGTCCCACCTCGCCAAGAGAGAGGCAGTATGAGCGGTTTGTAAGCCGTGAGTGCACAGACAATGACGAAGAGTTGCAATGCTCACCTACATGTTGATTAGCTTCAAGCCTTGCGGAATAGCATAGATTGCACTAAGCTATGTGCAGTGGCTTAGTGCAATCTACACTATTCCAAATGGCTTGAAGCAAATTAACCAGCATTGCACCTCTTTTTTATTTTTAATAACTTATTTAAACTCCGGACTTCTTTTGTGTTTAGTATGCAGCATTTAAAACTTGTTATGCCTCAAGGTTGTTGTGGTTTGGAAATTATGGATTTGACAACCATGAATCATAGCTTTTTGTGTAAGTGACTTGGGAAACTCAAGTTTGGCAAACTCTATTGACTAGTAGAAAAACGGTCAAATGTGAAGCACATTATAGTGCCGGTTTGAATTTGAGCCGGCACGAATGTGACCATTAGTGCCGATTCCAATGGCTAGGCGGGCTGCTACCATTAGTACCGGTTCGTTGCCAATCTTTAGCACCGGTTCGTGGCACGAACCGATACTAATGTGCATCCCACCAATCAGGAAGAATCACACGGATCGTGTGTTTCTTTCTAGCTCTTGCGAGTCGTTGGATCAAGGGTGTGTTTCTTCCTAGCTCATGTGAGTCGTTGGATCGAAACTACCACAATCACTTTGTGAGCCAGACGACCCTATATATAGCCCATCTCTCGCCTTCCCTGCATAAGTCTTTGAATTCATCGACTACATACATCTACCAGTTCATCGACTGCATACATCTACCAGTTCATCGACTGAATACAAATCATTTGGATTTGCCATCATACGCCCAACCGTGCATTTGATATGCATATATATGAATCACGAGCCACGGTAGGGCTGTATGATGGCGATACCGATTGGTTTGTTCTAGATCCGACATAAAAGGTTTGATACAACTTCTTTTTTGTGACATAAGATCTAACATTGTTGCTTCTAGTAGTTCTCTTGATTCCACTAATGATTCTCTTAGCCAAGTTACACTTGAGCAAGAAAATAGCTTATTGAAGGGAATTATAGAGAAAGGAGTGTACAAAAGCCTTGCCGGGAGTAAGCAATTCGAGGAAATTGTGCGCAAGCAAGGAAGGCACCGGAAGAATCAAGGTGTTGGTTTTGAACGAAAGTTCAATGCCAATGGAGTTGAGTGGGAAGAAGATCAATACCCCAAGACAAAGTTTGTTCCTCAACAAGAGAAGTATCCTACTTCCTTCAAGGGGACACAAGCTCAAGATGATCTTCCACCACAAGACTACAAGCAAAAAGGCAAGGACAAGCTTCAAGAGGAAATTGATGAGGTTATGGCAAGTTGTTTTTAGTCCCACCTTGCCAAGAGAGAGGCAGTATGAGCGGTTTATAAGCCGTGAGTACACAGACAATGACGAAGAGTTGCAATGCTCATCTACATGTTGATTAGCTTCAAACCTTGCGGAATAGCATAGATTGCACTGAGCTATGTGCAGTGCAGTCTACACTATTCCAAATGGCTTGAAGCAAATTAACCAGCATTGCACCTCTGTTACATGGCCACTTCAATGTTTTTTAAACTTATTTGAACTCCGGACTTCTTTTGTGTTCAGTATGCAGCATTTAAAGCGACGTCATCAATTTCCAACATGTTGTGACATCATTTGTTGTTTTTCGGTCATTTACCTAATTGTTTAGAGAGCTAAATGACCGTGAAATTGAAAATCACTACAAAATGAATCCTGAAAATGTTAAAACTTGGCATGGTATCATCGTATCACCCGCATAGCATGCGCAAAGAGTAGAGAGGGTCACGGCAAAAACTGGACGCACTTCGTGTACAAACTGGACAAACTCTTTCCGAGTATCAGGGTTTCGTACGAGAACTCATCTGTTACATGGCCACTTCAATGTTTTTTAAACTTATTTGAACTCCGGACTTCTTTTGTGTTCAGTATGCAGCATTTAAAGCGACGTTATCAATTTCCAACATGTTCTGACATCATTTGTTGTTTTTCGGTCATTTACCTAATTGTTTAGAGAGCTAAATGACCGTGAAATTGAAAATCACTACAAAATGAATCCTGAAAATGTTGAAACTTGGCATGGTATCATCGTATCACCCGCATAGCATGCGCGAAAGAGTAGAGAGGGTCACGGCAAAAACTGGACGCACTTCGTGTACAAACTGGACAAACTCTTTCCGAGTATCAGGGTTTCGGACGAGAACTCATCTGTTACATGGCCACTTCAATGTTTTTTAAACTTATTTGAACTCCGGACTTCTTTTGTGTTCAGTATGCAGCATTGAAAGCGACGTCATCAATTTCCAACATGTTCTGACATCATTTGTTGTTTTTCGGTCATTTACCTAATTGTTTAGAGAGCTAAATGACCGTGAAATTGAAAATCACTACAAAATGAATCCTGAAAATGTTGAAACTTGGCATGGTATCATCGTATCACCCGCATAGCATGCCCGAAAGAGTAGAGAGGGTCACGGCAAATAGATAATGCAGAAAAGAAAAAACTATATAAAAAACTACTCAAAAATAAATAAAAGAAAATAAGTAATGCAGAAAAGAAAAAACTATATAAAAAATTTGTTGGCGCACTGCCCTGTGGGTCTAGCAGACCTAGAGTGTGCAAATGCAGGCCCAGAAGGGCCAGTAGACTCACAGGGCAGCGTGCCCTAATTAATTAGGCCTAGAAGCCTGCTATATAGAGGAGTTCGAAGAGGTAGCCGCGGCTGGGTTTATAAACCAGTGCGGTTGCCCTTCGCCGGACGAGGTGGGCCTAAATTTTGGGGTGGCAGCGCAAACTCTAAATACAGCAAAAAACAACTAAAAATAAATAAAATAAATAAATAAAGCAGAAAAGAAAAAACTAAATGAAAAAAGCCCACCTATTGGGCCACAGCGGCCTGCATACGACTAGAAACCCAACCTGTTGTTGGGCCAGGATGCAGGCCCGCAAGCCCAATAGGCCCCATAGGGCAGAGTAGCAGAGGTAGGCCCAGAAGGCCTGCTTTAGAGAGGAGCTCGAGACAGCAGCGGCGGCGGGGCTTATAAGCAGGTGTGTGCGCCCTTCGGCTAGCGAGGTGGGACTAAATTTCTACGCCCCTCGCCTGGCAGCGCACACCCTTTAGTACCGGTTGGATCCGCCAACCGGTACTAAAGGCCCCCCCTTTAGTACCGGTTGGTGGCTCCAACCGGTACTAAAAGCCTTCGTTTCCCGCCGCTTGGCCTGGGGCAAATAGGCCTTTAGTACCGGTTGGAGCCACGAACCGGTACTAAAGGCCAATCCTATATATATAGCACTTACGAAAATTTCAGTTTCAACTCCGCACTTCGTCTCCAACCTCCGCTGCATGCGCCGCTCGATCCCGTCGTCGCCGCCCGTCGCCCGTACCGTCGTCCGTCGTCATTGTCGCTGTCCCTGCCGCCGCCCGTCGTCGTCGTCATCTCGCGCTGCCGCCCCGAACGCCGCCGCCGTCCGTCGTCATCGCCGCGGCCGTACGTCTCTATCTCGCTCCCGCACACACATACACACATACACACACACACACCGGCGCCCCCGCTCGTACGTACGGGGCGGCGGCATATGGGGCCGCACAGACACACACATATACCACACATGCACACACGCATACACACACATACACACATACGTACACACATATACGTATATATACACACACATGCATACACACACACAATTTTTTTTTACTTATTTTCTGTTTTTTTATAAAAGTTAATTAGATGATCGAATGTTAGATTAATGTCGAATGTTAGACGAATTAGCTAGCTAGATAGAAAAATTGTCGAACTAGAGATTAGAACTAGTTGGATAATTAATATAACTAGTTTATTTTTAATAAGAAAATTTAGGTATATGAGATTAGAACTAGTTGAATAATTAATATAACTAGTTTATTTTTAATAAGGAAATTTAGGTATATGAGATTAGAACTAGTTGAATAATTAATATAACTAGTTTATTCTTAGTAAGAAAATTTAGGTATATGAGATTAGAACTAGTTGAATAATTAATATAACTAGTTTATTTTTAGTAAGAAAATTTAGGTATATGAGATTAGAACTAGTTGAATAATTAATATAACTAGTTTATTTTTAGTAAGAAAATTTAGGTATATAAATGTTAGATTAATGTCGAATGTTAGATGAATTAGATAGAAAAGTTAAATATATAGTAATGTCAATTGAATATATAGTTAGATATATTAATGTCAAATGTTAGATGAATATATATTTGGCTAGATATAGGTGTTTAATGTTTCACCTATATGAACATAGGAAATGTCATCTGAGGACGAAAAAGATTTTATTATGTGTGAACACTGTGAAGACCACCGCGGCCTGTGCGACCAAAATTTCCTTGTTGATGGTAGGCGCTTCAGCATCAAGCTGGATGAGACATTCGAAGTTGATACAGTAAGTCACTTTGTCAATTATTATTTGAATGCAAAACTTATGCTTCATTTGCTTCAACTTATAATTTTAAATTTTCACTATTCTACTAGCGCATCCCCTGCCATGCAAGAATTTTTGTCTTGGATAAGATAGGTTTCAGTGCTATAGATGATATGGAGGTAAAGAGAGTTTACTTGAAGACGCAGCAAGGGTATACTTTCAACGTCAAATTATATAATGGAGACACATACACCCATTTTGAATGCAAAACTTGGCAAGCACTATGCAAGGCTTATGCATTTGAGCCTGATATGGTTATCACCTTTGATATTCGTCCGGAAGATGATATTGAAGGTAATATAGACATCTGGGTCGATGTGCAAACGCCTCCAGTTCTACCATTTGATGAGTTTTTCTCAACCATGCATGCATATGTTTGGTGAGTTTTTCTCAACCACGCCGCCAGTTGAGAAAAACTCACCAAATGGTAGAACTGGAGGCGTTTGCACATCGACCCAGATGTCTATATTACCTTCAATATCATCTTCCGGACGAATATCAAAGGTGATAACCATATCAGGCTCAAATGCATAAGCCTTGCATAGTGCTTGCCAAGTTTTGCATTCAAAATGGGTGTATGTGTCTCCATTATATAATTTGACGTTGAAAGTATACCCATGTTGCGTCTTCAAGTAAACTCTCTTTACCTCCATATCATCTATAGCACTGAAACATATCTTATCCAAGACAAAAATTCTTGCATGGCAGGGAATGCGCTAGTAGAATAGTGAAAATTTAAAATTATAAGTTGAAGCAAATGAAGCATAAGTTTTGCATTCAAATAATAATTGACAAAGTGACTTACTGTATCAACTTCGAATGTCTCATCCAGCTTGATGCTGAAGCGCCTAGCATCAACAAGGAAATTTTGGTCGCACAGGCCGCGCTGGTCTTCACAGTGTTCGCACATAATAAAATCTTTTTCGTCCTCAGATGACATTTCCTATGTTCATATAGGTGAAACATTAAACACCTATATCTAGCCAAATATATATTTATCTAACATTTGACATTAATATATCTAACTATATATTCAATTGACATTACTATATATTTAACTTTTCTATCTAATTCATCTAACATTCGACATTAATCTAACATTTATATACCTAAATTTTCTTACTAAAAATAAACTAGTTATATTAATTATTCAACTAGTTCTAATCTCATATACCTAAATTTTCTTACTAAAAATAAACTAGTTATATTAATTATTCAACTAGTTCTAATCTCATATACCTAAATTTTCTTACTAAGAATAAACTAGTTATATTAATTATTCAACTAGTTCTAATCTCATATACCTAAATTTCCTTATTAAAAATAAACTAGTTATATTAATTATTTAACTAGTTCTAATCTCATATACCTAAATTTTCTTATTAAAAATAAACTAGTTATATTAATTATCCAACTAGTTCTAATCTCTAGTTCGACAATTTTTCTATCTAGCTAGCTAATTCATCTAACATTCGACATTAATCTAACATTCGATCATCTAATTAACTTTTCTAAAAAATAGAAAATAAGTAAAAAAAAATTGTGTGTGTGTGTATGTGTGTGTATGCATGTGTGTGTATATACGTATATGTGTGTACGTATGTGTATATGTGTGTGTATGCGTGTGTGTGTGGTATGTGTGTGTGTGTGCGGCCCCATATGCCGCCGCCCCGTACGTACGAGCGGGGGCGCCGGCGTACGGGGCGGGGGCGCCGGTGTGTGTGTGTGTGTGTATGTGTGTGTATGTGTGTGCGGGAGCGAGAGAGAGACGTACGGCCGCGGCGATGACGACGGACGGCGGCGGCGTTCGGGGCGGCAACGCGAGATGACGACGACGACGGGCGGCGGTGGGGACAGCGACGATGACGACGGACGACGGTACGGGCGACAGGCGGCGACGACGGGATCGAGCGGCGCGCGCGGCGGAGGTTGGAGACGAAGTGCGGAGTTGAAACTAAAATTTTCGTAAGTGCTATATATATAGGATTGGCCTTCAGTACCGGTTCGTGGCTCCAAGCGGTACTAAAGGCCTATTTTCCCCAGGCCAAGCGGCGGGAAATGAAGGCTTTTAGTACCGGTTGGAGCCACCAACCGGTACTAAAGGGGGGTCCTTTAGTACCGGTTGGTGACTCCAACCGGTACTAAAGGGTGTGCGCTGCCAGGCGAGGGGCGTAGAAATTTAGTCCCACCTCGCTAGCCGAAGGGCGCACACACCTGCTTATAAGCCCCGCCGCCGCTGCTGTCTCGAGCTCCTCTCTAAAGCAGGCCTTCTGGGCCTACCTCTGCTACTCTGCCCTGTGGGGCCTATTGGGCTTGCGGGCCTGCATCCTGGCCCAACAACAGGTTGGGTTTCTAGTCGTATGCAGGCCGCTGTGGCCCAGTAGGTGGGCTTTTTTCATTTAGTTTTTTATTTTCTGCTTTATTTATTTTGTTTTATTTATTTTTAGTTGTTTTTTGCTGTATTTAGAGTTTGCGCTGCCACCCCAAAATTTAGTCCCACCTCGTCCGGCGAAGGGCAACCGCACTGGTTTATAAACCCAGCCGCGGCTACCTCTTCGAACTCCTCTATATAGCAGGCTTCTAGGCCTAATTAATTAGGGTGCGCTGTCCTGTGAGTCTGCTGGCCCTTCTGGGCCTGCATTTGCACACCCTAGGTCTGGTAGACCCACAGGGCAGTGCGCCAACAAATTTTTTATATAGTTTTTTCTTTTCTGCATTACTTACTTTCTTTTATTTATTTTTGAGTAGTTTTTTATATAGTTTTTTCTTTTCTGCATTATTTATTTGCCGTGACCCTCTCTACTCTTTCGCGCATGCTATGCGGGTGATACGATGATACCATGCCAAGTTTCAACATTTTCAGGATTCATTTTGTAGTGATTTTCAATTTTACGGTCATTTAGCTCTCTAAACAATTAGGTAAATGACCGAAAAACAACAAATGATGTCAGAACATGTTGGAAATTGATGACGTCGCTTTAAATGCTGCATACTGAACACAAAAGAAGTCTGGAGTTCAAATAAGTTTAAAAAACATTGAAGTGGCCATGTAACAGATGAGTTCTCGTCCGAAACCCTGATACTCGGAAAGAGTTTGTCCAGTTTGTACACGAAGTGCGTCCAGTTTTTGCCGTGACCCTCTCTACTCTTTCGCGCATGCTATGCGGGTGATACGATGATACCATGCCAAGTTTTAACATATTCAGGATTCATTTTGTAGTGATTTTCAATTTCACGGTCATTTAGCTCTCTAAACAATTAGGTAAATGACCGAAAAACAACAAATGATGTCACAACATGTTGGAAATTGATGACGTCGCTTTAAATGCTGCATACTGAACACAAAAGAAGTCCGGAGTTCAAATAAGTTTAAAAAACATTGAAGTGGCCATGTAACAGAGGTGCAATGCTGGTTAATTTGCTTCAAGCCATTCGGAATAGTGTAGACTGCACTGCACATAGCTCAGTGCAATCTATGCTATTCCGCAAGGTTTGAAGCTAATCAACATGTAGATGAGCATTGCAACTCTTCGTCATTGTCTGTGCACTCACGGCTTATAAACCGCTCAAACTGCCTCTCTCTTGGCGAGGTTGGACTAAAAACAACTTGCCATAACCTCATCAATTTCCTCTTGAAGCTTGTCCTTGCCTTTTTGCTTGTAGTCTTGTGGTGGAAGATCATCTTGAGCTTGTGTCCCCTTGAAGGAAGTAGGATACTTCTCTTGTTGAGGAACAAACTTTGTCTTGGGGTATTGATCTTCTTCCCACTCAACTCCATTGGCATTGAACTTTCGTTCAAAACCAACACCTTGATTCTTCCGGTGCCTTCCTTGCTTGCGCACAATTTCCTCGAATTGCTTACTCCCGGCAAGGCTTTTGTACACTCCTTTCTCTATAATTCCCTTCAATAAGCTATTTTCTTGCTCAAGTGTAACTTGGCTAAGAGAATCATTAGTGGAATCAAGAGAACTACTAGAAGCAACAATGTTAGATCTTATGTCACAAAAAAGAAGTTGTATCAAACCTTTTATGTCGGATCTAGAACAAACCAATCGGTATCGCCATCATACAGCCCTACCGTGGCACGTGATGCATATATATGCATATCAAATGCACGGTTGGGCGTATGATGGCGAATCCGAACGATTTGTATTCAGTCGATGAACTGGTAGATGTATGCAGTCGATGAACTGGTAGATGTATGTAGTCGATGAATTCAAAGACTTATGCAGGGAAGGCGAGAGATGGGCTATATATAGGGTCGTCTGGCTCACAAAGTGATTGTGGTAGTTTCGATCCAACGACTCACATGAGCTAGGAAGAAACACACCCTTGATCCAACGACTTGCAAGAGCTAGAAAGAAACACACGATCCGTGTGATTCTTCCTGATTGGTGGGATGCACATTAGTATCGGTTCGTGCCACGAACCGGTGCTAAAGATTGGCAACGAACCGGTACTAATGGTAGCAGCCCGCCTAGCCGTTGGAATCGGCACTAATTGTCACATTCGTGCCGGCTCAAATTCAAACCGTCACTATAATGTGCTTCACATTTGACCGTTTTTCTACTAGTCAATAGAGTTTGCCAAACTTGAGTTTCCCAAGTCACTTACACAAAAAGCTATGATTCATGGTTGTCAAATCCATAATTTCCAAACCACAACAACCTTGAGGCATAACAAGTTTTAAATGCTGCATACTGAACACAAAAGAAGTCCGGAGTTTAAATAAGTTATTAAAAATAAAAAAGAGGTGCAATGCTGGTTAATTTGCTTCAAGCCATTCGGAATAGTGTAGACTGCACTGCACATAGCTCAGTGCAATCTATGCTATTCCGCAAGGCTTGAAGCTAATCAACATGTAGGTGAGCATTGCAACTCTTCGTCATTGTCTGTGCACTCACGGCTTATAAACTGCTCGTACTGCCTCTCTCTTGGCGAGGTGGGACTAAAAACAGCTTGCCATAACCTCATTAGTACCGGTTCGTGGTACAAACCGGCACTAAATGGTGATGGTGGGGCCATAGCCTGACCGCAGGATGACACAGCCTCTTTAGTACCGGTTCGTGGCATGAACCGGTACTAAAGGTTCGCCACGAACCGGTACTATTGATCGCCGCCACGAACCGGCACTAATGTACACATTAGTGCCGGCTCAAATACAAACCGGCACTAATGTGCTTCACGTTTGACCCTTTTTCTACCAGTGGAACCAGTCTCACGTAAGCGTACGCGTAAGGTTGGTCCGGGTCGTCTCGTCCAACAATACCGCTGAACCAAAGTATGACATGCTGGTAGGCAGTATGACTTGTATCGCCCACAACTCAATTGTGTTCTACTCGTGCATATAACATCAAACCATAAAACCTAGGCACGGATGCCACTGTTGGGTAACGTAGTAATTTCAAAATTTTCCTACGCACACGCAAGATCATTGTGATGCATAGCAATGAGGGGGAGAGTCTGATCTACATACCCTTGTAGATCGCAACGGAAGCGTTGACACAACGTAGAGGAAGTAGTCGTACGTCTTCTTCCCGATCCGACCGATCCAAGCACCGTTACTCCGGCACCTCCGAGTTCTTAGCACACGTACAGCTCGATGATGATCCCCGGGCTCCGATCCAGCAAAGCTTCGGGGAGGAGTTCCGTCAGCACGACGGCGTGATGACGATCTTGATGTTCTACCGACGCAGGGCTTCGCCTAAGCACTACAACGATATGATCGAGGTGGAATATGGTGGCAGGGGGCACCGCACACGGCTAAGGAACGATCACGTGGATCAACTTGTGTGTCTTGGGGTGCCCCCTGCCCCCGTATATAAAGGAGCAAGGGGAGGAGGCCGGCCGGCCAGGTGTGGCGCGCCAAGGAGGAGTCCTCCTCCTAGTAGGAGTAGGACTCCTACTAGGAGGGGGAAAGAGGTGGAGTGGGAGAAGGAAAGGGGGGGCGCCGCCCCCCTCCCCTAGTCCAATTCGGACCAGGGAGGAGGTGGCGCGCGGCCCACCTCTGGCATCCCTTCTCTCTCTCCACTAAAGCCCATAAGGCCCATTACTTCTCCGGGTAGGGTTCCGGTAACCCTCCGGCTCTCCGGTTTTCTCCGAAATCACCCGGAACACTTCCGGTGTCCGAATATAGTCATCCAATATATCAATCTTTATGTCTCGACCATTCCGAGACTCCTCGTCATGTCCGTGATCATATCCGGGACTCCGAACTAACTTCGGTACATCAAAATGCATAAACTCATAATAACTGTCATCGTAACATTAAGCGTGCGGACCCTACGGTTCGAGAACAATGTAGACATGACTGAGACATATATCCGGTCAATAACCAATAGAGGGACCTGGATGCCCATATTGGCTCCTACATATTCTACGAATATCTTTATCGGTCAGACCGCATAACAACATACGTTGTTCCCTTTGTCATCGGTATGTTACTTGCCCGAGATTCGATCGTCGGTATCCAATACCTAGTTCAATCTCGTTACCGGCAAGTCTCTTTACTCATTCCGTAATACATCATCTCGCAACTAACTCATTAGTCACAATGCTTGCAAGGCTTATGTGATGTGTATTACCGAGAGGGCCCAGAGATACCTCTCCGACAATCGGAGTGACAAATCCTAATCTCGAAATACGCCAACCCAACATCTACCTTTGGAGACAACTGTAGAGCTCCTTTATAATCACCCAGTTACGTTGTGACGTTTGGTAGCACACAAAGTGTTCCTCCAGTAAACGGGAGTTGCATAATCTCATAGTCATAGGAACATGTATAAGTCATGAAGAAAGCAATAGCAACATACTAAACGATCGGGTGCTAAGCTAATGAAATAGGTCATGTCAATCAGATCATTCAACTAATGATGTGACCTCGTTAATCAAATAACAACACATTGTTCATGGTTAGGAAACATAACCATCTTTGATTAACGAGCTAGTCTAGTAGAGGCATACTAGTGACACTAAGTTTGTCTATGTATTCACACATGTATTATGTTTCCGGTTAATACAATTCTAGCATGAATAATAAACATTTATCATGATATAAGGAAATAAATAATAACTTTATTATTGCCTCTAGGGCATATTTCCTTCAAGGCCAATGTGATTGCTGACGCTTTGAGCAGAAAAGCATATTGCAACAGTCTGATTCTGAAGCCTTATCAACCCGAGCTTTGTGAAGCTTTCCGCAAACTGAATCTGCAAGTTGTTCCTCAAGGTTTCCTCGCCAACCTTCAAGTCTCTCCTACCTTAGAAGACCAGATTCGCCAAGCCCAGCTTCTTCATGCTATGGTGAAAAAGGTGAAGATTGGCATTGCTAAGAGTCAGTCCAAGTACAAGTGCTACCGCCTTGATGACAAGGACACTCTCTTCTTCGAGGATCGAATTGTTGTACCCAAAGGTGAACTTCGTAAAGTGATCATGAACGAGGCTCACAATTCTCTCCTCTCCATCCACCCTGGGAGTACGAAGATGTATCAGGATCTCAAGCAATCTTATTGGTGGACTCGAATGAAGCGCGAGATCGCTCAATTCGTGAACGAGTGTGATGTCTGTAGAAGAGTGAAGGCAGAACACCAAAGGCCAGCAGGTCTCCTCCAACCTCTTGCCATTCCAGAATGGAAGTTTGACCACATTGTAATGGACTTCGTGACTGGGTTTCCAAAGTCCAAGCATGGCAATGATGCTATATTTGTTGTCATCGACAAGCTCACCAAAGTGGCTCATTTTCTGCCTATCAAAGAGTCGATCACTGCAGCTCAATTGGCAGAACTCTATACCTCTCGCATTGTCTCTCTGCACGGTATTCCTCAGGTGATATCTTCAGACCGTGGCAGCATCTTTACCTCCAAGTTTTGGAATTCTTTTCAGAAGGCCATGGGCACCAACATCCGCTTCAGCACTGCTTTCCATCCTCAAACAAGCGGTCAAGTCGAGCGTGTCAACCAGATTCTTGAAGATATGCTCACGGCTTGTGTGATCTCCTTCAGCATGAAATGGGAGGATTGTCTTCCTTATGCTGAATTCTCATACAACAACAGTTTTCAAGCAAGTTCGGGCAAGGCCCCATTTGAAATTCTGTATGGCAGGAAGTGTCGTACCCCTCTCAACTGGTCTGAAACCGGTGAACGTCAGCTGCTGGGTAATGACTTAATCACAGAAGCAGAAGAAATGTGCAAAGTCATTCGTGATAACCTCAAGGCAGCCCAATCCCGCCAGAAAAGCTACTATGATAGTAAGCACCGTGATTTGGCTTTCGAGATCGGTGATCATGTTTACCTCCGCGTCTCTCCTATGAAAGGTACTCGTCGCTTCGGTATCAAAGGGAAGCTTGCCCCTAGATACGTGGGACCTTTCAAGATTGTCAGCAAGAGAGGCGACCTCGCCTATCAACTCGAGCTTCCTTCAAACTTTGCAAATGTTCATGATGTGTTTCACGTCTCTCAGCTTCGAAAGTGCTTCAAGACACCTGACCGCACCGTCAACTTCGAGGACATTGAGCTCCAAGAAGATCTCTCCTATCGTGAGCACCCAGTTGCAATCCTTGAAGAGACTGAACGCAAGACTCGCAACAAGTCAATCAAATTTCTCAAAGTCAAGTGGTCTCACCATTCCGACCATGAAGCTACCTGGGAACGCGAGGATCACCTCCGTTCTGAGTACCCGGCGTTCTTTCAGTCCTAGATCTCGGGACGAGATCTTTTCATAGTGGTGGAGTGTTGTAACGCCCCAGATATAACTTTCCCAATTTGTACTCCAACTCTTGCCATTTCCGGCATTAAGTTATATTTATTTCTCGGGTTTGGGTCTTTGTCTCCGTGTGTGTTTTCGTTTTCATGCATCTCATATCATGTCATCATGTGCATTGCATTCGCATACGTGTTCATCTCATGCATTCGAGCATTTTCCCCGTTGTCCGTTTTGTATTCCGGCGCTTCGTTCTCCTCCGGTGGTTAATTCTAGCTTTCTTTCGTGTGTGGGGATTAAACATTTCTGGATTGGACCGAGACTTGTCATGCGGCCTTGGTTTACTACCGGTAGACCGCCTGTCAAGTTTCGTATCATTTGGACTTCGTTTGATACTCCTACGGTTAACCGAGGGACCGAAAAGGCCTCGTGTGTGTTGCAGCCCAACACCCCTCCAATTTGGCCCAAAACCCACCAAACTCTGCTCCATGTCCTAGAGCGTTCGATCACGATCGCGTGGCCGAAAACCGCACCTCATTTGGACTCTCCTAGCTCCCTCTATGCCTATATATAGCCCCCTCCATTTTCGGATTCGTCTTCTCCTCCGAAACCCTAAATCCTCTCTCTCCGCGCGCCGGACAACGTCCGCCGGCGCCGGACGCGTCCGCTCCGCCCACCGCCGCCACGTGTCGAACCGGGGTTCGCCCGCACCCGCGCCCCACATCGCCGGCCCGCGAGGCCCACGCGGGGCCCTCCCCAGCCCCCGCGCGCGCCCCGCGCCTCCCTCCACCGCGTCGCCGCCCGAGCGCCGGCCCGCCGCCTTCGCCTCACCGGCCGGCGCCGCCACTCCGGCGCGCCGCCCCGACCGGCCGCCGCGCCCATCCTCGCCGCCCGACGCCGGTGGTGGCGCCCCTCGTCGCCAAGGCCACCACCGCGGCGCCCTCGCCGTCCGGCCGGCCTCTCCACCTCCAACTCCGGCCACCAAGGCGCCATTTCCAGCGAGGAGCTACAGTGCCCGATCCGGAGCTACAGTAACCGCCAGATCCAGATCCATTCGGAGGTTGACTTTTCCCCTAAACCCTAGCTCATGATGCATACTTTGACTGATGATATCTCCGCATCCGTAGCTCCGTTTTGGACATATAGTATATCAAAATCTTTGTCTCGACGAGTACATCATTTTATTCCATTGCATCATTTACATTTGATTTCATCTTGATGCCCGAAATGCTGCTAGAAGGAGGCATCGTGAGTTAAATGTCAGATCCGTTAGTTCATCATAGACTTTTGTCATTTTTGCCATGATTATTGTGTGCATGATATGCCTGTGAGTCTTTGGGATGAATTGTTAAGCATTTTGTCTTCTTTCCAGAGGTGTCACCCATGCATTTTTAGGATGTGTGTGGTGACTTGTGCAAGCTTGCAAAGAGAGGCACCCGGGAAATCTGTTTTCAGGGACTTAGTGATTTTCACTAAGTCTGGGATTTTTAGTTCATGATGCCATATGTTCAGCTTGTTCCCTAGTGATCCGTGCCTCTTTTGAGCATGATTAGTAAGGGACATTTGTTAATCTTGTTATGCTCTATCCATCCATATCTTTACTTGCTAGTTTGGTGCAGCATAGCTTGATTCAATCGAGCTCTACTTTTGCATCGTTGTGTATTTGGGCAGATCGTTAACTCTTTTGCGATTTTGCCGGTGCTATTGTTATTGATCCGTGCATGCTATGCCATTGTTCTTGCCATGTATAGCTAGCATTTTGTGCCTTCTTAATGGATGTATGCTTAACTTGCCATGACTTGCACCATGGTGAGTGCATCAAGCTCGTTTACATGCCTTCGTGAGTTATATTTCAGCATGTCTCAGTTTTCACTAAGTCTGAAAACTGATTGCGTTTCATCTATGTTCGTGTGCTCGTTAGAGTATTTTGTGAACCCTTTTGGCCCCCAGGTCACTTTGGGTGTTTTGTTAAGCTTGTTGAGTAGCTCCATGCCATGTTCTTACTTGTCATTTCCAGGTTATGTATCATGTTGTTTTGCTGCTCCGAAGAGGGCATCGTGGTCTGAAATTTCAGACTAGTGTTAATTTCACTAAGTCTGAAATCTGTTTTGCTTATTCGTTTTTGCCATGCTTGTTTGAACCTCATAATGGATGAATTGGCCGTGTATCAGTGCTAGTGTTTTGATAAGCATCTTGAGTACATCCCTGCCATGTATTTTGTTGTCATGTTTGGTGGCTGTAGCATGCTCATTTCGTTGCATTTAGATGTCTGCTTGCTGTAAATCGCAGACCGGTGTCAAATCTTAAAATGCTTGACATTTCCAAACCGTAACTCCGATTCCATTGATCTTGATATCGTTTTCAAGCGATTTCATACCCTCTATCCAGGGGCACACTTGGTTTTCCAGGTTGAGGCTAGGTTCATGCATTTCCTGTCACGTCTTGCATTTTGCATCCCGCATCGCATCCCGCATAGCATGTCATCTTTGCATCTTATTGCTTGAGTTTGCACGTGGTTGATTGTATTCTTGTTGCTTGGTTTCCTTGTTGGGTAGAGCCGGGAGACGAGTTCGCTAACGAGGAGCCCGTTGAGTTTGCTTGTGAGGATCCAGTCAACTCTGACAGCTTTGCAGGCAAGATGATCCTACCCTCGAAATCACTACTATCTTTGCTATGCTAGTTTGCTTTGCTCTTTTGCTATGCCAATGCTACGATGCCTACCTTTTGCTTGTCAGCCTCCCAATTGCCATGTTGAACCTCTAGCCCACCATGTCCTAGCAAATCGTTGATTGGCTATGTTACCGCTTTGCTCAGCCCCTTCTTATAGCATTGCTAGTTGCAGGTGAAGATTGGAGCCGTTCCTTGTTGAAACATTTATTTACTTATTGGGATATCATTATATTGCTATGTTATCTTAATGCATCTATACACTTGGTAAAGGGTGGAAGGCTCGGCCTCTCGCCTAGTGTTTTGTTCCACTCTTGCCGCCCTAGTTTCCGTCATATCGGTGTTATGTTCCCGGATTGTTGCGTTCCTTACGCGGTTGGGTTATAATGGGAACCCCTTGATAGTTTGCCTTGATTAAAGCTTTTCCAGCAATGCCCAACCTTGGTTTTACCATTTGCCACATAGCCTCTTTTTCCCTTGGGTTTCCGGAGCCCGTGGGTCATCTTTATTTTAGCTCCCCCACGGGCCAGTGCTCCTCTGAGTGTTTGTCCGAACCAGGCAGCCTGCGGGGCCACCTCGGGGAAACTCGAGGGTTGGTTTCACTCGTAGCTTGACCTATCTGAGTGTGCCCTGAGAAAGAGATATGTGCAGCTCCTATCGGGATTTGTCGACACATTCGGGCGGTGTTGCTGGACTTGTTTTAACTTGTCGAATCATCTTGTTGTACCGGGATACCGAGTCTGATCGATGTGTCTTGGGTGGAGGTCTATTCCTTCGTTGACCGTGAGAGCTTGTCATGGGCTAAGTTGGGACTCCCCTGCAGGGATTAAACTTTCGAAAGCCGTGCCCGTGGTTATAGGCAGATGGGAATTTGTTAATGTCCGGTTGTAGATAACTTGGACTAAACTTAATTAAAATGAATCAACCGTGTGTGTTACCGTGATGGCCCCTTCTCGGTGGAGTCCGGGAAGTGGACGCGGTGTTGGAGTTATGCTTGCGCAGGTTGTTCCTTTAGTTTCTCGATCGCGCTTTGCCTTCTCTTCTCGCTCTCCTTCGCGTATAAGTTAGCCACCATACATGCTAGTCGCTTGCTGCAGCTCCACATATACTTGCCTTCCCTTCCTATAAGCTTAAATAGTCTTGATCGCGAGGGCGCGAGATTGCTGAGTCCCTGTGGCTCACAGATACTATAACTCCAGATGCAGGTCCAGGTGTTTCCGCTCCAGGTGACGCGTACGATCTCAAGTGGGAGTTCGACGAGGACTCGCAGCGCTATTACGTGTCTTTTCCTGATGATCAGTAATGGTGCCTAGTTGGGGTTCGATTCAGGGCCTTGTCGCATGTTGGGTTCTTTTCTATTTTGGCGCCGTAGTCGGGCCATGAGTGTTTGCATGATGTATGTTATTTATGTACTCTGATGTGACGTGGTGAGTGTAAGCCAACTATGTTATCCCTCTTTATTATTATATTACATGGGATGTTTGTGATGACTACCTGACTTGCGACATATGCCTTCAATGCGATTATGCCTCTAAGTCGTGCCTCCACACGTGGGAGCTATAGTCACATCGAGGGTGTTACATCACATCACCAGTGAGAGAAAGCATCAAATCACAACAAAATCCAAGGACCAAGACAAGATCAAACCAAAAGGGTCACAAGTTCAAGATAAAAAAATTGCCATCTCCCTGCAAAGCATCAGTCCCATCATAAATTTGCTATCTTTGTCTCCAATTTAACACGACATGTAGTTAGTCAGGTATAACAGGTTGTCTAGACTGTGGAACTCACCATCCTCTTCGAATTCCAATCTCTCTCTCTCTCTCTCTTGATCACATTTACAACATAGACAAGCCAAGCAACATCTAACTTGGTAACAAGTGTATTACAACTTTGAATGCCTTCAGATTAAGCTTATGATGGTCTTCACAACAGTGACATTGCGCACAAGCACTTGGTAGGAAGGGAAAGGAAGGAGAGGAGGGGAACATACCATACCTCGGTGATCGTGGTCGGGCCCTCGTATACGGCCTGCAGCTTATCAATGAGCTCCACTAGTCAGCCACTTGGCACTCAGGAATCTGCCTTTGCTTCAGCTCCAGGCTACTACACATGCACAGACAACGACAAAGTTATATCACCAGGCTGCTTTCAATGCACAATAAGCGACAAAGCCATGGAAGTGCCTGATCAGGGGGAATGGAAAACCGGTTACGGAAACCTAAATCATTACGAGTTGTCCAGATCGCCCATGCATGTAATCGCAACAAGCAATATCTACGTTCAGGAGGGCCATTTTTGCCCCTGCTCCAGCCTTGGATTTTGTTGATTTCAAAACAGACATCATCGGAATATGTGTCAAAGAGGTGGTCTTCGCAGCTGGTTAATCTGTTAAACAGGAGAGCGCCTAGCTTGTGAAAAAATCTTTCGAAACATTTGGACTTCAGACTGTGTTGCCTAAAGAGCCTCCTGTCACAAGCGAATTCCATTTTTAAATTGATGTCAATATGTTGTGTCAGAAAGCAGCCATGGTGCCGGCAAAGAAGGTGCAACTCTTCTCTTGCTATTAGAGGATTCATGTACATGATTAGTAGTAGTAACCCTAATAACTTTGATTGGCACATAGTCCAATGCCAGATCGGACGGCAAAACATGGGTTGAACAGAGGATCCTTCGTTCTCTCAAACTTTATGCCCGCATATAGATACACACGAAATCCTCCCACGAGGGCAAGGAAGGTGCAACTCTCCTCTTGCTATTAGAGGATTCATGTACATGATTAGCAGAAGTAACCCTAATAACTTTGATTGGCACATATATCCCAATGCCAGATCGCACGGCAAAACAGAGGTTGAACAGAGGAGCCCTGGTTCTCTCAAACTTTAGGCCCACGTATAGATACACACGAAATCCTCCCATGAGAGTGGTGATCGTTGAGGCCAATGAAGAGCATCCCTGACACAACACCAAACAAATTGTGACATAGTACAGGAAAGAGCAAATGATCAACATCCTCTCACATGTCATTGAGCTTGCAATCATGTTGATGCATCCTTGACAAGTCAAGAGCAGATCCTTGCCCCGGCCCTGCCCCGCCCCCCCCATCCCGCGCATCGCTCCCGCGGGCGACCGGGGGAAACCCTAGTGCTGTCGCCTCCTTGTTCCCCTTTGCCTCCCTCCCACTGCCGCCGTCGGGAAAAGCCCGGCCGACGTGAATGGCGGCGGGGCATGCTTCCTCTCCTTGCAGCTCGGGGGCCAGTGGGGGATGGCCTCGCACGTGGGGGCACTGGGCTGCAGCAGGGCCAGGAGGCGCGACGGCCGGTGTGCGGGGCAGCGGCGTGCTCCTCTGCGGTGGTGCGGCGACGTCCTGGTGTGTTGGCTCGGCGTGGTGGCTGCGTGTTCCTCTGCTCTAGGTAGTGACGGGTAGGACGTCATCGAGCTAGGCGGATGCGTGCGCCGCCAGGTGGCCCGATCTCGCGACCTGGCGGGCGGCGCTGGTGGCGGTTGACGTCCGGGTAGTCGTCCATGGTGTAGTGGCTTCCTGCTTTGGTGGTGGCGCGTTGGCCTCGTCCCAGCCAGATCTAGTGTGGGGGTGGCAGACGACACAGGGGCAGGGGCTCAGGGGTGATAGATGCGTGGTGCTGGCGGGGCTGTGCGTGTCTGGTGCGGTGTGCGCCTCGGGTTTTCTCGGGCGACAGTGGGGCGGGGTTGCTGCCTTGATTGGCAGCGGCCGATCCAGGTCTGCAGGGGTCGTCTGGCGGGCAGAGTGGATCTGGCCGCTGGTGGTAGATGGAGTTCGACGGCATGCAGGCAGACGACCGACCTAGTCCGTGTTGGTACTTGCCATTGCGTTTGTGGCTTTCTACTTTGCTGCCCCGTTGTGTCTTTGGTCTGAGCTGGCGCCCATGTTGCTGCAGTGTCATTGGTCGGAGCGATGCCGGTGGCCTCGGTTGTGGCGGCGCCTAAGTTCGTCTCGACCAAGGTTGGGGACTAGTGTTGGGGCTTGCTCGGCGGTGGCCGTCGGTAGCTACTAGGGCGTGCCCCCCTTAGTCCACATGGACTAGCTGGGGATGCAGGCATGGACACCCCCTACTGTGAAGACGATCACCCAGACCAGGTGGCTAATCCCAGGCTTGGAGTAGAAGGACTATCTTCTGCTCTTCCATCGTGGTCTGCGCGTAGCGACGGTGATGGCTGGCGGTGACTCGGGATATGGATGCCGGGGCAGTGGCCCCGGATGGTGGTCCGTATGGTGGCTTTCTGGCAGGCCCCATGACTGCAGTGGTGTCTATGTTTCTCGCTCGCCTGGGCGGCGAGGGGTGTAGCGGAGGGTGGTTCGGGGACACTTGTTGTTGCACAGATCTAGATCTGGAGACCGGTTCTCGCCATCTCTGGTCTGGGTGCCTCGTTGTGGCACGGGTGAGCTGCCGAGTGAAAGTTCAGTACTTTGGCACCAGTGACGACAGCATCTGCGGGTGCCGTTATCTTCTTGAAGACGTTGTCGTGGTTCTTCTCTTCGTGTCACAGTCTGCGGGTGAAAACCTTTGTCCACCTCGGGCACGACAGCGTCGGTGCTCGCGTTCCCCTCTTGAGGGCGTTGTCATGGAGGCTAGGTGTCTTAGGTCGTGTCATGGCGTTGTGACCGGGTAGTCATGTGCTAGTGTTTCGATATCAGTCGCATGTGTGTATGCTGCCCTGTTATCTAGGATCTGCTGTCTCAAAGGACAACCTCACCACATTGTATCGTTCGGCCATGTATCCTTGGTATTTTTGCTTTATATATAAAGCGGGGCGAGAGCCTGTTTCAAGAGCTTGCAGTCATATTGGCATGTCTAGCTTGTCTTCACTAGCTTATCACTTCATCAGTGACATGGTTCTTCCCGCTATAGCAGAGCCAAACAAATATTTTGTACTCCCTTCGTAAAAAAATACAAGAGTGTTTAAATCACTAAATACTTTTATATTTCTTTATAGAGGAGGTACTCCAGAGGAAAATGAGATTTCCAAAGCCCCATCTTCCTCCTTGTCACTAGCTCCAGAATGACTTGTGAGTTTTGCCCTGAGATCGATCGCATCAATAACACGCAAACACATACGCGCGGAAAAGATTTGGCAAGAGTTTGTATCATGCACTTTTTCTTTCTTTATTTCTTCTTATGATATCACGGTTTGGTTACAAGGCACAACCGTTTGTGTATATATAGCCACAGCAATCAAATTGACTTGTGCATGACCTCCTAGTACTACAAGAATTAGGACACGCATGACACTATTCAGACTTCGATTAAACTATATGGCAAACCTAGAGACTTGACGAACTAAAATATGACATGAACAAGCCTAACATAGTACTACTCGACTTGAGCATACCGTAGACTCACGTATGAGAACTCTACTTTCTTATCTTCTATACCTAAATATATTACTAACTCAAGATTATGCTAGAACTCGCATGGTAAGGAAACGCGAATGGATCATGGATAGCCAGAGACTGAGAGCTCACCATGCATGGAGCCATGCATGCGTAGTTTTTTCTTGTTACCATGACTTGTGTTATAAATCTATGAACATAAATTGTATTATCTGCTAAATGGAATCATGCAGAAGTTGGCAAAAATATATTAAGATATATGTAAGAGTTCACTCATTTGCAAAACATGCCCGGGGTAACAACATTATCAGCTTTAGGAATGACTCAATGTAAAAATATCAAACTAATCCCATCTAAATGGAAGAAGGTAATGACATTATGCAGTTCACCAGCAAATCAACCATAGTTTGTGAAGATCCGCCTTTCTTTATACACTGGGTTGCTTTGTCCTTGAGATCATTTGCTCTTCGCCTCATCTCCCCACCTCCTTCTTCGTGCAACAACTTTCTAATACCCCTCTCAATGTTCCCCCTCTCCAACTTTCCCTCTAACTCAAACCCTACCTTCCACACCTCCTCGACATACCTGGCATTTATCATTTGGTCAGCAAAATGAGGTCTACATATCATCGGAACACCCTCACATATGCTCTCCAACGTCGAGTTACAGCCGTTATGGGTCCAAAAGCCACCAACTACTTGGTGCCCAAGAACATCTTGTTGTGGGGCCCAGCTCACCACCATTCCCCTACCTTGTGTCTCTTCCTCAAAGCCGTCAGGTAGGCCTACTTTCCCTGAACCATGAACCGCGTCAGGCTTGATCACCCAAAGAAATGGCATGAGGCTATTGGCCAAGCCCCATGCAGTCTCCACTAGCTCTTCCTGATCCATGGATGCCAAGCTTCCAAAGCTCACGAACAAAACAGAATGTGCCTCTTGCTTGTCCAGCCAATCCAAACAAGTTTGATCTGGAGACAACAGGCTGCTCTGGGCACCTGAAGATATCTTGTAAAGAGGACCAATCACATACACTGGCACACGCACACCATCAATGATCTTTTGGAGCTCGACATCTTCGAGGTCATTGAAGGTGTTGAGGATGACACCTGAAGAACACTTAGCCGATTCCACAATGCCTTCTAGGCAGGTGGTCATCGTTTCATGTGGAGTTGTGGTTGAGAAGACCATGTCTTGCAGCCGGAGTGGTGGGAGATCATCCAGTGGCATGTTCAGTTGCGAATGGTCTGAAAATTTGGCAAAAAATAATAATAATCAGCCATTGGGTGATATATGTGAGGATGCATGTGTATTATTTGGATACTAGTTTTATGTGATTGCTAATGCTATAGTCGGTGATTAGTAGGAACAAAATAAAACTGGCGCACCAGATTGATCCAATCGTGAAGTTTAAGCAAAAAACATAGTCGTATATGTTTCCAATGAAAACGGAGGCCTAAGTTGGGGCTTAATTATCTCATTCGTGTTGGTTACGCACTTGATTCAAATATCAAGGTGAGTAATAAGGAAAACTAACAACCTGTGATCCTAAGTTCCTAAGCAACACGCGCACACGAGCTAAATTAATCCAGCAAGTTTTTTTTCCGGGAATCCAGCATGTTTAGAGCGACCCAATAATTCAAAGTATAGTAGGCTCTCCTTTTGGAGTGAGGATGTCCTGAGCACAGGTACATCTGCACCCCTTCCTTTTAGAAGTGCATTCTAAACGTGTTTTAAAATGTTAATATATCTTTTTATTCTGCCTCTATAAAAAGATAAATTTAAGTGCTTCTAAGTAGCGTTCAACAACACTTTTTTTTGTCTTTTTGGCACAGGCAAAAAAAGTTTTTTTCCACAAAACTTTCTGTGCGCACATAGAACATGAAAATGTACGCATGCAACTTTTTTCAGATTTTTTTTTGACATTTAGAAATGTGTTTTCTGAAGTGAGTGCATCTGTACCCGAGTTCACCCATGTATTTTTGCTCCTTGTGTCACAACTTAGATATGTCAAAATGAGATCACGTTTGAGTTCTTCCAAGCTTCTCGCGTGAGCAATTTTTAGAAAGTCAAGTTGAAATCACGTTTGAGTTCTTTCAAACTTCTGGTGTGGGCGATGTTTTATAAAGTCAATCAAATGTCTAGCAACTTTTTTGGCGACCCTTTCTACTCGGTCCCGTTAGTGGCGGTCCATGTGGCCCTAGTGGAGTTGGGTAAGAGGTTTGATCTGACATTCAGAGTTTAGAAAGAGTTTGAGTAGCGTATATACCCTTCCGTTCCTAACATTGCACCTTCGTGTTAACATTTTTGGATGAAGCGATGAAGAAAGTGTAAGATGGGTGTTATTTCCAGTGAATCCCCCATGATTGGGTTGGCCATTTAGCGAGTTTAGTGGTGCTACATTTTCTCTCACTAAATTAAATTCTACTTTAGTGTGCTTGGTCCTAGCATGAAACACGAGGTTCACATATGCTCAATTTGTTCTTGACATACCTCAAACTATCTATTGCAATGAACTGGCACACTTTATGTCAGGGTTACAAATACGGGCTAGGCCCAAGTGTACGGAATACCTACTAGAGGGCCATAGCCCATCAAAGATACGACCCAGAGGATCGTGGGCCAAGGGGCACCACTACCGGCCCATCAAAGAATAGGGGGCAGGCTTGGAACTAGACTAAGTGCTTCTAGTCGGATCCTAAGCCACCCTACATGATCCTAACAACACACACACACGAGCTAAATTAATCCAACATGTTTAGAGCGACGCAATAGTTCAAAGTATAGTAGGCTCTCCTTTTGGAGTGAGGACGTCCTGAACCAGGGTACATCTGCACCCTTTTTAGAAGTGCATTTTAAACGTGTTTTAAGATGTCAAAATATCTTTTTATTCTCCCTCTGCAAAAAATAATTTAGTGCTTCTAAATAGCATTCCACATCACATTCTTTTTATCTTTTTGGCACAGTCCAAAAAAAGTTCTTTTTCCACAAAACTTTCTTTGCTCACATAGAACATGGAAATGTATGCATGCTACTTTTTCCAGATTTTTTTGACAGTTAGAAATGTGTTTTCCGAAGTGGGTGGATATTTACCTGGGTTCATCCATGTATTTTTTTGCTCCTTTTGTCGATATATCAAGTTGAGATCATGTTTGAGTTATTTCAAGCTTCTTGGGAGGGCAATGTTATATAAAATCAAGTTGAGTTCATGTTTGGGTTCTTTCAAATTTCTGGCCTCGGCAATGATTTAAAGTCAATCATTTTTTGAGACAATATGAAGTCAAACAAATGTCTAGGAACTTGTTGGCGACTCTATACTCTGTCCCGTTAGTGGAGGTTCATGTGGCCCAAGTGGAGTTGAGTGATAGATTTAGTCTTATACAGAGAAATCAGAATTTTCTCAAAAGATACATTGAGATTTCAGAAAGAGTTTGAGTACCATATCTACCCTTCGGTTGCTACCATTACACCTTCATCTTAAAATTTTAGATGAAGTGATGATGAAAATGTAAGCTGGGTGTTATGTCCCCCCATAATTGGGTCAGACATTTCGCAAATTTATTGGTGCTTTTCTGTCACAAAGTAAAATTCTACTTTAGTGTGCTTGGGCCTGGCATGAAACACGAGGTTCATAGATGCTCAATTTGTTCTTGATATGCCTCAAACTAGGCGTCGCAATGAACCGGCACACTTTATGTTGGAGGTACAAGTATGGGGTACGCTAAACTTTAAGAAATGCCCACCAATGGGCCATAGCCCATCAAATATACGACCCAGATGATCATGGGCCAAGGGGCACCACTACCGGCCCATCAAAGAATAGGAGGGAAGCTCAGGACTAGACTAAGTCCTTATAGTCAGAGCCTAAGCCACCAGACGGACGTGATCTAACAGTCGGTCATGAAGATGACCGGAGCAGTCGGCGGATGCCTAGGATACCCCTCAACCATGATGTCTTAATAACAACAATTACCCAATGATGGAGTAATCTAGTTAAATACGGCAGCTACTAGTAGTAATGGTCAGGAAATAGTCCGCTACACCTCAATCCATGAATAACATTAATACCAGCCCATAATGTACACCCTCATAGCGCACTCTATATAAGTTGGGGGGAGCACCAGGCTGAGAGTTGAGCATTTACACTTCGCTATTGACGCCAAGAGCTAAGAGCACCACACAAGTAGGGTATTGCCTCCACTAAAGATGGCTCAAACTATGATTGCCTCTATATTCGCCCAGGAGGCACCCGCCCGCTCGAGGCGTCCCTGGACCGGCCAAGGTGCGCACTATGACGACAAGCGATGGGCAGAGACGGGGATGGGCAGTGGAGAGGTCGGGTTTTGGGGTCACGGACGGGAGTGTCAGAGCAGGCCGTGGACAACCCCAGGCCAGACGGCGTTAGTGTAGTTGGCACCATAGCAAGGGAGACCAAGGCTGGAGGAGAAGGGGTCCTTGGCGAACGAGAGTAGAAAACTACCCCTGGGGAGCGTGGGGACATCGGGGCATGTCCGTCCAAACCCACACTCAAAGTGTCCTCCTCTAGCCCTGCATAGGTACCCCCCCCCCCCTCCCCGCATCGGAGGAGGGGACCCATGCCTGAACTCCAAGGCGACAAGGAGCCAAAGTGGCATGCCTATTGCCTAGAGCCATCCAACATCGCCACATCATGTTGAGGTCTAGGGTGGGACCCATGACATCATGTTGAGGTCTAGGATGTGCCTCTAAGGCGTTGTGCCTTTGCCCTGCAATTAATAGGGTGTTTGTTTCCAGGGACTTATTGATTTAGGGACTTAAAAAAGTCCCTATAAGTCCCATCTAAACCAAACAGGAGGGACTTATAGGGACTTAAAGTGGGCATTTGAGACTAATGAAATAAGACTCTTAAGGAGAGTCTTATAAAGACTTATAGTTGTAATATGGTCTTATAGGGACTTATAAGTCCCAGAAACCAAACAGGTGGGGACTTTTTAAGGACTTGGGATTTATAAATTGGGATTAAAAAAAGTCCAAAGACTTATGAACCAAACATGGCCTAAATATGTCGATCACGGCTTTTGGTCAGCCGATGCGACGTGTGCTCAAAATTTAATCTAGTACTAGTAATGTATCTTCTTGATTATGCCTGACATTATCTTGGACTTGAGAAAAGCCAGTTGCTTAAGCAGTATTAATTAGTTCGGCCTACCAAGTCAAGTAGTAAATATACATGATCGCCGAGTTGAAGTCGGTAGACGTATTGGATAGAGTAAAACAAGTTAGCAACAACCTACAGGTAGCTAGATGCAGCTCATGTGTACATCTAGGTCAAGTGGACCTGCTACTCCTGGCGGGATCGTTAGCATGCTAATTCGGGGTCCAATATGCCAAGATGAAACATTAATTCTGCATTCAAGGGAACACACAACAAGCAAAATAATGGAACCCTGTTTAGTTAATTTACTCCACAAACAATGGAATCCAATCCAGTAGTCAACTGTGTTGAGGGCCAGGACTTGAGGAACCGACATATAGCTCAAAGAACCCAAACTCTGTTTAAGAGTTGCCAAGTACTTGTATATAACATACTGACAGCTAATGAAAATAAACATGCTTGCCACTTCGATTGGGTATACCATGAGCGTACCAAACCCAAAATTGATATTTATATCTATATCTATACCTACTATTAAAGGGATGTAATATTTTTGGTTTTGTCCCCCTTCGTTTGGTCTGGCTTCAATTAATTTCACGTATGCTATTTGATTTCGCTACTTGCCACTCGTTTTGGCTCAACGGAGGAAGCCCATCTGACGGTGCACTGTGGCCTAGGTTCGGAGGGAGGGTTCGATCTCATAACCTGCCAACCGGCCACATACAGTTTGTCCAACTGACCCAACTAGAGATATGAGAATTTATTTTTTCTCCCATTGCAACGCACGGGCCTTTTTGCTAGTATAGTAGAAACCGAAGATGCATTGAGAGATATACAAGGCTAAAAAGAGATTTGAAGTTACAAAAAGTTGTGCCGGTGAGGCATTGATAAAAACACAATGAAATAAAATAACAGCTCATATGAAACGATGGAACACATACTAAGCTAGTCACTTACGAAGAAATGATTGAAGTTAATCCATTGTAGATCCAACAAATTGTCTTGTATGCAGCGTCCAACAGCTAATGCAACATGGAAATAATGCTAATGCATTTAGACATGCATCTACCACATTGCACGGGCAGAATTCACATACGGTGTCAACCAATGTTGTCGATCAAGACTGCATGCAGCATACTTTCAGCCTGATAATTAAGGCAATATCAGCCATGGAGAAGGGACAAAGTGAACGTCACATAGACCATGATGGAAGCAAAGCAAATAATATGAGGACGGGGCATCGACCTGTTGGCTGGGCGGCTGGGGTAGCTGCCAGCCCACTTGAGTTCGAGTCCCGGCTCGAATGCGCGATGCTCACGGAGTTTCTCCTACTTTAAAAAATGCCAACGAGGATTATCCCTAGGGTTGGTCTTTTTTTCTTTTTTTGGAAAGCGAATAATGTAAACCCACCATAATAACATATAACACAGAAGTAGAGTACACGCCAAGTAAACTGAAAGGACGGCTTGACATAGCACTTTGCCAACGCCGAGATAGCAACAATAGGAAACGGAAATAGCGACACCAGAGCGGCGTCCATAGTGGCGACCGCGACAATTGCGCCTGACCTTTGACACGAACAGGGAGCTCATCCGCATGCACAAGAGCGGCATCATGCCTTGAAGACAACAAGCTATGGAAATGTCATACCATCAGTTGGCTCGTACAACTTCCGCAAGTAGTGGGTTTACATCAGAAGCCATAATGAACACATGATTACATGGACATACCTATGTAGTGGTATTGTGATCGTAGTACGATGATCACACCAACTTAAACATTACAAAAGAAATACGATACCGGTTGTATTCGATTCCTGATCCCCATATAAATTTAATACTTCATCAACTAAATTCAGCCGGATCACCACTCACAATTATTGATGCTTACTTATATAAGGTATTCGTTCTAAATATATGTTGTAATGCTTTTAAATTATATCACCATAAGTGAAAGGTTGTGTTTTTTTAGGAAATACATGTAACTTTATTGAACCATGACAACCATTCCAAGTAGAAAGCTTTGGATCAAACATCCAAGAAACTACAAAGTAACTTTTAGAACTAAGAATTACATACCGTGAGATCTCTCACATACAATTCTCCGTGTGATAGCAATTTTTGAAAGATGAAACAGTACTTTATTCAATGATGACACTGCAATTAGACATGAACATCGACATCATCGCTCGTACATCTGCACGGACTTGATTACCCGGTACGTACATCTGAACGGACTGGATTACCAACAAAGGTTTCAGAGAGCACATTAAGTTGCCCATCTAAAAAAAATGGGAAGCGGTGAACTAATGTTGAACCATTGTGTTGTTAGGAGGCCAGGCGTGCAGAAGGGTCAAGGGACTTGTCATAGTCCTCAACTGACTTGAACAGCTCAGTGACATTACCCTTGCCAAATCCACCGCACCCACCCCTCTGGTATTCCTGCCCGTTCTCGTCCTTCTCCATGCAACCGATCCTTTGGATAAACTCCAAGAGCAAGGTTGGCCTGCACAAAATACAAGATATTTTTTTTCGAACCATGAATTAGAAGTTAGAACTGCATGTCGTTAGATTATTATTTTCCTGGTTGTTTATTCAGTACAAATGTCATCAGTCGAACAATTAGCTAGCTCTCACCTGTCGCCGGCCGCCTTTGTGAAGATTTGGAGCACAACACCTCCATGGTCATCCTTGTCCACCCGTACGCCTAGTTCCTGGCACTCCTTAATCTGAGCTTCCGACAGCACGTCCCCAGTGCGCCGCCTTACGTCGTCATAGTAGCTGGCCGGCGGCGGTGGCAGAAGCTCAAAGCCGCCCATGGTGGACCTCGCACGAATCTCCCTCAACGTGCCGAGCACGTCGTCGCTGACCATGGCCAGGTGCTGCACGCCTGAGCCGCCGTGGTGGTCCAGGTAGGTCTGTACCTGGCTCCGGCGCTTGGTGCCGTGCACTGGCTCGACGATTGTGAGCAGCACGGTCTCTGAACTGTTGGCGAGCACCACCACATTGAGGGAGCTCTCGTCCGTGCCCACTTGGTCCCCAGTGAAGCTAGCGAACTCGTGGAACCCTGTGAACCCTGCAATGTATGCAGCGACCGGAGCCAGGTGAGGGACGTTGCCGACGATGTGATCGAACCGCCTGAGCCCGTAGTCCAGACTAGCCCCGGAGCTGGGGACGCTCTCGAACCCCGGCAAGAACGGTATGGCCGTGTCGTCTGGGTAGCTGACGAAGCGGAGAACGGCGTCTCCGTAGAGCTGGACCTCCGCCAACTTGAAGCCGTGTCCAAGCTCAGCAGGGGCAAAGGACGGGCGCGCTCCGGCGTCGACACTCGTGCGGAAGGCCTTGGCGGCGTCGGGGACACGAACGGCCACGGCGCGCACCGCGAGGCCGTGATCTGCGGTGAAGCGGCGTGCGGCGTCGGCGTCGAACGAGGGCACGGACGCCGTGACCCCGCCGCCCTGGTGATGCGCGTACGGGGCGCTGAAGAGGAGCGCGAGAGAGCCCGAGCGCGAGTGGAGTAGGTGGGAGGCGTGCGCAGTGTTCCCCGTGGAGAGGTTGGACTCCGCGGCGAGTGGCATGCCGAGCCCGAAAGAGAAGCGTCCGGCAGCGGAGGCGGCATCGGCGCACCAAAACTCGACATGGTGGAAGTCTATCACGCGGAAGCGGTCCGTGCTTGGGATGCCGGCTTGCTCCGCGCCGCCACTGGCAGGGGTGTTAATTCTGATCCGTGTTGGGGAAGTTAGGATTGGTGGATAAGCCGCCATTGAAGGTGGAAGCTGTTGGCGTCGGGTGCATCGTGATCGGATGTTGGAGAATTTAGAGTTGGGCATGTGGGCTGGGAATGCCAAAGCGGCCGAAGCGTGGGTATTCATCATGTTTGCTTCTTGCAATTATGCTTGGGCCGTTATAGCTCAGCTTCTGCATACAACGTCTGTCGACGCTTATAAAGGCAATTGCCTATGTTATTTTCTTTCAACGACAGACATCATCACTACCAGAATGCCTCAAACGTGACGGCCGGATATTTTCTTCATGGGCCTCACGCCAACACTAAGAAGAACACATTTCCCTGACGTGCCTACAACCAACTGTGAGGAAAAGACATTTTTGTGGAGCGTAAGCACATAACGTTCAGGAAAAGATATTTTCCTCGCCGTATGCATTGTCAGGTTATGTAGCAAGTTCTTCCCCGCCATTTCACAGGTCATCACGCGATCTTTTTGGCGTATGGGGCGGAAATATTTCTGCCTCTCACGCGCAAAAATTATTCACGCACACGAGTTTGCGTGACGAGCCCACCCACGAGGTGAATTATTTTGGCCAATGAAAAAAAGAAGTAACAACGGAGATCTCTATAACCTAAGTCAATTCCCCGTCCCAGCACATCAAGACGCATGGCGAAAATTCATTCGTTGGCTTAGTACGAGCTACATCGTGACACGTCTTCCCCACACTTGGTGTACAAAAACCACTCGGTGTACGAAATATCGCCATACAAACCACTCAGCTTTTACGGCCCTCATTGCGCTTGACGACATCGTGACCGGGGGGAGGGGGGGGGGGGTATAAGCCGTGTGTCATGCTGGTAAGTCGTGCGTCTCTAACAAGTCTGCCGTCACTCGCACGGAAGTCCGCCGTCTCTGGACTCGTCCCATCACCCGCCTGGCCATGGGGATTCCAAGGCCACCATTAATGGTGACATTACGCTGGCCACTGTCAGTCACCAACCTCCTGCCTGCTCCAACCTATAAATACCGCTTCCATCTCACTGTCGTCTGATGCACAACCCCTTTGAAAGGGCATTTCTTGGCTTAAGTGTTTTGGTGTTGATGACGACGCAATTTGCGGGCTAACCGAGTGCTTGAGCTATATATCCATATTTATATGACACAAGATGGTTAGCTACCCCTATGGAAGAAACAGCGCAAAGACGACATTTTTGATACTTTTATTTTCTGGTCATAGAAAATCCGTACTATCAAGAGAGGATTCGTATCGGATGGTAGGGGGGATCAAATCACGCACACGAAATGCATATTGCTCCCACATATATCCTCCTATGTGTTTCAAGGAGAGCACCCTAGAATCAATCTTGGATGAAAACACCCAAGCGCTTGTACGGCTCACTCTATGGACTGGGCAGCCGTAGGCGTTGCCAAGCAGTTGTACCTGGTTGTACCGCATGCTAGAGCTGACGTACTGCTGTCATCTAGGAGGCGGTACTACTAGACCTAGTAACGGCCCAACCACTGTCCCGACAGATCTACGACCACTGTCCCAAGCATTTATATTTTTCTTATATCATGATAAATGTTTATTATTCATGCTAGAATTGTATTAACCGGAAACTTAGTACATGTGTAAATACATAGACAAACAGAGTGTCACTAGTATGCCTCTACTTGACTAGCTCGTTGAATCAATGATGGTTATGTTTCCTAACCATATACATGAGTTGTCATTTGATTAACGGGATCACATCATTACAGAATGATGTGATTGACTTGACCCATCCGTTAGCTTAGCACATTGATCGTTTAGTTTGTTGCTATTGCTTTCTCCATAACTTGTGCATGTTCCTATGACTATGAGATCTGCAACACCCGAATACCGGAGGAACACTTTGTGTGCTACCAAACGTCACAATGTAACTAGGTGATTATAAAGGTACTCTACAGGTGTCTCCGATGGTGTTTGTTGAGTTGGCTAGATTGAAATTATAATTTGTCACTCCGATTGTCGGAGAGGTATCTCTGGACCCTCTCGGTAATGTACATCACTATAAGCCCTGCAAGCAATGTAGCTAATGAGTTAGTTACGGGATGTAGCATTATGGAACCAGTAAAGAGACTTGCCGGTAACGAGATTGAATAAGATATTGAGATACTGACGATCGAATCTCGGACAAGTAACATACCGATGACAAAGGGAACAACGTATATCGTTATGCATTTTGACCGATAAAGATCTTCGTAGAATATGTGGGAGCCAATATGAACATACAGGTTCTGCTATTGGTTATTGACCAGAGACGTGTCTCGGTCATATCTACATAGTTCTCGAACCCGTAGGGTCCGCACGCTTAACGTTCGGTAACGATCGATATTATGAGTTTATGTGTTTTGATGTATTGAAGGTAGTTCAGAGTCTCGGATTTGATCACGGACATGACGAGGAGTCTCGAAATGGCCGAGACATAAAGATTGATATATTGAACGGCTATATTCGAACATCGAAAGTGTTTCGGATGATTTCGTAGAAAACCGGAGTGCCGAAGGGTTAGCCATAGGGGAAAGGGGAGGCAACCCATAAGGATATTCTTGAACTGGGAAACATAGAACAGAAGTTGAAGCTCACACAAACAGTGCAAAACAGAATTTTGGTGAAAGAGCCATGGGTTAGGCCACCACAAGGTATATGCAAGTTTAATGTTGATGGTGATGTATCAAAGAGAGGTAACAGAGGGACAGCAGCTGTGGTGTGTCGAGATGATCAAGGAATTTATATGAGATCGTCGTCAATTACTTTTCCTAGAATTCTGGATGCACCTACTTCGGAGATACTTGCATGTAGAGAGGCACTAGCACTTGCTTTGGATCTTCAAATCCGGAAAGTCTTGGTGTCCTCAGACTGTTCTAGAGCCGTCAAGGAGGTGAATGCAGGAGAGGCAAGACGTTGTGCTGCTATCATTAAAGAAATCAATGAAAGATCAAAGGAGTTTGAGAGTTGTATTTTCATTCATGAGAGAAGAAGCAGAAACCTTGAAGTGGATGCTTTAGCTAAATTTTCCCTTTCTTTGGATATAGGTAGACATGTTTGGTTTGCTCAACCACATGATATTGTAACGATTCCGGTGAACTTATTTGAATGAGAATCGTTTTTACCCGTCAAAAAAAAAATCTGGTGAGAAGCCAGATCGCCACAGCTATTTATCGTATTAAGCGATCGTACAGTTCAAGTCTCGTGTCGAATGCTACACTATGAGGCCGGCCCAATTACGCATATTTTCAAACAACGCGAGTTAAAATTCAGCGCACGTGCGAGGGATCAATCCTTCGATCTCCTGGTTGAAGGGCGACACCGCTAACCACTGCGCTAGGCACGAGTTCACGTGCAAAAGGCATGGCATGATCTATTAGAAGGGAAAGAGTCGGGTTTTACATTTTTTATTTCACTTTTTTCTTGGTTTTCAATACTTTGTTTATTTTTCTTTTGTTTCTTTTATTTCATTTTCTCATTTTGTTCTTTCGTTTTGTATTTTATTTTTTATTTTCCATTTTTTTTGTTTTGGTTTCTTTTTTATTCTTCATTTTTGTTTGGTTTTCATATTTTTTGGTTTCTCTTGTTTTTTTTCATTCTACATTCTTATATACATTATCAGCATTTTTTAAAATAATTGTTCAGCACTTTTCAAATACTTGTTCAACATTTTTCAAGCACTTAGTCAACATTTTTATATACATGATCAACATTTCTTCAAATACTTGTTCAACATTTTTCAAATAATTGTTCGACATTTTTCGAATGCTTGATTAACATTTTTTTAGATCCTTGTTCATCATTTTTCAAATAAATATTCAACATTTTTCGAAAACTTGATTAATATTTCTAAAATACTTTTTCAACATTTTTCAAAATGCTTGACTAACATTCAAATACTTGTTCAACAATTTTCAAATACTTGTTCAACATTTTTCGAATGCTTGATTAATTTTTTTATCCTTGTTCAACATTTTTTAAATACATGTTCAACAATTTTTGAACGCTTGATTAAATTTTCTCAAATACGTGTTTAACCTTTATTCAAATACTAGTTCAACATTTTTCAAAATTCTTGATTAATATTTTTCAAATTCTAGTTCAACATTTTTTGAATGCACGATCGACACTTTTCAAATACTTGTTCAACATTTCTCTGAATGCTACATTAACATATTTTAAATACTTGTTCAACATTGTTTTCCAAATACTTGTTCAACATTTTTTTGAATCCTTGATACTCCATCCGTTCCCTTATACAAGTCCACAAACTCAGATTATAGGTAGCAATGTAAAATTTAATGACTACATGCATGCAAGTATTAAACAAGTTGCTTCTACGAGAAAACATCACTAATTTTTGCCTTGATTACTGTTAGTGGCTTTGTATAGATGCAAAATGTATTTTTCATTGTGGTCTTGTATAAGGGAATGGAGGGAGTTAGATTTTTCAAATACTTGTTCAACGTTTTTCAAATACTTATTCAACATTTTCCAAATGTTTTTTGTAATATATATATATATGTAATATTTTAAAGTATAAACTAAAGCACAAAATAAAACAAAAAACGTGACCAGAAAACGTAAAAACAACAGTAAAATAGGATGTGGCCTCGCTCGTTCGTGGGCCAGCCCATCTGGGTTCCTCCCGAGGCGAGGCTTCCCCCTGTGCTCGCTTAAAGCGAGAAATAGGGGTGCCCAAGCGAGATATAGGCGTATAACTCTCGCAGGGTGTGACCTCCTCCTTGCGCCTTAGCGCCCCGAAACAGATTGGCGCCCAGGCGCGATGTATCGTCCCTCGTCCCATTAGGTACCAATTTCACTCACTCGCTTACTCACCCAAATAGATTCGCGGTCTCTGTTTTCGCTCACTCGCTCAGTGTTGGCCGTTGACTGTTCCCTCCTACCTACTAGTTCAGGAGAAAAACAGTATCATTGAATTATTCTTTTTGTATAATATTTTTTAAATAGTATTTGCGTAATTTTTCAAAAATCATGATTTTCAAAGTGTTCATGGATTTAGATGAATTTTTAAATTTACTTTTTATTGAATTCGAAAAAAACGTGGATTTGAAAAATAGCGAATTTGCAAAAAGTTCATGAATGCACAAAATGTTCATATATTTGAAAAAATATTTTTAATCCAATTTGTGTTCATAGATATTACAAAATCTTTCACGGATTTGAAAAAACATAATGGATATAAAACATGTTCATGAAATTATAAAAATTCACTAATTTGGAAAAAAAATTCATGATTTTCAAAAGTTCATGAAATTTAAAAAGTGAAAAGAAAAGGTGAACAAAACCCGTCCAAGAAAAAAAAAGCCATCCTAGGAAAAACCATTATATATGAGCCAGCGCAGTATGGAAGCTATCGTAGGCACTGCATAGGCATTTATCTGTGTTTGGCTTGTCTCAAAAAAAAACTGTGTTTCGTGCTATAAGTGCGATACAGGATTTGTCCTATCGGCTGCAGCGAGTGGCAAATAGGGTTTGGTTGAGTAGATTTTTTTTTTCAAAAGTACATAGTTGAGTACTTGAGTAGATAGGAACATTGGTCCCCATGATGATTTGCATGGTTATAGATTGGCCCAGCACAAGACATGCATTGCCTTTTAACACATGCATGCAGCTTACATCTGCAGCACACACGTCATAAACAACAATTTTTCTAGATTAATATGTTTTAGACCACTAACATAATAAACCTTTTTTAGGCTAACGTAATAATAAATAACACGCACAGGGAGTAGTCTATGGTATTGGGCCCTCCCATAGTACCATTTTCAACAAATTATTTCTGTTCTTTTGCCTTTCTTTTTCGTTCCCTACGTTTTTTGAGTCTTTCCACCGTTTCTTCTCTTTTATTTTTACCGCTTTTATATTTTCCTATTTTACCTTTTCAATTTTCTCCATCTATTATATATATTGAAAAATATATACACTTTTCTCCATACTCTCTTTGTAATTTTTATTTTATTTATTTTCTCCATACTCTCTTTGTAAATTAATATAATATCGTATTCTCCAGAATTTCTGATTTTTCTTATTTTCTTCGATTATGAAAAATTGTGTAATTTTATAAACATCTGAATATGCAACGGACTTATATATCATTTTGTCTATAATGCATAAACTTTTATCACAACATGAAAAACCTTTTTTAATACATGAGTATAATCTTTTGTGTACTGACTATTTTTAGTGTGCAAAAATGAACATGTCTATTTCCATGTTTATTGAACAAAGTTCTCGTATATTTACAATTTATTTTCTTGGTTGCATTTTTTTTATTTTTTTGAAACCAACTTTCCATTTTAAAACATTTTCCATTGCCCCCTGCAACTGTATGTTTTTATTATTATCGAAACTATTTTCCCAAATTTTTGTTGAAAAAATTAAGTAACTAAAATGACTGAACCTTGGATGGGTGACTTAGGATGCCAGTTTGCCACACAACATGCATCATACAAAGAAGGGAAGGCAAATCCATATACGCGACACGAAGATGGTGAGGAGAAGGCTGGGGCATGGAGAACACATACGAGAGGGGCATGGAGTACCATCGATGAATTGATCAAGTCAAAAGAAATAGAGGAAGAATTGCAGTGCGGAAAAGATCATGGTGACATTACATTTTTTGTAAGAGGTAACACAGAATGAGTTGGATTATGGATGGGGAGGGAAAGAAGAAGCGTGATGAACGATCATGTCCCGAGTTCGGTGTGGAATGAGTTTAGATTTGCATGCCGAGGAAAGTGCAAGGGAGGTGGGATGAATTACCATGCACACCAAGTCGCATTTAATAGTAAAATATTTCATAATTCTACATGATATTTGTATGTTGCTCATAAATTTAGTTGATTTTTCTGTCACATCTCCCTTGTTGTCGGTAGCCCTCCGCCACATCGACCTGCCTTACACCGTTGGTCCAACTACCATCTGAGCTATCCATGGTCGACATCACTTCTGCTCACCTTGCCGCCCCAGCATCCCTTTAACCCTCCCTCCTTCTCTGGTGTCCGCAAACCTCCGCGCTGCACAAAACCCGCACCATCAGCTTTCTGCCCCGCCTTCGTTAGTGATGCTAGGGCCAGTCCCATCGTTCCCTTCTTCGGCATGGTTTTGGCTCGACCTCGCCAGGACGTCGTGTCGCCCCCATGTCTTCCTCAGTGCCTCAGGAACTGATTGACACCCTCAATCAATTTGAGGTGACTTACAAATAGCAAACGCGAAAATTATTATTTAACAATTAATAAATTGATAAAAAATGCCAGAGGAGAGTATATTAATTTAATTAAAATTTAAAACTTGATATTGGCAAACTCTGCCAATCGATGGAACGCTTATTCGTCTTAGGAGTGTGGCTGCTAGCTGAAGCCGGGGTCCTCCTACTGCGGCGGCTCAGACGGAGAGAAGGGAAGGTGACGCCACAATGGTCCCAGGCGGTATGCAGCCGTATTGGATCGGAGGTGCATGCAACCTTGCGACTCGTATTCAACCATGGTGGGTAGATGTGTGAGGTCGAGTCGAACTCGCGATCATACGAGTTTGGTTCCGCTTCCGCTTCCGGCAAGTTGCTGGCACAGATTCCAAAATCCGTTGGCCAAATCCTCCTCCTACTCTTCTACGGAGTAGTATATACATTACGTCCATGGCTAGGCGGCCGATGAAGATTCCGGGTGCAGGCCATGTTTCGTCGGGTATTTGTCGCCGCCGGGAGGTCCCTGCTACGCCGGCTCTGCAACCAGTCCACGGCGGCCGGGTGGCCGTCGAGGCATGCCGGAGCAACCATGTTACCCTGGTTCTACAGCCAGACGGCACCGCCTGCGGGATCTACCCTGTTCCGCCGGTTCCACAGCCAGACAACAGCGGCCGGGTCGCCGTGGAGGCCTGCGGGAGCAACCATGGTACGCCGGTTCGGCAGCCAGGCCGCGGTGGCCAGATCGCTGTCGAGACCAGCTGGAGCAACCATGGTACGCCAGTTCTGCAGCCAAGCCGCGGTGGTCGGGTTACGCCGGTTCTGCAGCCCTGCCGTGGCCGCCGGATCGCTGTCGAGGCCTGCCGGAGCTAGGCTGATGCAGCTACAGGTACGTACGCTTCTTCCAGCAGTCTCCCTCTCTGTCGGTGTACGTGGGTGATGAAACTGAAAGGTGGTCGAATTGCTGCAGTTCCAGAGAAACCTTGGGCATGTTGCAGCTACCGCTGGTCACCGCTTGGGCTTCTTTCGCAGGTGAATTCCTTAAACTTCTTCAATTATATAATCTTAAAGTCTCGGGTATTTTCTTTTTTCTCACTTAGGCATAACTTTGGTCTTAATTATATGGCCTTGCTATTTGCCGGCTAGTATTGGCTTACAAAATTTACCCTTTTTGTAAAATATGATCCAAAAGTCTGGTTAGTGTCGCGACGGTTGCACTTGCCAAAATAAACATGCATGCATGCATCATGTTTTCTCAGCAAGAACTAAGAACGTGTTTGCAGATATGCTATACCTATAGCAATAGCCGTTGGTGTTGGACTTTGGTATACGAAGAAGAATGCAGAGCTTGTTGAGAGGAGGAAGGCAGAGCTTGCTGAGAGGGCTTCCCGCCCGTCGCAGATTGATTGGGTTGAAGCAGGAGTTGTAACTCGTGCCGTGAGGAATCAAAAGAACTGCGGTAAGTGTCTTGAGCTTATTCTCTGCTACTAGTGTCATGAGCTTATTCTCTGCTACTAGACTCTATGTAGCCGGTGTTTCAAAACTGTATATTATTTTTGATAAGGAGGATAGACCCTCGGCCTTTGCATCTGGACGAATAGCATGCAACCATTTTATTAGTTATTCACAAAGATCATACAAAGCAATACAACAGTTAGCCTGAAGACACCATCTAGGCAACATCTGTTGCTACTCCTATCCCCTTGATGAAGGTGCGCCGAATATCCAGGCCGAATACCAAACGGACATCGCACCAAACCCTAACATCTATAGTCAGATGCGCCAGCCCAGCCACCAAACTATATTGTTAGTGTATCATAGTTGATCTCTAGTTGCGTATAGATTAGTTATGCATTTATACTGCTTCCTGTATATGGTGGAAGCTGACCTATCTTGTATAAATCTATATCCAACCAAGCCAGCAAGGATCACTTAGGAAAAATCTCCACAAACTTAACGTGTGTATTTGTTGCAGGCAGCTGTTGGGCCATGGCAGTTGCAGCCTCGGTCGAGGCAGTTCATTACCTTAAGACCTTCCAATCAATCGCTTTATCAGTTCAAGAGCTCGTCGACTGCAACCTAGAGAACCATGGGTGTAATGGTGGTGACTATTTGTATGCTTTCCGTTATGTACGGAAAAACGGACTATTGGCAGAATCTTCCTACCCATACAAGGCCCGGAAGAGTATGTGTCGCAAATTGGACAAAAAGGCAGCGGCAAGGATATCAGGCTTCCGGTATATCCGCCCAACCGAGGATGATCTGGAGAAAGCGGTAACGAAGCGGCCCGTGATCGTCACTGTGCAAGGCGATCCTTTGCAGGAATACACAGGAGGCATCATGGACTGTAAATTTGATAGGAGGCTTACCGGCTGGCATGCTGTCCTGGTCGTCGGTTATGGCACGGACTCCTATGGTGTCAAGTACTGGCGCATCAAGAATTCATGGGGGAAACACTGGGGCGAGGGGGGATATGCGAGGATCCGAAGACACGTTGCCGACAGGCGAGGTGTGTTGGGCATTTTCATGTTTGAACCAGTATATCCCGTGCTGACGACCTAAATGACCTCTTTTGATTGGATCGATCTTAAACATGTGATACTGTATTTTTTGTACAGTTTGATACTGTTTTTATTTTTCTACTTTTTTGACGAATTGCATGCAAGTGCTTTCATTTGCGTTGTGACTTTGCTTTCTCATCTTTATCTATTTATTTCTACCCAATTACTTAAAAGTTCAGCTGCACGATTTAGTTGGTGTGAGCGCACGCACTACGGACAAAATCCCCATCGTACGTACGTCGCTAGGAAAAACACATTATCTCCCCCGAAAAGAACGCCTTTCCTAATTCCCCTTTCGTCGTATTTACACGGTGGTGACGAAGAACCAGCCGCCGTCGGTGGCATAGCCCGGGAGGTCGGGAAGGCGACGGACGGGAGGAACGAGGAGTGCCCCTGCGCAAGGATGTGTTAAGCTAAACACGGATGGGTCAATTTCCAATGGGTCTGGTGGAGCAGGCATGATTCTTGGGCATCATAATTGGGCCGTCATATTCAGTTCCTGCAGGCAAATCTTCACATGTGTGACACACTAGAAGCAGAAATATTGGCACTCAAGGAAGGCATATCCTTAGCATTACAATGGAATGACTTGCTGATTGATATTGAATCTGATTGCTTGGAAGCGGTATTGATGGTGAAGAGTAGACAAAGCAACATGTCAAAATATGCTTTTTTATTAGAGAGATCAAACGGAGTATGGGGGGATGTAATACTTGTATTGCTCATATTCGCCGTAGTGGCAAGTCATTTCATGACTAACTTTGGTAGGTTGCAGTGTCTGACAACTGTCTGGCTGGGCTCTAGTCCAGAGAAGGTCCTGAACATTGTTCAACGAGAATGTATTTCGTAATCTTTGAGTAATGCAAGTGTTATCTCGCAAAAAAAGTAGTCATCAAACTTAAAAGTTTCAAACATAGTAATCACATAATTTTGAAATGTTCCTGATGTATACGAGAGATGTAAAAAATATGTATGGAAACATGGACGTGTCTTGAATAAAAAAGAAAGAAAATGAAGAAAGATGATCAAAATAAGAAGCATAAGAAAGAAACAAAAAAATCCGCAAATGAAAACAAAATAGAAAACTGAAAAAAAACCCTTCAGGAAAGCAAGAAAAACAAACAAAATTAATGAAAAGAAAGGAAGCACAAAAACCTGTAGAAAATAAAAAATAGGAAAGAATGGAAAAAAACCCGTAAAACATAGAAATGAATAAAAGAAAACCAAAGAAACAATGATAGAAATAAAAGAAGAAATGAGTAAAAGCTGAACTACAATGATGAAAATGGTGAAAAAAGGGAAAAAAACAAGAAAGTGTGAAGAAACAGAGAAAATTAGAAAGAAAAAGAATAAAAAATAGAAGAAAACCGGAGCCGAACCAGCGAACCATAGTGATCGAGCGACAAGAGGCCAGTGACCGAAAAGGAAAACGAAACTGGGCCAGCCTAGAAACTACGAAAAGAGGGAAACCCTTCACGCGAGAGCTGCTTCCATCTCGCGAAAAGCGAGATATAGCTCTCGGGGGCTGTGACCTTCTCCGTGCGCCTGAGCGCCCCGAAACAGATTGGCGCCCATGTGCGATGTATCGAGCCTCGTCCCATTAGGTACCAATTTCGCTCACTCGCTCGGTCGCCCGAATAGATTGACGGTCTCTGTTTACTCTCACTGGCTCAGTGTTGGCCGTTGTCTGTTCCTTCCATACGTACTAGTTTAGCAAATAAATATTATTAAACTATTTTTATATAAAACTGTTTTATATAATATTCTGAAAATTTTAAAAAATCATGAACTCAAAAGGTGTTCATGGACTTAAAATATAAATTTTTAAATTTATTTTTTTATTGAATTTGGAAGGAAATCATATATTTCTAAGAATAGCAGATTTGCAAAAAGTCCATGAATTCAAAATTTTCATCTATTTGAAAAACTTTGTTTGAATAAATATATTTTTAATTCAAATTATGTACAGAGATTGTAAAAAACATTCACGGATTTAAGACATTTTCATGAAATTACAAAAAGTTCACTAATTTGAAAATTGTTCATGATGTCCAAAACGTTCATGAAATTTTAAAAATGGGAAAAATAGAAAAAATAAAACTGAACAAAGCCCGTCTAGGAAAAAAATCCACACCAGGGAAACAATAGTATGGAACCTATCGTAGGCGCTGCCTAGCCATTTATCTGTGTTTGGATTTAGTTGGTTGAGTAGATTTGTGTTTTTGGAAGTACTTTGTTGAGTACTTGAGTAGATAGGTACATTGGTCACGGCGATGATTTGCATGGTTATAGATTGGCCCAGCACAACACATGCATTGCCTTTTAACACATTTATGTAGCTTACATGTGCATCACATATGCCATAAACAACAAGTTTTTTAGATTACAAAACAAGTAATCTTTTTGTAAAGTAACATAAGACGTTTTAGATCACTAACACCATAAACCTTTTTTAGGCTAACGTAATAATCAATAACGTGCACAGAGAGTAGTCTATTGGGTCGTCCCATAGTACCGTTTTCAACCAATTGTTTTTGTTCTTTTGCCTTTTTTTCATTCCCTTTGTTTTTGAGTCTTTTTCTATTTATTTTTATTTTTTATTTTTAAAACCAATTTTTCATTTTCGAACATTTTACATTCCCCCTGGAACTGTATGTTTTTTTATTATCCAAACCATTTTCCTAAGATTGTCTTAAAAAAATTAATAAATAAAATGACTGAACCTAGGTGGGTGGCTTACGATGCAAGTTTGCCACACAACATGCATGACACGAAGAAGGGAAGCCAAATCCATATACGTGACACGAGGATGGCGAGGAGACGGGTGGGGCATGGAGAACACATACGAGAGGGCATGGAGTACCGTCGATCAATTGAATGAGTCTAAAAAAACATAGGGCGAATTGCAGTGGGAAAAAGATAACAATGTCATTACATATTTTGTAAGAGGTAACACAGAATGAGTTGGATGATGGGTGGGGAGGGAAGGAAGAAATGTGATAAACGATCATGGACAGGTTGTAAAAAAACAATCATGGCTAGAGTTCGGTGTTTAATTAGTTTTGATTTGCATGCTGAGGAAAGTGAAAGGGAGGTGAGATGAATTACCATGAACACCAAGTCCCATTTAATAGTAAAAATATTTGTAATTATTTTGATCAAATTAATTATATATGATATTTGTTAGTTGCTCATAAATTAGTTGATTTTTCTGTCACATCTCCCTTGTTGTCGGTAGCCCTTCACCACATCAAACTTCCTTACACACTGCCGGTCAAACTGCCTCCCCGGCTAGTCATGGTCGACATCGCATCCGCTCACCTTCCCGCCCTGGCATCCCTCTAACCCTCCCTCATTCTCTAGCGTCTGCAACCCTCCATGCCGCACAAAATCCGCACCATCAGCTTTCTGTCCCGCCTCCGTTGGTGATGGCAGGGCCAGTCCCATCCGCCCCTTCTTCGGCACGGTTCTGGTTTGATCTCGCCAAGGACACCATGTCGCCCCCATCGTTGCCTCAATGCACCGCCTTCTTCTTCTCAGGAACTGATTAACATCGAGAATCAATTTCAGGCGACTCACAAATAGCAAACGTGAAAATTATTTTTGTAACAATTCATAAATTGATAAGAAAGTGCCAGAGAGTAGGGTATATATATTTATAAATTTTGAAAGTGGCCATTGGCAAACTCAACCAATCGATAAAACGTTTATTCGCTGTAGGAGTGTAGTTGCTAGCTGCCTGCTGCCACAAGAGGATCACTTAGGAAAAATCTCCACAAACTTAACGTGTGTATTTGTTGCAGGCAGCTGTTGGGCCATGGCAGTTGCAGCCTCGGTCGAGGCAGTTCATTACCTTAAGACCTTCCAATCAATCGCTTTATCAGTTCAAGAGCTCGTCGACTGCAACATAGAGAGCCATGGGTGTAATGGTGGTGACTATTTATATGCTTTCCGTTATGTACGAAAAAACGGACTATTGGCAGAATCTTCCTACCCATGCAAGGCCCTGAAGAGTATATGTCGCAAATTGGACAAAAAGGCAGCGTCCATTAGGTAGCAATTTCAATCATTCGCCTGCTCACACAAATAGATTGACGCTCGGTGGTTGTTTTTGCTCACCCACTCAGCATTGGCTATTGACTGTTCGCTCCATCCGTACTAATTCAGGAGATAAAAAGTCAATATTTTTAGATTAACTTTTTGTATAATCAAATTTTAAACAAAATACTCGATTTTTTTCTTCTTAAAATCATGATTTTTTTAAAAGTATTCATGGATTTAAATCAAAGATCGTGAATTTCAAGTTTTTCATTGAATTTGAAAAAAAGTTCATTGATTCAAAAAACATGATGCATTTATAAAAAAATGTTTGAAAAACTATTGTTGCCTCAAATTATGTTCATATGTTAAAAAACAGTTCACAAATTTGAAAAATCATGGATTTAAAAAATAACTCGAGAAATCATAAAAATTTACGTTATTTGAAGAATGTTCATGATTTTCAAAATTTTCATGAAATCTGGAAACAGAAATGAAAAAAAATAAAAATGAAAACCCAACAAAACCAGTCCTAGAAAAAAAAAATCCACCCCCAGGAAAAGCTCTATATAGGCATTTATCTGTGTAGGTGATGCAGAGGCATTTATCTGTGTTTCGCGCTGTAAGTGCAAAATAGGATTTGTCCTATCGGTTGTACCGAACAACAACTACGGTTTACTTGGTTGAGTAGATTTGTTTCTTGAGAAGTATTTGGTCGAGTACTTGAGTAGATAGCAACAATGGTCACGGCGATGACTTGCATGTTTACTTGGGCCAGCACAACACAAGCATTGCTTTTTAACACATGCATGTAGCTTAAATGTGAGCACATACGTCATAAAGAACAAGTTACTGATAAGACATTTTAGATCACTAAAGTTATAATCCTTTTTTAGGCTAATGAAACAATTAATGACACGGACAGAGAGTAGTCTATTGGGCCGTCCCATAGTACGGTTTTCAACCAATTGTTTTTGTTCTTTTGTTTTTCTATTTTTTCATTCCATTTATTTATTGAGTTTTTTCAGATTGTTTTATTTTTGTTTCTCCCAAATTTTCCCATTTTTTTAGTTTTCTTATTTACTTTTTATTTATTGTATCCACATATTATATTTTTCTTCTATTCTAAAAACATCTGAATTTTCCAACTAAAATTTTATTTATTTATTTATTTATTCTCTAGATTTTCTATTTTTCTTATATTTTATTATTCAAAATTGAAATATTTTCAAACATCTGAATATAATTTCTATACGTGTATTTTTCATTTATTTTAATTCACATATCTGTTTTTTCAAGTATCAATATGTTGAAAAATACATAAAAAAATTACACATCAATAAAATTAATCATGATTTTCTTTAAAATATGCGATGGACTTATATATTGTTTTTCCTATAATGCATAAACTTTTATTACAATATGAAAAACCTTTTAGTACATGAATATAATCTTTTGTTTACCTGACTAATTCTAGTGTGCAATGAACATGTTTATTTCCATGTATATTGAAAAAAAATCTCGTCTGTCTACATTTTATATTTTCACATGATTTGTTTTTTGAAACCAAATTTTCATTTGCTGATATTTTCCATTTTCTCATGCAAATATATGTTTATTATTATCCAAACCGGTTTTTCCAATATTTTCAAACAAAATGACTGAAACTAGGTGGTGGCTTAGGATGCAAGTTTGCCACACAACAGGCATCTCATAGTTTGTACTCCCCGCGTTCCTGTTTACTATGCATATCATCTCTTAGAAGTTAAAATTAGAAACTTTGACCAAGTTCGAATTAAAAATTATCAAAAATTACTATACCAAATAAATATAATATGAAAATATATTCTATGATGAATCTAATGATACTGTATTTGCATTATGAATGTTTATAGTTTTTTGTATAAACATGGTCAAACTTCAAAGACTTTGACTTCCGACAAATCTAATGCGCGGAGTAAAAAGGACTAGACAGTGTCACATGTTGGGTATGGCGTGGACTTTTTTTTGCCTCGCGCGCAAAATACTTTGCCCACTTTAATGGACACGACTTTGCCTGACGTGCCGACTCATGAGGTAAATTATTTTGGCCAAAGGAAAAATAGAATTGAAAATAGAAACCTCGCCTGTCAACTTACCTGGTGCATGCAACCTATTTGATGGAATGGGGCCCCCACGCCGGATAACCCGGTGTAGTACAATGATCTCATGGAGAAGCTGATCAATAAGGTTGGCCAAGGGAATGGTGCTGAAGAGACTCAAGGCCCAAGACACTCACGACGATGATACAAAAGGCTATGAGAGTGTTGACATCGACGGACCAGAGCATACACGGGTAATGAGGAAAAGTTGCTTTGTGAGGCTTGGATGGCAATTAGACAAGATCCCAAAATCGGTGCTGAGCAAAAATGATCAACATTTTGGAAGAGGGTCCATGACTAGGTCCATGAATATAAGAAGTTTGCATCCAACAAATTTCATAGTAACCACGGTGACTTGTTACGTCAAAAGAGGTGGAGCTTCATCCAATTGGAGCGCGTTGCACATAATGTGTTCCAGCATGCCAGTAAAACCCAGGATTACTAGCTAATTAAAAATAGAGCAAGCAGCTAGTAAGTACTAGTCGATCGAGTCGTCCTCGAGTTGTGCTGATTTACTAATTAATCAGCAAGGCGGTTACAGTAGTCGTGGAAAACCTTAGCAAGACTGAGAGAGGGGCAATCGGTCTGTGTAGGCTAATCAAGTCGATGTATGTACCAATGTAACCGAGCCTGCTAAGGTTTTCCATGCCATCTGTAGTAAGGTCATGCATGTACATTGCATGGTACATAGGCACTTCACCTCCAGCATGTATGTCTTCAGTGTATATGCACTTGCGATCGATGGATGGGAACTTGTCTGCGTCGACGGAGAGGCACCTGCTGACGCCCAGGAATAGCGCGCGGCTATCGATGCTGTCCAGTGGTTCCAGGACCTTGCGATCAACGTCGGCCCTGTAAACTTGAGCGGCGCGGCGGGCATGTGAATACGACGGTAGGCTGACCACCAACAGCTCCCCGTCCGACTCAACGAGGTACACATGGGCATACAGGTCCATCTTGCCTACCAGCTCGCCGTAACCGAAGGATGGAAGCTCCACTTCAACAATCCTGAACACGCACCCCTCGGAGTCGGCCACGTACACATGGCCGGCGTGGGCGAGCATGCTACGGATGTGGAATGCCTCGCGGCCCTCAGAATATTGGGGGAACTTCACCGCTCGTAGTTCGTTTGCGGGATCGGCGACGAAGTAGACGGTGTGGGGCACGAAGTAGTAGTCTTCGTCGTCCTCCTCATTGTCACCGTCGTGGCCGGCGTCCTCACTGTCACCGTCCTGCTCCTCTTCGTCCTGGTACGGTGTGCGGAGCACCGAGCCTGTGAAGGGCTCAAGGACGCAGATGGTGCGCGGGGATTTTTTCTCCTTGAGGATGAGGAGGCCGTCGGAGCCTTCAAGCAGCTGGTGGTCGTCGAGCATGGGTACGCGGCGGCGGAGGAAGCGTCCTGTGGAGACGTTGACGAAGAGGCGGCGGCCGTCGGCGGCTTCCTGGAACTGCTTCTCGTGGAGCATGACCCAGTTCCGGGGGCGGAACCGAGGGTCGGCGCCGACGCCGAGCGGACGTGGCTTGGCCAGCGCGGAGCGCCAGCCGTGGCACACGGCGCGCATGCCCATGTAGTAGTCGATGTCGCCGGCGTCCAGGAGGTCGTCGCCGAGGCGCCGGAGGAGGTCTGAGGGAAGCAACGACCAGTCGACTGCCATGGCAGATCGGTAGGATGGTGTATTTCGGAGACTATCGGTGGCTGGTAGGTAGTGTGGCTGCCAGTGGCCGGGCAGTATATGTACTGGACAGGAGGGGACGAAGGCGTGCGAGGAGCACCGTGTTGGTAGAGGGGTCGATGGCCGGCGCTTCGTTCACCACCGGGCGGCGCCACCGTCCGTTTAATGGACTCGGAAGACGAGAAGAGAGGGAGCGCAGCATGCAGCTTAATGGGCTCGGAAGTCAGAGGAAGTTTTTTTTTTAGAACGAAGGCTCAAGCTCAAGCCCGGCTTTGAATTAACAAAGCCATAAACGGGCCAGGATTACATCAGCCGCCAACTTACAAAGACAAAACAAAGAAACAGCTAAAATCAGAATGTTGTGCAAGCAGCTAAAAGGCATCCTACCATCTACAAGCAACGATGAAGAAATTAAAGGACAAGACCAGCTTGAAGACAATGGAGCCCTCCACCAAGTGCAATCCATCCCGTCGAGACACCAGCACGCCTTGCAGAGATCCAACTAGCATGTAAGGTAACGCTGACAGCTCCATAGACTCCGACCGAACCGTTGACAACATCCTACATCTCCGAAGGGGCTCCCTAGCCTCTTGCCTGGCACGAGGCGCCGATCCGTCAGACGATGCAAACGCTCTCCCAAGAGCAAAGATGTGCAACCGACGCCGTTGCCGCCCGGAAAGCCTGACCAGGGCACCACCAACTCGCGTCGCCGAGCTCCACAAAGACAAACATGGCACTGGGGGGGGACCAACACTCAAGGAGAAGCAAAATGCACAGTGAGGCTGCTGATGACAGAGCAACAATGGTGGGAAGCCACTGAGCTTGGAGAAGAACCTCCAAGGCACCACCAACACCAACCATGTCGCCGCCGGACGCCCACCAACCAAACCGAACTTGCCACCACCCCATGCTCAACCGAAGGCGGCACCTCCATGAAGGTGACGGCGCCGCGAGCGTCGCTGCCGCCCAATCCAGAGGGATTTGGGTTTTCACCCCGGTGCACGAGCAGGGGAGAGAAGCAGAGGGGGGGGGGGGGGGGGAAGGGGTCACCTTGACGGCGCCCTCAGGCGTCGCCGTCGTCGTGGCCGGCATAGCCAACCGTGGATTTCTCCGGGCCCCCCATCACCCCCACCCCTACCACAGACGCGGCGCCGGCGACCTGGACCAGCCGGAAACCAGATCTGACAGGGGCCGAAAGGATTGGGGACGAAGGCGTCAGATCCGGGGCGGGCTCCCCCGCGGCCACCGCGCCCCACAGCCACCACCCGCCGCTGCCTTGCCACTCGCGTGGCCAAGGGGGACGGCCAGCACCAGCGACGCCGCGAGCTGAAGACGACGACGCACCACCACCCGAGGCCGCCGCCCCGGCTACAGAGCCCCTGCGCGAAACAGGCGGACAGATCCTCGCCACCACCCTCCTCAGCGGACACGCGGCTTTCCGACGACCCCCTCCGGTGGAGGCGAGGGAGAGGAGAAGGGGGAGGGGGCCCGGCGGTGGCTAGGGTTAGCGCCGCCCGAGTCGCCCCTGCGGGAGCGACGTGGGGGCCAAGGGAACCTTTAGATAGATATGCTCTCCCTCTCCATACCACCCATGCTCAACCGAAGGCGGCACCTCCATGAAGGTGACGGCGCCGCAAGCGTTGCTGCCGCCCAATCCAGAGGGATTTGGGTTTTCACCCCGGTGCACGAGCAGGGGAGAGAAGCAGAGGGGGGGAAAGGGGTCACCTTGACAGCGCCTACAAGTAGGAGACGACGCCCTCAGGCGTCGCCGTCGTCGTGGCCAGCATAGCCAACCGTGGATTTCTCCGGGCCCCCCCATCACCCCCAGGGGGCGAGGGAGAGCATATCTATCTAAAGGTTCCCTTGGCCCCCGCGTCGCTCCCGCAGGGGCGACTCGGGCAGCGCTAACCCTAGCCGCCGCAGGCCCCCCTCCCTCTTCTCCTCTCCCTCGCCACCACCGGAGGGGGTCGCCGGGAAGCCGCACGTCCGCCGGGGAGGGTGGTGGCGAGGATCTGTCTGCCTGTTTCACGCAGGGGGTCTGTAGCCGGGCGACAACCTCGAGTGGTGGTGCATCGTCGTCTTCAGCTCGCGGCGTCGCTGGTGCTGGCCGTCCCCCTTGGCCACGCGGGTGGCAAGGCAGCGAGGGGTGGTGGCTGCGGGGCACGATGGCCGTGGGGGCGCCCGCCACGGATCTGACGCCTTCTTCCCCAATCCTTTCGGCCCCTGTCAAATCTGGTTTCCGGCTGGTCCAGGTCGCCAGCGCCGCGTCTAAGGAAGTTGACCTTTTGCATGCATGACCGCCGCTTGCACCAATGCATGCCAACCTCTGGCTGTTTACTGGACTCGGGAAACCACAAGAAAAAAGTGCATGCATCCAATTTCATACTCCCTCCTTTTTTGGTTTATAAAGATTTTTTTCGATTTATATGACTCATCTTATTTCCATGTATGATTTTCAGATGCACGCGTACGTACGTACTCGCAGCTTCAACACGTCTATTTGCATGTATGTTTCTCACACTAGTAGAAAAAGGGTCATTTACCCCGGTTCATAAGGCCCATCTGTCCCGGTTGGGGAACCGGGACTAAAGAGTCGTTACTAATGCCCTAGGCCTTTATTCCTGGTTCTTATATACTAACGGGGACAGATGGGCCTCCACGTGGCCGGTGCTGTGAGCCCAGGCAGGAGACCCTTTAGTCCCAGTTGGTGGCACCAACCGAGACCAATAGGCATCCACGCGTCAGCTGTTCAGGGGTTAGGGTTTTTTTTCTCAAGGGGGGGGGGGGATTTGGGGGTTTTGTATGGTTAATTAAGGTGTTTCATATATTGTGTTAGGTAGCTAATTAATTAATAGAGAGAAGTGTCCTCTCTTTTCTCCGTGCTTGGTCGACACTACGTACGATACGTATAGAGAGGCCCTCGACACGCTAGCTAGTAAGAAAATGAAGGAAACCATTAAGTACAGAAGTTCGACGGGTCTCATAGGAGGAGAACGATGGGCTCGTCCTCTCTTTCCTTCCGGAGGAAATCGATAGCGCCTTACACGATATGAAAACGGGCACGGCGTCCGGTCCCGATGGGTGGCCGGTGGAATTTTTCAAAAAATTCTGGCCTATGCTCAAACACCTTTTCTACGACATCGTGAACGGCTTCGCGTTAGGTACCGTCGACCTGTCCAGACTAAACTATGGGGCTATCAGTCTGATTCCCAAGGTTAAAGGGGCCGACGACATAAAGCTTTTTCGGCCTATCACTCTGATAAATGTCCCTTTCAAGATCTATGCAAAAGCTTATGCCTCCCGCTTGGCGCCCGTGGCTCAACGGGTGATTAGCCCTAGTCAAACCGGTTTCCTCAAGCAGCGTAACATCCTTGAAGGGCCTTTAGCGCTGCTCGAAATCGTACGTGAGCTAAAACGTACCAAGTCTAGAGGCGTTCTCCTTAAGTTAGATTTCGAGAAGGCATACGATCGCGTGAACTCGGAGTTCGTGCGTGAGGTACTCATCAAAAAGGGTTTTGATGTGGGTTTTGTCCATCGTATCATGCACCTCGTGATTAGTGGACACATGGCAGTAGTCTTTGTTATTTCAAGGTCAACATTGTCTGTGTCATCATAATCATAATAATAATCATAGTTCATGACTTCATCACCTCGGTCGTCCTGATCGAATATCTTATCATCACCCTCCCCGGTATTGTTCAGATATTGGGAGGCGTCATATGCTTCATTCAGATCATCTGGCCTAGTAGGGCTGCGTATGATCTCGAACATGGCCTCTTCTCCCTCTCTGCCGGTATTGTCCGCCATATCTTTTATTTAACACTAATCCAGAAGAAATATAAAACAATTTAGTATTCAAATTACAATGCATGGATGCAATCAATAAGGAAAAACTAAATCATATCGTACATAATATGCATCGTCTCGAATAATATATAATCTCGAATACATCGTCTCGAATAATATATAATCTCGAATACATCGTCTCGAATAATATATAATCTCGAATACATCACTGGCTAGGTAGCTAATGAAGATCGAATACTACAGAAGAATCTAGGCCACTAGCGGTTCCTGGGGCGCGGGCGGTGGACACCCAAAGACAAGGAACCATCACAGGATCATATATCCGGTCATCTACCCAAAGAACTTGCCAGGTATTGGAAAACCTGACGTCCATAGCAGCCATGTAGCGATGGACGTGCTCGTCCTCCTCCCTGACACGACGACACGCCACCTCCGGCGGGGCCGGCTCCCTCTGCACCGAATGTGGCCCACGCGAACGCCACCAAAGGAGATCAGGGTCGACGACGGGACCCGAGGCCGGGTTCCTCACCAAGCGGCGCGCCCCTCCAGGTAGCACCTCCCAGTGCCAGCCCGACGGAGCCCAGTCCCGGACATGGGTCAGCCAGACGTCGTGGCGAACGGGTCGATGGCGAGGATGCGGGCCGGGCATCGTCGAGAACAAATACTATATGCCCGCAAAAAGTAACATTTTTTAATGATTGGATTGTGATAACTAAAATTCTATATGCAAATTCTAACAATTTGACATTAATCTAATTCATCTAGCTAAAACTAACTCTAAAATTTCTAACATTTCTATATATATAACTAACATTTCTAATATTTCTATAACTAAAAAACAGAAAAATTGCTAAAATTTCTATAAATATTTCTATAACTAAAAAACAGGAAAAAATTATAACATTTCTATATAACTAACATTTCTAATATTTCTATAACTAAAAAACAGAAAAATTGCTAACATTTCTATAACAATGTGTGTGTGTGTGGACATGGCGGCCGGGGCAGGAGCTCACCGGCGAGGCGCGGCAACGGGGGGCGACGACGGGGACGGAGGCGAGCGGTGACGACGGGGATGGGGACGTGGCGGCGACGACGGGGACGGGGACGGGCCGGGCGGGGATGATGGGAGGACGGGGCGAGGCGTGGCAACGGGGCGGGGCGGGGCGTGACGACGGGGACGACGACGGGGACGGGGATGGCGACGAACGACGATGGGGACGACGACGAGGACGGCGGCGGGGGCGGTGACGAGGGGCGGCGGTGTCGGGGCAGAGGAGAAAGAAGCAGAGGGAGAGATGAGAAACTAATTTTTTTGAAGTGTTTTCTTATATAGAAGGCACCTTTAGTACCGGTTGGAGCCACCAATCGATACTAAAGGTTTGTTTTGGCCAGGCGAAGCGGTGGGAACCGCACCTTTTTAGTACCGGGTGGTGGCTCCAACCGGTACTACCCCCCCCCCCCTTTAGTACTGGGTGGTGGCTCCAGCCGGTACTAAAGACCCTCCCCCTTTAGGTGCGGTGCGTCATGTTTAGTCCCACCTCGCTAGCCGAGGGGCGTCCGCACTGGTTTATAAGCCCCAGTGCGGTAGCTCTCTCGAGCTCCTCTCCAAAGCAGGCCTATTGGGCCTAAATGTTCTATGTTGCCATGTGGGCCTACTGGGCCTTTGCGGGCCTGCATCCTGGCCCAACAACAGGTTGGGTTTCTAGTCGTATGCAGGCCGCTGTGGTGCAGTAGGCGGCCTTTTTATTTTCTTATTTCTTGCTTTATTTTTTTATTTTATTTATTTTTGAGTTGTTTTTTGCGGTATTTAGAGTTTCTTTGTGAATATTTTTGCTTTAGGTACAAAAAATTACAAACTTTCTATTAGTGCCGGTAGTTTACAAATTTGAATAGTTTACATTTTGAATTATTTGAAATTTGTGTGAATCACTAGTTTGTGAATAACTTAACTTTGAAAATAGATTTTCCAGTGATTCTTTTTTCTTATGTTTCATATTAGTGTGTTTTATCATTATATTTAATTTGGTAATGCTTAGGTTATTTAAAAATGAAATGCCTTTGTAACCGATGCGTTTTCGTCCGAAACCTTGATACATCGAAAGAGATTGTCCATTTTGTACACGAAGTGCATCCAGTTTTTGCGGTAACCCTCTCTACTTTTTTGCACATGCTAAGTGGGTGAAATTATCATACCATGCCAACTTTCAACCTTTTCTGAGTTCATTTGAAATGCTTTTCAGTTTCAGGCTCATTTAGCTGAAAAAATTAGTAAATGCATGAAAGAATTTGTTTGCACATAAAATTTCTTCGTGTTCGAAATGCCAAAATACATAACTACCCTAACTATTATAGAGATTCCCTCCTGGGTGTGAAACACAGAAGAAAGTGATGATAGTGAAGCCGATCACATCTCAGATCTTTGGGTGTGAAACTTTTTCTTCGCGTGTGTCCCTTTGCCCCATAGCCATGGAAAATCTTCATCATTTAACTGGATGCTCGGATCAATATTCACTGTGAATGGAGCAATTTCATCAAACTTTTCATAATCTTCTGACATGTCTGTCTTGTCATCTACTCCCACGATGTTTTTCTTCCCAGAAAGAACTATGTGGCGCTTTGGCTCATCATATGATGCATTCGCTTCCTTACCTTTTCTTTTTATCGGCTTGGTAGACATATACTTCACATAGAAAACCTGTGCCACATCATTAGCTAGGACGAATGGTTCGTCTGCATACGCAAGATTGTTGAGATCCAATGTTGTCATTCCATACTGCGGGTCTTCCGTTACCCCGCCTCGTGTCATATTGACCCATTTGCACCGAAACAAAGGGACCTTCAAACCACGTCCATAGTCAAGTTCCCATATCTCCTCTATGTAACCATAATATGTTTCCTTTTCCGTCTTGGTTGTTGCATCAAAGCGGACACCAGTATTTTGGTTGGTGCTCTTCTTATCTTGGGCGATCGTGTAAAATGTATTACCATTTATCTCGTACCCTTTGAAAGTCATTATATTCGAAGATGGTAACTGGGACAGCGAGTACATGTCATCTTCAATAGAGGCGTCATGCATGGTATGTGTCCGCAACTAGCCGGCGAAACTCCTGGTTTGTTCACGTGTAATCCAGTCATCAGACCGCTCCGGGTGTTTGGAGCGTAGAAAATTCTTGTGTTCATCCATATACGGAGCCACCAAGGCAGAATTCTATAGAACTGTGTAGTGTGCTTCAGTGAGAGAATGCCCGTCCATACATATTTTTTGATTCCCTCCTAGCGTGCCTTTTCCATCCAGTCTGCCCTTATGCCGCAATTCAGGAACACCAGTCGGTTTAAGGTCAGGAATAAAGTCAATACAAAACTCAATGACCTCCTCATTTTCATGGCCCTTGGAGATGCTTCCTTCTGGCCTAGCACGGTTATGAACATATTTCTTTAAGACTCCCATGAACCTCTAAAAGGGGAACATATTGTGTAGAAATACAGGACCCAAAACATTAATCTCTTCGCATAGGTGAACTAGGACGTGCGTCATGATGTTGAAGAAGGATGGTGGGAACACCAACTCAAAACTGACAAGACATTGCACCAAATCATTCTCTAACCTTCTGAGAGATTGCATTGAGGAAAGCACATAGCTTCACAATGGCTAATCGAACGTTATCCGGTAGAAGCCCCCGCAATGCAACCGGAAGCAGTTGCGTCATAATCACGTGGCAGTCATGAGACTTTAGGTTCTGGAAATTTTTCTCTGCAATGTTTATTATTCCCTTTATATTTGACAAGAAGCCAGACGGTACCTTAATACTGAGAAGGCATTCAAAGAAGATTTCCTTCTCTTCTTTCGTAAGAGCGTAGCTGGCATGACCCTGATGTATGCCGTCTTTTCCATGCATACGTTGCTGGTCCTGTTGGGGAACGTAGTAATTTCAAAAAATTCCTACGCACACGCAAGATCATGGTGATGCATAGCAACGAGAGGGGAGAGTGTTGTCTACGTACCCTTGTAGACCGAAAGCGGAAGCATTAGCACAACGCGGTTGATGTAGTCGTACGTCTTCACGGCCCGACCGATCAAGTACCGAACGCACGGCACCTCCGAGTTCTGCACACGTTCAACTCGATGACGTCCCTCGAACTCCGATCCAGCAGAATATCGGGGAAGAGTTCTGTCAGCACGACGGCGTGGTGACGATCTTGATGTTCTACTGTCGCAGGGCTTCGCCTAAGCACCACTACAATATTATCGAGGACTATGGTGGAGGGGGGCACCGCACACGGCTAAGAGATCAATGATCAATTGTTGTGTCTATGGGGTGCCCCCTACCCCCGTATATAAAGGAGCAAGGGAGGGAGGCAGCCGACCTAGTAGGAGGGCGCGCAAAGGGGGGAGTCCTACTCCCACCGGGAGTAGGACTCCTCCTTCCCTTGGTGGAGTAGGAGAGAAGGAAAGAGGGGGAGAGGAACAAGGAAAAGTGGGCTGCACCCATTGTCCAATTCGGACCAGAGGTGGGGGGGCCTCCTTCCTTTTGGCCTCTCTCCTCTATTCCCGTATGGCCCAATTAGGCCCATATACTCCCCGGCGAATTCCCGTAACTCTCCGGTACTCCGAAAAATACCTGAATCACTCGGAACCTTTCTGATGTCCGAATATAGTCGTCCGATATATCGATCTCTATGTCTCGACCATTTCGAGACTCCTCGTCATGTCCCCGATCTCATCCGGGACTCCGAACTCCTTCGGTACATCAAAAATCATAAACTCATAATATAACTGTCATCAAAACCTTAAGCGTGCGGACCCTACGGGTTCGAGAACAATGTAGACATGACCGAGACACGTCTCCGGTCAATAACCAATAGTGGAACCTAGATGCTCATATTGGCTCCCACATATTCTACGAAGATCTTTATCGGCCAGACCACATAACAACATACGTTGTTCCCTTTGTCATCGGTATGTTACTTTCCCGAGATTCGATCGTCGGTATCTCAATACCTAGTTCAATCTCATTACCGGCAAGTCTCTTTACTCGTTCCGTAATACATCATCCTGCAACTAACTCATTAGTTGCAATGCTTGCAAGGCTTAAGTGATGTGCATTACCGAGAGGGCCCAAAGATACCTCTCCAACAATCGGAGTGATAAATCCTAATCTTGAAATACGCCAACCCAACAAGTACCTTCGGAGACACCTGTAGAGCACCTTTATAATCACCCAGTTACGTTGTGACGTTTGGTAGCACACAAAGTGTTCCTCCGGTAAATGGGAGTTGCATAATCTCATAGTCATAGGAACATGTATAAGCCATGGAGAAAGCAATAGCAACAAACAAAACGATCAAGTGCTATGCTAACGGAATGGTTCAAGTCAATCACATCATTGTCCTAATTATGTGATCCCGTTAATCAAATGACAACTCATGTGTATGGTTGGGAAACATAACCATCTTTGATCAACGAGCTAGTCAAGTAGAGGCATACTAGTGACACTCTGTTTGTCTATGTATTCACACATGTATTATGTTTCCGGTTAATACAATTCTAGCATGAATAATAAACATTTATCATGATATAAGGAAATAAATAATAACTTTATTATTGCCTCTAGGGCATATTTCCTTCAGTCTCCCACTTGCACTAGAGTCAATAATCTAGTTCACATCGCCATGTGATTTAATACCAATAGTTCACATCGCCATGTGATTAACACCCATAGTTCACATCGACATGTGACCAACACCCAAAGGGTTTACTAGAGTCAATAATCTAATTCACATCGCTATGTGATTAACACGCAAAGAGTACTAAGGTGTGATCATGCTTTTCTTGTGAGAGAAGTTTAGTCAACGGGTCTGCGACATTCAGATCCATAAGTATTTTGCAAATTTCTATGTCAACAATGCTCTGCACGGAGCTACTCTAGCTAATTGCTCCCACTTTCAATATGTATCCAGATTGAGATTTAGAGTCATCTGGATCAGTGTCAAAATTTGCATCGACGTAACCCTTTACGACGAACCTTTTTGTCACCTCCATAATCGAGAAACATATCCTTATTCCACTAAAGATAATTTTGACCACTCTCTAGTGATCTACTCCTAGATCATTATTGTACTCCCTTGCCAAACTCAGGGCAGGGTATACAATAGGTCTGGTACACAGCATGGCATACTTTATAGAACCTATGGCTGAGGCATAGGGAATGATTTTCATTTTATCTCTATCTTCTTCCGTGGTCGGGTTTTGAGTCTTACTCAACTTCACACCTTGTAACACAGGCAAGAACTCCTTCTTTGACTGTTCCATTTTGAACTACTTCAAAATCTTGTCAAGGTATGTACTCATTGAAAAACTTATCAAGTATCTTGATCTATCTCTATAGATCTTGATGCTCAATATGTAAGCAGCTTCACCGAGGTCTTTCTTTGAAAAACTCCTTTCAAACATTCCTTTATGCTTTGCAGAATAATTCTACATTATCTCCGATCAACAATATGTCATTCACATATACTTATCAGAAATGTTGTAGTGCTCCCACTCACTTTCTTGTAAATATAGGCTTCACCGCAAGTCTGTATAAAACTATATGCTTTGATCAACTTATCAAAGCGTATATTCCAACTCCGAGATGCTTGCACGAGTCCATAGATGGATCGCTGGATCTTACATATTTTGTTAGTACCTTTAGGGTTGACAAAACCTTCTGGTTGCATCATATACAACTCTTGTTTAATAAATCCATTAAGGAATGTAGTTTTGTTTATCCATTTGCCAGATTTCATAAAATGCGGCAATTGCAAACATGATTCGGACAGACTTAAGCATAGATACAAGTGAGAAACTCTCATCGTAGTCAACACCTTGAACTTGTTGAAAACCTTTTTGCGACAATTCTAGCTTTGTAGATAGTAACACTAATATCAGCGTCCGTCTTCCTCTTGAAGATCCATTTAATCTCAATGGCTCGCCGATCATTGGGCAAGTCAATCAAAGTCCATACTTTGTTCTCATACATGGATCTCATCTCAGATTTCATGGCCTCAAGCCATTTCGCGGAATCTGGGCTCATCATCGCTTCCTCATAGTTCGTAGGCTCGTCATGGTCAAGTAACATGACCTCTAGAATAGGATTACCGTACCACTCTGGTGCGAATCTCACTCTGGTTTACCTACGAGGTTTCGGTAGTAACTTGATCTGAAGTTACATGATCATCATCATTAGCTTCCTCACTAATTGGTGTAGTAGTCTCAGGAACAGATTTCTATGATGAACTACTTCCCAATAAGGGAGCAGGTACAGTTACCTCATCAAGTTCTACTTTCCTCCCACTCACTTCTTTCGAGAGAAACTCCTTCTCTAGTAAGGATCCATTCTCAGCAATGAATATCTTGCCTTCGGATCTGTGATAGAAGGTGTACCCAACATTTTCTTTTGGGTATCCTATGAAGACGCACTTCTCCGATTTGGGTTTGAGCTTATCAGGTTGAAACGTTTTCACATAAGCAATGCAACCTCAAACTTTAAGAAACGACAGCTTAGGTTTCTTGCCAAACCATAGTTCATACGGTGTCGTCTCAACGGATTTAGATGGTGCCCTATTTAACGTGAATGTAGCTGTCTCTAATGCATAACCCCAAAACGATAGCGGTAAATCAGTAAGAGACGTCATAGATCGCACCATATCTAATAAAGTACGGTTACGACGTTCAGACACACCATTACACTGTGGTGTTCCAGGTGGCGTGAGTAGTGAAACTATTTCACAATGTTTTAACTGAAGGCCAAACTCGTAACTCAAATATTTTCCTTCTGCGATCATATCATAGAAACTTCTATTTTTGTTACGATGATTCTCCACTTCACTCTGAAATTCTTCGAACTTTTCAAATGTTTCAGATTTGTGTTTCATCAAGTAGATATACTCATATCTGCTCAAATCATCCGTGAAGATCAGAAAATAATGATACCTGCCGCGAGCCTCAATATTCACCGGACCACATACATTAGTATGTATGATATCCAACAAATCTGTTGCTTGCTCCATTGTTCCGGAGAACGGAGTCTTAGTCATCTTGCCCATGAGGCATGGTTCGCAAGCATCAATTGATTCATAATCAAGTGATTCCAAAAGCCCATCAGCATGGATTTTCTTCATGCATTTTACACCAATATGACCTAAACGGTAGTGCCACAAATAAGTTGCACTATCATTATTAACTTTGCATCTTTTGGTTTCAATATTATGAATATGTGTATCACTACGATCGAGATCCAACGAACCATTTTCATTGGGTGTGTAACCATATAAGGTTTTATTCATGTAAATAGAACAACAATTTATTCTCTTACTTAAATGAATAACCGTATTGCAATAAACATGATCAGATCATATTCATGCTCAACGCAAACACCAAATGACACTTATTTAGGTTCAACACTAATCCCGAAAGTATAGGGAGTGTGCGATGATGATCATATCAATCTTGGAACCACTTCCAACACACATCGTCACTTCACCCTTAACTAGTCTTTGTTCATTCTGCAACTCCCGTTTTGAGTTACTACTCTTAGCAACTGAACCAGTATCAAATACCGAGGGGTTGCTACGAACACTAGTAAAATACACATCAATAATATGTATATCAAATATACCTTTGTTCACTTTGCCATTCTTCTTATCCGCCAAATACTTTGGGTAGTTCTTCTTCCAATGACCAGTCACTTTGCAGTAGAAGCACTCAGTTTCAGGCTTCGGTCCAGACTTGGGTTTTTCACTTGAGCAGCAACTTGCTTGCCGTTCTTCTTGAAGTTCCCCTTTCTTCCCTTTGTCCCTTTACTTGAAACTAGTGGTTTTGTTTACCATCAACACTTGATGCTTTTCTTGATTTCTACCTTCATCGATTTAAGCATTGCGAAGAGCTTGGGAATCGTTTCTGTTATCCCTTGCATATTATAGTTCATCACGAAGTTCTACTAACTTGGTGATGGTGACTAGAGAATTCTGTCAATCACTATTTTATCTGGAAGATTAACTCCCACTTGATTCAAGCGATTGTAGTACCCAGACAATCTGATCACATGCTCACTGCTTGAGCTATTCTCCTCCATCTTTTAGCTATAGAACTTGTTGGAGACTTCATATCTGCCAACTCGGGTATTTGCTTGAAATATTAACTTCAACTCCTGGAACATCTCATATGTTCCATGACGTTAAAAACGCCTTTGAAGTCCCGATTCTAAGCCGCTAAGCATGGTGCACTAAACTATCAAGTAGTCATCATATTGAGCTAGCCAAACGTTCAGAACATCTGCATCTGCTCCTGCAATAGGTCTGTCACCTAGCGGTGCATCAAGGACATAATTCTTCTGTGCAGCAATGAGGATAATCCTCAGATCACGGATCCAATCCGCATCATTGCTACTAACATTTTTCAACTTAGTTTTCTCTAGGAACATATAAAAATTAAATGGGGAGCAACATCGCGAGCTATTGATCTACAACATAGATATGCTAATTAATACTACCAGGACTAAGTTCATGATAAATTAAAGTTCAATTAATCATATTACTTAAGAACTCCCACTTAGATAGACATCCCTCTAATCATCTAAGTGATCACGTGATCCAAATCAACTAAACCATAACCGATCATCACGTGAAATGGAATAGCTTTCAATGGTGAACATCATTATGTTGATCATATCTACTATATGATTCACGCTCGACCTTTCGGTCTTAGTGTTTCGAGGCCATATCTGCATATGCTAGGCTCGTCAAGTTTAACCTGAGTATTCTGCGTGTGCAAAACTGGCTTGCACCGTTATAGATGGACGTAGAGCTTATCACACCCGATCATCACGTGGTTTTTGGGCACGACGAACTTTGGCAACGGTGCATACTCAGGGAGAACACTTTTATCTTGAAATTTAGTGAGAGATCATCTTATAATGCTACCGTCAAACAAAGCAAGATAAGATGCATAAAAGATAAACATCACATGCAATCAATATAAGTGATATGATATGGCCATCATCATCTTGTGCTTGTGATCTCCATCTCCGAAGCACCGTCATGATCACCATCGTCACCGGCGCGACACCTTGATCACCATCGTAGCATCGTTGTCGTCTCGCCAATCTTATGCTTCCACGACTATCGCTACCGCTTAGTGATAAAGTAAAGCATTACATCGCAATTGCATTGCATACAATAAAGCGACAACCATATGGCTCCTGCCAGTTGCCGATAACTCAGTTACAAAAACATGATCATCTCATACAATAAAATTTAGCATCATGTCTTGACCATATCACATCACAACATGCCCTGCAAAAACAAGTTAGACGTCCTCTACTTTGATGTTGCAAGTTTTACGTGGCTGCTACGGGCTGAGCAAGAACCGTTCTTACCTACGCATCAAAACCACAATGATAGTTTGTCAAGTTGGTGCTGTTTTAACCTTCGCAAGGACCGGGCGTAGCCACACTCGGTTCAACTAAAGTTGGAGAAACTGACACCCGCCAGCCACCTGTGTGCAAAGCACATCGGTAGAACCAGTCTCGCGTAAGCGTACGCGTAATGTCGGTCCGGGCCGCTTCATCCAACAATACCGCCGAACCAAAGTGTGACATGCTGGTAAGCAGTATGACTTATATCGCCCACAAGTCACTTGTGTTCTACTCGTGCACAACATCAACGCATAAAACCTGGCTCGGATGCCACTGTTGGGGAACGTAGTAATTTCAAAAATTTCCTACGCACACGCAAGATCATGGTGATGCATAGAAACGAGAGGGGAGAGTGTTGTCTACGTACCCTTGTAGACCGAAAGTGGAAGCGTTAGCACAACGCGGTTGATGTAGTCGTACGTCTTCATGGCCCGACCGATCAAGTACCGAACGCACGGCACCTCCGAGTTCTGCACACGTTCAACTCGATGACGTCCCACGAACTCCGATCCAGCAGAATGTCGGGGAAGAGTTCTGTCAGCACGACGGCGTGGTGACGATCTTGATGTTCTACTATCACAGGGCTTCGCCTAAGCACCACTACAACATTATCGAGGACTATGGTGGAGGGGGGCACTGCACACGGCTAAGAGATCAATGATCAACTGTTGTGTCTATGGGGTGCCCCCCTGCCCCTGTATATAAAGGAGCAAGGGAGGGAGGCGGCCGGCCTAGGAGGAGGGCGGGCCAAGGGGGGAGAGGAACAAGGAAAAGTGGGTTGCACCCCTTGTCCAATTCGGACCAGAGGGCGGGCGTGCGCCTCCTTCCTTTTGGCCACTCTCCTCTATTCCCGTATGGCCCCACAAGGGCCATATACTCCCCGGCGAATTCCCGTAACTCTCCGGTACTCCGAAAAATACCCGAATCACTCGGAACCTTTCCGATGTCCGAATATAGTCGTCCAATATATCGACCTTTACGTCTAGACCATTTTGAGACTCCTCGTCATGTCCCCGATCTCATCCGGGACTCCGAACTCCTTCGGTACATCAAAACTCATAAACTCATAATATAACTGTCATCGAAACCTTAAGCGTGTGGACCCTACGGGTTCGAGAACAATGTAGACATGACCGAGACACGTCTCCGGTCAATAACCAATAGCGGAACCTGGATGCTCTTATTGGCTCCCACATATTCTACGAAGATCTTTATCGGTCGGACCGCATAACAACATACGTTGTTCCCTTTGTCATCGGTATGTTACTTGCCTGAGATTCGATCGTGGGTATCTCAATACCTAGTTCAATCTCGTTACCGGCAAGTCTCTTTACTCGTTCCGTAATACATCATCCTGCAACTAACTCATTAGTTGCAATGCTTGCAAGGCTTAAGTGATGTGCATTACCGAGAGGGCCCAGAGATACCTCTCCGACAATCGGAGTGACAAATCCTAATCTCGAAATACACCAACCCAACAAGTACCTTCGGAGACACCTATAGAGCACCTTTACAATCACCCAGTTACTTTGTGACGTTTGGTAGCACACAAAGTGTTCCTCCGGTAAATGGGAGTTGCATAATATCATAGTCATAGGAACATGTATAAGTCATGAAGAAAGCAATAGCAACAAACTAAACGATCAAGTGCTATGCTAACAGAATGGGTCAAGTCAATCACATCATTCTCCTAATGATGTGATCCCGTTAATCAAATGACAACTCATGTCTATGGTTAGGAAACATAATCATCTTTGATCAACGAGCTAGTCAAGTAGAGGCATACTAGTGACACTCTGTTTGTCTATGTATTCACACATGTATTATGTTTCCGGTTAATACAATTCTAGCATGAATAATAAACATTTATCATGATATAAGGAAATAAATAATAACTTTATTATTGCCTCTAGGGCATATTTCCTTCAGGTCCTCCCGTGCCTCAGGTGTATCTTTTGTCTTCCCATACATGCCCAAGAAGCCAGGCAGGGTCACGCAAAGATTCTTCTTCATATGCATCATGTCGATTGCAGAGCGGACCTCTAGGTCTTTCCAATAGGGCAGGTCCCAAAATATAGATTTCTTCTTTCACATGGGTGCGCGTCCGTCAGCGTCATTTGGAACAGGTTGTCCGCCAGTACCTTTTCCAAATACTACCTTCAAATCCTTGACCATATCATGTACATCAGCACCAGTACGGTGGCGAGGCTTCGTCCGGTGATCCGCCTCACCTTTGAAATGCTTGCCTTTCTTTCCTACGGGATGCTTGCTCGGAAGAAATCGATGATGTCCCAGGTACACATTCTTCCTACAATTGTCCAAATATATACTGTCGGTATCATCCAAACAGTGCGTGCATGCGCGGTATCCCTTGTTTGTCTATCCTGGAAGGTTACTGAGAGCAGGCCAATCATTGATGGTCACGAACAGCAAGGCCTTTAGGTCAAAAATTTCCCCCATGTGCTCATCCCATGCACGTACACCTGTTCCATTCCACAGCTATAAGAGTTCTTCAACTAATGGCCTTAGGTACACATCAATGTCGTTCCGGGTTGCTTAGGGCCTTGGATGAGCACTGACATCATAATGGACTTCCGCTTCATGCACAACCAAGGAGGAAGGTTATACAAACATAGAGTCACAGGCCAGGTGCTATGGTTGCTGCTCTGCTCCCCAAAAGGATTAATGCCATCTGCGCTTAGACCAAACCATACGTTCCTTGTGTCATCTGCAAACTCCTTCCCATACTTCCTCTCGATTTTTCTCCACTGCGACCCGTCAGCGGGTACTCTCAACTTTCTGTCTTTCTTACGATCTTCTTTGTGCCATCGCATCGCCTTGGCATGCTCTTTGTTTTGGAACAAACGTTTCAATCGTGGTATTATAGGAGCATACCACATCACCTTGGCAGGAATCTTCTTCCTGGGGCGCTCGCCCTCGATATCACCAGGGTCATCGCGCCTGATCTTATAGCGCAATGCACTGCATACCGGGCAAGCGTTCAAATCCTCGTACTCACCGCGGTAGAGGATGCAGTCATTAGGGCATGCATGTATCTTCCGCACCTCTAATCCTAGAGGGCAGACATCCTTCTTTGCTTCGTACGTACTCTCGGGCAATTCGTTGTCCTTTGGAAGCATACTCTTTATCATTACCAGCAACTTTCCAAATCCCTTGTCAGATACACTATTCTCTGCCTTCCATTGCAGCAATTCTAGTGTGGTGTCCAACTTTTTCTTGTCAGCTTCGCAATTTGGGTAAAACAATTTCTTGTGATCATCTAACATGCGCTGCAACTTCTTCTTCTCCAAATCACTTGCGCAGTTTCTCTTTGCATCGGCAATGGCCCGACCTAGATCATCAGCGGGCTCATCTGATGCCTCTTCTTCAGCTTCTTCCTACATTGCCGGCTCAGCTTCCTCCCCCATTGTTGTATCATCGTATTCGGGGAACCCATCACGGCCAGGATAGCTGTCGTCGTCCTCTTCTTCTTCATTGTCTTCCATCATAACCCCTATTTCTCCGTGCTTGGTCCAAACATTATAGCGGGGCATGAAACCGGACTTAAACAGGTGGACGTGAATGGTTCTTGACTTAGAGTAATTGTTATCATTCTTACAACCAACACATGGACAAGGCATAAAACCATCCACCCGCTTGTTTGCCTCAGCCGCAAGCAGAAAAGTTTGCACACCATTAATGAACTCGGGAGAGCATCGGTCATCGTACATCCATTGTCGGCTCATCTTCATTACACAACACCGAAAAAGACCAAATTAATACAAGTTCATACATAAAGTTCATACAACACTTAAATGCAACAAACAAATAACTCTCTAGCTAAAGAATTTAAATGCAACAACAAATGCGATCAAGATCGCAACTAAGGTAACACTTGATCCAACATCATAATGATACCAAGCCTCACTATGAATGGCATATTTTCTAATCTTTCTAATCTTCAAGTGCATTTTCTCCATCTTAATCTTGTGATCGTCGACGACATCGGCAACATGCAACTCCAATTCCATCTTCTCCCCCTCAATTCTTTTCAATTTTCCTCCAAATCCTCGTTTTCTCTTTCAACTAAATTTAACCTCTCGACAATAGGGTCGGTTGGAATTTCCGGTTCAACTACCTCCTACATACAAATATCTATGTCAACTTGATGGGCATAATTTGTCATAAACACGAAATGCATCAAATAGTTTATAAGAGAATATACCACATTCGAATCATAACCCGGACGAGGGCCGACGGGGACGGATATGAAAACCATGTCACTATGTATAACAAACAACGTATGGGTAAGATAATTATACGAGTAACTATATATCCAAATCACACAAACATCAATTTTTTATATAAAACATTCATGAACAAGAGGCTCACCACAAGGTGGTGCCGGCGACGGGACGTTGCAGGCGATCGACGGTGGTTACGACGGAGATTTAGAAGGCACTAAGTAAACCACACCTACATATGCAAACTAAGTGTTATTTTTGACCTCAAATTGCATATAAATCAAACACTAGCACATATATATAATTCCTCCCAAATTACTAAACTCACAAATCAATCACTATATAAAGCATTGCAAGAGCTAATCTAGCAATTAGAGATGAAAGGACAAAGTTGCTAACCTTTGTGATCATTTGAATGGATGGGGGCCTTCAAATCTTGACAAATTTTGGGAAAAATGTGTGATGAGCTTGAGAGGAAGAGGGGAAGAACAGAGAGGAGAGGGGAAAGGGGAAGAACAGAGCGAGCTGGGGGACGAAGGGTTTATGTAGGAGAACCTTTAGCACCGGTTCGTGCCACAAACCGGTACTAAAGGTGCTGGAGGTGCCCCAGACTGACAACATCCTGCCACCACTCACTTTAGTACCGGTTTGTGGCACGAACCGGTGCTAAAGGTTCGCCACGAACCGGTACTAATGAGAGTGGCCGGCTAGCCGTTGGAACCGGCACTAATGCACACATTAGTGTCGGCTCAAAATCAAACCAGCACTAATGTGCTTCACATTTGACCCATTTTCTACTAGTGCAGGGACAAGAAGCTACGAGTGAACTCACCTGCTACTCTATTTACAAGCATCAGGAAGTGGCGGGCGGTGGCACCTATCACGGACAGATAATGAGGTTGACGAGCTGAAGCTCGATTTGGCTGTACCAACATACATCTGGCTGCACTCTCAGGAGCCAGTAGGAGCTCCACGCGTTGGTCAGCACCACATAATCAGCCACCTGGCATTCAGGAATCAGCATCAACCTCTACTTCGCTCCGGGCTGCACACACCAAAATAGATTCACGTCACCAGCGAGCGAAAGCATCAAATCGCAACAAAATCCAAGCACCAAGACAAGATCAAACCTAAAGGGTCACAAGTGCAAGATTAAAAAAATGCCATCTTCCTGCAAAGCATCAGTCCCATCATAAATTTGGTATCTTTGTCTCCAATTTAACACGACATGTAGTCAGTCAGGTGTAATAGGTTGTCTAGACTGTGGAACACACCATCCTCTTCAAATTCCAATCTCTCTCTCTCCTGATCACATTTACAACATAGACAAGCCAAGCAACATCTAACTTGGTAACAAGTGTATTACAACTTTGAATGCCTTCAGATTAAGCTGATGATGGTCTTCACAACAGTGACATTGCACACAAGCACTTGGCAGGAAGGGAAAGGAAGGAGAGGAGGAGAGCATACCATACCTCGGTGATCGTCGTCAGGCCCTCATGTACGGCCTACAACTAATCAATGAGCTCCACTAGTCAGCCACTTGGCACTCAGGAATCTTCCTCTGCTTCAGCTACAGGCTGCTACACACGCACGCACAACGACAGTGTTATATCACCAGGTTGCTCCAGGCTGCTTTCAATGCACAATAAGTGACAAAGCCATGGAAGTGCCTGATCAGGGGAATGGAAAACCGGTTACGAAGACCTAAATCATTACGAGTTGTATAGATCGCCCATGCATGTAATCCCAACAAGCAATATCTATGTACAGGAGGGCCGTTTTTGCCCCTGCTCCAGCCTTGGATTTTGTCGATTTCAAAACAGATGTCATCGGAATATGTGTCAAAGAGGTGGTCTTCGTAGTGGGTTGATTTGTTAAACAAGAGAGCGCCTAGCATGTGAAACAATCTTTTGAAACATTTGGACTTCAGACTGTGTTGCCTAAAGAGCCTCCTGTCACAAGCCAATTCCTTTTTTAATTGATGTCAATATGTTGTGTCATAAAGCTGTTGGGGAACGTAGTAATTTCAAAATTTTCCTACGCACACGCAAGATAATGGTGATGCATAGCAACGAGGGGAGAGAATGATCTACGTACCCTTGTAGATCGCAACGGAAGCGTTGACACAACATAGAGGAAGTAGTCGTACGTCTTCTTCCCGATCCGACCGATCCAAGCACCGTTACTCCGGCACCTCCGAGTTCTTAGCACACGTATAGCTCGATGACGATCCCCGGGCTCCGATCCAGCAAAGCTTCGGGGAGGAGTTCCGTCACCACGACGGCGTGGTGACGATCTTGATGTTCTACCGACGCAGGGCTTCGCCTAAGCACTACAACGATATGATCGAGGTGGAATATGGTGGCAGGGGGCACCGCACACGGCTAAGGAACGATCTCAAAGATCAACTTGTGTGTACTAGGGTGCCCCCTTGCTCCCGTATATAAAGGAGCAAGGGTGAGGCCGGCCGGCCCTATGGGGCGCGCCAAGGGGAGGGGGAGTCCTCCTCCTAGTGGGAGTAGGACTCCCCTTTCCTAATCCAATTAGGAAACCTAAGGGGGAAGGAAAGAGAAGGAGAGGGAGAGGGAAAGAGGGGCCGCACCCCTCCCTAGTCCAATTCGGACTCCCCATGGGGGGGGGGCGCCACCTCCTAGGCCGCAGCCCTCTCTCTCCCCTAAGGCCCAATAAAGCCCATTACTTCCCCGGGGGGTTCCGGTAAACCCTCCGGCACTCCGGTTTTCTCCGAAATCACCCGGAACCCTTCCGGTGTCCGAATATAGCCGTCCAATATATCAATCTTTATGTCTCGACCATTTCGAGACTCCTCGTCATGTCCGTGATCACATCCGGCACTCCGAACTAACTTCGGTACATCAAAATGCATAAACTCATAATAACTGTCATCGTAACGTTAAGCGTGCGGACCCTACGGTTCAAGAATAATGCAGACATGACTGAGACACATCTCTGGTCAATAACCAATAGCGGGACCTGGATTCCCATATTGGCTCCTACATATTCTATGAAGATCTTTATCGGTCAGACCGCATAACAACATACGTTGTTCCCTTTGTCATCGGTATGTTACATGCCCGAGATTCGATCGTCGGTATCCAATACCTAGTTCAATCTCGTTACCGGCAAGTCTCTTTACTCATTCCGTAATACATCATCTCGCAACTAACTCATTGGCTGCAATGCTTGCAAGGCTTATCTGATGTGCATTACCGAGAGGGCCCAGAGATACCTCTCGACAATCGGAGTGACAAATCCTAATCTCGAAATACGCCAACCCAACATCTACCTTTGGAGACACCTGTAGAGCTCCTTTATAATCACCCAGTTACATTGTGACGTTTGGTAGCACACAAAGTGTTCCTCCGGTAAACGGGAGTTGCATAATCTCATAGTAATAGGAACATGTATAAGTCATGAAGAAAGCAATAGCAACATACTAAACGATCGGGTGCTAAGCTAATGGAATGGGTCATGTCAATCAGATCATTCAACTAATGATGTGACCTCGTTAATCAAATAACAACTCTTTGTCCATGGTTAGGAAACATAACCATCTTTGATTAACGAGCTAGTCAAGTAGAGGCATACTAGTGACACTCTGTTTGTCTATGTATTCACACATGTATTATGTTTCCGGTTAATACAATTCTAGCATGAATAATAAACATTTATCATGATATAAGGAAATAAATAATAACTTTATTATTGCCTCTAGGGCATATTTCCTTCAGTCTCCCACTTGCACTAGAGTCAATAATCTAGATCACATCTCCATGTGATTAACATCGATAGTTCACATCATCATGTGATTAACACCCATAGTTCACATCGCCATGTGACCAACACCCAAAGGGTTTACTAGATTCGGTAATCTAGTTCACATCGCTATGTGATTAACACCCAAAGAGTACTAAGGTGTGATCATGTTTTGCTTGTGAGAGAATTTTAGTCAACGGGTCTGCCATATTCAGATCCACATGTAGTTTGCAAATTTCTATGTCAACAATGCTCTGCATGGAGCTACTCTAGCTAATTGCTCCCACTTTCAATATGTATCTAGACCGAGACTTAGAGTCATCTAGATTAGTGTCAAAACTTGCATCGGCGTAACCCTTTATGACGAACCCTTTTGTCATGTCCATAATAGAGAAACATATCCTTATTTCAGTAAGGATAATTCTGACCGCTGTCTAGTGATCTACTCCTAGATCACTATTGTACTCCCTTTGCCAAATCAGTGCAGGGTATACAATAGATCTGGTATACAGCATGACATACTTTATAGAACCTATGGCCAAGGCATAGGGAATGACTTTCATTCTCTTTCTATCTTCTGCCGTAGTCGGGATTTGAGTCTTACTCAATTTCACACCTTGTAACACAGCCAAGAACTCTTTCTTCGACTGTTCCATTTTGAACTTACTTCAAAATATTGTCAAGGTATGTACTCATTGAAAAACTTATCAAGCGTCTTGATCTATCTCTATAGATCTTGATGCTTAATATGTAAGCAGCTTCACCGAAGTCTTTAAAAAAAACTCCTTTGAAACACTCCTTTATGCTTTACAGAATAATTCTACATTATTTCCGATCAACAATATGTCATTCACATATACTTATTAGAAATGCTATAGTGCTCCCACTCACTTTCTTGTAAATACAGGCTTCACTGCAAGTCTGTATAAAACTATATGCTTTGATCAACTTATCAAAGTCTATATTCCAACTCCGAGATGCTTGCACCAGTCCACAGATGGATCGCTGGAGCTTGCACATTTTGTTAGCACCTTTCGGATTGACAAAACCTTCTAGTTGCATCGTATACAACTCTTCTTTAGTAAATCCATTAAGGAATGCAGTTTTGTTTATCCATTTGCCAGATTTCATAAAATGCGGCAATTGCTAACATGATTCGGACAGATTTAAGCATAGATACGAGTGAGAAAATCTCATCGTGGTCAACACCTTGAACTTGTCGAAAACCTTTTGCGACAATTCTAGCTTTGTAGATAGTAACACTACTATCAGCATCCGTCTTACTCTTGAAGATCCATTTATTTTCTATGGCTTGCCGATCATAGGGCAAGTCAACCAAAGTCCATACTTTGTTTTCATACATGAATCCCATCTCAGATTTCATGGCCTCAAGCCATTTTGCGGAATCTGGGCTCATCATCGCTTCCTCATACTTCGCAAGTTCGTCATGGTCTAGTAACATGACTTCCAGAACAGGATTACTGTACCACTCTAGTGCGGATCTCACTCTGGTTTACCTACGAGATTCGGTAGTAACTTGATCTGAAGTTTTATGATCATCATCATTAGCTTCCTCACTAATTGGTGTAGTAGTCACAGGAACAGATTTCTGTGATGAACTAATTTCCAATAAGGGAGAAGGTACAATTACCTTATCAAGTTCTACTTTCCTCCCACTCACTTCTTTCGAGAGAAACTCCTTCTCTAGAAAGGATCCATTATAAGCAACAAATGTCTTGCCTTAGGATCTGTGATAGAAGGTGTACCCAACAGTCTCCTTTTGGGTATCCTATGAAGACATATTTCTTCGATTTGGTTTTGAGCTTATCAGGATGAAACTTTCTCACATAAGCATCACAACCCCAAACTTTAAGAAACGACAACTTTGGTTTCTTGCTAAACCACAGTTCAGATTGTGTCGTCTCAACGGACTTAGATGGTGCCCCTTTTTTAACGTGAATGCAGTTGTCTTTAATGCATAACCTCAAAAACGATAGTGGTAAATCGGTAAGAAACATCATAGATTTGCACTATATCTAATAAAGTACGGCTATGACGTTCGGACACACCATTATGTTGTGGTGTTCCGAGTGGCACGAATTTGTGAAACTATTTCACATTGTTTTAATTGAAGACCAAACTCGTAACTCAAATATTTGTCTCCTGCGATCAGATCGTAGAAGCCTTATTTTCTTGTTACGATGATTCTCCACTTTACTCTAAAATTCTTTAAATGTTTCAGACTTATGTTTCATCAAGTAGATATACTTATATCTGCTCAAATCATCTGTGAAGATCAGAAAATAATGATACCTATCGCGAGCCTCAATATTCATCGGACCACATACATCAGTATGTATGATTTCCAACAAATCTGTTGCTCGCTCCATTGTTCCGAAGAACAGAGTCTTAGTCATGTTGCCCATGAGGCATGGTTCGCAAGCATCAACTGATTCATAATCAAGTGATTCGAAAAGCCCATCAGCATGGAGTTTCTTCATGCACTTTACACCAATATGACCTAAACGGCAGTGCTACAAATAAGTTGCACTATCATTATTAACTTTGCATCTTTTGGTTTCAATATTATGATTATGTGTATCACTACAATCGAGATCCAACGAACTATTTTCATTGGGTGTGTAACCATATAAGGTTTTATTCATGTAAACAGAACAACAATTTATTCTCTTACTTAAATAAATAACCGTATTACAATAAACATGATCAAATCATATTCATGCTCAACGTAAACACCAAATAACACTTATTTAGGTTCAACACTAATCTCGAATTTATAGGGAGTGTGTGATGATGATCATATCAATCTTGGAACCACTTCCAACACACATCGTCACTTCACCCTTAACTAGTCTCTGTTTATTCTACAACTCCCGTTTTGAGTTACTAATCTTAGCAACTGAACTAGTATCAAATACTGAGGGGTTGCTATAAACACTAGTAAAGTACACATCAATAACATGTATATCAAATATACTTATGTTCACTTTGCCATCCTTCTTATCTGCCAATCACTTGGGGTAGTTCCGCTTCCAGTGACCAGTCCCTTTGCAGTAGAAGCAATCAGTCTCAGGCTTAGGTCCAGACTTGGGCTTCTTCACTTGAGAAGCAACTTGCTTGCTGTTCTTTTTGAAGTTCCCCTTCTTCCCTCTGCCCTTTTCTTGAAACTGGTGGTCTTGTCTACCACCAACACTTGATGTTTTTCTTGATTTCTACCTTCGTTGATTTCAGCATCACGAAGAGCTTGGGGTTTGTTTCCGTTATCCCTTGCATATTATAGTTCATCACGAAGTTCTACTAACTTGGTGATGGTGACTAGAGAATTCTGTCAATCACTATCTTATCTGGAAGATTAACTCCCACTTGATTCAAGCGATTTTAGTACCCAGACAATCTGAGCACATGCTCACTAGTTGAGCGATTCTCCTCCATCTTTTAGCTATAGAACTTGTTGGAGACTTCATATCTCTCAACTCGGGTATTTGCTTGAAATATTATCTTCAACTCCTGGAACATCTCATATGGTCCATGACGTTCAAAACGTCTTTGAAGTCCCGATTCGAAGCCATTAAGCATGGTGCACTAAACTATCAAGTAGTCATCATATTGAGCTAGCCAAACGTTCATAACGTCTGCATCTGCTCCTGCAATAGGTCTGTCACCTAGCGGTGCATCAAAGACATAATTCTTCTGTGTAGCAATGAGGATAAACCTCAGATCATGGATCCAATCCGCATCATTGCTACTAACATCTTTCAATACAATTTTCTATAGGAACATATCAAAATAAACACAGGGAAGCAACAACGCGAGCTATTGATCTACAACATGATTTACAAAATACTACGAGGACTAAGTTCATGATAAATTTAAGTTCAATTAATCAAATTACTTAAGAACTCACACTTAGATAGACATCCCTCTAATCCTCTAAGTGATCACGTGATCCAAATCAACTAAACCATAACCGATCATCACGTGAGATGGAGTAGTTTTCAATGGTGAACATCGCTATGTTGATCATATCTACTATATGATTCACGCTCGACCTTTCGATCTCCGTGTTCCGAGGCCATATCTGCATATGCTAGGCTCGTCAAGTTTAACCTGAGTATTCTGCGTGTGCAAAAACTGGCTTCCACCCGTTGTAGATGGACGAAGAGCTTATCACACCCGATCATCACGTGGTGTCTAGGCACGACGAACTTTGGCAACGGTGCATACTCAGGGAGAACACTTCTTGATAATTTAGTGAGAGATCATCTTATAATGCTACCGTCAATCAAAGCAAGATAAGATGCATAAAAGGATAAACATCACATGCAATCAATATAAGTGATATGATATGGCCATCATCATCTTGTGCTTGTGATCTCCATCTCCGAAGCACCGTCATGATCACCATCGTTACCGGCGCGACACCTTGATCTCCATCGTAGCATCGTTGTCGTCTCGCCAATCTTATGCTTCCACGACTATCGCTACCGCTTAGTGATAAAGTAAAGCATTACATCGCGATTGCATTGCATACAATAAAGCGACAACCATATGGCTCCTGCCAGTTGCCGATAACTCGGTTACAAAACATGATCATCTCATACAATAAAATTTAGCATCATGTCTTGGCCATATCACATCACAACATGCCCTGCAAAAACAAGTTAGACGTCCTCTACTTTGTTGTTGCAAGTTTTACGTGGCTGCTACGGGCTTAAGTAAGAACCAATCTCACCTACGCATCAAAACCACAACGATAGTTTGTCAAATAGACTCCGTTTTAACCTTCGCAAGGACCGGGCGTAGCCACACTCGGTTCAACTAAAGTTGGAGAAACTGACACCCGCCAGCCACCTGTGTGCAAAGCATGACGGTAGAACCAGTCTTGCGTAAGCGTACGCGTAATGTCGGTCCGGGCCGCTTCATCCAACAATACCGCCGAACCCAAGTATGACATGCTGGTAGGCAGTATGACTTATATCGTCCACAACTCACTTGTGTTCTACTCGTGCAAATAACATCAAACCATAAAACCTACGCTCGGATACCACTATTGGGGAACGTAGTGATTTCAAAATTTTCCTACGCACACACAAGATCATGGTGATCCATAGCAACGAGGGGAGAGCATGATCTACGTACCCTTGTAGATCGCAACGGAAGCGTTGACACAATGTAGAGGAAGTAGTCGTACGTCTTCTTCTCGATCCGACCGATCCAAGCACCGTTACTCCGGCACCTCCAAGTTCTTAGCACACTTACAGCTCGATGACGATCCCCGGGCTCCGATCCAGCAAAGCTTTCGGGAGGAGTTCCGTCAGCACGATGGCGTGGTGATGATCTTGATGTTCTACCGACGCAGGGCTTCGCCTAAGCACTACAACGATATGATCGAGGTGGAATATGGTGGCAGAGGGCACCGCACACGGCTAAGGAACAATCTCAAAGATCAACTTGTGTGTACTAGGGTGCCCCCTTGCCCCCATATATAAAGGAGCAAGGGGGAGGCCAGCCGGCCCTATGGGGCGCGCCAAGGGGAGGGGGAGTCCTCCTCCTAGTGGGAGTAGGACTCCCCTTTCCTAATCCAATTAGGAAACCTAAGGGGGAAGGAAAGAGAAGGAGAGGGAGAGGGAAAGAGGGGCCGCGCCCCCTCCCTAGTCCAATTCGGACTCCCCATGTGGGGGGGGGGCGCCACCTCCTAGGCCACAGCCCTCTCTCTCCCCTAAGGCCCAATAAGGCCCATTACTTCCCCGGGGGGTTCCGGTAACCCCTCCGGCACTCCGGTTTTCTCCGAAATCACCCGGAACCATTCCGGTGTCCGAATATAGCCGTCCAATATATCAATCTTTATGTCTCGACCATTTCGAGACTCCTCGTCATGTCCGTGATCACATCCGGGACTCCGAACTAACTTCGGTACGTCAAAATGCATAAACTCATAATAACTGTCATCGTAACGTTAAGCGTGCGGACCCTACGGTTCGAGAATAATGCAGACATGACTGTGACACATCTCTGGTCAATAACCAATAGCGGGACCTGGATGCCCATATTGGCTCCTACATATTCTACGAAGATCTTTATCGGTCAGACCGCATAACAACATACGTTGTTCCCTTTGTCATCGGTATGTTACTTGCCCGAGATTCGATCGTCGGTATCCAATACCTAGTTCAATCTTGTTACCGGCAAGTCTCTTTACTCATTCCGTAATACATCATCTCGCAACTAACTCATTGGCTGCAATGCTTGCAAGGCTTATGTGATGTGCATTACCGAGAGGGCCCAGAGATACCTCTCCGAATATCGGAGTGACAAATCCTAATCTCGAAATACGCCAACCCAACATCTACCTTTGGAGACACCTGTAGAGCTCCTTTATAATCACCCAGTTACGTTGTGACGTTTGGTAGCACACAAAATGTTCCTCCGGTAAACGGGAGTTGCATAATCTCATAGTCATAGGAACATGTATAAGTCATGAAGAAAGCAATAGCAACATACTAAACGACCGGGTGCTAAGCTAATGGAATGGATCATGTCAATCAGATCATTCAACTAATGATGTGACCTCGTTAATCAAATAATAACTCTTTGTCCATGGTTAGGAAACATAACCATCTTTGATTAACGAGCTAGTCAAGTAGAGGCATACTAGTGACACTCTGTTTGTCTATGTATTCACACATGTATTATGTTTCTGGTTAATACAATTCTAGCATGAATAATAAACATTTATCATGATATAAGGAAATAAATAATAACTTTATTATTACCTCTAGGGCATATTTCCTTCAAAAGCAGCCATGGTGCCGGCAAAGAAGGTGCAACTCTTCTCTTGCTATTAGATGATTCATGTACATGATTAGTAGAAGTAACCCTAATAACTTTGATTGGCACATATCCCAATGCCAGATCGGGCGGCAAAATAGAGGTTGAACAGAGCCTGGTTCTCTCAAACTTTAGGCCCGCATATAGATACACACGAAATCCTCCCATGAGTGAAAAGAAGGTGCAACTCTCCTCTTGCTATTAGAGGATTCATGTACATAATTAGCAGAAGTAACCCTAATAACTTTGATTGGCACATATCCCAATGCCAGATCAGACGGCAAAATAGAGGTTGAACGAAGGAGCCCAGGTTCTCTCAAACTTTAGGTCCACATATAGATACACATGAAATCCTCCCATGAGAGTGGTGATCGTTGAGGCCAATGAAGAGCATCCCTGACACAACACCAAACAAATTGTGACATATTATAGGAAAGAGCAAATGATCAACATCCTCTCGCAGGTCATTGAGCTTGCAATAATGTTGATGCATCCTTGACAAGTCAAGAGCAGATCCCTGCCCCCCCCCCCCGTGCGTCGCTCCCGCGGGCGATCGGGGGAAACCCTAGTGCCGCCGCCTCCTAGTTCTTCCTCTGCCTCCCTCCCACCGCCGTCACCGCCCCGTCTGCCGCTGGGAAAATCCCGTCCGACGTGGGTGGCGGCGAGGCATGCTTCCTCTCCTTGCGGCTCGGGGGCCAGCGGGGGATGGCCTCATGCGTGGGGGCGCTAGGCTGCCGCAGGGCCTGGCAGCGCGACGGCCGGCGTCCTGGTCAGCGGCGTGCTCCTCTGCGGTGGTGCGGCGGCGTCCTGGTGCATTGGCTCGGAGCGGCGGCTGCGTGTTCCTCTGCTCTGGGTAGCGACGGGTAAGACGTCATCGAGTTGGGTGGATGTGTGCGCCGTCGTGTGGCTTGATCTCGCGATCTGGCGGGCGGCACGGGTGGCGGTTGACGTCCCGGTGGTCGTCCATGGTGTGGTGGCTTCCTGCTTTGGTGGTGGCATGTTGGCCTCATCCCAGCGAGATCTAGTGTGGGTGTGGCAGACGACGCAGGGGCAGGGGCTCAGGGGCGATGGGTGTGTGGTGCTGGTGGGCCAGCGCGCGTCCGAGGTGGTGGTGCGGCTCTGGTTTTCTCGGGCGATAGTGGGGTGGGGTTGCTGCCTTGATTGGCAGCGGCCGATCCAGGTCTGCAGGGGTCGTCTGGCAGGCAAAGTGGATCTGGCCGGTGGTGGTAGATGGAGGTCGACGGCATGCAGGCAGACGGCCGACCTTGTCCGTGTTGGTGCTTGCCATTGCGTTGTGCCTTTCTGCTTTGCTGCCCCGTTGTGTCTTTGGTCCGAGCTGGCGCCCGTGTTGCTGCAGTGCCATTGGTCGGAGCGACGCCGGTGGCCTCGGTTGTGGCGGCGCCTAAGTTTGTCTCGGCCAAGGTCGGGGACTAATGTTGGTGCTTGCTCAGCGGTGGCCGTCGGTAGCTACTAGGCCGTGCCCCCCCTTAGTCCACATGGAATAGATGGGGATGCAGGCGTGGACGCCCCCTACCGTGAAGACGATCACCAAGCCCGGTCGCTAATGCCTGGCTTGGAGTAGAAGGACTATCTTTTGCTCTTCCCACCGTGGTCTGCGCGCTGCAACGGTGATGGCTGGCGGTGACTCGGGATATGGATGCCGGGGTGGCGGCCCCGAATGGTGGTCCGTACGGTGGCTTTCCAGCAGGCCCCATGACGGCAGTGTTGTCTATGTTTCTCGGTTGCCTGGGCGGCGAGGGGTGTAGTGGAGGGTGGTCCGGGCACACTTGTTGTTCCCCAGATCCAGATTTGGAGACCGGTTCTTGCCATGTCTGGTCTGGGTGCCTCGTTGTGGCACGGGTGAGTTGCCGAGTGAAAGCTCGGTGCTTTGACACCGGTGACAACGACATCTGCGGGTACCGTTATTTGCTTGAAGACATTGTCGTGGTTCTTCTCTTCGTGTCACAATTTACTGGAGAAATCCTTTGTCCACCTCGGGCACGGCAATGTCGGTGCTCGTGTTCCCCTCTTGAGGGCCTTGTCGTGGAGGCTAGATGTCTTAGGTCGTGTCATGGCGTTGTAACCGGACAGTCGCATGTGTTTATGATGCCCTGTTATCTAGGATTTGCTGTCTCAGAGGACAACCTCACCACATTGTATCGTTCGGCCATATATCCATGGTGTTTTTGCTTTATATATAAAGCGGGGCGAGAGCCTGTTTCAAGAGCTTGCAGTCATATTGGCATGTCTAGCTCGTCTTCACTAGCTTATCACTTCAGCAGTGACATGGACCGTCCCGCTATAGCAGAGCCAAACAAATATTTTGTACTCCCTTTGTAAAGAAATACAAGAGTGTTTAAATCACTAAATGCTTTTATATTTCTTTACAGAGTCAGTACTCAAGAGGAAAATGAGATTTCCAAAGCCCCATCTTCCTCCTTGTCACTAGCTCCAGAATGACTTGTGAGTTTTGCCCTGAGATCAATCACATCAATAGCACGCAAACACGTACGCGCGGAAAAGATTTGGCAAGAGCTTGTATCATGCACTTTTTCTTTCTTTATTTCTTCATATGATATCACGGTTTGGTTACAAGGCAGAACCGTTTGTGTATATATAGCCACACCAATCAAATTGACTTGTGCATGACCTCCTAGTACTACAAGAATTAGGACACGCACGACACTATTCAGACTTCGATTAACTCTATGGCAAACCTAGAGAGTTGACGAACTAAAATATGACATGAACAAGCCTAACATGGTACTACTCGACTTGAGCATACCGTAGGCTCACGTATGAGAACTCTACTTTCTTATCTTCTATACCTAGATTACTAACTCAAGATTATGATAGAACTCGCATTGTAAGTAAACGCGAATGGATCATGGATAGCCAGGGACTGAGAGTTCACCATTCATGGAGCCATGCATGCGTAGTTTTTTCTTGTTACCATGACTTGTGTTATAAATCTACGAACATAAATTGCATTATCTGCTAAATGGAATCATGCAGAAGTTGGCAAAAATTTATTAAGATATATGTAAGAGTTCACTCATTTGCAAAACATGCCCGGGGTAACAACATTATTAGCTTTAGGAATGACTCAATGTAAAAATATCAAACTAATCCCATCTAAATGGAAGAAGGTAATGACATTATGCAGTTCACCAGCAAATCAACCATAGTTTGTGAAGATCCGCCTTTCTTTATACACTGGGTTGCTTTGTCCTTGAGATCATTTGCTCTTCGTCTCATCTCCCCACCTCCTTCTTCACGCAACAACTTTCTAATACCCCTCTCAATGTTCCCCCTCTCCAACTTGCCCTCTAACTCAAACCCTACCTTCCACACCTCCTCGACATACCTGGCATTTATCATTTGGTCAGCAAAATGAGGTCTACATATCATTGGAACACCCTCACATATGCTCTCCAACGTCGAGTTCCAGCCATTATGGGTCCAAAAGCCACCAACTGCTTGGTGCCCAAGAACATCTTGTTGTGGGGCCCAGCTCACCATCATTCCCCTACCTTGTGTCTCTTCCTCAAAGCCGTCAGGTAGGCCTACTTTCCCTGAACCATGAACCGCGCCAGGCCTGATCACCCAAAGAAATGGCATGCGGCTATTGGCCAAGCCCCATGCAGTCTCCACTAGCTCTTCATGATCCATGGATGCCAAGCTTCCAAAGCTCACGAACAAAACAGACTGTGCCTCTTGCTTGTCCAGCCAATCCAAACAAGTTTGATCTGGAGACAACAGGCTGCTCTGGGCACCCGAAGATATCTTGTAAAGAGGACCAATCGCATACACTGGCACACGCACACCATCAATGATCTTTTGGAGCTCGACATCTTCGAGGTCGTTGAAGGTATTGAGGATGACACCTGAAGAACACTTTGCCGATTCCACAATGCGTTCTAGGCATGTGGTCATCGTTTCATGTGGAGATGTGGTTGAGAAGACCATGTCTTGCAGCCGGAGTGGTGGGAGATCATCCAGTGACATGTTCAATTGCGAATGGTCTGAAAATTTGGAAAGAAAATAATCAGCTGTTGGGTGATATATGTGCGGATGCATGTGTATTATTTGGAAACTAAGCACCTTAAATGTGAGTCTAGTTTTCTGTGATTGCTAATGCTATAGTCGGTGATTAATAGGTGCAAAATAAAGCCGGTGCACCAGATTGATCCAATTGTGAAGTTTAAGCAAAAACATAGTCATCTATCTAGTAGGTAACCTGTAAAGTTTCTATTTTTTTTCATGTATGTTATATAGATTTTGAAACATTTGAAATTGTAAAACTTTGTCACTTATTTTTCATATGAATTTGCTTGTATGAAACTATAAATGATAGTATCTCTAGGTCCCCCCCCCCCCCCCCTAAATGGATGTATTATTTTCAATTAGTGTGAACATTTGACAAATATAGTTCAAATATAAGGACTTCAATACAAAAAAAGTTATAATTTCTTTCACTTTTCCAAAAATACTAGTCAGTTTTGTTCTGAACTTCATATGTAAAGTAGAGCTGTATTGTTGTTTCACCCTAACAAAAAACAAACTGTTAGCTTAATTGAGCTGAGCATTCTCTTGTAATCAGAAGAGCACATCGCATAACGACATAACAATAGTGCTACCTGTACTTTTGTGCATGTTAACTGTGGCCATGCGGAAAGCGGTGCTAACTGTTTAACTATTTGTCTTATAGTAAATACCTTGTGGCGGGAGGAGGCCCTTATCGCAGAGCGCCGGGAAGGCCATGTAGGCCACGAGGCAGGCGGCGCCACCCGTGCGCAACACCAGCGTCGGCACGCCCAGCCGGTCGGCGACCACCTGTATGCCCCGGAGGTTGGAGTCCAGCACCAGGCACGCCGGCGCCCCCTCCTCATCCTCCAGCGCCTCGCGGAGGCTGTCCTGGAAAGGCCCCTGCAGGCGCTCGTTGATGCGCAGCACCGCCCCGGCGAAGTCGGCGTTGCTGCCGGTGGGGACGAGGTCGGCCGTCGGCACGCCGGCGCCGACGGGCATGAAGCGGTACCCCGCGGGGTGGCACGCGGGGTCCGGCGCGTTGAAGGCGGCGTGGAAGACGGTGACGCGGAGGCCACGGGCGTGCAGCACGTCGGCCAGCTGCAGCATCGGGTTCAGGTGGCCCTGGAACGGCAGCGGGAACAGCAGCACCCGCCGGGTGCCACCGCTCGCCGTCGCCGGGGCCTTCTCCGCCGTGCTGGCCACCATGGCTTTTGCTAGAGAGGAGGAGGAGGAGTGCCTGATTGCTGTTGGAGATATGGATCCATATGGTATAGCGTTGGGCTTTATTACAGAGATGGAGAAGAGAAAACGTGAGCATTATTTGGATGGATTTGGATCGGATCGTGGGATTAATGAGCGCATTGATCGTGGGATTGATATGGATGGATGGATGGATGGATACGTGATGCCAGCACGAGGATTCGCGCGCTGCGTTTGTTTAGGGAAATGCGTGATTTCCCTTATCCCTTACAAAACAAAAACAGGGGGCATACGCGAATCAACCTGTGGTTGAGTTGGTTAGGTGGACAGTGGTATCCCTAACCTTAGGTTCAAATCCTGATGCTTGCATTATTCCTGGATTTATTTCAGGATTTCCGGTGATACGCTTTCAGTGGGAGGAGACGTTCTCGTTGATGACGAGGCGCCTACGGTGACTTCATAAATCTCAAGATGATATGCCTGTGCGTTCATAGGGATGAGTGTATGCGTGTGTATATGAGCGCTTGTGTCTGTACTGATGCTAAAAAAAAACAGGGGGCGTACTCTCTTGCCGCTGCACGTACTACTCGTCGTCGTTGGCATACTTCTCAACCAGTAGTGCGCCCGTCTCGGGGGCCATGTCTGTTGTGTTGATAATAAGTTGGGGCTTAATTATCTCAGTCGTGCTAGTTACGCACTTGATTCAAATATCAAGGAGAGTGCCCTTAAAAAATAATCAAGGAGAGTAATAAGGAAAGCTAACAACCTCATCGACATGATCCTAACAAACACGCGCACAAGCTAAAACTAGCATCTTTAGGGCGCGTTTGGTTGACATTTCTGTTTCGTGGCATTCGCGCGCTGGGTTTGTTTAGGGAAATGCGTGATTTCCCTTACAAAAGCAGGGGGCGCCAGCTCACGGTTTTCACATCACACTCTTGCCGCTGCACGTACTACTCGTTGGGATACTCCCTCGCCTCGATCGTTTCTTTATTAGCTCCTCTGGAGTGTGATGGAAGCGTCTCAACCCGTCCGTCCCGGGGGGCATGTCGGTTCTCTTAATATTAAGGGGCTTAATTATCTCACTCTCTAGTATCAAGGAGAGCAATAAGGAGGAAGTGGTATCCCTAATTCATCAGGGTTAAGTCTTGGTGTTCGCATTTATCCTGTATTTATTTTAGAATTTTCGATGATGCGCGTTCAGTAGGAGAAGATGTTTCCATTGACTACGAGACGCCTACAATAATTCGTAAAATCTCAAGATGATATGCCGGCCCAGTCTATCAAAAGTGCTCATAGGGATAGGATGTGCATGTATGCGTTCAAAAGATTCAGGCCCGGTCCTGAGATTTCGGGAGCCCGGGGCAAATCTAGAATATGGGCCCTTTAATATAATCATCAAGATAATGAATATATATCTATATTGAATGTTATAAATGAACAACTAATTGCATCAAAAATCATATACATGTTAAGTAATTTATAAATATTATTTGATGTTTTTAACATTCTTAGATGCAAAATCACCATTGATGTTGCTATTTGTGGAAAGAGAATAAGAGACATACCCTACTCCCTCCTTCCATCTATATAGGGCCTAATGCATTTTTCGAGGTTAACTTTGACCAAATATTAGAGCAATAATATATGACATGCAACTTACACAAAGCACACCGTTAAATTCGTGTGTGAAAGGAGTTTTCAATGATATAATTTTCACATTGTGCATGTCATGTACTATTAATCTTGTCAATAGTCAAAGGCTATCTTGGAAAACGCATTAGGCCCTCTATAGATGAAAGGAGGGAGTATGTAAAATTTGGCGGTCACAATCACCAGCATGATGTGGTCTCCTCTTTGTCACTCAGCCTCTTAACTAGGCGGTGTGGGGGTGGCCATGGGGCGTCTTCAACCAAGATGCACGGAAGATCAAGCATTGATTGTACTAGATCGAGCATTGGCCATTGAAGGTCACACATACTATCAATCCAAAATGTGGGTACCATCTTATAAGCCAAATTAGGCTACTGATGATGCAGGATAAACCGAACTTTTGGTATGGTGAAACCGATAGCAAAGGAAAATTTATGACTTAAAATGTATAATCAACTTGAATATATAATAATAATAATAATAATAATAATAATAATAATAATAATAAATACAATGATCCTATATTAACATACTACAGCCAAGGTTGGATATATAACACGGACGTCACTAAATAACGTTCTTAGAATAACCGGCCATCAATTTTTAATATGAAATAAACTATTAAAAATATATGAATTATTATTAATCTTTTTAGGATCAATTGGTCGTTGATTCCATCCTACACAAAAGGGATTGCTCCAACTAGATTAAAAAGGCGGGATTGCTAATTGTGCTGAACCAATATTTTTGAATTGGAGCTGACTGTGTGACCCACCTCCATCTTCCAGAAAATGAATTGTTTTTTTAGAAAAAGTAAAGGCACTGCTAATTCAATTGTTCCAACTAGCCTGGTGTGGCCAACCAGGCTACCACAGAAGACCTGGTCTGGCCCCCTTAGGGCCGGCCCTGATAAGATTGAGTGTATACACATATATATGAGCGCTTGTGTCTATACTGTGTTTAAAATAAAAATAAAAGTAACAAGGAAAGCTAACAACCGGATTAACATAATCCCAACCAACACGCGCGCGCAGAGAAGTAATCAGCGTAGAGAAGGATGTGGCCTTTCTCTCTATTGCGGTTCAAGGCCGGAGCATGGCCGGGCAATGATCCCATGAACCGAGGCCACTTCCTACTAATGTCTTCATGTACGACCAACGCAGCCACCACCTCTTTGTCATCCGAGGTTAAATCATCCAATCATCAAACAAGAAATATTTATATCTCATCGAGAGAACAAAATATAAATTTAGACAATTTCAATTTGAATTCGTATGCAAAACTAACAATGAAAATATTGATTCAATGACATGCCCCAAGTAATTTGAATTTGTGCACTGTTTGATTCGGATGTGTTTAATTTTTAGTGTTATAGCATATTAAAATATGGTGAGTGCCTATACAATGCTTGTCGTGCAAGCAACACCAACTAGCACTCACACGCGGCAGGCCGTGGTCTAACCCAGCTAAGCGAGCTCCCTCGTCCCAGCTCGCTCGCTCACTCAGTTGTTTCAACAGGTTCACCCTTGACCGGTCGTCTAATTGACCGTTGACCTAGAGCACAGTTGATCGTAGAATTACAGAAAAAGTTTAGAATTTGAAAAATAGCTCGCAAGTTTTTGAAAAAGTTCAGGGCTTAAAATATTGTTCATGAATTTGAAAGAAATGTTCCTCAATTATAAAAAAAGTCACGAATTTGAAAAATGTTCATAGACTCATTTTTTTAGGAATTTGAAAAACGTGAATGAATTTGAAGAAAAGTTCGTCAATTCTAAAAAAAGTTGCGAACTCGAACAAAGTTCCCTAAGTAAACCAAATCGCGTATTTGATAAAAGTCCACGAATTTGAACCTAAATCTCGGCATGAACAATATTCACGAATATGAAAATGTTCACGGACTCGAAAAAAGGTTTATAAATTTGAAAGAAAAATTATGACTTCAAAAAAGATCATGAATTTGAAAAAAGGTCAAAAGGTGCACGGACATGAAGGAAAATGTGGTAGAATTTGAGGAAAAAAGTTAACGAAATTTAAAATAAAAATAATACACACACACACACACACACACACACACACACACACACACACACACACACACACACACACACACACACACACACACACACACACACACACACACATATATATATATATATATATATATATATATAGTGTTAGTATTCATCACCCAGGATGCAGAATAAGTTATTCTTCACCCGAGGTAATATTACGATCATTTCATAATTAAATTACGTTTGGAATTCAAATAGTTCCATTCTTATTGATTCACTACGTAAAATTTGGCATAAGAAAATAAAAATATAGGTCATAAGACAAGAAAATTTGCAGCTTATGTGTATTTTACACTATGATTTTACGTTTGTAATTTTACAATATTTTTTACAATGATTATATATTTTCTTACGGTCTCTTTTTACGTCGAAAATAAGACAAAACTTACAAAACGTAAAATTACGATGCTTTCATGGTAAAATAGAGGGGGGGGGTGAAGAATAACTATTACTCACCCAGGGTGACAAATAGCGCGACCATATAACCAGAAGAAAAAATGATTAAAATAACTTGGTTTGTTTAGTGTTATCAGAAAGACTGGGTGGATGCTTAGAAGCAAAACCGGGCGAAAGTTACGGCATTGCGACCCAATTTAACTCCTTGCCTGCCTGCCATCACCTATCTTTTAAATGGGCCTTGGTCCGGCCGTTCATTACTTTTTATAACTAGACATATTATTCATATTAAGCACGATAGCGGCAGTAGCCTGTTGGTAATCACTTGTTTCCCACCTAGGTGGTAGCTAGTAAGATTCTTAGAAGGTCCTACTTGTTTACAATTACACATGTTCACAGTTATTTATGGCAAGATTATTATGTACATATAATATGCTTCCACGTCACATGTCCTGAATTTTTTATAGGAAGAAGATTCAATATAAGTAAGCTCCCATGCTAATATTTATAATTTTGAGAAACAAATTTGAAATTTATTCGTTACTTTCAATAGATTAAATGAATAATTTTGTGCATACATATTTGAAGTAATTCCAATTTGAGTCATATATGTATCTCAATTAAGGTTCAACTAAAACAACAAAAATGTTCAAGACCTATGTAGAAGCTTATGTATGTAATAGACAAAGATTGTTCAGTAAATTAATTGAGTGAAAAATTGAACTTATCTCTGTAAGCATCGCGGCACTGTTTTTAAAATTAAAATATACTTTACACTACCTTTTTCTCTGATGTTATATAGCTTGTAACACTCTGCAGCAACACACGATTATATTGGTTACTGTATCAACAGTTGGTAACACACCTGGAGCAGCACAAACTTATATATTAGTATGGTAATGGCAGTAACGCATTCTCGAATCTTATCAACTACGTGTTACTGCCACGAGGCGACACACATGATGTGTTACTGCTATTTTGGTCCGTAACACATTTTTCTACATGTTACATGATTGTGTTACTTAATGTTTGTATTGTTGTAGTGCTAAATTATCTAACATTTGGCTTACTCGCTTCACTGCCAAACTGAAACCCTAGCGATGCCAAACTCCTAATTTTGCCAACCCTGTCAAATTCATTTTGTAGAAAGCAAGAAGGTGAAGGAGATGAAATGACAGATGATTTGTAGTCAATGCCTTGAAGGGGATCAAGGTGGAGGGTACCAACCCTAGCAATTTGTCGTTTCCGCCGACGTCGCTGAAACCCTAGCGATATAAATCAAACGAACTAAAATCAAATGAAGTCAAAGGGCAATGAGCGGCGAGAGAGGAAGAAAGAGAGGCGATTAGCTGTTACCTCTGCACTGGACCCGCCAGAATTGGAATGGCGATAGAAAGGGGTACAAGAGCCGAACAGAGATAGAACGCGGGCAGAGAGAGGGAGCGGGGCCAGAGAGAGAGAGAGAGAGAGGTGGCATGAGGGGGCCGTTGCCCCTTGGTTTTGAGTTTTTGACCTCCACCGCCTCCGGCTAATTTATGGTCTTGGCGCAATACGTCACAACTACTAAAAAAATAAAATACTCAAAATAATAAATTTTAAAACAATATTTTTAATTTAATAAGAACAATTAAAATTCTAAATATATTTTAAAAAATCAAGTCTCTACATATAATATAAGAATGTCCACATTGAGAAAATAATATTATTAAACTCATTTTAATCAATTAAGAATAAATAATTAATAAAAGTAATTCCAAAAATTAGACCTCATGTCATATAGTCCTGATGTTGCAACACATGACACACCACAACTAAACATAATAGTGTTGTCGTTCCATATTATACCATGTCACCTCTATATTATGCCCTGTACAAACGGTGGGTCCCTCATACCTGTGGCGTTCAACTATTTTCCAACGCCACCACTATGGTCCTAGTAATGTCATACCAAATATGCCAACGCCTCCACTGTTTAAAAAAATAGTGCTGACGTTGATTGAAAATGGCGCGCCACCAACAAAAGTGTGGCTAGCCATTTCTCCATTAGTGTATGCTTGAATAGTTCTCGGATGTAGGGGCCATAATCCAGCACTTGGACACGGTGCATGATTCACTTGGTTGATGCACCCAAACTATCGGCTGCATTGGTCATGAATGGAGCTCCAACGATGCCCAAGAGAACCTTGCATATGGCTTGATGTCACCTCCACGGAGTTGTGTAGAAGTCGACAATTATCTCCATGGAGTTGTTGTAGTAGTCGACAATTTCCTCCTTTTCCCCGGCCACCTCCTCTTGCTCATTGTCTTGTACCGCTTCCGAATGATGCAAAATGGAGTCGTTGTTGAGCTGATCAAGTCCCATCGTGTCCGACGACTCGAAAGATGCTAAGAATCCGATTGTGTTCATCTCTGCACTACGACAGAGAAACAAAGAAACTACATCACCACCGGGCTACCAATAATCACCGACCGACGGAAATGTTGAAGATGTTTTTTTACGTTGTAGGCATTTCATCGAGCACTTGGACGCTGTGACCTTTCTTGCCAACTGCCGCCATTGGATGCGCCAGAGTAGTGCCTGTGAGTGTCGCCGAATATGATGCATGTGTCGTCGGCATTGGATGTGGCGCCGGCGTCAATTTTCTTCTTCTTCCTTGCGGCCTCCTTGGCTAGGGAAAATGCCGCCGTCGGCGGCTTTCGAGCTGTTTTGGCATTGTCGGGAGCGGCAGTCCGGCGCCAAATAAAAGGCGCTCGCCAGCCCTGCTGCCTTTGTCACGGCTGCAGGCAGAGCTTGAACGCGGTGGACTTTTTTTTTATTCCCAATCTCTTCTTTGGTGCGGGTGGTGGCGGGGATGGTTTCCGGCGGCAACAGAGGAGGTGGGATTTTTCCTTAGCCTAGTGCGGCTCGGGTATATTTAGGAAGATTGGGGTTTTTTTAGGTGATGGAGGATAATTTATTCTCCCTTTTGAGATTTAAGAGATCAGCTAGGTGCGGCGTGAGGGAGGAAAACCGAATTTATCCTCCCTTAATGCCGGATAAGGGATTTGTTAGAGTTGCCAAAGAGGGAGAAAAGTGAACGAATCCGTAAGTATGAGCATGTGCGTCACTTGCTCCCGAGATAGCAACACCGTCATCGTCCTACAGTACTGGAGGGCAGGCTATCCACCATGGATAGCCCGCTCTCACTCTCAAGGATCCACCACTTCCCCCAATCGCCGTCGTGTTCCTGCCCATTGTCATTTTCGTGTGCCTTAACTCCAACCATCATGTCCCCCCAAAAACACATGTGTGTGGTGTTGCGTGCACATCTGCTTCATTTTTTACGTGGGCTGATTGACATGGAGAGAGAGAGAAAGGAAGTGGGACAACTATTTATTTTGTAGAGCTGAAATATAGCCATCAAGGGGACCATTGGCTTGTTTCCTTTTTTCCGTTAATCAGTGGGTGATGCGCAGCTGCAGTGTTGTTGTCTTTGAGTACTACTCCCTCTATCAGACAATGTAGCTTAAAAACCGTCTTACATTATAGGACGAAGAGAGTATCATTTAGCTAGCTCACTTGCCGTGAGCAAGCAATCGGGTCACGTGCACATTTGCGATTGGAATCTATTTTATTATAGTACTAGCAAAAAGGCCCGTGCTTTGCAACGGGAGAAAAGAAATCCTCTCATATCGCTAGATGGGTGCATGGCCGGTTGGCAGGTTATGAGATCGAACTCTTCCATGGGCAATTTTATTTTTTGCCAGCTCTTCGGACCTGGGCCATAGTGCGCCGACAAGTGGCTTCCTCCGTTGGGCCAGAACCGGTGGCAACTAACTAAACAAAATAGCATATGTGAAATTAATTGAAGCGGGACCAAACGAAGCGGGACGAAACCAAGAATATCACCTCCTTTTAATAGTACGTATAGATATAAAAAATATATTTGACGGGCTAACCGGGCTAACTAGAAAAAAGAAATTACGCTAGAAAATCCCATAGTAACTAGGAACACCTAGCCTTTAATTTTAAACATGAGAAAACCACAACCGTTAGATCCACTTTAAAACAAAGGAAATTACCCACCAATGCCATCTTCACTACATTTTAAGTAATGAACTAAAAACATATCCTCTATTACATACAAAAAGTATTTGACGGGATAACCGAGCTAAACAGAAAAAAAGAAAATTACACTAGAAAATTTCACAATAATTAGGAACATCTAACCTTTCATTTTAAACATCAGAAAACCGCAACCGTTAGATCCACTTTAAAACAAAAGAAATTACCGACCAATGCCATATTCGGTAGATTTTATGTAGTGAACTGTGAAAAACAAATCCTCTCAGATCTATCCACAGATTCACCACAGTGTCCATACAGGAAACGGTTCGCAAGCCATCTATCTCACTTCATATTTAGAGGTCTACTTTTTTATACCTTTTTTTTTTGCAAAATGGTGTATACAACTCTTTTCTAGGAACAATTTGAATTGAACCATGATAATCTCCCTGTTTAAGGGTACAAAGCCGACACAATGCAAGTGAGAGCAACCACATCCTTCCAATCACTGTCCAATTCAAAGAAGAAGAAAAATCATTTTTAGAACATAAACCCCTGGACCGTGTGCACGTCTGTGCATGTAGACTATAAATGGGAGAAGCGCGCGATCTGCTGCAAGAGCGCTACACATCTATCTCTTGACTCGACCTCAGCTCAGTCAGCAGGAGAAAAATGGGCGCGGTGCTTTCTACGAAGAAAGCGACGAAAATGGGTGTGGACGAGGTGGAGGTGGTGGAGTCGTGCATGGTGCCACCCTGCCAGGAGACGCCTAGGGGACGCATGTGGCTCTCCCCGCTCGACCTCATGCTGGTCAACAGAGGCCACACCCCCGCCGTCTACTTCTACCCGTACCGCTCCGAGCCCGGTGACTTCTTCGACGTGGCCAGGCTCAAGGCGGCGATGGCCAAGGCACTCGTGGCTTTCTACCCCCTGGCCGGCCGCCTCGGCATGGACGACAACGGCCGGGCAGAGATTGACTGCACCGGCCAGGGCGTGCTCTTCGTCGTCGCTCGCTCGGACCTCACCATCGACGACTTCGGCAGCTTCTTGCCGTCGCCGGAGCTGAGGACGCTCTTTGTTCCCCGCGTCGAAGACCACTCGCCGTCCGTCTTGTGCGCTGTCCAGGTGACCTTCTTGAAGTGCGGCGGGGTGGCATTAGGGACGGCGCTGCACCACGTCGCCGTCGACGCCATCAGCGCGTTTCACTTCTTGCAGACGTGGTCTGTCTTCTCCAGGGGCGGCGGCGCGGCGGCGCTAGAGCTCCCGTTCCACGACCGCACCCTCCTCCGCGCGCGCTCCCCACCCTTCGTCCACCCCGACGCCTTCTCGGTCTTCTGCCCCAAGCTGAACCTATCCGTCGAGCCGTCGGAGACCGTCGTTACCCAGGCTTTCCTCGTCTCCAAGGCCCAGGTCACCGCTCTCAAGCGTGCCTGCGTCGACGGCGACGGCGGACGCGTGAGCACGTTCTGCGCCCTGAGTGCCCACGTGTGGCGGTGCGTCTGCGTCGCCCGCCGGCTGCCACAGGACGCCACCACCCGCCTCACCTTCCCGGCCAGCGTCCGGCGCAGCATGAGGCCACCGCTCCCGCCTGGCTACTGCGGCAACGGGATCATCTGGCTTGGCGCGGCTGGCAAGGTGCGAGACGTCTCCTCGGAGGACCTGGTGTTCGTGGCCGGCCAGATCAGCAGCGCCGTCCGTCGGATGGATGACGAGCTAGTGCGCTCGGCGATAGACTACTTTGAGCTCACCGAGATCGACAGCAAGCCGGCGCCGGGGCGCATGCGAGAGACGGAGCTGCGGGTGATCAGCTGGCTTGGCATGCCAGTGTACGACGTGGACTTCGGGTGGGGGAAGCCGCTTGCAATGCTGCGCGCCGTGTCGGAGCGCGCCGGGTTCGTCTATCTGATGGACAGCGGGAAGGGGGACGGCAGCGTGCGCGTCCTCATGTGTACGGAGGCCGCGATCCTCAACGACTTCCAGCGCCTACTGTACGCCCGGTTCTAGCTCCACACCCACCGTCTCCAAGGATCAGAGTACGGATTGGGCCTTTCACCCTGTCAATTTACCAAACACCTCCACTGCCACCATCAAGGTATTTTCGGAACTTCCGTTGGGGAGCCACGTCAGTCTCGTATTGTGTCAGTATCTTTTTTTGGGCATGAGAAACTTTCAATCACGTAATAAAAGTTACAACCATGTTCGTGAACCACCTAGCAAGGACTATAAGCAGCTGAGTGAGTCGGAGACGTGTCGCCGTCATCGCTCCTCTCTCGTCGGAGCCCGGCAAACCTTGTTGTTGTAAACAGTTGGAAAGTCGTCATGATAAGGCCCCATAGGACCAGAGCACCAGAGCAGCAACCATCGTCTATGAAGAAACTAGTAGATCGGAAGCATCAAATCTATAAACACTCAAACGAAGACGAACATAGACCGGATCCAAGCAGATCCACCGAAGACCAGCACCGACCGAATCCCACAAGTTCCGATGGAGACACACCTCCACACGCCCTCTGACGATGCTAGATGCATCATTAGGACGAGGATAGAATGTGGGAAACATTTATTCCTACTGAGGGACATCGCCGCCGCCACACAATCCCAATGAAGACACTGAATGTAAAAGGAACTAGAACGGGGTCCCTCCCACCGGCGGGGGGGCCGAGGTTGTCCGCACCTCCATGGCCCAAAGGCCATCGGAGATGAAGTAGACCGGCAGCAGCACCGACGGAAGGAAGAGGAAATCTTGGAATCTTTTCTTATGGAGAAGGACGTATTGTCTCAGTATATTAGCAAATGTTCCCATGGCCATGGGTCGGTCACCAAGTTGCAGTGGCACATATTAAAATTTGTATTTAAATTATTTTTACAACTATTAAATAAAGTATGATACTCCATCCGATTCATATTACATGTCCCTAGTTTACTTTAATATTAAACTATACTAAACCAGCGACAAGTAATATAGATCGAAGGGAGTACAACTTACCTTAGATACGCTTAACTTTATCCTTTCATAACCATTATATAGGTATATTGCTTTAGATCTAAGATCCAAATTTTTATAAAGTAACTCTGACAACTAAGAATTATATTAAAAAATAAAATAATTGGAGACATCTTTTGTGTGGTATCAGTTTTTGCAAGATGAAATACGGTGAGAGGGGCTACAATTCTGACTAGAGTAGCGCTACTACTACTCGTTCATCTACATGAATTTGATTACTAATAAAGGATTTTGAAAGCCCTCAAGGGCCATCCAAAAAGATACGAGTCATCTTAGAAACACAAAAGGATAGAAACACAAAAACTTAGAAACATGAGCGTAACTCGGATGGTTAGGTTATGTGCGGTGAACCAGCCCACCAGGTTCATGTCCAAGATTTTGCACTGGTGCCCGCTTTTTCTAGATTTATTTTAGGCTTCCGGTCATGTTCGTTCAATGGCAGGAGGCCTTCGTGTCGACTATATCGGAGGTGCTCAAAGGAATAGAGTGTGCCTGCGTGCACTCATAAGAATGGGTGTATGTGAGCATCCATGATTGTACTTGTTATAAAAACGAAACACAAAACTTCACCATAATGTTATGGAATGATTCCAACACCACAGAAAATCAGACAAACAAAAGTAACATGACACAATCTCTACTTTTAGGGGGACTTCGTAAGTTTCATTCGTTTAACTCCCTCCACTCCTCACGCGACCCTCCGCACCTCCATGGATTTTCCCCCAAAGAATCCTATCTTCCGTTTTTGCTTTTCTCTGAGGTCTACCCACGCATCAAGACTGAGGAAAACCTGGCCGCCTGTCTTGCTTCTCCTCCCCTCATATCGACGCACGATCTGCACGATCGTTTAGGGCAACAAACACATACGCCGCCGCCACCAGCCTTGTCCTCCTCTCCTCTGGTCCACCAATAATCCTATCTACCACATACTCCTCATGTCCTTGTCAGCCAAGTCCCCTTCTCGGCATGGTCTATCTCAGCCGTGACGGAGATGCCGATCGAGGAATAGCAGCCGCCAGAATCACCGGCCGGCCCACAGCAGGGTGATAGCTCAACGTGTTCGACAGAGGGCTGGAAAGCACGAGTGGCCGGCCATTGTGGGCGGGAAGAAACCAGCGCTACCATTAGACTGGGTTTGCCCAAGGAGGAAGAAGAACACACACAAGTCTGGAGGTTGAAGAAGATACACATGACTCTTGGCACACACACCTTTGCCTTTTCTCTATTTCTTCTCTACTCAAATGAACTCAGTACACGTGTTTAAGTACCAGACCTACACAACACACACGCACCCACTAACCCCACTACGTTGCATGCAGACGCGACGGCCAAGCCAACTGCTTGATCCGATTATTCCTGCATGTACATGCAGCTTACCCACAACGGCACATCTGACGCACGCCTCAACTGATTGCATCCGCCTCTAACTCCACGTTGATCTGTTACTGGACTCGGCCGCTCTGACTACACGGAGCTGTACGCGCATGTTGCTAACAACCACATCCATGCAAACTACACGACGTGCATTGTACTGATCAGCTGAAGCTAACTCAACTAATTAACTAGACACTATTAGCTTGCATGTGTACTCGTCTCCACACTTCTACGAGCACGCTCACTGCCGCAGCCTCAAGCCTTCTGTGAAAGATGCTAGGATTAGGAATGATTGCCCGTGGTAATCACCCACCGGCCCATCTTCTATTTATATACAGCTATGCTTGTACAACAAGTATTACAATCAATCAGTATAAATCATATTAATTACTGATTGATATGCCAGCTCGTGTGATCTTCTATACACAGTAAACTAGTCATGGATCGTGTGGGATATGCATAACATGGTAGTCTTAACACTCCCCCTCGATCTCATCCTGCAAGATTGAGATCGTTGCAGAGCCGCCTGAGTTGTTGTGCATTGATCGCTTCGTCAGTCCATCTGCTAACTGATCATGAGTTGACACGAACCAGATCTGAAGGTCCTTCCGAGCCACTCGTTCTCGAACAAAGTGAAAATTAACTTTGATGTGTTTTGTTTGAGCGTGAAACACTGGGTTGGTTGACAAGTACATAGCACCCAGGTTATCACACCATAGGACTGGTGTTTGTCGCTGAGTAATGCCTAGCTCACGAAGCAACGATTGAAACTAGATAGTCTCTGCCGTGGCATTGGCTAGTGACTTGTACTCTGCTTCCGTGGAAGACCAGGAGACAGTCGCTTGCTTTCTTGCACTCCAGGACACTAGATTTCCTCCATAGAACACCACAAAACCACCGGTGCTACGCCGATCATCTACCGAGCCTACCCAGTCGGCGTCCGAAAACGCACTCAACAAGGAAGAGGAGGACATGCTGATCTTCAAGCCCAGTTGCATGGTTCCTCTGATATATCGAAGAATCCTTTTGGCTGCTCCCCAATGTTGTTCTGTAGGTGAGTGCATGTACTGACACACTTTGTTCACGGCGAAGCTGATGTCGGGTCTAGTTAATGTCAAATATTGAAGTGCCCCAACGACGCTTCTGTATCTAGTCGTTTCCTTCTCTGAAAGTTTTGCTCCCTCATCTCGGCTCAACTTCTCGGAAGTGCACATTGGAGTTGGAACCGGCTTGCAGCTCATCATGCCCTCCTTCTTCAAGAGATCGCTAGCATACTTGGTCTGCTTAAGCACCATCATGTCTTGAGAGCACACTACCTCGATCCCAAGAAAATAGTGGAGACCTCCGAGGTCCTTGACCGCAAAATCTCTTCGAAGCGCAGCAATAAGATCTTGAGCAGCACTCGCCGAAGAACTAGACATGATGATATCATCGACGTAGATGAGCATGTACATAGTTTCTCCCCCTTGCTCATAGATGAAGAGAGAGGTATCTGCCCGAGACGAACGAAAACCAACGGCCAATAGTTTGGAGCTGAGAGGAGAAAACCATGCTCGAGGGGATTGCTTGAGACCGTAGAGGGATTTATCCAACTTGCAGGCATGGCGAGGGAGTGCTGGATCAACATAGCACGGCGGTTGGCGCATATAGACGTCCTCTTCAAGGACACCATGAAGAAAAGCATTTTGTACGTCAAGCTGCCGAAGACACCAACCTTTGGTGATTGCCAGGGAAAGAACCAGGCGAATTGTCGCGTGCTTGATGACAGGACTGAATGTCTCCGCATAATCAACACCAAATTGTTGTTTAAATCCTTTGGCAACCAGACGCTCCTTGTACCGTTCAACACTGCCATCAGCCCATTGTTTGAGCTTGAAGACCCACTTGCAGTCGATGAGATTGCAATTTCTTGGTGGTTGCACGAGGTGCCAAGTCTTGTTGGACATGAGGGCCTAGTATTCCTCGTCCATGGCCTCGCGCCAGCCTGGATCAGTGGCAACTTCAACATGATTGCGAGGCTCGGCAACTGCCAATGACGCATGACGTTGTCGACGGGTGATGCCGTAAGGAACAGTTCCGTCCGTAACAACCTTGGCCCTCCATGTGTTGTCGTGGAGGCGGGTGGCGTAGCGCGGCGCCACCGGCGGCGGAGGCGAAGCCGCGTCCGGTGATGAAGCAACGGCATGAGACGTAGCCGCGTCGTTGTCTTGATGGCCAGGAGAAGTCGCCGGCGTAGACGAAGCCGCGTCTGGCTGCCCCTGAAGCGCTACAGCAGAAGCCGGCCCATTAGGTGAGGTTGCAGCTCGAGTGGATGGCGAAGCTTGCCCGCGCGGGGAGAGCGGCGCGCTCGGGGCCGCCACGTTGTCTGCATGGCCCATGCAGGAGGGGCGGCTGACGAGATCACAAGGGGCATCATAGCTTGGCTTGCTCGTAACCTGCACAGAAGGAACAAAAATACCACACGTAACAAGATCGGATGAATTTTGATCTCTATCATTGTTTTCTCCATCATTAGCTGCACAATCAGGAGCATACGAGGAGTATGGATATGACGTTTGGGGACATGAGGAGTTGATTATGTAGGGAGGCTGGTGTAGAAGGTGGCATTATATCTGAATAGGGAAAGACTGCCTTATCGAACACGACGTCACGTGAGATATAGATTCGTCCGGAAGAGATATGAAGGCACTTGTAACCTTTATGCAGTGTACTGTACCAAGGAAAACACATCTTTTAGATCGAAACTGAAGCTTTCGATTATTGTAAGGCCGAGGACAAGGCCAACATGCACTACCGAACACCTTTAGAAAAGCATAGTCAGGTTTTTCATTGAAAAGCCGCTCAAGAGGTGTGGCCATGTTGATGGTTTTGCTAGGCATGCGACTTATAAGGAAACACGCAGTTTTGAAAGCCTCGTCCCAAAATCTGATTGGCATGGAGGATTGGGCTAAAAGTGTGAGGCCGGTTTCGACTATGTGGCGATCTTTTCATTCTGCTGATCCGTTTTGTTGGTGTCTGTGTGGACATGAGACATGATGTGCAATACCAATTTTCTGAAAGAAAGGATGAACCTTTTGGTATTCACCACCCCAGTCGGATTGGACATGCAGAATTTTACGATTCAATAATCGTTCAACATGAGCTTGCCACTGAAGAAAAACTTGTTCAACATCTTTTTTATTCCAAAGACAAAACAGCCAAGTAAACTTACTAAAGTCGTCGACAAAACTAACATAATATTTGAAACCTCCTGATGAGAGGCACGCATGCCCCCAAACATCAGAGAAAACGAGTTCTAAAGGGACCGAAGACACTCTATTTGAACGAGGAAAGGGTAGCTGATGGCTTTTCCCTTGTTGGCATGTATCACAAACTGACGTTTTATTTTTCTTATCTCCATAAGGGAGACCAAAGCGGTTGACGACGTGATCGACGATGACGGACGACGGATGGCCCAAGCGACAGTGCCATCGAGAGTAACTTGGCTTGACGGAGATAGACAAGGCCGCCCTATGTTGACTCGGACGCCTGCCATAGATTGGATATAGACCTTCTTCACCACCCCCCCCCCCCCCCTGCGAACTAGTACCTTCCTCGAAGCCAGATCCTTAACAACAAAAGCATTGGGAAAAAGTTCAACGGAGACATTATTATCATTGGTAAGACGATGAGCGGAGAGGAGATTTTTGTGTGTTTGTGGAACAAGAAGAACATCATTTAAGGCTAAAGATCGATTGTGCAGCATATGAATATGAGAATTACCAATGTGAGAGATTTCCATACCAGATCCATTGGCCGTGTGGACTTGATCCTTTCCGTTGTAGGTTTCCCGGATGTTGAGCTTCTCTAGGTCTCCAGTGATGTGGTCCGTGGCCCCTGAGTCCACCTACCAAGCAGGGTCAAAGGCCTGGTGACCGGTGTTGACATGGTTGGCTTGGCGTGGTTCTTCTCCCTGGTAGCTTGCATCAAATCTGTTGTAACATTTGTATGCTGAATGACCGACCTTGCCGCAAATTTGACATGTTGTCCTGTTGGTTGGTGCGTTCCTGCGCGCACCATGGCCTCTGTTTCCACCATTAGGAGGGCCACCTCACCCCCCTTGATTAGCGTAGCCACCGCGGTCGCCGTTACCACGGCCTCGCCCACGCTTTGCTCCGCCGTTTCCGCGACTAGCAGCGTTGGCGGTGATCTGGTAGCTGGTGTTGGCCGCCTCCCGAAGCGCCTCGTAGTCGAGCATGTGGGAGTAGAGCTCGTCCAGCGGCATGTTGCCGCCTTGCAGGTTGATGGAGGTGGTGAATGACTCGTACGATTGGTCGAGCCCGGTCATCAGGTAGGTGGTCATCTCGTCTTCACTGAGGGGCCTGCCGATGGCTGCTAGCTGATCTCCAAGGGCTTTCACACGGCCATAGTAATCGGCCATGCTCATGTCCTTCTTCTGGATCAACGCCAATTGACGTTGGATGTGTGTGACCTTGGTGGGCGAGAGCGACGAGAACATCCTCTCGATCGCGGACCACACCACGGCGGAGGAGGCCAGCCCGAGCGTCCGTGCCAGAACCTCAGGCGAGAGGGTCGACAGTAGCGCAGAGAGGATCAGCTGATCCTGAGCGTACCACGTGGTGTATGCCACGTTGTCAATCATCGGGGCGCCGTCCGCGTCTGATTGACGGACAGTTTTCGGTGGCGCCGGATTCGATCCATCGACATAGCCCAACACTTGATGGCCGTGAAGGATGGGGACGACCTGCGCCTTCCATAGCAGGTGGTTGTCGCAGTTGAGCTTCACGGTGACGATCTGTCCCATTGCAGAGATGGAGACGAGTCCCGACGAGCTGGAGCCCGCGAACACAGAGCCGCCGATACCTAGCATGCCGGCGTTGAGCTGGATGAGGGCAAGGGACGTGGTGGATGGTGAGGTTGCAGCGGTAGTCATGGCGTGGTGGATCGACTAGGCTCTGATACCATGTGAAAGATGGTAGGATTAGGAATGATTACCCGTGGTAATCACCCACCGGCCCATCTTCTATTTATATGCACCTATGCTTGTACAACAAGTATTACAATCAATCAGTATAAATCACATTAATTATTGATTGATATGCCAGCTCGTGTGATCTTCTATACACAACAACTACTAATCACGGATCGTGTGGGATATGCATAACATGGTAGTCTTAATATATTGAATTCCTGCTCCAGCCAGTTGCTCCAAAAGTCCAAACTGATGGAGGGAGACGGGCAATATATTTTAACACTCCCCCTTACGTCTAGGCTATTTTAGTCCTTAGATGTGGGATCGATGTACGCCGTAAAATCGTTTTATTTAGTACTGCGTTGGCAGGGTCTTGAACTCAGGACCTCTTGGCTCGGATACCATATTAAATTCATACTCCAGCCAGTTACTTCAAAAGTCCGAAGTGATGGAGGGAGGCGGGTAATATATTTCAACACCTTCAACTTAACTACATGAATGAACGAACTAATGCGACGAAATAAAAATGGTGACACCCAGACAACAAGGTTAACTCTAACATAGACACTCCCGCCAGCTGTGTCGGCGGCGCTTCCATCAAGATCATCGGTGAAAAAGAAGGGATGATGTCCGGCAAGGAAAATGAAGCAGATGTTCCGTATGCTATACGCGAAGCCAGGTGCACATGGTTTCTTACCTGGTGGACAGGGCGACGACAGTCAGCAGCGAGAAACTCCTCCGGGACATTTTTCTCGAGAGCCTCCCTAATCCATTTAAACCTAATCCTTTTCGGGGTAAACAGCCTGAGGATTAATATTGCGACAGGAGACCCTTCGTTTTACATAGTAAGGCATTGAGGAGATGAGGTACGCCTGCTCCTATCGGCCATGGCGGAGCGCCAGCTGTGGCAGACAGCCCTCATGGCCATGTAGTAGTTGACGTCAGTTGTGTCCAGCAGGCAGTAGCTAACGCGGCGGATGAGGTCCGGCAGGAGCGACGACGAGTCAGCCATTGTGATTGCAGTGTGGAATACTGTATTGATCGTTGTTGTTGCTGTGACTGAGCATTGTACAGGGGAATGAGGGCGTGGGCAGACGATGGATGCAACTGGTAGAGCAGAGCGCGACCAGTTTCCATGGTGTTATGCACAAATTCGTTTTGAGATGCACCCACCAAGAATAAGCAGTGTTAGGTCTCCCTAGTGTTGAAAACAACAACATGAGACTATCCACAGTGAGGAGTAACTTTGACTAGTAATATGCATATGTTACTAGTCTATATTACTAACTCTATAGTGGGGAGTAAGATATGTATGGTGTTATCCAACACTTCATTTATTAGGATGTAAACTCATCTTGTCTTCGTACATATGTGTGATGTTACCCATAGTATGAATAACTATAGCTATGTTACTCAAACCATCTCTTTCCTCATTAAATCATTGTCACGTAAGCAAATTTGCTGAATTTGACCCATGTTACTACTGAAGCTACTCCACACTGTGGCTTGTATGATGAAAATCTAGTTACACAAAACAATGTCATTACGGGAAATTCCTTGTGAATCTTATTGTGTATGGGCCCATTATACCAAGTTTGCACAAGGGCCTACAAAATGCCAGGGCCGGCCCTGGCTTAGCCCATACATATGTGCTCATCCGATGGCTTGCATGGACCCTTGGTGATTCATCCACCAACATTTAATGTCATAGTAAAAATGTGAATCAATTCCAATTAACTTTCCCAGTGTCGCGCGTTCTGTTGTGCTTCTACTCGACGCACTGAATGCTCTTAGCCTGTGACTTCAGCGGTATGTGTCGTGTCCTCCTAGCGTGCATGTGAGAAACGACACTATCAGCGCATTGCACAGGCGGGCGGCAACCGAGTTACTTGTAATGGTTTTTCAGTACTAGCATTGCCTCGACAAGCTCTAGATTTTCTCGTTCCGCTAGAAGCCTCATGATTGCCCCCCCCCCCCCCCCCCCCCCCCCCCTATGTGTGGATCAAAACATCGGCATATCGACAAGCTATACAAAATAAATTGGTGCAAGTATCTGATCAATCACATCACAGAGTAGTACGGAGAGATTGTTATTTGGGCGTGCGAAAAGCATACCAGAGTACTAGACAACATAGACAAAAATTGAAAATGAAAATCAGTAAGGTTGTAGTGAGATTTGATAATGCAGTAGAATAAGAACCAAGGATACAGTGTTATTTTTTATTTCTTGTATATGAGGCAGTACAATAAGATATTTCTTACACATCCCTTCCCAATTAAAACATTCGATGCTTTTGATATATACCACACACAAGTGAAAATGGCCGACAGTGCCGCAATGTGGCTTGCGGTCATACATTAATACAATTGTTTCAAATGCTCGTTTCAGCTCCAACAATTTTTCACACGGGAACATATATGCATCCAAACTAAGTAATATCTAAATGGAAGAAGGTAATGCCATTATGCAATTCACCAACAAATCAATTCCAGTTTTTGAAGAGCCTCCTTTCTTAATGCACTGGGTTGCTTTGTCTTTGAGATTGTTTGCCCTTCGCCTCATCTCTCCACCTTCTTTGTGGCAAAACAACTTTTTAACACTCCTCTGGATATTGTCCCTGTCCATCTTGCCCTCTAACACAAACCCTATCTTCCACACCTCCTGAACATACCTGGCATTTATCATCTGGTCGCCGAAATGTGGTCTACATATCATTGGAACACCCTCACTTATGCTCTCCAACATTGAGTTCCAGCCATTATGGGTCCAAAATCCACCAACCGCCTGGTGCCCAAGAACTTCTTGTTGTGGGGCCCAACTCACTACCATTCCCCTACCTCGTGCCTCTTCCTCAAAGCCGTCGGGTAGGCCTATCTTCCCCGAACCCTGGACCGAGTCAGGCCGGATCACCCAAAGAAATGGCATGCAGCTGTTGGCCAAGCCCCATGCAGTCTCCACTAGCTCTTCCTGATCCACGGATGCCAAGCTCCCGAAGCTCACGAACAGAACAGATCCTACTTCTTGCTTGTCCAACCAATCCAAACATGTTCTATCTTGAGCCAATAGGCTGCTCTGGGCACCTAAAGATATCTTGTGAAGTGGACCGATCGCATACACCGGGACGCCCACACCATCAATGATCTTTTGTAGCTCAGCATCTTCGAGGTCACTGAAGGTGTTAATGATGACACCTGAAGAACACATTGATGATTCCACAATGCATTCTATTAAGGTGGACATCGTTTCATGTGGAATTGTGGCTGAGAAGACCATGTCTTGCTGCTGGAGCGGGTGGAGACCATCTAGTTGCTTATTCAGTTGCAAATGATCTGAAAATTTGGTAAGAAAATGATCAACCATTGAGTGGCGTATGTGTGGATGCATGTGTATTATTAAGAAACTAAGCAACTTAAATATGCGAGTCCCATTTCTAATGACTGATTGTTGATGTTTTGGTAGGTGAACATAATTGTGGTTGAGCATGGTAGTGTGCATATGTGGATGCGACTAGTAATGCATGTTTTGTATATTGTTATTTTATATATTCACATGATGCTACAACCATTGTTTTAACTCTATTGGCTACAACCATTATTTTAACTCTTCTCATGTGCCGCCCCCCTCGCGGGCGACATGAGAGGCGCTAACCTTAGCTGCCAACCGCTCTTCATCTCCCCTCCTCCCCCTCCGTCGCAGCCGGGGGACAGCGGCGGGTAAAGCTCGTGCATTTGATGGCAGTGGCGGCGGGCTTCCCTCCTTCCCCTCCGTCGCAGCCGGGGGACAGCGGCGGGTAAAGCTCGTGCATTTGATGGCAGCGGCAGCGGGCTTCCCTCCTTCCCGAGTTGAATTGTGCTGATGGCGCTCGATCCGTGGGGTGTGGCCTCTGCCTCGGTCCATGGCTGCGCGGCGGCTCCCAGTGGCGGTGCTCGTGGTGATGCGGTTGGAGATTAGCTAGAGGATGGGGTTGGGGCCAGGCGTGGTCAGTGGCGGCGACGACGTCCGACCCGGATCCCAGGGCAGCGGCCTTGGTCGTTGGCGGCAGGTGAAGCTCAGGAAGCCCGCGGTAGATGGTGTGGTGCTACCCCTATCCAACGTGGAACTGTGCTTGCGATCTGGCAGTTTGGCTTTGGATCGGATCAGATCAGTGATGGTGACAAGTAGGAGCGGGATCTTTCTGGGAAGCTCTGGTGGTTTGGCGAGGTGGGGTGGCTTCCCACCTCCCAGGATCCAGTGGTGGTGCTCTAGAATAATGGCCAGCTTGCTAGGGCTCACGCGGTGGAGTGCTGCTGTGTGTGATCGCCGGATCTGGGCAGCCAGATCTGGGGCATTGAAAGTGCTCTGGCCGATGCACAGGATGTCGGATGGATTCTTGTGGGACGAAATCGTGGTTCAAACCTTGTCTTCGGCCGATGGTCGGAGCCAGTGATGGTGATACCTTAGGCACTGTTTGCTTCCCGAAGGCATAATCGAGGTCAAGCTCGCACCTCCTTCCGCTACATCTAGGGGAAACCCTTGATTAGTCAATTGGATGATGGCGGCGCTCACGTGTCGTTCCCCCGTTAGGGGCATCATTCTTCGAGGGGTTCATCGGCTAGAGGGACCATGGACGACTACAGCGGTGGAACGGTCTGGCATCTGATGCGACGACAAAGGCGGGTCTTGGTGGCATGGGGCAGCGGGGTCTCGGCGATGGTCGCGTGTTGATAGACGTGTGCAGGATGGTGGTGCTGTCTGGCGTCGTGGCGGCGTCGACGACAGTTGGGCTTGGCAAGGCATATGCATTGATCTCTCCTAAAGATGAGACGGCGGAAGATGGTGGTGCCAGATTCTTCAGTGTGCACATGCGGTGTGCGTTGAGGGTCTGCTACACCGGTTGGTGCTGTCGGCTCGTGGCAGCCTGGGTGGCCACTGGATTAGATGGTGTGCATGGATGCTCCAAGGCACTCCATGAGCCTTGTAGGTGTAGCGAGTGAGGCCTCCAGCAAGGTGGCTTTGGCTTGCTCCATGTATCTACTTTGTCGGACTTTGTTGAATAATTAATAAATATGGATGTGTGCATCGCTCGATGCAGAGGCCATGGGTAATTCTCTTTTTCGAAAAGTACAAAAAACATAAAGCTGCTTTTACTTGGATTTCCTTGCTTCCATCTTAATGCTTGTGATTCCTAGTATGCTCTTACCTTGAGTCCTCCAAAATATTAGTTGTGATAATGCTTTGGAGGTTGCTTTGAAATGGAGTTACGGTGTACTCCATGTGCCATCTATTTTTTTGTTTTGTGATCCGTTCCCGGGCCTTGCTTCTTATGGATTTGTTATATTCCCTTTTCTATGGGTCGTTGATGTTTTTGCTTAGCGTGCTTCCCTCTAAATTTTTTACATTGATCTTATGGTATGCTTCTTGAGTAGCTATTTGTTTACTATAGTAGGACTTCAGTGGTCTGTGTACTTCAAAACTCCCGCAACTATTTGTACTATCAATTCCTTGGCCCGTTGCTATGTTTCCTTGGTAGATTCCTTTCATTCGGCCCCACCCATTACTGCATTGATTTGGCCATGGCTTTCTGGGCTTAGTGGCCGGAACTGACATTAGTAATTTTATGTACATTTTTGTAATGTTTGTCTCACTTGGTTTTTTATGTTATCATAAGAAAAGGTATACTTTTCACCCCAAAATGTATCCTAGCTGAGCAATAACCTCAAGAGATATTTGGTCTAATTTGCACCTTCCAAATCCTGGCTGAACGTGCCACATAGATTTGGTGCCCACTACGTGTGGGGTCCAGTTGGGGTGGAAGTTGCAATACCTTCGGTGTTATTTATTTTCATGTGCAATTTAGTTGTTCGTGTATGTTACCATAATAATTTTATATAATTATTGGTTTGTGTATAAGGCCTTAAATGCAAATAGCTTTTTTGTATGTAGAAATATTTTGGGTACTCTAGGGTAAAAGAAATCCTATAAGTGTTTTCTTCGGTTTGTTATGTATGAGGCTTGTTTGGGGGTGTGTCATGTTGTAGGGGTAGGAAAAATGGTGACGCATATAGGTTGTTATCTGGGCAACTCTATGGGAACAAAAGCCCATGTTCTCAACAAGAAACCTCAGCTTTTCTCTTGTCATGGTTCAGGTTAAAAGTTCAATCGCAGTGTGCATCACATTTGCCAAATAGCTAAGCCCCTTGGAACAAATAGCTATCACATTCGATGAAGTTCTAATCAAAAGATAGCCATCTGTTCAGCATATAATCCCTAAGATTTTCGTTCTATCCATGTATATTACAGATCTTGATGCAACTAAAACTGTACAGTTGTGGCCGCTAATTTTTTCATGCAAATATGGTCTCATAAAAAATTGAAATGATAGTATCATGATAGAAACCTATGAAAATAACAACACTAATTTTACTTCGCTAATCTACATATTTCTAAACTTAAGCATTTATGTCTTGTACGAAAATTTGTCTGCTCTTTATCCACTAGTCATCACTAAAGATAGCATACTTGGATTTCCCAATTGCAGTAGTGTTTTCAAAGAATGAAAACATAATATTCAAATAAGCATAGAAAGAAGTTATGCACCTATATCATTTCATTTCATTTTTTTTCCTATTCATATTGGTTATTCTCTTTTCATCACCGCTGCTTATCTGCTTGTCAATGGCTAGCTACAAATCAAAGAAAAAAAAACACCTCATATGTTTTTTTTTATTTTTGGGAAGACCATCAACGAAGAACAAAATATAAATACTGATTGCATGCATATAATCCTGATATTCTATTCGTCCACCTTCATTAATGTTGGTGGTACTGCAATTACGTTGTTCGATTAGTTCAATGTCATGCATGTAGATGATGATGCACATGCATAATTATCTTCCTATATATTCATATGTCACCTATGTAATGGAATGTTTTCTCTTGTTCATACTCATCTAAATTGCTAAATATTTTAGCTCAGCCAGACAAAGCATCACTTGGTATTCTCCGTCCATGTTCTTTGTGTATACTTATGTTGTTACACTGAAAATTCCCTCCATCAATAGGTATTAAATGTTATGAATGGAATCACAATCAATCGATCTCGCATCTTCTCACATAAGTAAGATTGAATTAAAAGTGTGGGACTATTCCAACCATCAATCTCGAATCTCTCTAATACTACTATGCATGTTGACTGTGGCCAGCGATGCACATCGGGGTGTCAACTGTTAAATTTTTATCTATTAGCTAGATTGTTGCAGAGCGCTGAAAAAATATGCAAAAATATGCTACTCCCTCCGTCCCCTAATATAAAACGGTATTATATGCAATATGCTCTTATAGGTTCACATATCGGATGTACTAACATCTTATATTATGGGATGGAGGGAGTGCTTGATAAACTTGGCAGTTGAAACCTATTATTACGAATTTGTAATTATCATTGGTTCTTCTCAAGTTTTATTAGTTTCTTTCAAGTTCTAGAGTGCATCATTTTCTTTCACCATGTTTCAGAATTCAAAATTTAATGTTTGTCAAAATATATTTATGAGCAATCTTGTTTCAAAGTACTTGTCGTAAGAAACACAAAAGCAAGTCTAAATTAGACTCTCAGTTTAAAAGATATAATACATTAAAAATTGAAAATCGAATGAGAAAGCACGGGAAGGTTAATAGAATAGTGTAGTTGGTGGAGCATGCAATCCTTGGCAAAAATATGCATGCATGCGATGAAGACGATTCACCGGCTGACAAATGACAAAGCAATATGATCAGGAGTTCAGGACTAAGCATGCTTGCTCCGGAATCTCCAAGAGGAATGTCCCGTGCATGGTTGAATTGTTTTCTCGTCTGTTAGGTTGATGTAGGACTATAGGTACCTTGTGGCGGGAGGACACCCTTATCGCAGAGCGCCGGGAAGGCCATGTAAGCCAAGAGGCAGGCGGCGGCACCCGTGCGCAGCACCATCGTCGGCACGCCGAGACGGTGGGCGACCACCTGCATCCCCCGGAGGTTGGAGTCTACCACCAGGCATGCCGGCGCTCCCTCCTCCTCGAGGAGCAACTCGCGGAGGCTATCCTCAAAAGGCGCCTCGAGACGCTCGTTGATGCGAAGCAGCGCCTCGGCGAAGTTGCCGTGGCTGCCGGTGGGGACGAGGTCCGCGATCGGCACAGAGGCGCCGACGGTGATGAAGCGGTAGCCTGCGGGGCGGCGTGTGGGGTCTGGGGCGTTGAAGGCGGAGTGGAAGACGGTCACACGGAGGCCCCGGCCGTGCAGCACGGCGGCGAGCTGCAGCATCGGGTTGATGTGGCCCTGGAACGGCAGCGGAAACAACAGCACGCGCCGGGCGCCACCGCTCGTTGGAGCCTTGTTCGCCGCGCTGGCCATGGCCTCCGTTAGCGAGTAGGAGGAGTACGTGCCTGATTACAGATGGACATATGGATCCGTGTGCTGTTGGTTTTTATACAGGAAAGGCAATCATTGGAGATTTATGAGCGCGCTGAATGGGCTAGAGCGGGAGGCGATGGATGACAGTCCGAATATTATGCTGAGCTTTCGATCGGTTTTCAATTCATACCGATGTACATCCACATTCCTCGTGTGCGTAACGTGTGGAATGGCAGCCTGCTACTAGTATAATTGAGGATCGATGATGACACTAACTGACAGCTTACCAACGATCCCGTTATTGGAAAAATCCACCCATCCAAGAGGTTATGAAAAAATATTCCGCCATCGTTAGTATATTAGGGTGTCTGTGGTGTACCCAACGGCAGATCCACGGTCTCTCCGTTGCCGCTTCTCTGTTGGACGATCTAATAAAGCTACTAGGTCCCCCATCCAACGTTACTCCTCCACCCAACTATTTCTGCGCCCCAGTTCAAATCCTGGGTCCTGCCACTTACAGCCAAAACCGCCATACGCCCTGCTCTGCGCCATCGCTGGGCTCTGCTGGTGCTGCGCTTAGAGCAGCTACAGCTGAGTGTCTCAAACTCATCTCAAACGCCCGGCCGGCTCGTCCGGTCACTGACTGGTCATGATTTTTTGACCCAGACGAACGCCTCAAACAGGCCATAAACGCCCGGGCTGACCGGCACCCCTCATATATAGTTCAAATATAGGGGTGGCAAAATCTCTCTGTTTCCCCTAGGGCGAAAAACCTAGGGTTTCGATATCTTCCGGCGCCACCGCCGGAATTCTGTTTCCGCCCCGATCACCGATCGCTGTTTCGTCTCTAGACTCGGGCTGATCACGGGGGGTCCTGGTGATCCTTCCCGGCCTTGGAATAGAGCGACTCCGAGAGGGAAGGAGGGTGAGTCGATTGGATCTACAAGATGTCGGAAGCTTCAGGATCACAGGGGAAGCGGGAGAAGGAATCGGCGGAGGATCCTCTGGCGAGACTCACGCTGCAGGAAGAGGAGGAAGATGAATTCATCTGGGAGGAGCTGCCGGATATGCTGGAGCCGGCAAAGTGGCTTGCGATCGCCCGGGTCCATACACTGAAAACTTTTAGCCCTAATGCTTTGTATAACGACATGAGGGCATCCTGGAATCCAGCTAAACCGGTGACATGGAGGAAAATCAAAGAAAACCTATTTACGGCACAGTTTGGATGTCTGGTTGATTGGAATAAGGCAATGGCAGAAGGCCCGTGGCTATTTAGAGATCAAGCGGTAGTAATGCAGGAGTATGATGGCTTTAAGAACCCCGATGCCATCAAACTTGACAAGCTAGCTATATGGGCCATGGTTTTGGGTACCAGGCGGAATATTCGGATACCGTCCGGTAACCGCGTTTCTCGCCACCCCACGAGAAACCTTTGTACCGAGCGAAATTTTTTGTTTTTTTTTGAATTTAAACTCCGATAGTTAAGTTAGATAGGCTGGGAACTCACAAAGAACAGTCAGGCAGCTGTGTTGTACTGGTTAGTGTGGGCCTCCTAATTATATTAGATGTGGTTGCGGGTTCGAGTCACATACATAGCTGTTCATTTTATTTTTCACAATTTTTAGGAAAAAAAGGTAGATGCTGACAAAAGAAATGTTTTTGGCGGGATTCGAACTAGCAACCTTAAGGCAGGGGAAACACACACAATACCTAGCCACTGCACCACACAACGGTTTCTGATATAATAGAGTCTAGGACTAATCTATAGTATATTTAAGAAAACTGAATTCAAAATTCAAACTCAAATTTCGTCCCAAATTTTTTCGAGATTTCACGGATACCACGGTAACCGAGAATTTCGCTGCCCCACGAGAAAAAACGTGCACTTGGGATCCAAATCCTTGATATGGGCGCAGATCCACCACCTACCGGATAAGTTCCTAATCGAGCCGGCGGTTAAGGGCCTGGCGTCCAGAATCGGAGAGGTGGTGGAGATCCAGTTGAAGCTCCCTGCTGGATTTTTTGGTGAGTTTGTTAGGGTCAAAGTGAAGATTGACATCAACTCCAAGATCAAACGCTTTGTCACAGCCAAGAAGGGAGAAGAGAGAGTCAAGTATCAGGTCAAGTATGAAAAGCTCCCGACCTTCTGCTATAACTGTGGTGAGATTGGTCATTGGCATGAGGAGTGCGGGGAAGGAGAGCATGATGAAGCGAAGTTTGAATGGGGTGACTTTGTGCTGGCGGATAATTTTCGTTTGAAACCTGCTGGTCATGGAAACTATGGACCTCAGAGGGGTCGTGGAGGACAATGGTCGGGGGGCCGAGGACGAGGTAGAGAACCCTATAATCCTAATCAAAGCTGGCGTTTCAATGCCAAGCAGCCGATGCAGACAGAACATGGGGACGCCTCTGAAGGAACAGAGCAGAATGGCGGGGAGGCAGTACATGTCACCGATGTGGTGGTGGCTACCAATGGAAATCAGGGGTCTAATAAACGCCTGTCAGTTGGGAATATAACTAGCCCAATAACGGATGTGTCGACGGGGGAGCCGAGAGATGTTCTTGCGGTGGTAACCATAGGGGACCAGCTTTCGGGGCCACCCTTACCACCAGTGTATGTGTCCCCTAGGAAAGAGCACAAACGCCCAAAAAAGGGTTTGGAGGAAGACGGCCCAGCTGCTGGTGAGAAACTGAAGACCGGGGAAGATGACAGGAATGAGAAAATAATGTATGCAACATCGGCGGGCTCCTCTGAGGAGTGCCGCCAGGCACAATGAGTATCTTAAGCTGGAACTGTCGTGGCGCGGGCAAAGCTACGACAGTTAGAGAACTTCGCGATATTGCGAACAATTTTGCCCCTACCCTTTTTGTATTGTTGAGACTCAGATCGATAGATCGAGGGTAGAAAAATTAGCTGGAAGCATTGGATATGATAATGGATATGCGGTCAGTAGTCAAGGTAGAAGTGGAGGACTAGGGTTGTTTTGGAATAATCCAATAAAAATTGAGATTCTTGGTTTCTCTGTGTACCATATTGATTGTTCAGTGCAGGAACCAGGCTGTGATCCGTGGAGGTTGACACTTTTTTACAGAGAGGCGCAAACTCATTTGAGGTACAAATCATGGGACATTTTGAAGGGAATCAGTACTTTGAGTGACCTCCCGTGGGTCTGCATAGGGGACTTTAATGAGGTACTACGTCCGGATGAGCAGCAAGGCATTGGAGAGAGAAGCAATGCCCAAATACAAGGTTTCCGGGATGCTATTGATGTATGCATGCTGATGGATATAGGCTATCAAGGCCACTTCTGGACCTTTGAAAAAAAGGTTACCGGTGGTAGCTATACACGGGTCCGCTTGGATCGTTCTCTGGCTTCCGCGGAATGGAGTGAACATTTTCCAAATGCACTTGTTAAACATCTGACATCAGCGACTTCAGATCCCTGTCCCATCTTGTTGGAATTTCAAGGGAGGGCACCTAAGCACAGGAAGGAGTTTAAGTATGAACTCATGTGGGAAACTCATGAGACGTGGAGAGATACAATTGCGGCTAGCTGGGCAGGAGATCCGGTGGAGTTCATGGCAGATTTACGAGCGAAGTTGAAAAGGGTTTCGGTGCAGCTAGGTTCCTGGAATAAACATACTTTTGGCTCAGTGCGAAAGGAAATAAAAAGTTTAAAACTGGAACTAGACCGCTTGCGTAGTGATCCGGCTAGAACAGCGCCGTCACGGATTGAACTGAAGATCAATGAGAATTTGATTGAGCTATATTACAGGGAGGAAATAATGTGGAGGCAACGCTCGAGGTTGGAGTGGTTGTCGGCAGGAGACAGAAATACGCGCTTCTTTCATCTTCGGGCAAGTGAGAGAAGGAGAAGAAATATGATTAAGGCCTTGGCATCGTCCCTGGGTGTGATGATAGAGAATCAGAATGAACTCAAAGCCATGGTGACAGACTTCTATAAAAACTTATATTTATCAGAAGGGGTGAGTGGCATAGAGGAGGTACTAGAAAAGGTACCGGTGAAGGTTACGGAGCAGATGAATGCCACTCTTCTGGCGCCTTATACAAATGAAGAGGTTAAGACTGCCCTCTTTCAAATGTTCCCGACAAAGGCACCGGGTCCGGATGGGTTCCCCACCCACTTCTATCAACGGCATTGGGATATATGTGGGGATGAAGTTACCAAGGCTGTCTTGAGAATTATCAGAGGGGAGGAAAGCGCTGCATCTATAAATGACACCGTGTTGGTTCTTATCCCGAAGGTAATGAATCCTACATTACTCTCTCAGTTCCGGCCTATAAGTTTGTGCAATGTAATCTATAAAATTGCCTCCAAGGTTGTTGCAAATAGGCTCAAAGTGATCCTCCCAGACATCATATCCCAAGAACAATCAGCTTTCGTTCCAGGCAGGTTGATCACAGATAATATCATATGTGCATATGAGTGTCTGCACTTCATGAAAAGAAGCAGAGCTAAATCCAACAGTTTCTGTGTACTGAAATTAGACATGATGAAAGCTTATGACAGACTGGAGTGGCCGTATCTTCGAGCTATGATGGAGAAGTTGGGATTTGCACACTCCTGGTTTAATATAGTCATGGACATGGTTCAGTCTGTATCGTTTTTAGTCCTCTTTAATGGGGAGAAGCTTGAGCATTTTACTCCTACCAGAGGTATCCGACAGGGAGATCCAATCTCCCCCTATCTTTTCTTCATTGCAGCAGAGGGCCTTTCGTGCCTTTTAAGATCCAGTTCTCAGTCGTCTAGTCTTCAAGGGATCAAGGTGGCTCCGACAGCTCCGGCGGTCAACCATCTCCTTTTTGCTGACGATAGCCTGTTGCTTTTCAAGTCAAGTGCTGAGGGGGCTGCGAGGGTTTCAGCCTTATTGGAGAAATATTGTAATGCTTCGGGCCAGAGGATAAACAATGAAAAATCTTCAATCTTTTTCAGCAAGAAATGCCCAAATATAGTGAGAAATGAGGTCAAGCAGATTTTGAATGTGACAAATGAATCTTTAAGTGAAAGATACTTGGGGATGCCCACGGAAGTTGGGCAATCTAAAAAGGGTACCTTCAAGTACTTGAGAGACAGAATTTGGGAGAAGGTGAGAGGATGGATGGAAAAACTTCTTTCAGTGGGAGGGAAAGAAGTGCTCATCAAATCAGTGGCTCAAGCAATCCCGGTATATTCAATGGCGTGTTTTCGATTACCCAGAGGTCTATGTGAAAACATTGAATCCATTATCCGGCTGTTCTGGTGGGGGAGTAAACAAGGAAAGAGGAAGCCAGCTTGGGTATCGTGGGACGTTATGACAAAGCCGAAGTATCTTGGTGGCATGGGGTTTAGGGACATGGAAATTTTTAACCTTGCTTTGTTGGCGCGCCAGGCATGGAGAGTACTGGAAGATTCAAACTCGCTTAGTGCAAAGATATTGAAGGCTGCATATTTTACGAACACAAGCTTTCTGGAGGCAGAACTAGGCCATCACCCATCACAGATTTGGAGGGCTGCTCTTGATGGAAGAGACATACTGAAGCAAGGCATTATCAGGCGTATTGGCAACGGGCAAACAACGAATATATGGAGTGATAACTGGTTACAGAGAACCGGACCTTTCAGACCGATCACAGCTCTCACTCCTAACCCGCCAGTGATGGTCGCCGAACTCATTGATTCGACCACAGCGTCATGGAAGGAGGAACTGATCCGGAACACATTTGTGTGGTTAGATGCTGAAGCTATCTTGTCCATACCAATATGCACAAGGGCGGTAGAGGATTTTTGGGCTTGGTCAGCCGAGAGGAGCGGCAGAGTTTCAGTGAGTTCAGCCTACCGGATGGTTATGAACAGGAAGGAGGAACGAGGGGACTGGCTGGAACAGATCCCGGGTGGTTCGTCAATGAACGCTACCCGACGGGACTGGACAACACTGTGGAATATAAAGGTACCATCCAAACTTAGGGTCTTCCTGTGGCGGCTGGCGAGGCACACTATGCCGACGGCGAACGTATTGCATCACCGGCACATGTCAGATACTCATCGCTATTTACTGTGCGGGAGGGAAGACTCATGGAGACAAGCACTCTTGGAGTGCACTATGTCAAGATGCGTGTGGGCGCTCTCGGAGGAGGAAGTGGTGCAACTGCTGAGCTTGAACACGAACCCAAACGCGAAACACTGGCTGCTAGAGATGCATGATCAACTATCACACGAGCAGTTTGTCCTGTTTGTGGTCACCCTTTGGGTCACATGGAGAGCACGGCACAAGGAGATCTATGAAGGAGTTTTCCAGAGCCCCTAAGGAACTAATCAATTTATCAAATCATATATAGCGGACTTGCAAACTATTGCCGTTGTGGGCAGTGGACAGGTACGACAGCAACCGGCGAGACCTAGCCACTGGATTGCACCACCTGACTCGTATGCGAAGATCAATGTGGATGCGGCGATCGTAGCCAACCGATGTGGAGTTGCTGCTGCTATCTGCCGTGATCAAACTGGTAAGTTTCAAGGTGCATCAGCTCTAGTTATCAAGGGAACCAGTGATCCATCAACGCTTGAAGCACTAGCAGTCAGAGAGGCTTTAGCACTGGCTGAAGATCTTAATATTCGCATGATACATGTCGCTTCTGACTGCAAAGTCGTAGTGGACGACATCAAAAACAAATCGCCGACCACCTATGGACCTATTCTGCATGAAATCATAGATCATAGTTCCATGTTTATTTCATGTACCTTTGTGCATGAATTTAGGAGCTCGAATTTCGAGGCTCACAATCTAGCGAAGCATAGTTTGAATTTGGGGATTGGCCGCCATGTGTGTTAGGCAATCCTGGTAATCTCTCTTTTGTACCTTTGAACATTGGCACAAGTTAAATAAAGCTTTGCGTGATTGTCTCAAAAAATATATAGTTCAAATATAGGGCGGATATGAAGGCGCCCAGACACGTCCGTCACGTCGGACCTGAAGGAAATATGCCCTAGAGGCAATAATAAAGTTATTATTTATTTCTTTATATCATGATAAATGTTTATTATTCATGCTAGAATTGTATTAACCGGAAACATAATACATGTGTGAATACATAGACAAACTTAGTGTCGCTAGTATGCCTCTACTAGACTAGCTCGTTAATCAAAGATGGTTATGTTTCCTAACCATGAACAATGTGTTGTTATTTGATTAACGAGGTCACATCATTAGTTGAATGATCTGATTGACATGACCCATTTCATTAGCTTAGCACCCGATCGTTTAGTATGTTGCTATTGCTTTCTTCATGACTTATACATGTTCCTATGACTATGAGATTATGCAACTCCCGTTTACCGGAGGAACACTTTGGGTGCTACCAAACGTCACAACGTAACTGGGTGATTATAAAGGAGTACTACAGGTGTCTCCAAAGGTAGATGTTGGGTTGGCGTATTTCGAGATTAGGATTTGTCACTCCGATTGTCGGAGAGGTATCTCTGGGCCCTCTCGGTAATGCACATCACATAAGCCTTGCAAGCATTGTGACTAATAAGTTAGTTGCGAGATGATGTATTACGGAACGAGTAAAAGAGACTTACCGGTAACGAGATTGAACTAGGTATTGGATACCGACGATCGAATCTCGGGAAAGTAACATACTGATGACAAAAGGAACAACGTATGTTGTTATGCGGTCTGACCGATAAAGATCTTCGTAGAATATGTAGGAGCCAATATGGGCATCCAGGTCCCGCTATTGGTTATTGACCGGAGATGTGTCTCAGTCATGTCTACATTGTTCTCGAACCGTAGGGTCCGCACGCTTAACGTTACGATGACAGTTATTATGAGTTTATGCATTTTGATGTACCGAAGTTAGTTCGGAGTCCCGGATGTGATCACGGACATGACGAGGAGTCTCGAAATGGTCGAGACATAAAGATTGATATATTGGATGACTATATTCGGACACCGGAAGTGTTCCGGGTGATTTCGGAGAAAACCGGAGAGCCGGAGGGTTACCGGAACCCTACCGGGAGAAGTAATGGGCCTTACGGGCTTTAGTGGAGAGAGAGAAGGGCTGCCAGAGGTGGGCCGCGCGCCACCTCTTCCCTGGTCCGAATTGGACTAGGGGAGGGGGGCGGCGCCCCCCTTTCCTTCTCCCACTCCACCTCTTTCCCCCTCCTAGTAGGAGTCCTACTCCTACTAGGAGGAGGACTCCTCCTTGGCGCGCCACACCTGGCCGGCCGGCCTCCTCCCCTTGCTCCTTTATATACGGGGGCAGGGGGCACCCCAAGACACACAAGTTGATCCATGTGATTGTTCCTTAGCCGTGTGCGGTGCCCCCTGCCACCATATTCCACCTCAATCATATCGTTGTAGTGCTTAGGCGAAGCCCTGCGTCGGTAGAACATCAAGATCGTCATCACGCCGTCGCGCTGACAGAACTCCTCCCCGAAGCTTTGCTGGATCGGAGCCCGGGGATCGTCATCGAGCTGTACGTGTGCTAAGAACTCAGAGGTGCCGGAGTAACGGTGCTTGGATCGGTCGGATCGGGAAGAAGACGTACGACTACTTCCTCTATGTTGTGTCAACGCTTCCGTTGTGATCTACAAGGGTATGTAGATCAGACTCTCCCTCTCGTTGCTATGCATCACCATGATCTTGCGTGTGCGTAGGAATTTTTTTTAAATTACTACGTTCCCCAACAATGGCATCAGAGCCTAGGTTTTATGGTTTGATGTTATATGCACGAGTAGAACATAAGTGAGTTGTGGGCGATACAAGTCATACTGCCTACCAGCATGTCATACTTTGGTTCAGCGGTATTGTTGGACGAGACGACCCGGACCAACCTTACGCGTACGCTTACGCGAGACCGGTTCCCTCGACGTGCTTTGCACATAGATGGCTTGCGGGCGACTGTCTCTCCAACTTTAGTTGAACCAAGTATGGCTACGCCCGGTCCTTGAGAAGGTTAAAACGGAGTCTATTTGACAAACTATCATTGTGGTTTTGATGCGTAGGTGAGATTGGTTCTTGCTTAAGCCCGTAGCAGCCACATAAAACTTGCAACAACAAAGTAGAGGACGTCTAACTTGTTTTTGCAGGGCATGTTGTGATGTGATATGGTCAAGACATGATGCTAAATTTTATTGTATGAGATGATCATGTTTTGTAACCGAGTTATCGGCAACTGGCAGGAGCCATATGGTTGTCGCTTTATTGTATGCAATGCAATCGCGATGTAATGCTTTACTTTATCACTAAACGGCAGCGATAGTCGTGGAAGCATAAGATTGGTGAGACGACAACGATGCTACGATGGAGATCAAGGTGTTGCGCCGGTGACGATGGTGATCATGACGGTGCTTCGGAGATGGAGATCACAAGCACAAGATGATGATGGCCATATCATATCACCTATATTGATTGCATGTGATGTTTATCTTTTTATGCATCTTATCTTGCTTTGATTGACGGTAGCATTATAAGATGATCTCTCACTAAATTATCAAGAAGTGTTCTCCCTGAGTATGCACCGTTGCGAAAGTTCTTCGTGCTGAGACACCACGTGATGATCGGGTGTGATAGGCTCTACGTTCAAATACAACGGGTGCACAACAGTTGCACACGCGGAATACTCAGGTTATACTTGACGAGCCAAGCATATACAGATATGGACTAGGAACACGGAGACCGAAAGGTCGAGCATGAATCATATAGTAGATATGATCAACATAATGATGTTCACCGATGAAACTACTCCATCTCACGTGATGATCGGACATGGTTTAGTTGATTTGGATCACGTGATCACTTAGAAGATTAGAGGGATGTCTATCTAAGTGGGAGTTCTTAAGTAATATGATTAATTGAACTTAAATTTATCATGAACTTAGTACCTGATAGTATCTTGCTTGTTTATGTTGATTGTAGATAGATGGCTCGTGCTGTTGTTCCGTTGAATTTTAATGCGTTCCTTGAGAAAGCAAAGTTGAAAGATGATGGTACCAATTACACGGACTGGGTCTGTAACTTGAGGATTATCCTCATTGCTGCACAGAAGAATTACGTCCTGGAAGCACCGCTAGGTGCCAGGCCTGCTGCTGGAGCAACACCAGATGTTATGAACGTCTGGCAAAGCAAAGCTGATGACTACTCGATAGTTCAGTGTGCCATGCTTTACGGCTTAGAATCGGGACTTCAACGACGTTTTAAACGTCATGGAGCATATGAGATGTTTCAGGAGTTGAAGTTAATATTTCAAGCAAATGCCTGGATTGAGAGATATGAAGTCTCCAATAAGTTCTATAGCTGCAAGATGGAAGAGAACAGTTCTGTCAGTGAGCATATACTCAAAATGTCTGGGTATAATAATCACTTGATTCAATTGGGAGTTAATCTTCCAGATGATTGCGTCATTGACAGAATTCTCCAATCACTGCCACCAAGCTACAAGAGCTTCGTGATGAACTATAATATGCAAGGGATGAACAAGACTATTCCCGAGCTCTTCGCAATGCTGAAAGCTGCGGAGGTAGAAATCAAAAAGGAGCATCAAGTGTTGATGGTTAACAAAACCACTAGTTTCAAGAAAAAGGGCAAAGGGAAGAAGAAAGGGAACTTCAAGAAGAACGGCAAGCAAGTTGCTGCTCAGGAGAAGAAACCCAAGTCTGGACCTAAGCCTGAAACTGAGTGCTTCTACTGCAAGCAGACTGCTCACTGGAAGCGGAACTGCCCCAAGTATTTGGCGGATAAGAAGGATGGCAAGGTGAACAAAGGTATATGTGATATACATGTTATTGATGTGTACCTTACTAATGCTCGCAGTAGCACCCGGGTATTTGATACTGGTTCTGTTGCTAATATTTGCAACTCGAAACAGGGACTACGGATTAAGCGAAGATTGGCTAAGGACGAGGTGACGATGCGCGTGGGAAACGGTTCCAAAGTCGATGTGATCGCGGTCGGCACTCTACCTCTACATCTACCTTCGGGATTAATATTAGACCTAAATAATTGTTATTTGGTGCCAGCGTTGAGCATGAACATTATATCTGGATCTTGTTTAATGCTATACGGTTATTCATTTAAATCAGAGAATAATGGTTGTTCTATTTATATGAGTAATATCTTTTATGGTCATGCACCCTTGAAGAGTGGTCTATTCTTGTTAAATCTCGATAGTAGTGATACACATATTCATAATGTAGAAGCCAAAAGATGCAGAGTTGATAATGATAGTGCAACTTATTTGTGGCACTGCCGTTTAGGTCATATCGGTGTAAAGCGCATGAAGAAACTCCATACTGATGGACTTTTGGAACCACTTGATTATGAATCACTTGGTACTTGTGAACCATGCCTCATGGGCAAGATGACTAAAACACCGTTCTCCGGTACTATGGAGAGAGCAACAGATTTGTTTGAAATCATACATACAGATGTATGCGGTCCGATGAATATTGAGGCTCGTGGCGGATATCATTATTTTCTCACCTTCACAGATGATTTGAGCAGATATGGGTATATCTACTTAATGAAACATAAGTCTAAAACATTTGAAAAGTTCAAAGAATTTCAGAGTGAAGTGGAAAATCATCGTAACAAGAAAATAAGTTTCTACGATCTGATCGTGGAGGAGAATATTTGAGTTACGAGTTTGGTGAAGATTTGAAAAATTGTGGAATAGTTTCGCAACTCACGCCACCCGGAACACCACAGCGTAATGGTGTGTCCGAACGTCGTAATCGTACTTTACTAGATATGGTGCGATCTATGATGTCTCTTACTGATTTACCGCTATCATTTTGGGGATACGCTCTAGAGACGGCCGCATTCACGTTAAATAGGGCACCATCAAAATCCGTTGAGACGACGCCTTATGAACTATGGTTTGGCAAGAAACCAAAGTTGTCGTTTCTGAAAGTTTGGGGCTGCGATGCTTATGTGAAAAAGCTTCAACCTGATAAGCTCGAACCCAAATAGGAGAAATGTGTCTTCATAGGATATCCAAAGGAAACTATTGGATACACCTTCTATCACAGATCCGAAGGCAAGACTTTTGTTGCTAAATTCGGAAACTTTCTTGAGAAGGAGTTTCTCTCGAAAGAAGTGAGTGGGAGGAAAGTAGAACTTGATGAGGTAACTGTACCCGCTCCCTTATTGGAAAGTAGTACATCACAGAAAACTGTTTCTGCAACACCTACACCAATAAGTGAGGAAGCTAATGATAATGATCATGAAACTTCAGAACAAGACACTACTGAACCTCGTAGATCAACCAGAGCAAGATCCGTGCCAGAGTGGTACGGTAATCCAATTCTGGAAGTCATGCTGCTAGATCATGATGAACCTACGAACTATGAAGAAGCGATGGTGAGCCCAGATTCCGCAAAGTGGCTTGAAGCCATGAAATCTGAGATGGGATCCATGTATGAGAACAAAGTATGGACTTTGGTTGACTTGCCCGATGATTGGCAAGCAATTGAGAATAAATGGATCTTCAAGAAAAAGACTGACGCTGATGGTAATGTTACTGTCTATAAAGCTCGACTTGTCGCAAAAGGTTTTCGACAAGTTCAAGGGGTTGACTACGATGATACCTTCTCACCCGTAGCGATGCTTAAGTCTGTCCGAATCATGTTAGCAATTGCCGCATTTTATGATTATGAAATTTGGCAAATGGATGTCAAAACTGCATTCCTGAATGGATTTCTGGAAGAAGAGTTGTATGTGATGCAACCGGAAGGTTTTGTCAATCCAAAGGGAGCTAACAAAGTGTGCAAGCTCCAGCGATCCATTTATGGACTGGTGCAAGCCTCTCGGAGTTGGAATAAACGTTTTGATAGTGTGATCAAAGCATTTGGTTTTATACATACTTTTGGTGAAGCCTGTATTTACAAGAAAGTGAGTGGGAGCGCTGTAGCATTTCTGATATTATATGTGGATGACATATTGCTGATTGGAAATGATATAGAATTTCTGGATAGCATAAAGGGATACTTGAATAAGAGTTTTTCAATGAAAGACCTCGGTGAAGCTGCTTACATATTAGGCATAAAGATCTATAGAGATAGATCAAGACGCTTAATTGGACATTCACAAAGCACATACCTTGACAAAATTTTGAAGAAGTTCAAAATGGATCAAGCAAAGAAAGGGTTCTTGCCTGTGTTACAAGGTGTGAAGTTGAGTCAGACTCAATGCCCGACCGCTGCAGAAGATAGAGAGAAAATGAAAGATGTTCCCTATGCTTCAGCCATAGGCTCTATCATGTATGCAATGCTGTGTACCAGACCTGATGTGTGCCTTGCTATAAGTTTAGGAGGGAGGTACCAAAGTAATCCAGGAATGGATCACTGGACAGTGGTCAAGAACATCCTGAAATACCTGAAAAGGACTAAGGATATGTTTCTCGTATATGGAGGTGACAAAGAGCTCACCGTAAGAGGTTACGTTGATGCAAGCTTTGACACTGATCCGGACGATTCTAAATCGCAAACCGGATACATGTTTATATTAAATGGTGGGGCTGTCAGTTGGTGTAGTTCTAAACAAAGCGTCGTAGCGGGATCTACATGTGAAGCGGAGTACATAGCTGCTTCGAAAGCAGCAAACGAAGGAGTCTGGATGAAGGAGTTCATATCCGATCTAGGTGTCATACCTAGTGCATCGGGTCCAATGAAAATCTTTTGTGACAATACTGGTGCAATTGCCTTGGCAAAGGAATCCAGATTTCACAAGAGGACCAAGCACATCAAGAGACGCTTCAATTCCATCAGGGATCTAGTCCAGGTGGGAGACATAGAGATTTGCAAGATACATACGGATCTGAATGTTGCAGACCCGTTGACTAAGCCTCTTCCACGAGCAAAACATGATCAGCACCAAGGCTCCATGGGTGTTAGAATCATTACTGTGTAATCTAGATTATTGACTCTAGTGCAAGTGGGAGACTGAAGGAAATATGCCCTAGAGGCAATAATAAAGTTATTATTTATTTCCTTACATCATGATAAATGTTTATTATTCATGCTAGAATTGTATTAACCGGAAACATAATACATGTGTGAATACATAGACAAACTTAGTGTCGCTAGTATGCCTCTACTAGACTAGCTCTTTAATCAAAGATGGTTATGTTTCCTAACCATGAACAATGTGTTGTTATTTGATTAACGAGGTCACATCATTAGTTGAATGATCTGATTGACATGACCCATTTCATTAGCTTAGCACCCGATCGTTTAGTATGTTGGTATTGCTTTCTTCATGACTTATACATGTTCCTATGACTATGAGATTACGCAACTCCCGTTTACCGGAGGAACACTTTGGGTGCTACCAAACGTCACAATGTAACTGGGTGATTATAAAGGAGTACTACAGGTGTCTCCAAAGGTAGATGTTGGGTTGGCGTATTTCGAGATTAGGATTTGTCACTCCGATTGTCGGAGAGGTATCTCTGGGCCCTCTCGGTAATGCACATCACATAAGCCTTGCAAGCATTGTGACTAATAAGTTAGTTGCGAGATGATGTATTACGGAACGAGTAAAAGAGACTTACCGGTAACGAGATTGAACTAGGTATTGGATACCGACGATCGAATCTCGGGCAAGTAACATACCGATGACAAAAGGAACAACGTATGTTGTTATGCGGTCTGACCGATAAAGATCTTCGTAGAATATGTAGGAGCCAATATGAGCATCCAGGTCCCGCTATTGGTTATTGACCGGAGATGTGTCTCAGTCATGTCTACATTGTTCTCGAACCGTAGGGTCCGCACGCTTAACGTTACGATGACAGTTATTATGAGTTTATGCATTTTGATGTACCGAAGTTAGTTCGGTGTCCCAGATGTGATCACGGACATGACGAGGAGTCTCGAAATGGTCGAGACATAAAGATTGATATATTGGATGACTATATTCGGACACCGGAAGTGTTCCGGGTGATTTCGGAGAAAACCGGAGAGCCGGAGGGTTACCGGAACCCTACCGGGAGAAGTAATGGGCCTTATGGGCTTTAGTGGAGAGAGAGAAGGGCTGCCAGAGGTGGGCCGTGTGCCACCTCCTCCCTGGTCCGAATTGGACTAGGGGAGGGGGGCGGCGCCCCCCCTTTCCTTCTCCCACTCCACCTCTTTCCCCTCCTAGTAGGAGTCCTACTCCTACTAGGAGGAGGACTCCTCCTTGGCGCGCCACACCTGGCCGGCCGGCCTCCTCCCCTTGCTCCTTTATATACGGGGGCAGGGGGCACCCCAAGACACACAAGTTTATCCACGTGATCGTTCCTTAGCCGTGTGCAGTGCCCCCTGCCACCATATTCCACCTCGATCATATCGTTGTAGTGCTTAGGCGAAGCCCTGCGTCGGTAGAACATCAAGATCGTCATCACGCCGTCGTGCTGACAGAACTCGTCCCCGAAGCTTTGCTGGATCGGAGCCCGGGGATCGTCATCGAGCTGTACGTGTGCTAAGAACTCGGAGGTGCCGGAGTAACGGTGCTTGGATCGGTCGGATCGGGAAGAAGACGTACGACTACTTCCTCTACGTTGTGTCAACGCTTCTGTTGTGATCTACAAGGGTACGTAGATCAGACTCTCCCCCTCGTTGCTATGCATCACCATGATCTTGCGTGTGCGTAGGAATTTTTTTTAAATTACTACGTTCCCCAACAGGACCCGGCTCATGCTGGCCCACCCGATCACACATATATTCCTCCCCATTCGCTTGCCGTACGAAACCCTGGCCACTTCACTCTACTCCCCTTCACTCCCATCCGCCACCCGAGCTCATCTTCGGCGGTTTCCAGCCGTCTCCGTTATGGCAAGAAACAAATCTGACTGGGATGTCATCCCGTGCAAGTTGGAGAAGGCAATGGTGGTCCGCATTGCACTTCGAGGCTCCCAGGAAGACAGGCCCGGCCATCAGACGGATCTATCCGCCGCGACTCCATAGCATCGGTTCAACGGGCGCTCCGGTCTTCTGGGGCTGGCTCATCGCGGTCCCTGCAGCCGGAACCCCTCTCCTTCCCCATCACCGGTAGGGCAGACTATGAGTCCTACGGGAACGGGCAGCCCGCCATGGGAAGGAGAGGATAAGGGCCGTCGTGGCCCGTATCTCGACGGAAATGGCGGCTGATGCGGCTACAGAGGAGGAAGCCATCCACGCCCATATTTTGAAGAAACGGCAGCGGAGGAACACGCGCGCCCTCGTCGAGAGCAGAATCGGTTAGTCTGTGCCATGGTCGGACTACCACCGAAGGAGGAGATGGCAGCCTGTGACGACGAGGACAACTCCGATGACAAGCAGATGTGGCTCGATCCGTACTATGTCTTCGACCAGTACTTCTGCGAGAAGGATGGCAACGGCATCGGGAAGGACAAGGGCAGCTGTTGATGAACTCCACCATAACCAAACATGCCAAGTTTTGGTAGCCAGGTTGCATGTTAAATTAGTAGTGATGGAGTGACGGGACGTTGTGTGTGCATCACGTAGTTGCATGATTATGTATGGATTTGACATATGATAATTGAGGTGTCCGGATGTGGATTATATTATTTGAGGGGTGCCCATTCAGTGCCCGCGGACGGTCCATGCTGCTCTACGGCCTGTCCGAAGCCTCCATCCACCTTCTTGCTAGCTGCCTCCCCCTCTGCCAACGTTGACGCACGACTCTGGTCAGGTTTCGACAAAAAAACTATGTTGTGTTCCCCCTGGTGGCCCCAGTGTTCGACACTTCGACCCTCGCCATTTACTGTCTGCTCCGCCATGTAGGATTTGCATATCCCATGCCACTACGGCCAAATGATGGCCTCTTCTCTTTGATTTGCCCTGCTGCTCTTGTCGATTGGCCCTCCGAAGTTGTGGCAACCTACTGGTGAACGGCGCCCACCCTTGGGCATGCATCACTGGTCCGCTTCGGTCCTAAACAAACAGTTTTGAACCCATTTCCGTGACGGCATTTGGAACCGTCTCCAAGTGAGTGTGGGCGATAGGGGGGTCCTTCCCACACGACCCAGAAACTGTCCGGGATAGGGAGCCTTGATGCATACAGTTGTCCCTGTATAACCGATTCCGATATCTCGAATATCCCAAATGCTTCATCCTTGCCACTCGTTTGTGCTCGCATTGCCATCGCAGTCGGAGTTTTGTGGTTCTGCCTAAAACCAGGCAGATTCCAGGCACGGGAGTTTTCTAGGAAGATTCTAGACACGGGAGATTTACGATGCCTGACACATCACAAACAGTTCATGATTATAAACCATATACGATAGGTAGACAATCACACACATTTACTTTTTCCGCACAGTATGTGATAGTGTCTGACATCACACATGCTTTGCAAATGGAAACTATGTGCATGCTTGCACACGTTTCCTCTCTGTGAACCGTCTCGAATTATGGTGTATATCGCAAACGTTTGTGTTGCCGTAATGACCTGCACAATGTAATTTCGCCCTAATTTAATTGCTGCTATTTAAAATTGTACCTAATTTAAACTTGAAAGTAGGTTATAGCTTTATTCGTATCCATCAGGTTCAAACAACCAATGTATTATTCGATTCACATGTATATATGTTTAAGAATTACAGAAGCACCAAATAAAGAATGATGTAGCAGGGTTCTATACTTGTACTATTATAGATTGTAAAGAAAGAGGTGATAAACATTTCAGTTGCTGAAAAAGGTGAAGCAGAATGGCCCTTTTGTGCTCTCTTCGATGTAGAAGGCATGCATGACTGTAGTCTAACCCCTTGTGATGGCCGGACACCAATCATGTAGTTTGAGAGGTAATCTTGAGTAAACTGCTTCAGGATCCACTGCAAAAGAAAAAAGATTCAGATATTGTCATCTAACACAACTCATTACAGTCAGTAAAAAGAAGGCTACAGGGTTCTTACTTACCATCCTGCAGTTCACTGTTGTCTTGCATAAAGTGTAAACAAATAGTTCGATTCACATCTTTTGACCCATTTTAGTAACAATCTTTATCAGTTTCCTCACTTGATGCTGATTCATGAATATCTCATTGCCCCATACACATAAAGGGTCTAAGTGTGGATCTTTGGCAATGATATATGTACCTAAAAGCACAAAATTAATATTAGAAGCTAAACAATAATTGAAAAATGATGTAGTACAACACTCCATCCATCCCATTATATAAGATTTTATTACATGTATATCTAGACATCATCAGAACATTAAGGTAACACTCTTCCTTGTTGCTATGTAGCCTAGAATTGCATATTTTGTCATTCAGTACAATGCATGTTGCTAAACAACAATTGAAAAATAAAAAGGCATGTTAACTGCAATATCCTTAACAGCAACCAAATATCATAATTCATAGTGGTATTATTGAAACTGTTATTGATGAAATTGAACTGCACAGCAAATAGTTGCACATATAGAGCATCACATTATGAAGAACTGAAATAAGCAAGTCATAAGGACATCTCTAGGCGATCCTTAAAAAGTTAAAGGACTAAAACCCTTAGTGGATATATATATATATATATATATATATATATATATACTCCAGCAATTTTTGGCCTTTTCTAGTCAATCCCCTAAACTTAAGGTTGTAAACTTCAATTTAATCAAGTTCAAAGCAGGTTTAGCCGAAAGTAGCATGCATTCAAACATAAACATAGATAGTTTTGCATAACCGAACATAAAACATAAATTTAAACAAGCTAAACTACTTTCGGTTGAAGTAGTGGTCGAGCCAATCCTTCCTCGTCATTTACGGTGTGCCGCGAGCCGAGTCCGGGCCAGTACCATCGTCGGGGTCGTTGGGGAAGGCACACCTCCACTCGTCGACGCCGATCTCCTCGTCCTCGGGGCCCACCTCGACGCCCTCCGCGCCGCCGCCTTCGACCTCATCATCAGAGGAGAGCGCAATAACCTCGCTGCCCTCAGTGCCGCCGTCCTCGCCACTTTCGACCTCGTCATCGGAGGAGAGCGTGATAACCTCGCCGCCCTCCATGGTGGCAAAGATCGCCCGCTCCACCTCCACGAGCTCCGGGTGCTGCCGGTGGAACTCTTGCATGTAGGCCTCGCTGGCGGCCTCGGCCTCGAGACGCTCCCATGCCTCGCGATCCTCCCGTGCCATAGCTGAGCTCACCGCCCTGGCTCCGGCATAACGAGGTGGACCGGACGTGTGCCGAAGTGGAAATTGAGCCTAGCCGCCGCGCTGTGGTAGCGGACCTGCCAGTGGTCGTACTCCATGGCCGCAAGTTCGGCCGTGTGGAACCTACCGAGCCACCGGCGGGTGTGGGTCTCTCGATCTGTAATCTCGGCGACCACGTCCCCCACCGCCACTGCCGGACCTCGAGGTAGGACTTTGTCAGCTGTCGGGTCCGGGGCGACAGGGAAGTCCTCGAACCGGCGTAGGGGTGAGGCGCCGGGCGGATCGGGGGACCGACGACGGTGGATCGGGCCCGTGGAGGACGACGAGGACACCTCGGCGGCCACATCACTGGAGTTGGGCGAAAAGGCCACGGTAAACCTATTTTTGGCCATTGGCTACTCGAGCTCCCCGGCACACAGGCAGAGGTTGAGGATGGAGGTGTCGGCGATGGCGGCGACCTACCAATGTTCGAGGGTTGTTTGTGTCTATGTGAGAGGAGGTTGTGTTTGAGAAAATACTGCGGCAACTGAAAATTTTACTCGGTGGGAGTAACAAGGAGGGGCTACTGAAAATTTGGATCAAGGGCGAGCAGATACTTTTGAGATTGCGAGGGATGCAGATGCGGGAGTAAAATGTCGGGGCTACTAAAAATATGAATCAAGGGACTGAAGCAGAGCGGGAGTAACAGACATCGCACACGGTCTGCACATACTAATCGTGTGCTATCAAACATTAAAACGTTCCAGGCGGTAGATATTTTCGAGATTGCGAGGGATGCAGAGGCCGGAGTTTTGGGGGAGCGAGCTTGTGTGCTTGACATGCCGGCTGTGGACTGTAGCCGACGCACCTTCTCGCGTAAGCCATAGGCGTACTATACACTAACGATGCTCCAAGATATTTTGTACTACATCTCACACGGTTGGTGAGAATAAACTGTGTGAGTTGTACTTGATTTGAATTACAAAATGGGGTCACAGCAGCAATGGACGGTGTTTGAATTGCTAGACCTTTTATCTGCAGTGAACATGCAACTGTATGTGTGTCGTAAAAGAATTGGAATTATTCAGGGTTCATTTGGACATTTCATACATTGAACTGGTTTTCTAGCCATTTCAGGTGCACAATTCAAAATTAAACTACATGCCCATGCTCGGGTGCATACAGATTTGTTGAAAAATCAAATATGTGTCATTCACTGCATGCTTAGGTCCCATGGAAGAAATGAGAATGAATTTTTCAGGGTTCGTTTGGCCTTTTTTATACATTAACTGGGTTTTGTAGGAATTTTATGTGCATAATTCAAATTTGGACTACAAGCACATGCTCCAATGCACTAAAGTTGGTTGAAAAATCACGTGTTTGTCCTTGGGTGAATTTCTAGGTCCCATGCACACTAGTAGAAAAAGGGCCTGTTGTCCCGGTTCGTAAGGGCCTTTTGTCCCGGTTCCTGAACCGGGACTAAAGGGTCGGTACTAATGCCCTGTCCCTTCAGTCCCGGTTCATTCCAGAACCGGGACTGATGGGCCTCCACGTTGCCTGTGCGCGGAGCCCAGGCAGGAGACCCTTTGGTCCCGGTTGGTGGAACCAACCGGGACCAATAGGCATCCACGCGTCAGCATTTCCGTGGCTGGGGTTTTTGTTTTTTTTTAAAGGGGGGGGGTTGGTGTTTTGGGGGGTTAATTTAGGTGTTTCATATATTGTGTTAGCTAGCTATAATTAATAGAGAGAAGTGTCCTCTCTTATGTCCGTGCTTGGTCGACGCTACGTACTATACATACGTATAGAGAGGACTAGACACGCTAGCTAGCTAGTAAGCAAACGAAGGAAACAGAAGATCGTCATGAACATATATGCATACAGAGAGAAGTGATATCGACCACCTCTCCTTCTCCGAGAGATTGGTCGAACAACAAGTTCCTCGTATATCTATCCGACACTACCGGCTACATATATAAAATAATTATCTCTTACAAATATAATCATACGGACTCATGGTCCACATAGTATTCTCCGTCTTCAGCGATCACGTGGTGAAGAAAGAATGCCGCCAATTCCTCTTGAATTGCTCGCATGCGAGCTGGTGCTAGGAGTTCATCCCGCTTCCGAAACATCTAATTTGAAGAAGGGGGTCAATACATATATATATGAATGAATGAAACTCAACACAAATGATGGTAATAAAATAAAATTGTGAATGTTGTTATTTACGTACTTCATATTGTTCGTCAGTGTAGCCCCGCTCACAGGTCGTGTGGCCGATGGACTCGCAAACATAGTATCAACAGAAATCATTCGCTTGTTCCTGCCACAACCACTTTACAAGAAATAGAGGTCAATCAAACTGATAAGCAAGAATGCCAAATAGTTTTGATGAAACTAGCGCTTGAATCACTAGTAGATGCGCGGAACATGCTACTATAGTACTTACTTTCGGGTGTCTAAATTGCAGCTCCTTCGGCACTCCCGAAGCTTTTCTGGTGAATTTTCTCCAAACCCTGCCGGACAAAGAAAACAATTACTTGATATATCAGGAAATGAACAAAGTTGCTGATATGGTGGATAATGATCGATTTAACTTACTTCTCGAGCATTTGAGTCATGTCTGCATAGTCCTGGGGATCTTTTCGTCTTGAGTCTAAGACGGTTACTAGTCCCTGCTCAAGCTTAATATCTAGGAGAATATAGTGGTAACTGCACACGCATGCATAACTCATCAATTACATTACTATAACCTTGACTAATATATAAGGGAAACCGAATACGCACAAGACAGTAACACTCACTTGAAGTTGTAAGGAAAGAGTATTATATCTTTGTTTTCATTTATTACCAACGATCATAGCAAGTTGGCCTCGGTATCTGCGGCATGAAATTTAACCTGAGTTGCATCTATGAGATATGTGTTAATGAACCCAATATCACCGACTTGTCTTTTCTTCAATTCGGCGATCTTCAATCTGCATAATATATTGAGGATGATGATAAATACATGCAATGAAAGAGCTGAGCTATATAGAGAGACTTAATGACAGAAGTAATACTACTTATAGACAGTAGCAGGCGACCGTTGTTTTATCGAGGGCCAATTGATTGAAAAACTGAAAGAACTCCTCGAATGGAACAGGAAACAGTTCAATTCCAACGAGGTCATGCTCCTTTTTAACTTTCACATACAAAGCAGATTTTCAAGTACCAATCATGCAATCTTCGCATCATCGTTGATAGAGATCTTTCATCTTTGACAAGAGGCTTCCCGTACTCGTATCTTTGTATATGCACCTCCATGAAATCATAATGTACATCATCGGGCAGGTAATCGCCAAGATTGCTATAACCGGGCACCATCCTCGGATCATTAGCGACGTTGTCGCTAGGCACCATGAGCGGGGGGCATGATTGCTTCGCTTGTTCGCCGAGCTGGGCAATTTGTTTCCCAGCTCGTCGTTCTTTCAGGCTTTGATCACTGACAGTAATTCCCGACCGCTCCGCTTCGGCAAATTCCTTTCCAATAATGCGCTCATAGTTTCCTTTCAGCGGAGACTTGGGTGGTTTTGTCAGGGCAGCCAGAGTGCGCTTCGCTTTCACCAGATCTACCTTCTCCTCCGGAGGTGGATATTTCTTTGCTTTCACCCCTTCAAAGTAGTTCCTCACTTCTTCTCGTGCGATCTCGGCGTTCTCCTCTGGGGTCCTCTCGTATGGTAACTTCTCTGGAGTCTTCAGAGAAGGACCAAATCCAAATTTCCTCCTGCCTCTGGTTGTACTGCTAGACGCCGGCAGAGCAGACGGAGCGGTTGTCTTCTTTACTTGCTTACGAGGCGGAGGAGAAGGACTACGACACGCCCGAGCGGCGGTAGGTCTCTTCCGCCCTTGCTGACGAGGCTGAGAAGGAGGAGGCTAGCTGCTAGGGCGCGTCGGCGCAGGCGGAGAAGGAGGCGGAGTGCCGCCACGCGCTGGAGAAGGAGCCGGTCAAGTGCCCTGATTGTCACTTGTCGGAGGAGGAGGCCGTGGAGGAGGCAGAGTGCCCTGACTCGCCGGAGGAGGAGGTGGTGGAGGAGGCGGAGTGCCCTGACTTGCTGGAGGAGGAGGAGGAGGAGGCGGAGGCGTCCAGTTTGGAAGGTTGATGAGCTCCTTCCGCCATAGGCATGGAGTCTTCAGAGCAGACCCCAGCCTAGTCTCCCCTTCACCGGTTGGGTGGTCAAGCTGGAGGTCCTCAAATCCCTCCGTTATTTCATCCACCATCACCCTAGCATATCCTTCTAGAATCGGCCGACAGTGAAAAGTTGCGCCGGGTTCAGTAGGATAAACAGAGCCAACAGCCGCCTTGACCTTCAAATTCATCCATTGCGTCATAAGGTGGCAATTTTGAGACTCCGTGATAGCATCCACGGGATAGCTGGCAGGAGCCGTCAAGGCATGCTCCGGCTGAAGCAGCTCGGTGGAAGCCATGCTGCTTCTCCGCTGAGATGGCGTGGTAGCTTCGGGGGAAGCTTCGGCAGTACATTTGCTGCGATTTGCTTCTCATTCCTTTATCACTTGTACCCTTGCTTGCACCGCCTGCATTTGGGTCTGCTGCACTTTTTTCCTCCTCTCAGGGGATTTGTAACCGCCTGCGTCCGGAAACCCAACCTTCCACGGAATGGAGCCTGGCATGCCTCGTGTCCGTCCAGGGTGCTCAGGGTTCCCGAGGGCCATTGTGAGCTCGTCGTTCTCTCTCTCTGGAAAGAACACCCCTTGCTGCGCTGCTTCGATATACTGCTGAAGCTTCCTGGCTGGTATGTCCATTCGATCATTCGTCCAAATGCACTTCCCTGTTACAGGGTCCAAGGTTCTGCCAGCCCCGAAGAACCAAGTCCGGCAATGGTCTGGCCAGTTAATTGTCTCTGGTTCGATCCCTTTATCAACCAGATCATTCTCAGTTTTGGCCCACTTAGGCCGGGCTACGAGGTAGCCACCTGACCCCGTGCGATGGTGATGCTTCTTCTTCGCAGCATTTTGCTTGTTTGTCACTGACATCTTCTTACTCTTTTTCGATGTCTTGTGGGCCACAAATGCGGGCCAGTGATCTCTGATCTTCTCATATCTGCCCTTGAATTCTGGTGTCTCATTATTTTCGACAAACTTATTCAGCTCTTTCTTCCACCTCCTGAATAGTTCTGCCATCCTCTTAAGAACAAAAGACTTGATTAATTGCTCTTTAACTAGCTTCTCTGGATTATCCTCTAGTAGCAGGGTGAAATTTGACTTCAGCTCAGTCCAAAGATCATTTTTCCGCATATCATTGACATAAGACACCTCAGGGTCTTCTGTAGCCGGCTTTAACCATTGCTGGATGCTGATCGGGATCTTGTCCCTAACCAAAACCCTGCACTGAGCAACAAATGCACTCTTTGTCTGGAGGGGTTCAATCGGTTGGCCGTCGGGCACGATTGCTATGATCTCAAACTTTTCATCCGAGCTCAACTTTTTCTTCGGGCCTCGTCTCTTTACCGAAGTTGTGCTCGATCCGGAGGGCTAGAAAAAAGAACAAAGACTTAATTAATATGTGTACATACCAAAACAATGAATGCATCAATTAGCTAGTTAGCAGAAGCTTAACTAATATATATACCTGGCCGGACTCGGTTCGGTCACCGGAGACGTCATCACGGTCTCCTTCTTGCACCGGCATTGGGTCACTGGAGCCGTCCTCACGGTCTCCTTCTTGCACCGGCATTGGGTCACTGGAGCCGTCCTCACGGTCTCCTTCTTGCACCGGCATTAGGTCACCGGAGCTATCATAATCATAGCCAGCTGCTTCCAGACCATCGGTGTCGTTGAGAAACAACGAGAAGACGACATCACTTCCTCGTGCGATTATGTCCCCCAACAACTCTTCTTGTACTTCGTCTCGGGCGGTGTCCATAGTTTCTACAAATATTGACAACATGGCAATTATTATTCAAACATGACAGATGGATATATTAGTGGCAAACGTAGAACTAATATTAATTAGTGGCCTCGACGCTGCTTCTCTAGGGTTTGGGGTGGCCTCGACGCTGCTTCTCTAGGGTTTGGGGTGGCCTCGACGCTGCTTCTCTAGGGTTTGGGGTGGCCTCGACAACGCTTCAAGGATAAAAAACAGAGGAAGAAGAAGAAAAAAAGAGGAGAAGAAAGAATAGAGGAGTAGAATAGAGGAGTTCTACTCCTCTATTCTTTCTTCTCCTCTTTTTTCTTCTTCTTCCTCTTTTTTTTATCGGGAACAAGGGTCGTCGAGGGTCACCGAGCGGTAGAGGAAACCCTAAATAGCAAGTATCGTGGGTGTGAGATACATGTGGTCGTCGGTGTCGGACACTACACCCACGTCCCACAAGTGACGTGGGCGTCGAAGCCCGCGCCACTTGTGGGACGTGGATGTAGTGTCCGACACCGACGGCCACATGTATCTCACACCAACGATACTTTCTATTTTCTTCTCCTATTTTTTTCTTCTTCTTCTCTTCTTCTCTTTTTTTCTTCTTCTTCCTCTTTATTTTATCGGAAACGAGGGTCGTCGAGGGTCAGGGTCGCCGAACGGTAGAGCAAACCCTAAATAGCAAGTATCGTGGGTGTGAGATACATGTGGCCGTCGGTGTCGGACACCACATCCACGTCCCACAAGTGACGTGGACATCGAAGCCCGCGCCACTTGTGGGACGTGGATGTAGTGTCCGACACCGACGGTACATGTATCTCACACCGACGATACTTTCTATTTAGGGTTTCTCCTCTACCGCTCGGCGACCCTCGACGACCCTCGTTCCCGATAAAATAAAGAGGAAGAAGAAGAAAAAAATAGAAGAAGAGGAAGAAGAAGAAAAAAAGAGAAGAATAGGAAGAAGAAGAAAAAAATAGAAGAAGAAAAAAAAGAGAAGAAGAAATCTTTCTTCTCCTCTTTTTCTTCTTCTTATCTTCTTCTCTTTTTTTTCTTCTTCTTCCTCTTTATTTTATCGGAAACGAGGGTCGTCGAGGGTCAGGGTCGCCGAACGGTAGAGGAAACCCTAAATAGCAAGTATGTGGGTGTGAGATACATGTGGCCGTCGGTGTCGGACACTACATCCACGTCGCACAAGTGACATGGGCGTCAAAGCCCGCGCCACTTGTGGGACGTGGATGTAGTGTCCGGCACCGACGGTACATGTATCTCACACCAACGGTACTTTCTATTTAGGGTTTCTCCTGTACCGCTCGGCGACCCTCGACGACCCTCGTTCCCGATAAAATAAAGAGGAAGAAGAAGAAAAAAAGAGAGGCGAAGAACTCCTCTATTCTTTCTTCTCCTCTTTTTTTCTTCTTACTCTTCTTTTTTTATCCTCTTCTTCCTCTCATGTTCGACGACCCTCGACCCCTCGGCGACCCTAGACCCCCTCTCGACCCCCTCATGTCGAAGTTATCGGGTAGGGGGTATATCGACAACGACATACCCGATACATACATACATAAATATCACATGCATCCATACATATATGAACAAAATTAATATCAACTAATTAACAACCTAAATAAAAAAACTAATACATATAGGAAGAAGAAGAAAAAAGAAGAGAAGAAAGAATAGAGGAGAAGACTTCCTCTTCTTCATCTCCTCTTCTTCTCCCTCTTCTTCCCCTTCTTCCTCGCCTCTCTCATGAATGTCCGACGTTCTCGACCCCCCCCACGTGTCGAAGAAAAAAAAGAAGAAGAAAAAGAGGAGAAGAAAAAAGGAATAGAGGAGAAAAGAGAAAATAGAATATATATTCTATTTTTCTCTTCTTCTCCTCTATTCCTTTCTTCTTCTCCTCTTCTTTTTCTTCTTTTTTCTTCTTCTTATTTATTTCTCCTCGTCTTCCTCTCCCCTCTTCTTCTCCTTTCTTCCTCTTCTTATTTCCTTTTTCCTCTCATTCTTTTTCTTCTTCTTCCTTCTTAAAAATACATGAAGTAGTATTGCTTGTTTTTTTAAAAATAATGTTCAAATAGAAATTTTAGAAAAAAGGTAAAGGTTTTGCCTAATGCATTGTTCATATGAATATGCAAACATTTGCATATTTACAATAATCAATATCACCAAAAAAATCTATGAACAGAAAAAAATTACTATTTTTTCTGTTAATCTATCTTTGGCATACATATACACACATACATATACTATACATATACATATAATTAGGAAAAAACATATATGAATTTGCAAAAAAATTAAAAACAGGGGGAAGAGGGGGGCGGTGCCGGCCCTGACCAAAGCGAGAGGCGACGGCGGCGCGGGGCAGCGACGGCGAGGCAGAGGCGGGGCAGTGATGGCGTCGAGGTGGCGACGGCGTAGGGGCGCGACGCGGGGCGGCGACGGTGTCCGGGCAGCGCGGGAGCTGACCGCGACGGCGCGGGGTGGCGCGCCGCGACGGAGTCGGGGCGGCGCGGGGTGGCGACGGCGTTTGGATGGCGCGGGACGGCGTCGGAGGCAGGGGCGACGACGGCGACGGCGAGGCGCAGAGGGGCAGCCTGGCGGCGTCGGGCGGGGAAGACGAACTGAATGGAAATTTTCACAAGTGCTAGTTATATAGCAAAGGCATTGGTCATGGTTCGTGGCACAAACCGTGACCAATGCCCCCCTTTAGTCCCGGTTGGTGCCACCAATTTGTGCCACGAACCGTGACCAATGCCCCCCTTTAGTCCCGGTTGGTGCCACCAACCGGGACCAAAGGCCTTGGGCGGCTGCTGCGTCGAAAGTTTAGTGCCACCTCGCTAGTTGAGAGGGGTGCGCAGTGGTTTATAAGCCCAACTGCCGCACCCCTCTCGAGCTCCTCTCCATTGCAGGCTTATGGGCCTAATTGTCACTGCTATGCCTGTGGGCCTACTGGGCCTCCTGCGGGCCTGAATCCTGGCCCTTGGATGGGTTTCTAGTCGTATTCAGGCCGTGGGGATTAATGCCATCCGCGCTTAAAGCAAACCATACATTCCTTGGGTCCTTTGCAAACTCATCCCAGTACTTTCTCTCGATTTTTCTCCACTGCGACCCGTCAGCGGGTGCTCTCAACTTCCCATCTTTCTTTTGGTTCTCACTGTGCCATCGCATCAACTTGGCATGCTCTTCGTTTCTGAACAAACGTTTCAACCGTGGTATTATAGGAGCATACCACATCACCTTTGCAGGAACCCTCTTCCTGGGGGGCTCACCGTCAACATCACCAGGGTCATCTCTTCTGATCTTATACCGCAATGCACCGCATACCGGGCATGCGTTCAGATCCTTGTATGCACCGCGGTAGAGGATGCAGTCATTAGGGCATGCATGTATCTTCTCCACCTCCAATCCTAGAGGGCATACGACCTTCTTTGCTGCATATGTACTGTCGGGCAATTCGTTATCCTTTGGAAGCTTCTTCTCCAATATTTTCAGTAGCTTCTCAAATCCTTTGTCAGCCACAGCATTCTTTGCCTTCCACTGCAGCAATTCCAGTATGGTACCGAGCTTTGTGTTGCCATCTTCGCAATTGGGGTATAACCCTTTTTTGTGATCCTCTAACATGCGATCGAACTTCAGCTTCTCCTTTTGACTTTTGCATTGCGTCCTTGCATCGACAATGATCCGGCGGAGATCATCATCATCGGGCACATTGTCTGGTTCCTCTTGATCTTCAGCAGCTTCACCCATTGCAGCATCATTGGGCACATCGTCTGGTTCCCCTTGATCTTCACCAGCTCCCCCCGTTGCAGCATCACCGTATTCAGGGGGCACATAGTTGTCATTGTACTCTTCTTCTTCGCCGTCTTCCATCATAAGCCCTATTTCTCCGTGCCTCGTCCAAACATTATAGTGTGGCATGAAACCCTTGTAAAGCAGGTGGGAGTGAAGGATTTTCTGGTTAGAGTAAGACCTCGTATTCCCACATTCAGTGCATGGACAACACATAAAACCATTCTACTTGTTTGCCTCAGCCGCATCGAGAAACTCATGCACGCCCTTAATGTACGCGCAGGTGTGTCTGTCACCGTACATCCATTGCCAGTTCATCTGCGTTCATTATATATAATTAAGTGTCCAAATTAATAGAAGTTCATCATCACATTAAAACCAAAGTGCATACATAGTTCTCATTTAACAACATATAGCTCTCTAGAGCATCTAATTAATTAAACCATACATTGAAACTATGTAAAACATTTCAATGCGAAAACAACTGCGATCATAATCGCAACCAAGGTAACAATTGATCCAACGGCATAATGATACCAAGCCTCGGTATGAATGGCATATTTTCTAATCTTTCTAATCTTCAAGCGCATTGCAGCCATCTTGATCTTGTGATCATCGACGACATCCGCAACATGCAACTCCAATATCATCTTCTCCTCCTCAATTTTCTTTATTTTTTCCTTCAACAAATTGTTTTCTTCTTCAACTAAATTTAACCTCTCGACAATAGGGTCGGTTGGCATTTCCGATTCACATACATCCTACATAAATAAAATCTATGTCACGTTTGTCGGCATAATTTTCATAAACAATAAATGAACTAATAGTTATAAAGATAATATATATACCACATCCGAATCATAGACAGGATGAGGGCCGACGGGGGCGGATACCAAAACCATCGCACTATATAAGATGCAATAATAAAAGTAAGAAAATAATACAAGTATCTATGTAAACATACAAGTAAGAATATTTTTTTCTTTCAGAAAGAAGATAAGAACAAGAGGCTCATCACGGTGGTGTCGGCGATGAGCTCAGCGCGGGTGATCGACGGCGGTGAAGACGGGGACGGGGCGTGACGGACCGCTAAACCTAGACAAATATTATGGAAAATGGAGCTCGGAGGTCGAGCTTGGAGAGGAGAAAGCTTAAGTAGTGTGGCTCGGGCATTCCATCGAACACCTTGTGTGCATAGGAGGTGAGCTAGAGCACCACCAATCCCTCTCCCCCTCGGCCAGAGAAAAACAGAGCACTGGGGTGCTCTGCTCGTGAGCAAGGGGTATATATAGGCACCTCACTGGTCCTGGTTGGTGACATGAGCCAGGACTGAAGGGGAGCCTTTGGTCCTGGTTCAAGCCACCAACCGGGACCAATGGTGGTGGGCCAGGAGCGAGGCCCATTGGTCCCGGTTCATCCCACCAACCGGGACCAAAAGGTCCAGATGAACCGGGACCAATGGCCCACATGGCCCGGCCGGCCCCCTGGGCTCATGAACCGGGACCAATACCCCCATTGGTCCCAGTTCTGGACTGAACCGTGACTAATGGGCTGACCCGGCCTGGACCAAAGCCCTGTTTTCTACTAGTGGCAAGAGATGGGAATGAATTTCAAACACCAGGGCACTGTTGATTGCCGGCAAAACGTTGAGATGCCTGGTTTTTAAATTATAGTAAATCCAAAACTCGTTTGAAATTCATGAAAGTTGGCATGCTATCATGGAGCGGCATCAACATGCCGTGGTGAAAATTTTGTCCTGTTTGGGGCAGGTTTGGGTATAAGCTTCTCACAACAAGCAAGATGGTTTCGATAGGGAACGTACCGCCTTTGGGACGGGATGATATCTGTTGTCTCTTATTGCTTTCAAAATTTTTCTAGTGGCAACATAGAACAACAGGAGTGTTGTGTTCAATCTTGGAATTTTTCGGGGTTCGTTTGGCCTTTTTTATGCATTAACTAGGTTTCTAGGAATTTTATGTGCATAATTCAAATTTGAACTACAAGCACATGCTCTAATGCACCAAAGTAGGTTAAAAAAATCACATGTGTGTCCTTGGGTGAATTTCTAGGTCCCATGCAAGAGATGGGAATGAAATTCAAACACCATGGCACTGTTAATTGTCAGCAAAACATTGAGATGCCAGGTTTTTAAATTCTAGTAAATCCAAAACTCGTCTGAAATTCATTAAACTTGGCATACTATTATGGAGCGGCATCAACATGTTGTGGTGAAAATTTTGTCCCATTTGGGGCAGGTTCGGGTATAAACTTCTCACAAACCAGAGCTTCTCACAACAAGCATGATGGTTTCGATAGGGAACGTACCACCTTTTGTGACGGGACAATATATATTGCCTCTTATTGCTTTCAAAAATTTTCTAGTGTCAACATAGAACAACAGGAGCATTGTGTCAATTTTTGTGATTTTTCGGGGTTCGTTTGGACGTTTTTGTGCATTAACTAGGTTTTCTAGGCATTTCATGTGCATAATTCTAATTTGAACTACAAGCACATGCTCCAATGCACTAAGGTTGGTTGAAAAATTTAATCTGTGTCCTTGGGTGAATTTCTAGGTCCCATGCAAGAGATGGGAATGAAATTAAAACACCATGGCACTATTGATTGCCGGCAAAACGTTGAGATGCCTGGTTTTTAAATTCTAGTAAATCCAAAACAAATCTAAAATTCATGAAACTTGGCATGCTATCATGGAGCGGCATCAACATGTCGTGTTAAAAAATTTGTCCCATTTGGAGCAGGTTCAGATATATGCTTCTCACAAACCAGAGCTTCTCACAACAAGCATGATGGTTTCGGTAGGGAACGTCCCACCTTCGGGGACAAAACAATATCCATTGCCTCTTATTGCTTTCAATTTTTTTCTCATTTCAACATAGAACAACAGGAGTGTTGTGTCAATTTTTGGGATTTTTCGGGGTTCGTTTGGACATTTTTATGCATTAACTGAGTTTTAATGCATTTATGTGTATAATTCAAATTTGAAATACATGCACATGCTCCAGTGCATATAAATTGGTTGAAAAATCAAATTCGTTTCCTTGGGTGCATGCTTAGGTCCCATGCAAGAAATGGGAATGAATTTCAAACACTAGGGCACCGTTGATTGCCGGCAAAATATTGAGATGCCTTGTTTTTAAATTCTTGTAAATCCAAAACTCGTCTAAAATTCATGAAACTTGGCATGCTTTCATGGAGCGGCATCAACATGCCATGATAAAAATTGTCCCGTTTGGGGCAGGTTTGGGTATATGCTTCTCACAAAGGAGAGCTTCTCACAACAAGCATCATGGTTTCGATAGGGAACGTCCCATCTTTGGGGAGGAAAGAATATCCACTGCCTGTTATTGCTTCGTAAAATTTTCTCGTGTCAGTATAGAACAACAGGAGTGTTGTGTCAATTTTTGTGATTTTGGGGGGTTCTTTAGGACATTTTTATGCATTAACTGAGTTTTTGATGTCTTTATGTGCATAATTCAAATTTGAACTACATGCACATGCTCCAGTGCATATAAATTGGTTGAAAAATCAAATATGTTTCCTTGGGTGAATGCTTAGGTCCCATGCAAGAGATGGGAACGAATTTCAATCACTAGGGCACCGTTGATTGCCGACAAAACATTGAGATTCCTGGTTTTCAAATTCTAGTAAATCCAAAACTCGTCTGAAATTAATGAAACTTGTCATGCTATCATGGAATGGCACCCGGCATGATGTGGTATTTTTCGTGTCCATTTTGAGAGAAGACGCACTCGAATAATGACAGCCAACAAAGGCATTTTGAAAAAATAGCTGCCACTTTAATACCTCAAACGTTTGTATAATTTAAACCGTGTGCGTTCTGTTAACCATTCACGTGACGCCACGTGTGTTGGTTTTAATGGCTGTAGGAGGTGGCGTGCGGACAGCTGCTTGACCTTGACTGAACGGGAGGCGTGCGAGCACAGTCCAGTGCGCAGGCTGACCGAGAGGCGTGCAAACTGTCCTCCAATGCGTAGGCTCACCGGGAAGCGTGAGAGCGGTACACTGCGCAGGTTCACTGGGAAGCGAGCCCTTTGACTTTCATGGCTGCCCGCCCTTCTCTCCATTAATGGCGCCCGAGCCACTATTTAATTTGGGTGTGATACGTCTCCAACGTATCTATAATTTTTGATTGCTCCATGCTATATTATCTACTGTTTTGGACTATATTGGGCTTTATTTCCACTTTCATATTATTTTTGGGACTAACCTATTAACCGGAGGCCCAGCCCAGAATTGTTGTTTTTTTGCCTATTTCAGTGTTTCGAAGAAACAGAATATCAAACAGAGTCCAAACAGAAAAATCCTTTTGGAACGTGATTTTATTCTCGGATAAGACCCAGGAGACTTTGACCCTACTCCAAGAAGTACCGGAGGCGGTCACGAGGGTAGGGGCACGCCCCCCTACAGGGCGCGCCCCCCTGCCTCGTGGGCCCCTCGGTGCTCCACCGACGTACTCCTTCCTCCTATATATACCCACGTACCCCCAAACGATCAGAACAGGAGCCAAAAGCCTAATTCCACCGCCGCAACTTTCTGTATCCACGAGATCCCATCTTGGGGCCTGTTCCGGAGCTCCGCCGGAGAGGGCCGTCATCATGGAGGGCTTCTACATCATCATAGCCCCTCCGATGAAGTGTGAGTAGTTTACCTCAGACCTTCAGGTCCATATTTAGTAGCTAGATGGCTTCTTCTCTCTTTTTGGATCTCAATACAATGTTCTCCCCCTCTCTTGTGGAGATATATTCGATGTAATCTTCTTCTTTTGCGGTGTGTTTGTTGAGACCGATGAATTGTGGGTTTATGATCAAGTCTATCTATGAACAATACTTGAATCTTCTCTGAATTCTTTTATGTATGATTGGTTATCTTTGCAAGTCTCTTAGAATTATCCGTTTGGTTTGGCCAACTAGATTGGTAGTTCTTGCCATGGGAGAAGTGCTTAGCTTTGGGTTCGATCTTACGGTGTTCTTTCCCAGTGACAGAAGGGGCAGAAAGACACGTATTGTATTGTTGCCATCGAGGATAACAAGATGGGGTTTATTTCATATTGCATGAATTTATCTCTCTACATCATGTCATCTTGCTTAAAGTGTTACTCTGTTTTTAACTTAATACTCTAGATGCATGTTGGATAGCGATCGATGAGTGGAGTAATAGTAGTAGATGCAGAATCGTTTCGATCTACTTGTCACGGATGTGATGCCTATATACATGATCATGCCTAGATATTCTCATAACTATGCTCAATTCTGTCAATTGCTCAATAGTAATTTGTTCACCCACCGTAGAAAACTTATGCTCTCGAGAGAAGCCACTAGTGAAACCTATGGCCCCCGGGTCTATTCTCATCATATCAATCTCCATCACTTTAATCTTACTTTGCTTTTTTACTTTGCTTTTACTTTTTACTTTGCATCTTTATATCAAAAATACCAAAAATATTCTATCTATTAGATCGCACTCTCGTAAGTGACCGTGAAGGGCTTGACAACCCCTAATCGCGTTGGTTGCGGGTAGTTATCGCTTTGTGTAGGTACGAGGGACTTGAGCGTGGGCTCCTACTGGATTGATACATTGGTTCTCAAAAACTGAGGGAAATACTTACGCTACTCTGGTGTATCATCCCTTCCTCTTTGGGGAAAACCAACGCAAGCTCAAGACGTAGCAAGAAGGATTTCTGGCGCCGTTGTCGGGGAGTCTACGCAAAAAGTCAACATACCAAGTACCCATCACAATCCCTATCTCTCGCATTACATTATTTGCCATTTTCCTCTCGTTTTCCTCTCCCCCACTTCACCCTTGCCGTTTTATTCGCCCTCTCTCTCCCTATCCTCCCTCTCTATTTGCCTCTTTTTGTCCGCTTGCTTTTTGTTTGCTCGTGTGTTAGATTGCTTGTTCGTTGCGATGGCTCAAGATACTACCAAATTGTGTGACTTAACCAATACCAATAATAATGATTTCCTTAGCACTCCGATTGCTCCTCTTACCGATGTTGAATCTTGTGAAATTAATACTGCTTTGTTGAATCTTGTTATGAAAGATCAATTCGCCGGCCTTCCTAATGAAGATGTCGCTACTCATCTGAATAGCTTCGTTGATTTATGTGATATGTAAAGAAAAAAGATGTCAATAATGATGTCGCTAAATTGAAGCTATTTCCTTTTTTGCTTAGAGATCGTGCTAAAGCTTGGTTTTCGTATTTGCCTAAAAATAGTATTGATTCTTGGAGCAAGTGCAAATATGCTTTTATCTCTAAGTATTTTCCTCCTGCTAAGATCATCTCTCTTAGAAACGATATTATGAATTTTAAGCAACTTGATCATGAACATGTTGCACAAGCTTGGGAGAGAATGAAATTAATGATACGTAATTGCCCTACTCATGGTTCAAATTTGTGGATGATTATACAAAAATTTTATGCCGGATTGAATTTTGCTTCTAGAAATCTTTTAGATTCAGTCGCTGGAGGCACTTTTATGGAAATCACTTTAGGAGATGCTACTAAACTCCTAGATAATATGATGGTTAATTATTCTCAATGGCATACTGAAAGATCTTCTAATAAAAAAGTGCATGCGATAGAAGAAATCAATGTTTTGAGTGGAAAGATGGATGAACTTATGAAATTATTTGCTACTAAGAGTGTTTCTTCTGATCCTAATGATATGCCTTTGTCTACCTTGATTGAGAATAACAATGAATCTATGTATGTGAATTTTGTTGGTAGGAATAATTTTGGTAACAACGCTTATAGAGGGAATTTTAATCCTAGGCCTTATCCTAGTAATCCTTCTAATAATTATGGGGATTCCTACGACAACTCTTATGGAAATTATAATAAGATGCCCTCTGATTTTGAATCTAATATTAAAGAATTTATTTCTTCGCAAAAGAATTTTAATGCTATGATTGAAGGAAAATTGCTTAAGATTGATGATTTGGCTAGGAACGTTGATAGAATCGCTCTTGATGTTGATGCTTTGAAACTTAGATCTATTCCACCTAAGCATGATATTAATGAGTCTCTAAAAGCCATGAGAATTTCAACTGATGAGTGTAAAGAAAGAACCGCTAGGATGCGTGCTTCCAAAGATGCCTTTATTAAAGCGTGTTCTTCTAATTCTTATGAAAATCAAGATGAAGATCTAAAAGTTATTGATGTGTCCCCTATCAAATCTCTGTTTTGCAATATGAATCTTGATGAAACTGAATATGATCTTCCTTTACCTAGAAGACGTTCCAAAAATTCGGAGTATTTAGATCCTTATGATGAAATTGACGAAAGTGGGATTGAAAGAAATAAAAATTTAGATGTTGCAAAACCCACTATATTGGATTTCAAGGAATTTAATTATGAAAGTTGCTCTTTGATTTATTGTATTTCTTTGTTGCAATTCGTGCTAAATTCTTCGCATGCTTCTAGTCAAAAGAAAGCCTTCACCGAACATATTGTTGATGCCTTGATGCAATCTTATGAAGAAAAACTTGAGTTGAAGGTCTCTATCCCTAGAAAACTCTATGATGAGTGGGAACCAACTATCAAAATTAAAATTAAAGATCATGATTTTTATGTTTTGTGTGATTTGGGTGCTAGTGTCTCCACTATCCCCAAAACTTTGTGTGATTTGCTAGATTTCCGCGATCTTGATGATTGCTCTCTAAACTTGCATCTTGTGGATTCCACTATTAGGAAACCTATGGGAAGGATTAATGATGTTCTTATTGTTGCAAATAGGAATTATGTGCCTGTAGATTTCATTGTTCTTGATATAGATTGCAATCCTTCTTGCCCTATTATTCTTGGTAGACCTTTCCTTAGAACGGTTGGTGCGATTATTGATATGAAGGAAGGGAATATTAGATTCCAATTTCCATTAAAAAAGGGCATGGAACACTTTCCAAGAAAGAAAATAAAATTTCCATATGAAACCATCATGAGAGCCACTTATGGATTGCCTTCCAAAGATGGCAATACCTAGCTCTATCCTTGCTTTTATGCCTAGCTAGGGGCGTTAAACGATAGCGCTTGTTGGGAGGCAACCCAATTTTATTTTTATTCCTTGCTTTTTGCTCCTGTTTAGTAATAAATAAATTATTTACCCTATTTTTTGGTTGTGTTTTTGTGTTTAATTAGTGTTTGTGCCAAGTAGAACCGTTGGGAAGACTTGGGGAAAGTCTTGTTGAACTTGCTGTAAAAAACAGAAACTTTAGCACTCACGAGAACTGCTGTCATTTTTATTTGAAGAGTGCTATTTAGTTAATTCTTTTTGAAGATGATTAATAGATAAATTAATCACGTCCAGAAATTTATTTTAGAATTTTGGGGTTCCAGATCTTTCGCTAGATACAAATTACTACAGACTGTTCTGTTTTTGACAGATTCTGTTTTTCGTGTGTTGTTTGCTTATTTTGATGAATCTATGGCTAGTAAAATAGTTTACAATACATAGAGAAGTTGGAATACAGTAGGTTTAACACCAATATAAATAAAGAATGAGTTCATTACAGTACCTTGAAGTGGTCCTTTGTTTTCTTTCGCTAACGGAGCTCACGAGTTTTCTATTTTGAGTTTTGTGTTGTGAAGTTTTCAAGTTTTGGGTGAATTCTTTTGATGGATTATGGAACAAGGAGTGGCAAGAGCCTAAGCTTTGGGATGCCCATGGCACCCCAAGATAATCCAAGGACACCAAAAAGTCAAAGCTTGGGGATGCCCCGGAAGGCATCTCCTCTTTCGCCCACTTCCATCGGTAATTTACTTGGAGCTATATTTTTATTCACCAACATGATATGTGTTTTGCTTGGAGCGTCTTGTATTATTTGTGTCTTTGTTTGTTAGTATGGCACAATCATCCTTGATGTACACACCTTTTGAGAGGGTCATCTATGAATAAAAATTTGATAGAATACTCTATGTGCTTCACTTATATCTTTTGAGCTATGTAGTTTTGCTCTACGTGCTTCACTTATATCTTTTGAGCGTTATGATTTTGCTCTATGTGCTTCACTTAAATCTTTTAGAGCACAGTGGTGGTTTGTTTTAAAGAAACTATTGATCTCTCATGCTTCACTTAAATTATTTTGAGAGTCTTAATAGCATGGTAATTTGCTTAATATAAATATGCTTGGTGTTCAAGATATGTGAAATTTTCTTTTGAGTGCATTGAATATTAAGAGAAGATTGAAGCATGATAATTGTTTTGAGATATGGAGGTGATAATATTAGAGTTATGCTAGTTTAGTAGGTGTGAATTTAAAGAATACTTGTGTTAAAGTTTGTGATTCCCGTAGCATGCACATATGGTGAACCGTTATGTGATGAAGTCGGAGCATAATTTATTTATTGATTGTCTTCCTTATGAGTGGCGGTCGGGGACGAGCGATGGTCTTTTCCTACCAATCTATCCCCCTAGGAGCATGCGTGTAATACTTTGCTTTGATAACTTCTAGATTTTTGCAATAAGTATATGAGTTCTTTATGACTAATGTTGAGTCCATGGATTATATGCACCTATTCCCATCCTTCCACCATTTATAGCCTCTCAAATACCGCGCACCTTTCGTCGGTATCATACACCCACCATATACCTTCCTCAAAACAGCCACCATACCTACCTATCATGGCATTTCCATAGCCATTCCGAGATATATTGCCATGCAACTTTCCACCGTTCCGTTTATTATGACATGCTCCATCATTGTCATATTGCTAGCATGATCTTGTAGTTGACATCGTATTTGTGGAAAAGCCACCATTCATAATTCTTTCATACATGTCACTCTTGATTCATTGCATATCCCGGTACACTGCCGGAGGCATTCATATAGAGTCATATTTGTTCTAAGTATCGAGTTGTAATTGTTGAGTTGTAAGAAAAATAAAAGTGTGATGATCATCATTTTCTAGAGCATTGTCTCAAGTGAGGAAAGGATGATGGAGACTATGATTCCCCCATAAGTCGGGATGAGACTCCGGACGAAAATAAAAAAATAAAAGAGGCCAAAGAAGCCCAAATAAAACAAGCGGCCATAAAAAAAGGGAAGGCCCAAATAAAAAAATAAAAAATGAGAGAAAAAGAGAGAAGGGACAATGTTACTATCCTTTTAGCACACTTTTGCTTCAAAGTAGCACCATGATCTTCATGATAGAGAGTCTCTCGTTATGTCACTTTCATATACTAGTGGGAATTTTTCATTATAGAACTTGGCTTGTATATTCCAATGATGGGCTTCCTCAAATTGCCCTAGGTCTTCATGAGCAAGCAAGTTGGATGCACACCCATTTAGTTTCTTTTTGAGCTTTCATATACTTATAGCTCTAGTGCATCCGTTGCATGGAAATCCCTACTCACTCACATTGATATCTATCGATGGGCATCTCCATAGCCCATTGATACGCCTAGTTGATGTGAGACTATCTTCCCCTCTTTTTGTCTTCTCCACAACCACCATTCTATTCCACATATAGTGCTATGTCCATGGCTCACGCTCATGTATTGCGTGAAGATTGAAAAAGTATTAAAAAAGTTAGAGTATGAAACAATTGCTTGGCTTGTCATCGGGGTTGTGCATGATTTAAATACTTTGTGTGGTGAAGATAGAGCATAGCCAGACTATATGATTTTGTAGGGATAACTTTCTTTGGCCATGTTATTTTGAGAAGACATAATTACTTTATTAGTATGCTGGAAGTGTTATTATTCTTTATGTCAATATGAACTTTTATCTTGAATCTTTCTAATCTGAATATCCATACCACAATTAAGAAATTTTGCATTGAAATTATGCCAAGTAGCACTCCGCATAAAAAAATTCTCTTTTTATCATTTACCTACTCGAGGACGAGCAGGAATTAAGCTAGGGGATGCCTGATACATCTCCAGCGTATCTATAATTTTTGATTGCTCCATGCTATATTATCTACTATTTTGGACTATATTGGGCTTTATTTTCCACTTTTATATTATTTTTGGGACTAACCTACTAACCAGAGGCCCAGCCCAGAATTGCTGTTTTTTGCCTATTTCAGTATTTCGAAGAAACAGAATATCAAACGTAGTCCAAACAGAAAAATCCTCTTTGGAACGTGAATTTCTTCTCGGATAAGACCCAGGAGACTTGGACCCTACTCCAAGAAGTACTGGAGGCGGTCACGAGGGTAGGGGGTGCCCCCCCTACAGGGCGCGCCCCCTGCCTCATGGGCCCCTCGGTGCTCCTCCGACGTACTCCTTCCTCCTATATATAGCCACGTAGCCCCAAACGATCAGAACATGAGCCAAAAACCTAATTCCACCGCCACAACTTTCTGTATCCACGAGATCCCTTCTTGGGGCCTGTTCCGGAGCTCCGCCGGAGAGGGCCGTCATCACGGAGGGCATCTACATCATCATAGCCCCTCCGATGAAGTGTGAGTAGTTTACCTCAAGCCTTCGGGTCCATAGTTAGTAGCTAGATGGCTTCTTCTCTCTTTTTGGATCTCAATACAATGTTCTCCCCCTCTCTTATGGAGATCTATTCAATGTAATCTTCTTCTTTTGCGGTGTGTTTGTTGAGACCGATGAATTGTGGGTTTATGATCAAGTCTATCTATGAACAATATTTAAATCTTCTCTAAATTCTTTTATGTATGATTGGTTATCTTTGCAAGTCTCTTAGAATTATCCGTTTGGTTTGGCCAACTAGATTGGTAGTTCTTGCCATGGGAGAAGTGCTTAGCTTTGGGTTCGATCTTGCGGTGTTCTTTCCCAGTGACAGAAGGGGCAGCAAGACACGTATTGTATCGTTGCCATCGAGGATAACAAGATGGGGTTTATTTCATATTGCATGAATTTATCTCTCTACATCATGTCATCTTGCTTAAAGCGTTACTCTGTTTTTAACTTAATACTCTAGATGCATGTTGGATAGCGGTCGATGAGTGGAGTAATAGTAGTAGATGCAGAATCGTTTCGATCTACTTGTCACGGACGTGATGCCTATATACATGATCATGCCTAGATATTCTCATAACTATGCTCAATTCTATCAATTGCTCAACAGTAATTTTTTCACCCACTTTAGGAAACTTATGCTATCGAGAGAAGCCACTAGTGAAACCTATGGCCCCCGGGTCTATTCTCATCATATCAATCTCCATCACTTTAATCTTGCTTTGCTTTTTTTACTTTGCTTTTACTTTTTACTTTGCATCTTTATATCAAAAATACCAAAAATATTCTATCTATCAGATCTCACTCTCGTAAGTGACCGTGAAGGGCTTGACAACCTCTAATTGCGTTGGTTGCGGGTAGCTATCACTTTGTGCAGGTACGAGGGACTTGAGCATGGGCTCCTACAGGATTGATACCTTGGTTCTCAAAAATTGAGGGAAATACTTACGGTACTCTGCTGCATCATCCCTTCCTCTTCGGGGAAAACCAACGCAAGCTCAAGACGTAGCAGGGTGGCCTTACTAATCGCCTCCCATTCCCCTCCCCCCGGCAGACCTCCACCGCCATGGCGGAGAATGATCATCTGCCACTAGTCTTCAAGTTTGATGAAGTCGACTCCGAGCCGGAGGAGATAGAAAATAAGGAGGAATGGGACCTTGATACGTCCATTTTGCATCATGCTTTTATATCGATATTTATTGCATTATGGGCTGTTATTACACATTATGTCACAATACTTATGCCTATTCTCTCTTATTTTACAAGGTTTACATAAAGAGGAAGAATGCCGGCAGCTGGGATTCTGGGCTGGAAAAGGAGCAAATATTAGGGACCTATTCTGCACAGCTCCAAAAGTCCTGAAACTTCACGGAAGACGTTTTTAGAATATATAAAAAATACTCAGTGAAAGAAATTCACCAGGGGGGCCACACCCTGCCCACGAGGGTGGGGGCGCGCCCTACCCGCTGGGCGCGCCCCCTACCTCGTGGGCCCTCTGGTGGCCATCTTCTGCTATATGAAGTCTTTCGATGGGAAAAATAACAAGCCATCTTCACGGACGAAACTGCGCCGCCATGAGACGGAACCTTGGCGGAACCAATCTAGGGCTCTGGCGGAGCTGTTCTACCGGGGAAACTTCCCTCCCAGAGGGGGAAATCATCAACATCGTCATCACCAATGCTCCTCTCATCGGGAGAGGGCATTCTCCATCAACATCTTCATCAACACCATCTCCTCTCAAAACCCTAGTTCATCTCTTGTATCCAATTCTTGTCTCCTAGTCCGGGATTGGTGCTAGTAGGTTGCTAGTAGTGTTAATTACACCTTGTAGTTGATGCTACTTGGTTTAATTGGTGGAAGATCATATGTTCAGATCCTATATGCATATTAATACCCCTCTGATTATGAACATGTTTTATGCTTTGTGAGTAGTTGCTTTTGTTCCTGAGGACATGGGAGAAGTCTTGCTATCAGTAGTCATGTGAATTTTGTATTCGTTTGATATTTTGATGAGATGTATGTTGTCTCTCCTCTAGAAGTGTTATGTGAACATCGACTACATGACACTTCATCATTGTTTGGGCCTAGAGGAAGGCATTGGGGAGTAATAAGTAGATGATGGGTTGGTAGAGTACAGAAGCTTAAACTCTAGTTTATGCGTTGCTTCGTAAGGGGCTGATTTGGATGCATATGTTTCATGCTATGGTTAGGTTTACCTTAATACTTTTGTTGTAGTTGCGGATGCTTGCAATAGAGGTTAATCATAAGTGGGATGCTTTTCCAAGTAAGGGCAGTACCCAATCACCGGTCCACCCACATACCAAATTATCAAAGTACCGAACGCGAATCATATGAGCGTGATGAAAAGTAGCTTGACGATATTCCCATGTGTCCTCGGGAGCGCTTTTATCTATATAAGAGTTTATCCAGGCTTGTCCTTTGCTACAAAAAGGATTGGGCCACCTTGCTGCACTTTATTTACTTTTGTTACTTGTTGCTCGTTACAAATTATCCTATCACAAAACTATCTGTTACCACTTATTTCAGTACTTGCAGAGAATACCTTCCTGGAAACCGCTTATCATTTCCTTCTGCTCCTCGTTGGGTTCGACACTCTTACTTATCAAAAGGACTACGATAGATCCCCTATACTTGTGGGTCATCAGACCTCATGGACATGGCCCAGAACGAGCTGGCCGTGGCGGTTGCTGCCCCTGCTCCTGTCCCAGCTCCCATCCCCACGCCCGCGCGAGCGACCAACCCTGTAGCATTGACGGGTTGGTCGTCGAGCACTATCGTAGAGATAGAAGCCGCGGGCATCAGCGAGGTCTCCGCGGACTCACGCAAACTCGTGTGCATGCCAATGCCAGCGCTTCCGTGCCCGTGCCCGTGCGAGCCCCTCCACCCCCTGTGGCGCCGGCCCCCGTGTGTTTGGCTGCACCCGCCGTGTCTGTGCGCGCCCCTCCACCCTCGCGACGCCGGTCCCCGTGCGTTTGGCTTCACCCGCCGCGCCCGTGCCCGTGCCCGTTCGCCCCCCTCCTCAGCGGCATGGGATGCTACCGTCGACCGCTAGCTTTCAGCGGCGCCAGTTGCCGTCCTCCCGCGCCCCGCCCATCGATCGCGCGACGACATGATGTTTGATTTACAAGTGAAGAACATTTTGTGCTGCCTTGAAGATATCAACAACGGCGTCCCAGAGGACGACAACGATAACGATGACGCATAAATGAATATAAATTCGTAGTGTGATTGAATGAAAGATATAGTTTGAACGAACTTGTGTTTTTCTCTCTTAATGTACAAACTTATCAAACGATTTTCTTTTGAGAAAAACGTCAACGGTTTTTAAATATAAAACACTCATCGCAAATGTTGTAGTTAGAACACCCGTATGCAAACCGACAGCTTCCCCAGGAAGCCAAGGGAAAATGTGCCGAGCAGGATTTCTGCATCCCTTCAATGCAAATGGTTGTTTTGCATGACCCGTGTGCAACCACGTACAAACAATTGGGTAAGATTTGCATATCTGTCATTTTGGGTATGTTTGCATTTCTCAAACGGGAAAGATTGACATTTGTTTATCTAGTAACATTGCCATTTGTCAACCTTGTAACGCTATGATTTGTCAAAATATGCAGCTACAAATCACTAGCACTATCTAATTTTTGCAAATAAAATCACTAGCACTGTTCATATGGACACCACTAGCAGGCGTGAGTTCATGGACGCATATGCAAATGTACCATTGATTACATACAAGAAGTCATCAACCCACAATGACAACGAGGATGCACATTGGATTATAGATCATTTCCAACAAAACATTCTAGTAAAGTTTTTCTCACACAAAAAATAACAAAGCGATGAAATGAATTTCAGCTCAACCACTCGTCAGCGTTGGAAACGCTTGCTTTGAACCAGAAGTGATTCTCTGGGAAGGGCCAGCTACTGTCAATCTCGAGACCAAGGCTGGACTGATCATCGAGGCTGAAGCGGCCTATGTCAGGACCCATATTGGGACGGTAGGGAAGCATAGTAATGTCCGAGGTATAGATACAGTTGCTTGTCATAAATGATAGTAACGTTGTATCAAAAGCAGCTGGATCGCCTTCCACCATCATTGGATAGTTTTATCTTAGGAAGAGCGAGTTTCCTCCAAGACTTTCAATACTGAACCAGGGAGAAGGTGTTGGCACTAGTACACTAGTATCCATCCCGAGTACCCTGCAGCGGATGTTGGAATAGGTCCGGAGACTGCGACCATATGAGACAACACTTGCTTCCTTAGTAACATTAGCAGTGCTCCGTATACAAACAAGAAGAGGTGATTGAGGGAGTCCTGGATTAGGGGGTGTCCGGATGGCCGGACTATACCTTCAGCCGGACTCCTAGACTATGAAGGGACAAGATTGAAGACTTCGTCCCGTGTCCGGAAGGGACTTTCCTTGGCGTGGAAGGCAAGCTTGGTGATACGGATATATAGATCTCCTACCATTGTAACCGACTTTGTGTAACCCTAACCCTCTCCGGTGTCTATATAAACCGGAGGGTTTTAGTCCATAGGACAACATACAAAACAACAATCATACCATAGGCTAGCTTCTAGGGTTTAGCCTCTCCGATCTCATGGTAGATCTACTCTTGTACTACCCATATCATCAATATTAATCAAGCAGGACGTAGGGTTTTACCTCCATCAAGAGGGCCCGAACCTGGCTAAAACTTCGTGTCCCTTGTCTCATGTTACCATCCGCCCTAGACGCACAGTTCAGGACCCCTTACCCGAGATCCGCCGGTTTTGACACTGATATTGGTGCTTTCATTGAGAGTTCCTCTGTGTCGTTGTCGTGAGGCTTGATGGCTCCTACGATCATCAATAGCGATGCAGTCCAGGGTGAGACCTTCCTCCCCCGACAGATCTTCGTCTTCGGCGGCTTCGCACTGCGGGCTAATTCACTTGGCCATCTGGAGCAGATCGAAAGCTATGCCCCTGGCCGTCAAGTCAGATTTGGAAGTTTAGACTACACGGCTGACATCCGCGGAGACTTGATCTTCGACGGATTCGAGCCACTGCCGAGCGCGCCGCACTGTCACGACGAGCATGATCTTGCTCTGCCGCCGAACAGTGCCCTGGAGGCCGCACCCGCATCGGCTTCGACCCTTAAGTCCGAGCCAACTGCGCCGATCGAGGATGGGTGGTTGGACGCCACCTCGGGGGCTGCGATCCCAACGGCGATCGAGCCGAACACCAGCCCCGCACTCCGCGAGACTCGTGACCCCAAGGAGCTGGACTCCTCTCCGGACTCCGAACTCTCCGCGCCCCTACCGATCGAATCCGACTGGGCGCCGATCATGGAGTTTACTACCGCGGACATCTTTCAGCACCCGCCTCTCCGTGATAATCTAAAGACACTAAAGTCTCTCTGTTTATCAGGAGCCCTGGCCGGACTACGGTCAGCTAGGTTGGGATACGGACGATGAAGAAATTCAAAGCCCACCCACCACCCACTCTGTAGCCACTGTTGACGATTTAACCGACATGCTCGACTTCGACTCTGAAAACATCGACGGTATGGACGACGATGCGGGAGGCAAAGAAGAACCACCGCCCGCCTCATCATATGATGTATACATGGTGGACGCACCAAAAGATGACGACGAGGAGCGGAAGGACGCACCGAAGGCTTGTTCCCTCGAGAAGCAGTCAAAGCGGCGACGCAAGCGCCGCCCCAAATCCCGCCTCAACAGAAATAACGATCACACAGATCCAGCGTTGGAGCAGGGCGAACCGCTGCCAGACAACGGCAATCCGGATAATCAAACCGAACAAACAAATTCTATTAAGGATAATAGTCCGGACGACATAACGCCGGACAGGCACCCGGAGCAGCAGAATGCCCGTAAAAGGCTTGTTGCCACCGCGAGGAGTCTTAAAAAGTAGAAGCAAAGGCTCAAGGCTGCGCAAGACACACTCCAAATCAGATGGAGTAAAATACTCAACACAGCAGCGAGGTATGGTGACAATCGCCCCTCCAAGAGCTAGCCAAAGCGGAAGCTGCTACCTGAATTCGATGAGGAGGCCTTACACCCCCCACAACCAAATATCAAAGCAGCCACCTGGCCGGATAGACGACCCCTCTACCAACACAGAGCGGCATACAATGCCACTCACAATACAACACGCGACCCATGCGAGGGCTCGCACCCAAAGGACGGCGCAAGAAGATCCATCTATGGACCACGCAAGCGCGCTCCAGCATACAATGCAACACAAAAAACATCCGAACTACGCGGTACACCCAGCTACAGGGGTGCCGCACACCCCCTATGTTTCACCGATGAGGTGCTGGACCATGAATTTTCAAAGGGATTCAAACCTGTAAACATAGAGGCATACAACGGAACAACAGATCCTGGGGTCTGGATTGAGGACTACATCCTTCATATCCATATGGCTCGAGGAGATGATCTCCACGCCATCAAGTACTTACCCCTCAAGCTCAAAGGGCCAGCTCGTCACTGGCTTAAAGGCCTCCCCGAAAGCTCCATTGGAAGTTGGGAAGAGCTCGAAGATGCCTTTCGGGCAAATTTTCAAGGGACTTATGTCCGACCTCCGGATGCGGACGATTTGAGTCATATAACGCAAGAACCCGGAGAGTCATCCCGAAAGCTTTGGAATAGGTTTCTTACTAAAAAGAACCAGATTGTCGACTGTCCGGACGACGAAGCACTACAAGGATACCCCCTATAAAGCAACACATATTCTACAACATTTTGACTATAGGTTGCAAAATTCACAAGAGATACGCTTATAAGCGTTGTAGCATATGCGTTATAGACTTACAGCTCATGACCATACTATCATACATAGATTGCAACAGATCTTATATGTTGCCATGTATGTGTTGTATATTATGTCTGTTATAAGACTGCAAATTTACATAATTAAAAATAATAAATAATTAGACATGTCGACACACATAATGAATGTGGTGGCCAAATATCTGCTAACCGTTCGAGCAAAAACAAAATTGCACGTAGTCCCTTCATTTTTATTCTCCGATTCAGATCATGCCAAATCCTATTCGATTCAAGGCATCGACTCCCTTCATTTTTATTCTCCGATTCAGATCAGGCCAAATCCTATTCGATTCAAGGCATCGACTCCCTTCATTTTTATTCTCCGATTCAGATCAGGCCAAATCCTATTCGATTCAAGGCATCAGCACAAACGGGCGAACCCCATTGACCCTTTTTCTGCTTAAACTAGACCCCGGTTTTGGGAAGCTTCCCTAGCCGGGTTTTTTTGGACCGCTTTTGTTTTTTTTCTTTAGTTTATCTATTTCTATTTTTTTATTTTTGCAAAATGCATGAATTTTCTTCAATATCGATGAACTTTTCGTGAAATTGATTTTTTTTTCAAAATTGAAATTTGCTTCAACATTCATGAACTTTTTTTTCAAAATCGATGAACTCATTTCAAAATTGAGAAATTTTCTTCAAAATTGAAGAACTTTTTTTAAAATTCGATGTACATTTATTGAAATCGATGAGTTTTTTCGAAATTAATGAAATTTGTCATATTCGTGAATTTTTTGTAAAATTCATAAACTTTTCTCAAATATATGATTTTTTTTATTTGTGTTAACCTTTCCAAATCCTGAAGTTTTTTTGAAATTCATGAATTTTTTTTTAAATTGAAGAACTTTTTAAAATTTCATGATTTGTTTAGAAAATTGTGAACTTTTTCGGAATTTTATTAACTTTTCAAAATCGTGTTAACCGGTGGCCAGTTTTTTCCTCAATCAACAGCACAACACATCCGAGAGAAGAAAAACAGGAGGCGAGAAAGGCAAGTTGAGTAGTACTAATACATAAGAGATGGCTTGAAGGGAAAATAAGCCCAGTTACAGCCAACCCTGCTTGTCCACGGATATGAGATGGGCTTGGAGAGAAAGGCAAGTTTGTGCTGTAGGGCCAAGTTATTTTTTCCCTTCGATCCAACAAGTTCCCCTAATTGTCTCAAAAAAATTTCTCCTAAGAAAAACAAGAAATAAATAAATGTTGTACCCATAAACATACGTAAACACTAGTCTATGCTGTTGGTGATTTCTTGCGTCCATTCAAGTAGGGCCAAGTTCGAACTTCTGCAAGGTTGTTTTTTGCCAAAATTTCATATTGCAGGCATTAATTAATTTTTTTCGCAGCAGGCGTAAATTGAAATAAAATGCAAAATTAAGCAGCGTTGGACTATGAGTTGTATGCATATTTTTTTAGCAGTAGGGAAATATTACGAGGTCACAAAGTAACGAGGCATGGCAGAAAATAAGAATGTTTTTATTATATATTAAAGGTATTAAAACACACATATACAATTAAGTCTGTGAGCCAAAATCCCCTCGAACCGGAACCAAAGCTGGGGGGTGTTTGCGAGCGTCCGACACTGGTAAAAAAAAGGGCCTGTAGTCCCGGTTCGAAAGGGCCTTTAGTCCCGGCTCTGGAACCGGGACTAAAGTGTCGGTACTAATGCCTCTCCCCTTTAGGCCCAGTTCTTTTGGCTGATTCTCCCAGAATCTTGAGAATCGACCCTCCACCAAGCTTTTTCCAGAATCTTGTATCCATAATTTTTTTACAATCCTAGATGTTCACATCCTAACTAGCTAGGATTGTAAAAAAATACGAGTTCAAGATTCTGAGAGAAGCTGGGTGGAGGGTCGATTCTCAAGATTCTGGAAGAATCGGCCAAAAGAACTGGGCCTTAGTCCCGGTTCAATCCAGAACCGGGACAGATGGGCCTCCACGTGGCCTGTGCGCGGAGCCCAGGCGGGAGACCCTTTGGTCCCGGTTGGTGGCACCAACCGGGACCAATAGGCATCCACGCGTCAGCATTTCTATGGCTGGGGTTTTTGTTTTTTTTCAAGGGGGGGGGGGGGTTGAGGGTTTTGGGGGGTTAATTTAGGTGTTTCATATATTGTGTTAGCTAGCTATAATTAATAGAGAGAAGTGTCCTCTCTTATGTCCGTGCTTGGTCGACGCTACGTACTATACATACGTATAGAGAGGACTAGACACACTAGTTAGCTAGTAAGCAAACGAAGGAAACAGAAGATCGTCATGAACATATATGCATACAGAGAGAAGTGATATCGACCACCTCTCCTTCTCCGAGAGATAGGTCGAACAACAAGTTCTCGTATATCTATCCGACACTACCGGCTACATATATACAATAATTATATCTTACAAATATAATCATACGGACTCATGGTCCACATAGTATTCTCCGTCTTCAGCGATCATGTGGTCAAGAAAGAATGCCGCCAATTCCTCTTGAATTGCTCGCATGCGAGCTGGTGCTAGGAGTTCATCCCGCTTCCGAAACATCTAATTTGAAGAAGGGGGTCAATATATATATATATATATATATATATATATATATATATATATATATATATATATATATATGAAACTCAACACAGATGATGGTAATAAAATAAAATTGTGAATGTTGTTATTTACGTACTTCATATTGTTCGTCAGAGTACCCGCCCCGCTCACAGGTCGTGTGGCAGATGGACTCGCAGACGTAGTATCCACAGAAATCATTCCCTTGTTCCTGCCACAACCACTTTACAAGAAATAGAGGTCAATCAAACTAATAAGCAAGAATACTAAATGGTATTGATGAAACTAGCGCTTGAAACACCAGCTAGGAGATGCGCGGAACATGCTACTATAGTACTTACTTTCGGGTGTCTAAATTCACTAGTAGAAAAAGGGTCAAACGTGAAGCACATTAGTGCCGGTTTGAATTAGAGCCGGCACTAATGTGTACATTAGTGCCGGTTCGTGGCGGCGATCAATAGTACCGGTTCGTGGCGAACCTTTAGTACTGGTTCATGCCACGAACCGGTACTAAAGAGGCTGTGTCAGCCTGCGGTCAGGCTATGGCCCCACCATCACCATTTAGTGCCGATTCGTACGACGAACCGGTACTAATAAGGTTATGGCAAGCTGTTTTTAGTCCCACCTCGCCAAGAAAGAGGCAATATGAGCGGTTTATAAGCCGTGAGTGCACAGACAATGACGAAGAGTTGCAATGCTCACCTACATGTGTTGATTAGCTTCAAGCCATTCGGAATAGTGTAGACTGCACTGCATCATAGATTGCACTGAGCTATGTGCAGTGCAGTCTACACTATTCCGAATGGCTTGAAGCAAATTAACTAGCATTGCACCTCTTTTTTATTTTTAATAACTTATTTAAACTCCGGACTTCTTTTGTGTTCATTATGCAGCATTTAAAGCGACGTCATCAATTTCCAACATGTTCTGACATCATTTGTTGTTTTTCGGTCATTTACCTAATTGTTCAGTATGCAGCATTCAATTTTCAGAAGAAAATAAATAGAAGAAAATAAATAATGCAGAAAATAAAAAAACTATACAAAAAAATTAATCAAAAATAAATAGAAGAAAATAAATAATGTAGAAAAGAAAAAACTATATAAAACACTACTCAAAAATAAATAGAAGAAAATAAGTAATACAGAAAAGAAAAAACTATATAAAAACTGGAGGCACTTCGTGTACAAACTGGACAAACTCTTTCCGAGTATCAGGGTTTCGGAGTCCGGAGTGGGTACTAATGTACAACTTTCACCGAAGCCCAGACTCTTTCCGATCGCTTGTTATGCCTCAAGGTTATTGTGGTTTGGAAATTATGGATTTGACAACCTTGAATCATAGCTTTTTGTGTAAGTGACTTGGGAAACTCAAGTTTGCCAAACTCTACTGACCAAGAAATTTCTTCAAAAACAATTTCTATCCAATAAAAAAGACTAGAGGATTACACTTTTCATAGGTTTTGATGAATGTGAACCACAATTTTTAGAGTTACATTGACAGAGTAGTTGCCAATGGAGCTAACCCAATTCTAGGCAGATTGTTAGTCTAATGAAAGTCTATTAGCAAAACAATTTTCTAGTTTGTACATCATATCTTTCACAATCTAGTGACAATACCAAAATATAAAGATGAAGGTTGGAGATATATCATATTCAAAAGGACCTTGTAGTTAGATAGCAGAACCCACTAGTAGAAAAACGGTCAAATGTGAAGCACATTAGTGCCGGTTTGAATTTGAGCCGGCACGAATGTGACCATTAGTGCCGATTCCAACGGCTAGCCGGGCTGCTACCATTAGTACCGGTTCGTTGCCAATCTTTAGCACCGGTTCGTGCCACGAACCGATACTAAAGAGTATCAGGGTTTCGGAGTCCGGAGTGGGTACTAATGTACAACTTTCACTGAAGCCCAGAGTGGGTACTAATGTGCATCCCACCAATCAGGAAGAATCACACGGATCGTGTGTTTCTTTCTAGCTCTCGCGAGTCGTTGGATAAAGGGTGTGTTTCTTCCTAGCTCATGTGAGTCGTTGGATCGAAATTACCACAATCACTTTGTGAGCCAGACGACCCTATATATAGCCCACCTCTCGCCTTCCCTACATAAGTCTTTCAGTTCATCGACTACATATATCTACCAGTTCATCGACTGCATACATCTACCAGTTCATTGACTGAATACAAATCATTCGGATTCGCCATCATACGCCCAACCGTGCATTTGATATGCATATATATGCATCACGAGCCACGGTAGGGCTGTATGATGGCGATACCGATTGGTTTGTTTCAGATCCGACTTAAAAGGTTTGATACAACTTCTTTTTTGTGACATAAGAGCTATCTCTCCTCCTACCTATTTTAGTTACACAACTACCTATTTGTGCCAAATTTTCACTTTTGCTGTTGCTCTTGCATCATAAGCATCCATGTTAACTGGACTTACAAGTAATGCAATTTAACCAAACTATCTTGTGTTCAGTATGCAGCATTTAAAGCGACGTCATCAATTTCCAACATGTTCTGATATCATTTGTTGTTTTTCGGTCATTTACCTAATTGTTTAGAGAGCTAAATGACCGTGAAATTGAAAATCACTACAAAATGAATCCTGAAAATGTTGAAACTTGGCATGGTATCATCATATCACGCACATAGCATGCGCGAAAGATTAGAGAGGGTCACGGCAAAAACTGGATGCACTTCGTGTACAAACTGGACAAACTCTTTCCGAGTATCAGGGTTTCGGACTATACAAAAATAAATAATGCAGAAAATAAAAAAACTATACAAAAAAGTTACTCAAAAATAAATAGAAGAAAATAAATAATGCAGAAAAGAAAAAACTATATAAAAAACTACTCAAAAATAAATAAAAGAAAAACTACATAAAAATTTGTTGGCGCACTGCCCCGTGGGTCTACCAGACCTAGGGTGTGCAAATGCAGGCCCAGAAGGGCCAGCAGACTCACAGGGAAGCGCGCCCTAATTAATTAGGCCCAAAAGCCTGCTATATAAAGGAGTTGGAAGAGGTAGCCGCGGCTAGGTTTATAAACCAATGCGGCTGCCCTTCGCCGGGCGAGGTGGGACTAAACTTTGGGGTGGCAACGCAAGGCCTTTAGTACCGGTTGGTGGCTCCAACTGGTATTAAAGCCCCCCCCTTTAGTACCGGTTGGTGGTCCAACCGGTACTAAAGGCCTTCGTTTCCCGCCGCTTGGCCTGGCGAAAATAGGCCTTTAGTACCGGTTGGAGCCACGAACCGGTACTAAAGGGCCATCCTATATATATAGCACTTACGAAATTTTCAGTTTCATCTCCCCACTTCGTCTCCAACCTCCGCCGCGCGCGCCGCTCGATCCCGTCGTCCGTCGTCATCGTCGCTGTCCCCGCCGCCACCCGTCGTCGTCGTCGTCTCGCGCTGCCGCCCCGAACACCGCCTCCGTCCGTCGTCATCGCCGCGGCCATACGTCTCTATCGCTCCCGCACACACATACACACACATACATACACACACATACACACACACACACCGGCGCCCCCGCTCGTACGTACGGGGCGGCGGCGTACGGGGCCGCACACACACACATATACCACACACACACACGCATACACACACACATACACACATACGTACACACATATACGTATATATACACACATGCATACACACACACACATTTTTTTAGTTATTTTCTGTTTTTTAGAAAAGTTAATTAGATGATCGAATGTTAGATTAATGTCGAATGTTAGATGAATTAGCTAGCTAGATAGAAAAATTGTCGAACTAGAGATTAGAACTAGTTGAATAATTAATATAACTAGTTTATTTTAAGTAAGAAAATTTAGGTATATGAGATTAGAACTAGTTGAATAATTAATATAACTAGTTTATTTTTAGTAAGAAAATTTAGGTATATGAGATTTCATGATCTAATTAAAATATTATTTGTTAATGAGTTTTTCTGTTTATTTAATTTTTTATATATTTTGAGTTTATATAAATGTTAGATTAATGTCCAATGTTAGATGAATTAGATAGAAAAGTTAAATATATAGTAATGTCAATTGAATATATAGTTAGATATATTAATGTCAAATGTTAGATTAATATATATTTGGCTAGATATATGTGTTTAATGTTTCACCTATATGAACATAGGAAATGTCATCTGACGATGAAAAAGATTTTTTATTATGTGCGAACATTGTGAAGACCAGCGCGGCCTGTGCGACCAAAATTTCCTTGTTGATGGTAGGCGCTTCAGCATCAAGCTGGATGAGACATTCGAAATTGATACGCTAAGTCACTTTGTCAATTATTATTTGAATGCAAAACTTATGCTTCATTTGCTTCAACTTATAATTTTAAATTTTCACTATTCTACTAGCGCATCCCCTGCCATGCAAGAATTTTTGTCTTGGATAAGATAGGTTTTAGTGCTATAGATGATATGGAGGTAAAGAGAGTTTACTTGAAGACGGAGCATGGGTACACTTTCAACGTCAAATTATATAATGGAGACACATACACCCATTTTGAATGCAAAACTTGGCAAGCACTATGCAAGGCTTATGCATTTGAGTCTGATATGGTTATCACCTTTGATATTCGTCTGGAAGATGATATTGAAGGTAATATAGACATCTGGGTTGATGTGCAAACGCCTCCAGTTCTACCATTTGGTGAGTTTATCTCAACCATGCATGCATATGTTTATTTCTTTCATACAGTTTAGTCAAAAAAGTTGACAACTAATTTGTGTCGTCAGCTTATTTCGGTTCAAGCAAACATGTCCGGCGCTTGGTAGACAGGACCTACTACTGCCCCGGGGCTCAACTAAACTGCGAGGAGATAGTCATTATGTTTCATGGCTTGAGGATCTTAATACTGTCAAGACAAATTTTTTTCCTAAACTTAAAAATGTTAGTACTCAAAACGTGCGACCAACGGTGATCGTATTGAACTACGGTCACATCTATAATCAAAAGATGGTAAGATTTTAAATATTTGTCCTTAATTAGTGCAACTTTTGCATACATTATTTTTGAAGCTAAACTTTCATTGGTTAGTATATTAATTACTATATGATGTTGTTCAACAGGGACTTCCGATGACAGTTGTGCCTCAGTGGATCGAGACAAAACGTCGCATGTCAATGGTTAGCTTACGACCAAGATTTCCTACATTGCACATGAGTGCATTCAGGATTTCTGAAAGCGAAGAATGTTTAATAGTGAAAGATTGGAGCAAAATTGTTAACGATCGCAGAGAAGTACTAGGGGGCAGTAAGGAGAAGCGCAACTCAAGATTAGGAAACAGATTCATCTGCATGCTCCAGTATGATGAATCAGGAGAGCTATACATGTTCTATGCTATTCTACCTGAGAGGGAGCAGCAGGATCAGTAGCTACTAGTTCATGCTCTTAATTAGTACTTGTCTCATGTCCGTGTCCTGAACTTCGATGTTGCTGATGATTATGTTGAACTTGATGATATCTTTGCTTCTGTTACAAAGTGAATGTTTCCTCTTTAAGCTAGCCAGCATTGATGATGATTAGATAACTAGCGGTACTGACTATGATGATTAAATAGTGGTAATTAGACGACTACGATGATTTTTAGCTAGCTAGAGTTTATTTATTTATTAATATGCGATGATGATGATGATGATGACGACTACAACTCATTATAACGTAAAACAATCCTAAATTAAATTGATAACACAAATTTAATTGAAAAATACAAAATAAAACAAAAACCCACAACCATTTAGTACCGGTTGGTTCGTGCTGAACCGGTACTAAAGGGGGGGGGGTCTTTAGTGCCGAAACTTTAGTGCCGGTTCCTGAACCGGCACAAAAGGGCCTTACAAACCGGTGCTATTGCCCGGTTCTGCACTAGTGATTCCAGCTCCTTCGGCAGTCCCGGAACTTTTCTGGTGAATTTTCTCCAAACCCTGCCGGACAAAGAAAACAATCACTTGATATCAGGAAATGAACAAAGTTGCTGATATGGTGGATAATGATCGATTTAACTAACTTCTTAAGGATTTCAGTCATGTCCGCATACTCCTGGGGATCTTTTCGTTTAGAGTCCAAGACAGTTACTACTCCCCGCTCAAGCCTAATCTCTAGGAGAATATAGTGGTACCTGCGCACGCATGCATAACTCATCAATTACATTACTATAACCTGGACTACTATATTATGGAAACCGAATATGCACAAGACGGTAACACTCACTTGAAGTTGTAAGGAAAGAGTATTATATCTTTGTTTTCATTTTTTTTTGAGTGATCGTAGCAAGTTGGCCTCGGTATCTTCAGGACGATGTTCAACCTCAGTTGCATCTATGAGATATGTGTTAACGAACCCAATATCACCGATTTGTCTTTTCTTCAATTTGGCGATCTTCAATCTGCATAATATAGTGAGGATAATTATAAATACATGCAATGAAAGAGATGAGCTATATAGAGAGACTTAATGACAAAAGTAGTAGTACTTACAGATAGTAGCAGGTGACCGTTGTTTTATCGAGGGCCAATTGATTGAAAAACTGATAGAACTCCTCAAATGGAATAGGCAACAGTTCAATTCCAACGAGGTCATGCTCCGGTTTAACTCTCGCATACAAAGTACTCCTCCCCCAGAGTCTCTGCAGATTTTCAAGTACCAATCATGTAATCTTCGCATCATCGTTGTTAAAGATTTTTCATCTTTGACGAGAGGCTTCCCGTACTCGTATCTGTGTATCTGCACCTCCATGGGATCATAATGTACATTGTCGGGCAGGTAATCGTCAACATTGCAATAACCGGGCACCATCCTCGGATCGATGATGTCGCTAGGCACCTTGAGCGGGGGGGGGGGGGGCACGATTGCTTTGCTTGTTTGCCGAGCTGGGCAATTTGTTTCCCAGCTGCTCGTCGTTCTTTCAGCCTTTGATCACTGACTGTACTTCCCGACCGCTCCGCCTCGGCCCATGTCTTTGCAATAATGCGCTCATAGTTGCCTTTCAGCGGAGACTTGGGTGGTTTTGCCAGGGCAGCCAGAGTGCGCTTCACTTTCACCGAATCTACCTTCTCCTCCGGAGGTGGATGTCTCTTTACTTTCAACCCTTTAAACCAGTCATCCACTTCGGTTCGCGCGATCTTCGCGTTCTACTCCGGGGTCCTCTCGTATGGTAACTTTTGTGGACTCTTCAGAGAAGGACCGAATCTGTATGTCCTCCCGCCTCAGGTTGTACTGCTAGACACCGGCTGAGCAGATGGAGCGGTTGTCTTCTTTACTTGCTTACGAGGCGGAGGAGAAGGACTACGACGCGCCGGAGCAGCTGCCGGAGCGGCGGCGGGTCTCTTCCGCCCTTGCTGACGAGGTGGAGAAGGAGGAGGCTGGCTGCTCGGGCGCGCCGGCGCAGGCGGAGAAGGAGGTGGAGTGCCGCCACATGCCGGAGAAGGAGCCGGCCGAGGGCCCTGATCGTCACTCGCCGGAGGAGGAGGCGGTGGAGGAGGCGGAGTGCCCTGACTCGCCGGAGGAGGAGGAGGAGGCGGAGGTGTACAGTTTGGAAGGTTGATGAGCTCCTTCCGCCATAGGCATGGAGTCTTCAGAGCAGACCCTGGCCGAGTCTCCCCTTCACCGGTAGGGTGGTCAAGCTGGAGGTCCTCAAATCCCTCCGTTATTTCATCCACCATCACCCTAGCATATCCTTCTAGAATCGGCCGGCAGTGAAAAGTTGTGCCAGGTTCAGTAGGATAAACAGAGCCAACAGCCGCCTTAACCTTCAAATTCATCCATTGCGTCATAAGGTGGCAATTTTGAGACTCCGTGATAGCATCCACGGGATAGCTGGCAGGAGCCGTCAAGGCATGCTCCGGCTGAAGCAGCTCGGTGGAAGCCACGCTGCTTCTGGGCTGAGATGGCGGGGTAGCTTCGGGGGAAGCTTCGGCAGTACATTTGCTGCGATTTGCTTCTCGTTCCTCTATCGCGTCTACCCTTGCTTGCAGCGCCTGCATTTGGGTCTGCTGCACTCTTTTCCTCCTCTCATGGGATTTGTAACCGCCTGCGTCCGGAAACCCAACCTTCCACGAAATGGAGCCTGGCGTGCCTCGTGTCCGTCCAGGGTGCTCAGGATTCCCGAGGGCCATTGTGAGTTCGTCTTTCTCTCTGTCAGGAAAGAACGTCCCTTCCCGCGCTGCTTCGATATACTGCTTAAGCTTCCTGACTGGTATGTCCATTTGATCGTTCGTCCAAATGCACTTCCCTGTTACAGGGTCCAAGGTTCCGCCAGCCCCGAAGAACCAAGTCTGGCAACGGTCTGGCCAGTTAATTGTCTCTGGTTCGATCCCTTTATCAACCAGGTAATTCTCAGTCTTGGCCCACTTAGGCCGGGCTACGAGGTAGCCACCTGACCTTGTGCGATGGTGAAACTTCTTCTTCGCAGCATTTTGCTTGTTTGTCGCCGACATGTTTTTACTCTTTTCCGATGTCTTGTGGACCACAAATGCGGGCCAGTGATCTCCGATCTTCTCATATCTGCCCTTGAATTCTGGTGTCTCATTATTTTCGACAAACTTATTCAGCTCTTTCTTCCACCTCCTGAATAGTTCTGCCATCCTCGTAAGAGCAAAAGACTTGATTAATTGCTCTTTAACTGGGTTCTGTGGATTATCCTCAGGCGGTAGGGTGAAATTTGACTTTAGCTCAGTCCAAAGATCATTTTTTGCATATCATTGACATAAGACACCTCAGGGTTTTCTGTACCCGGCCTAAACCATTGCTAGATGCTTATCGGGATCTTGTCCCTAACCAGAACCCCGCACTGAGCAACAAATGCGTTCTTTGTTCGGATGGGTTCAATCGGTTGGCCGTCGGGCGCGATTGCTATGATCTCACACCTTTCATCCGAGCTCAACTTTTTCTTCGCGCCTCGTCTCTTTACCGAAGTTGTGCTCGATCCAGAGGGCTAGAAAAAAGAAAAAAGACTTAATTAATATGTGTACATACCAAAACAATGAATGCATCAATCAGCTAGTCAGCACAGGCTTAACTAATATATATACTTGGCCGGACTCGGTTCGGTCACCGGAGACGTCATCACGGTCTCCTTCTTGCACCGGCATTGGGTCACCGGAGCCGTCCTCATGTTCTTCTTCTTGCACCGGCATTCGGTCACCGTAGCCAGCTTCTTCACCCTCTCCTTCCAGACCATCAATGTCGTTGATAAACAACGAGACGACATCACTTCCTTCTGCGATTATGTCCCTCAACAACGCTTCTTTTGCTTCGTCTCAGGCGGTGTCCATAGTTTCTACAAATATTTACAACATGGCAATTATTATTCAAACATGACAGATGGATATATTAGTGGCAAACGTAGAACTAGCTACCTAATCATAGTAAGGAATCATATATATTAATTAGTGGCCTCGACGCTGCTTCTCTAGGGTTTGGGGTGGCCTCGACAACGCTTCAAGGGTTTGGGGTGGCCTCGAGAATGCTTCAAGGAGCGGGTAATATCGACCCCCCCTCCCACGTGTCAAAGCTATCGGGAGGGGGTATATATCGACAACGACGACACTACATCTATGTCCCTCGATGACCCTCGTTCCCGATAAAAAAAAGAGGAAGAAGAAGAAAAAGAGAGGAGACTTCTCCTCTTTTTTTCTTCTTGCTCTTCTTTTTTATCCTCTTCTTCCTCTCATGTTCGAGAGGATCGCCGAGGGGTCGGGAGGTTGCCTAGTGTCAAATGATTCAACAAAACCATGTCTTCATCATTAGGCGAAAGTAACATGTGCATGATGGTACGAAGCTCTCCAAAGTTATTTTGGAACGGAGTCCTAGATAGGATAATTCGCTTTTTGGTACAAAGGTCAGCAAGAACCTTCCAAATATCGTCATTTGGAAGGCCTTTGCTGAAATTCATACAAGAAGGCAAATTATCCTATCCGGGACACCATTCCAAAATAACTTTGGAGGACTTCGTCATGCCCTGGTTACTTCCGGCTAATGATGAAGCCATGGATTTCTTCAATACTTTGACACTAGGAAACCTCTCTCGACCCCTCGGTGATCCTCGACCCCTCGAACCCTCTCCCTCGACCCCTAGACGACCCTGAAATAAAAAGAGGATAAGAAGAAAGGAATATCTAGAGGAGAAGATTGAAGAAAAAAAAGAAGAAAAAAAAGAGGAGAAGAAGAAAGGAATAGAGGAGAAGAAGAGAAAATAGAATATACTCTATTCCTTTCTTCTTCTCCTCTTCTTTTTTTTCTTTTTCTTATTTATTTTTCCCCTTCTTCCTCTCCGCTTCTTCTCCTTTCTTCCTCTTCTTATTTTCCTTTTTCCTCTCCTTCTTTTTCTTCTTCTTCCTTCTTTCTAGCTAGATATATAAAACTTTTCTAAAAATGTAACTTTTGCATATATACATGGAAAAAATTGTTATCGGGGAGGGAGTATATCGACCCCCCCCCCCCCCCTCGACCCTCTTTTACTTCTTCTTCCTTCTTCCTTCTTCCTCTTTTCTTCTCCAACACAAAACACATCTCATCTCGTCTCATTTCATCCAAAAATAATTCTTTGCAGATGAACATACATACATTTACTTTTTTTCTTAAATGTTACATATGAACATTTTCTTAAATGAGCATATGAACATTTTTTTAAATATTAATGAGCATATGAACATACATATCAACAAAAAATAGACCTTTTTCTTGGTAACAAAAAAATGCAAAAACGAGCATTATATATACAGCATATACAGAGCATTATACAGTGGACATACATACATACATACATACATACATACATACATACATACATACATACATACATACATACATACATACATACATACACTGAGCATATACATGAGCATTATACGGCGACGGCGACGATGGTTGGCGGTGGCGCGCGCTTACGGATGACGTGCGGGGACGGCAATGAGAAGGAAAGGGGGAGGAGGCAGGGGCTCGCAGCGCGGGGAGGGGTCGAGGTCGCCGGCCGGAATCGGTGCGGGCGACAATGACGGCGTCGGCGGGGGAAGCGGGCGGCTTCGGGGCGGCCTGGCAAGCAGGGGAGTTCGAGGCGACGGCGGGGGCGGCGAGGGCGCCGGCGCGCGGGGGCGGGACGGGGCAGGGGCAGGGCGACGACGACGAGGAGCTGGTGGCGATGGCGAGCACGGGGCAGGGGCACGGGACGACGGCGACGGCGAGCACGGGCAGCCTGACGGCGTCGGGGGCAAATGGTCGATGAGAAACTGAAAATTTCCTAAGTCCTACTTATATACATAGAGTATTAGTCCCGGTTCGTGGCATCAACCGGGACGAATGCCACCTTTAGTCCCAGTTGGTGCCACCAACCGGGACCATAGGTCTCTTTTCAGCAGCCGAAAGGGCGGGAAGATGAGGCCTATGGTCCCGGTTGGTGGCACCAACTGGGACTAAAGGGGGCATTGGTCACGGTTCATGACCAATGGCCTTGTGCCGCCCCGCGCCCAAAAGTTTAGTCCCACCTCGCTAGTTGAGAGGGCTCGGGAGTGATTTATAAGCGCTGCTGCGCCCACCCTCCCGATCTCCTCTCAACTGCAGGCTTTCGGGCCTAATCTGTCACTGCAATGCCTATGGGCCTACTGGGCCTACCGCGGGCCTGAATCCTGGCCCAGTAGGTGGCATTTTTTTGTTTTTTTGTTGCTTTATTTATTTTCTTTTGTTTTTTGCTTTATTTTTTAATTCTTTATGCTTTTGGTTCTAGAAAAATTATAAACTTCTTGTTAATGCCATTAGTTTTCAAATTTGAAAACACTTTTGTAGTTTTCCTCTTTTTTATTTGTTTTTTGCATTATTTATTTTCTTTTGTTTTTTGCTTTAATTTTTAATTCTGTTTGCTTTTAGGTTAGCAAAATTATAAACTTTCTGTTAGTGCCATTAGTTTTAGAAAAATTATAAACTTTCTGTTAGTGCCATTAGTTTTCAAATTTGAAAACACTTTTTTAGTTATTTTGTTTTCTTTGTTGCTTTATTTATTTTATTTTCTGATTAACTTTACTATAAAAATAGTTTTTTCTTATTTTTTGATTTGTTTTTTGCATTATTTATTTTCTTTTGTTTTTTGCTTTAATTTTTAATTCTTTTTGCTTTTAGGTTAGCAAAATTATAAACTTTCTGTTAGTGCCATTAGTTTTAGAAAAATTATAAACTTTCTGTTAGTGCCATTAGTTTTCAAATTTGAAAACACTTTTTTAGTTATTTTGTTTTCTTTGTTGCTTTATTTATTTTATTTTCTGATTAACTTTACTATAAAAATAGTTTTTTTTCCTGTTTTTTTGATTTGTTTTTTACATTATTTATTTTGTGTTAGTGCCATTAGTTTTAGAAAGTTGCAAGTTGAAAGTTGGCATGGGCCAGGGACTAATGGTCATGGTATTACGAGGGCCGAACCATAAGACATGAAAGCATTTCAAATGAACTCTGAAAAAGTTGAAAGTTGGGATGGTATCATAATTTCACCCACATAGCATGTGCATGTACAAAACGGACAATGGTAGCATGTTCATGTGTTATAAAGTTGCAGGAGAAAGTCTTCACTTTTTCTTCGCTTGTGTCATTTGCTTATTGTGCTGTAACCATGGATAATCTTCATTGTTTATCAGGATGCTTGGGTCAGCCTTGACATTGAAGGGAGGAATTTCATGAAACTTTTCATAATCTTCAGACATGTCTGTCTTGCCGTCCACTCCCAGGATGTCCCTTTTTCCTGAAAGAACTATGTGGCGCTTTGGCTCATCGTATGATGTATTCGCTTCCTTATATTTTCTTTTTCTAGGTTTGGTAGACATGTCCTTCACATAGATAACCTGTGCCACATCATTGGCTAGGACGAACGGTTCATCAGTGTACCCAAGATTTTTCAGATCCACTGTTGTCATTCCGTACTGTGGGTCTACCTGTACCCCGCCGCCTAACAGATTGACCCATTTGCACTTAAACAAAGGGACCTTAAAATCAGGTCCGTAGTCAAGTTCCCATATGTCCACTATGTAACCATAATATGTGTCCTTTCCGCTCTCGGTTGCTGCATCAAAGCGGACACCGATGTTTTGGTTGGTGCTCTTTTGATCTTGGGTGATCGTGTAAAATGTATTCCCATTTATCTCGTATCCTTTGTAAGTCAATACAGTTAAAGATGGTCCCCTGGACAACAAGTACAACTCATCACAAACAGTGTTGTCACCTCTGAGACGTGTTTCCAACCAACTGCTGAAAGTCCTGATGTGTTCACATGTAATCCAGTCGTCGCACTGCTCCGGGTGTTTGGAGCGCAGACTGTTCTTGTGTTCATCGACATACGGGGTCACCAAGGTAGAGTTCTGTAGAACTGTGTAGTGTGCTTGAGACCAAGAATATCCGTCCCTGCATATTATTGAGTCTCTTCCAAGAGTTCCTTTTCTAGTCAGTCTCCCCTCATACCTCGATTTACGGAGACCTATCTTCCTAAGGCCAGAAATGAAGTCAACACAAAACCCGGTAACACCCTCTGTTTGATGGCCCATGGAGATGCTTCCTTCTGGCCTAGCGCGGTTACGGACATATTTCTTTAGGACTCCCATGAACCTATCAAAGGGGAACATATTGTGTAGAAATACGGGCCCTAGGATGACAATCTCGTCGACTAGATGAACTAGGACGTGCGTCATGATATTGAAGAAGGATGGTGGGAACACCAGCTCGAAACTGAGAAGACATTGCGCCACATCACTCCTTAGCCTTGGTACAATTTCTGGATCGATCACCTTCTAAGAGATTGCATTGAGGAATGCACATAGCTTCACAATGGCTAATCGGACGTTTTCCGGTAGAAGCCCCCTCAATGAAACCGGAAGCAGTTGCGTCATAATCACGTGGCAGTCATGAGACTTTAGGTTCTGAAACTTTTTCTCTGGCATATTTATTATTCCCTTTATATTCGACGAGAAGCCAGTCGTGACCTTCATACTGAGCAGGCATTCAAAGAAGATTTCTTTCTCTTCTTTCGTAAGAGCGTAGCTGGCAGGACCTTTATACTGCTTCGGAGGCATGCCGTCTTTTTCGTGCAGACGTTGCAGGTCCTCCCGTGCCTCAGGTGTATCTTTTGTCTTCCCATACACGCCCAAGAAGCCTAGCAGGTTCACGCAGAGGTTCTTCGTCACATGCATCACGTCGATTGAGGAGCGGACCTCTAGGTCTTTCCAGTAGGGTAGGTCCCAAAATATAGATTTCTTCTTCCACATGGGTGCGTGTCCCTCAGCGTCATTCAGAACAGCTAATCCACCGGGACCCTTTCCAAAGATTACGTAGTGTAAATCATTGACCATAGCAAGCACGTGATCACCGGTGCTCATGGCGGGCTTCTTCCGGTGATCTGCCTTGCTTTTGAAATGATTGCCTTTCTTTCGACATTGATGGTTGGTCGGAAGGAATCGACGATGGCCCAGGTACATATTCTTCCTGCATTTGTCTAGATATATACTTTCAGTGACATCTAAATAATGCGTGCATGCATGGTATCCTTTGTTTGTCTGTCCTGAAAGGTTACTGAGAACGGGCCAATCGTTGATGGTCATGAACAGCAACGCCTTAAGGTTAAATTCCTCCTGTCTGTGCTCATCCCACGTACGTACAACGTTTCCATTCCATATCTGTAAAAGTTCTTCAACTAATGGCCTTAGGTACACATCAATTTCGTTGCCGGGTTGCTTAGGGCCTTCGATGAGAACAGGCATCATAATGAACTTCCGCTTCATGCACATCCAAGGAGGAAGGTTATACATACATAGAGTCACGGGCCAGGTGTTGTGATTGCTGCTCTGCTCCCCGAAAGGATTAATGCCATCCACGCTTAAAGCAAACCATACATTCCTTGGGTCCTTTGCAAGCTCATCCCAGTACTTTCTCTCGATTTTTCTCCACTGCGACCCGTCAGCGGGTGCTCTCAACTTCCCATCTTTCTTTCGGTTCTCACTGTGCCATCGCATCAACTTGGCATGCTCTTCGTTTCTGAACAGACGTTTCAACCGTGGAATTATAGGAGCATACCACATCACCTTCGCAGGAACCCTCCTCCTGGGGGCTCGCCGTCAACATCACCAGGGTCATCTCGTCTGATCATATACCGCAATGCACCGCATACCGGGCATGCGTTCAGATCCTTGTATGCACCGCAGTAGAGGATGCAGTCATTAGGGCATGCATGTTCTTCTCCACCTCCAATCCTAGAGGGCATACGACCTTCTTTGCTGCGTATGTACTGTTGGGCAATTTGTTATCCTTTGGAAGCTTCTTCTTCAATATTTTCAGTAGCTTCTCAAATCCTTTGTCAGCCACAGCATTCTCTGCCTTCCACTGCAGCAATTCCAGTACGGTACAGAGCTTTGTGTTGCCATCTTCGCAATTGGGGTACAGCCCTTTTTTGTGATCCTCTAACATGCGATCGAACTTCAGCTTCTCCTTTTCACTTTCGCATTGCGTCCTTGCATCGACAATGACCCGGCGGAGATCATAATCATCGGGCACATCGTCTGGTTCCTCTTGATCTTCAGCAGCTTCACCCGTTGCAGCATCATTGGGCACATCGTCTGGTTCCTCTTGATCTTCACCAGCTCCCCCCGTTGCAGCATCACCGTAATCAGGGGGCACATAGTTGTCATCGTACTCTTCTTCTTCACCGTCTTCCATCATAACCCCTATTTCTCCGTGCCTCGTCCAAACATTATAGTGTGGCATGAAACCCTTATAAAGCAGGTGGGAGTGAAGGATTTTCCGGTTAGAGTAAGACCTCGTATTCCCACATTCAGTGCATGGACAACACATAAAACCATTCTGCTTGTTTGCCTCAGCCGCTTCGAGAAACTCATGCACGCCCTTAATGTACTCGTGGGTGTGTCTCTCACCGTACATCCATTGCCGGTTCATCTGCGTGCATTATATATAATTAAGTGTCCAAATTAATAGAAGTTCATCATCACATTAAAACCAAAGTGCATACATAGTTCTCATCTAACAACATATAGCTCTCCAGAGCATCTAATTAATTAAACCATACATAGAAACTATGTAAAACATTTCAATGCGAAAACAAATGCGATCATAATCGCAACCAAGGTAACAATTGATCCAACGGCATAATGATACCAAGCCTCGGTATCAATGACATATTTTCTAATCTTTCTAATCTTCAAGCGCATTGCATCCATCTTGATCTTGTGATCATCGATGACATCCGCAACATGCAACTCCAATATCATCTTCTCCTCCTCCTCAATTTTTTTATTTTTTCCTTCAAAAAATTGTTTTCTTCTTCAACTAAATTTAACCTCTCGACAATAGGGTCGGTTGGCATTTCCGATTCACATACATCCTACATAAATAATATCTATGTCATGTTGGTCGGCATAATTTTCATAAACAATAAATGAACCAATAGTTATAAAGATAATATATATACCACATCCAAATCATAGACAGGACGAGGGCCGACGGGGCCGGATACCAAAACCATCGCACTATATAAGATGCAATAATAAAAGTAAGCAAATAATACAAGTATCTATGTAAACATGCAAGTAAGAATATTTTTTCCTTTCAGAAAGAAGATAAAACAAGAGGCTCACCACGGTGGTGCCGGCGATGAGCTCGGCGCGGGTGATCGACGGTGGTGAAGACGGGGACGGGGCGTGACGGACCGCTAAACCTAGACAAATATTATGGAAAATGGAGCTTGGAGGTCGAGCTTGGAGAGGAGAAAGCTTAAGTAGTGTGGCTCGGGCATTCCATCGAACACCTTGTGTGCATAGGAGGTGAGCTAGAGCACCACCAAGCCCTCTCCCCCTCGGCCAGAGAAAAACAGAGCACTGGGGTGCTCTGCTCGCGAGCAAGGGGTATATATAGGCACCTCATTGGTCCCGGTTGGTGACATGAGCCAGGACTAAAGGGGAGCCTTTGGTCCCGGTTCAAGCCACCAACCGGGACCAATGGTGGTGGGCCAGGAGCGAGGCCCATTGGTCCCGGTTCATCCCACCAACCGGGACCAAAAGGTCCAGATGAACAGGGACCAATCCCCCACGTGGCCCGGCCGGCCCCTTGGGCTCACGAACCGGGACCAATGCCCACATTGGTCCCGGTTCTGGACTAAATCGGGACTAATAGGCTGAGCCGGCCTAGACCAAAGCCCTGTTTTCTACTAGTGCCAACTCATGCTAATGTACGCAGTCCCACCAGAACACTTCCACGCGTGAACTGCTCTAGGACAAAATTTCATACCCCAAGCATAAATAGATTTTTTTGCAGTAGGCGTAAATTGAAATAAAAATAGCCAAATTAAGCAGCACTGGACTATGAATTGTAGGCATAATGTTTTTTCACCGGTAGGGAAATATTACGAGGTTACAAAATAATGCGGCATGACAGAAAAAAAAAAGAATGATTTTATACTTTTTATTATAATATATTAATAAAGGTATTAAAACGCACATATACAATTAAGTCCGCGAGCCAGAATTCGCTCGAACTGGAACCAAAACTGGGGAAGGTTTGCGGGCGCCTGGACTCGTGCTAATGTACGCAGTTCCAACAAAACACTGGCCTGCGCGAACTGCTCTAGGAACGGCGCACGCGTATCGCTGTCGACCAGCCACTCCAGAATGGACGTGAATTGACGGCCTTGATGTCGGTCAGAGCGACCAGACAGGACGGGAGGGCGGCACCGCTTCAATGTGGGCACGACTCTGAGAAGCATACTCCGACTACCGCGCCGCATTGAAGCAGCATCAATCCGCCAGCCCGGGCTAATTAAGTATGGCTCCGTCGTTGACCAACCCCATCTTTATCTCATCTTTGCTCCTCTCCGCACAACCGTAGGATCCAATCCGATCCTCTCCTAGGCCGGCAAGATAGGTTAGTCAGGCTCTTCCGGATTGTTCTCTGCGCCGGCGGAGGGTTCTTCCTCCAGATCATGGCGCCGCCGCACGTGGTCTTTTGTCCCATCGTTCTCCTCTACGCCATCAAAGAAGGAGGTTGTGCTCTCCTTGGATGACCAAGAGCAGTAGTAGTCACCCCTCCTCGCTGAGGCTGCCTCAATGGATGAGGAGTTTCACTGGCAGTTCGAGCTCCCTCCGTGACCGCAATTCGGCGCCGCCCTCGCCACTTCCTTCCCGGACTCATCACTGATTGCCGCCCTATCATTGCCCGGTCGCTGTGAAGCTGGATCCATGCCTGGAGCTCACTAACGCACACGGACACCTCGTGCTTTAGCTCAAATACGACGGTGGGAGAATGTCACCGTAGAGCTCTAACGACGGCCGAGTTTCGTGATGCGGCGAAATACGCATCACCATGCCATGTTCGCAACATTAGACGTTGCACCAGAGTGGGTCCTCGCAAACGCCGCACTAGCAGAGGCCTATACCATCTACCAGTCGAAGACCACCGTGAAGATGTCCACGCGCCGCCGGTGCCGCCTCGATGACCAACTAATCATGATCGGCTTGGCCTAGTTGCTGCGCGCCGCCGCCCTCGTCGCCGGCAAGAGTTAGGGAAGGGCGATGGAACGGGGCGGTGTTCGCGGCTGACGGTGCCCTGTGCGCGACGACGGAGGACGAAGTTGAGCAGAAGCCAATCAGGCCCGGTTTGAGCAACAAAAGTCAACATTACTTCACCCATCTTGCATTGAATTTTACAAACATAGAAGAAACACATTGTGTTTGGCACAAATATATGTACATGTGGATGTCAAGGGCCAGATATGATAACAACAAAAATTATAAATTGTTTCGCTTAAAATTTTTACTCCTCGTATTCTTTTCTGATTTTGCACCAAAATTTTCCTTTCCCTCCATTCTCTCCAACCAATGGCGACTAATTTTGGTCAATAGAAAATAAGTACGCGCGCTTGATTACCATGTCCCCACCTGTCATACAAATCAAGAACGCCCTCCCCCATATCAACACAGTTCCCTTCCTCGTCCCGTAGGATCCCTATCTTGAGGAGATCGATCATGGTCTGCCCTCCCTCCTGAACCTCGTAGCTCACCACGCCAATTCATTGAGGTTGAGGGCACAAGAGGCATGTCTTGTTCAGCAACTGGGACGGAAAGCAGATCAGTCCCCACCCCCGATTCATAGAAACACAAGGTAAATACTAGTACGACTTGACGATTTTGCCTCCTCCCCCCTTGGTTCAGATCTGACCCTTGTATGCTTTCTAATTACTCTTCTCTTGTGTGAATTTGATAATGCACACCAAGTGTTTGATAGTTATCCTCTGTTATTGGTTTAGAATTTTGGGGGCCTTCAGATAGAGGGGGTTGTTTCTGATTATTCTTCTATAAGGTTACACCTTCCCTACTTGATTGAGATTAGCATTTTAGGTTTTATTCATTATAGTGCCCTGACGACTGTTTGTTCTGGTGTTCATAGGTTTACTGAGCATAAGAGGTGGCTTAAATCTAGTAATTGTTAAGGTTTCAGGTGTGGACGCGTGCAATATTTCAATGTAGTTCTGCACCATTACTACCTTGGTGAGTTCAATCTCTTCATAGACTTTCTTTATGGAACTCCAATTCTGACTGTCATATTCTAGTTGGGTAGTACAATTGGGTTAGTTCTTGCCTGACATTTTTCAGTTGAACACCTAGCATAGTTTCTTTCTTTATTCATGTGTGCGCAGACGTTTGTGACCTTGTTATTTTCTTATTGCTATCATACTGTAATCTTGTAATCTGGCTGGGGTGTCATTTGTAGAAAATGAACGATGGAGTGACTAGAAGAAGTGTTATCTTGGTCGTACCTATGGACAAGTTGCACTAAGTATCTTGTCGACTAGTGAGGCCCTAATAAAATGTTAATTTTATTATGAATATCATTACATGATCTGCAGCAGCACAACTACAAGTCGAGTCTACAAAACGACACACTTGTTCTGAAAATAAATGTTAGTGAACAACCATGTGCATGATAGTGAAAACACATGTATACTCTGCAACACACTCAGCCTTGGCCAATGGGATCTCCTCACAGTTCCAACTTGAAAATAACATCTCATCAGCCTAACTATAATGCTTGTGCATGAACGAAACCTCCTTAACACCAAAGAGAATGAACTTGGGTGTCCTTGAGCTTGTGATCCTCTTACTATCCGTGGATAGTGTTATACCTGAACATGTGTTCCCCCAGCAAACACCAAGTTTAGCATCATACCACACAAGTACAAGTTCATCTTCCCTAAGCAACTGAAATAGATCGACAGTTAAAATACCAATATTGAAAGATAACTGCATTTTATTCATAGGTAATTTTCCCAGCATAGAAAAAAACTAAAAAACATGGTGTCATCGAAAGAGCTACTATATGGAGTTTCCTTTTGTTAGTTGCTATTTTTCTTATACACCCGATGAACAAAATAATGGACCCCTTGCAAATTTACATTTGAGAGTAACGGTTTCATGTCTTAGTTCATCATTTTCACTATGAAATAGGAATAGCTTGATGTATTCCTAGTACCTACTCAGTACCGAATGAGTTGCTATTTTGATTTGATAAGAATAAATGTGGCCAAACTTATTTTTGTTAATTGTAGGTCAGAAATTACTTCAGAATATGATTGTTTGAGCTGAAATCTGAATTAATCGTCTTCACATCTGTGGGGATGACTGTCATAAGGTCGAGTAGGACCACTGAATATTGCCTTATACATAATTTATTTAAACTTTTGGTCATTGTCATGTTGCAGCAGATATGTAATGGACAAGAATTTCAGTGCACGGCAAAGTGAAATATATTCTGATGCACATAAGGTATATTTCCATTACCATATACAATATGTTCAAAATATGTTGCTGCAATGGTTATGTATCTACTGGTTGTCTTGCTATCAGAATGCTGTTGAAAACAAGAATGTTAGTGCATGTCAAGGAGAAAAAACTTCTGTTACAAACAAGCTGGTATCTTTTCATAATCACATACAAATTTTCTTCAGACTATAGTGCTGGCTTGTTTAGTTTTTTATTACTTGTTCTTTGCTATCGGTCTGTTGTCCAGACCACAAAGACAACATAAGGTGATAATGCATGCAGTAAGAGTGCTCGAAGTGGTTCGCTGAGTTGGATGGATGCCACTTGACTATGTGTTGTGCTCAAATTCATTTAATATGTTCCCCTGTTTTGTTTCTGTCTTCCCAAATGGCAACTTTTATTTTCTCTAACAAGAAGGAACTAAAGTATTCTTGAAGAGCCCGAAAAATCATAACAAGGGTGTAGCTCTAGATACAATGGTAAGTTTTGGTCAAAAATTTAAACTTGATGGTCCTGAAATTAGAAATGAATTTTGGGCAGTGCATGTCGATATGGCACTAGTGTAAATTGAAAATTTGGTATGAAGTCGCAAAAACTGCAATACTCTCGGTAATGCATAAAAAGAAAAGATTGCATAGCCTTCAACCTTTGTACGTGGCTAATATTTGCCTCTATTACTACTTGCATCATGTAAGGTATTGTGTGTTAACAATTCATTTTTTTTCTTGTTTGCAGATTCAAAAGATAAATGGATGAGTATATGGGAGCGTGGCGATTATACTGCAATGTTGATGTTGATGATCCATTTCATGATGATCATGATGGATGCTTTTTGTTTTAGTTATGTTGTAGGGATGACATTCCTGTCGGATGTTGTTCCTTAGTTAAGATGGATATTTTCAGTTTAAGTTTCGCTGTCAAGAAATTTGTTAGATTATGCATCACATTTGGATGATGTTCCTCCTGTAATATCCACTAGTGTAATCCAACAGTTTTGATCTAATATATGATTTCCTCCTCTTGTGAGTATATTGTCTTGTTTTTCCTTCACTTGAAATACACAATTATCGCATTTACATGGAGCATTAATTTAATTGCTAGCAATATATATACATATAATATTGTTATTAAGACTATATATGTACCAACACTTGAAACGTTGGAATTCTTCGTTGCCAAGCAATGGGATTTTGATTCATGTACATCAATAACCAACATATAAAACTGTTGTAGAAGTCCATTTTATCTGTTGTTCTCTCGCAACGGACCCTTTTACCAACGATAGTATAAGTGTTGCATTATGCGCTAGCAACATTGGATAAGGCTACGCATCCCAAACTGTTGGTAAAGACCCTAGCAACCCATATATGGACATTTAGATACGGAAAGAGGCGTTGCTATAGTGGGGGTCCTGTTGTAGTGAAGCCTTGGTAGCTTTTAAGCATAGCGTCCGTGACGAATGGCTCACCAGACACCTCGGCCAAAATAAGCCAAGAACGATGGCCGCATTAACAAACCTCATGACCCGCTTTTGCGCGGGTGAGGACAGCTGGCTAGCCAGATGCAGCACCAGCAACCCCAGTACATCTGAAGTTAGAGATGGAAACGGGAAATCACGCCGCAACAGCAATAACAAATGCCGGAGTAAAGAAGACAGCACGAAGGGCGCGGCAATAAACGCCGGATTCAAAAGCTCTCGGCCAGGTCAGCAAAAGCCGCCCTCTAAAGGCACCAGGGATGAACTGTCCAGCCTCAACAAAATTCTGGACCAAGTATGTCAGATCCATATATAGTACCCCTAGTAAACCTGCTAATCATACCGACAGAGAATGTTGGGTCTTCAAGCAGTCCGGCAAACTCAACGCCCTACACAAGGGGGAGGATACACCAAGTGAAGACGAAGACGAGCCTCCCAAGCAAGACACTGGGGAACAAAAGAAATTTCCACCAGAAGTCAAAACAGTAAACGTGTTACACGTGATCAAGAAAAAAAAACAACGCGGCACTCCCAGGAAAATATACCCAAGTGCCTGTCACCGCAAAGTCCTGACACTGGTCGTCTCAACCGATCACATTCGACCATCGCGATTACTCAGCAAGTATCCGACACGCAGGATGGGCTGCCCTGGTATTAGACCCAGTAATTGGCGAATATCACTTCACACAAGTCTTGATGGACAGTGGCAGCAGTCTAAACCTAATATATCAGGATACAATCCATGGGATGGGGTTAGACCAAACAAAAATTCACCATTGTAATACTACCTTTAAAGGAGTAACGCCAGGCCCAGGGGCTCGTTGTACGGGCTCCCTCCTACTACAAGTTATATTCGGCTCCCCCGATAACTTCCGTCGCGAGCATTTAACCTTCCACATCGCTCCGTTCCAAAGTGGCTATCAAGCACTGCTCGGACGCGAAGCTTTCGCTCACTTTAATGCAATACCACACTACGCCTCCCTCACACTCAAGATGCCCGGTCCATGTGGCATCATTTTAGTGAAAGGAAATATCAAGCAATCTCTGCGTGCCGAAGAGAGTGCGGCTCCCTTGGCAGCCGCACACTAAAGGCGCCCGGACCAACGAAAGCATCCAATTGGTCGTCAAGACCTCAGACACAACTAATCAAGTCCGGCGCCGCTATTTATACCGAATAAATGGTCACACCCCTATTTGTCAATACAAGGGGCTCAACGCGTGCAGACAAGTGGCAATTTCTTCTCATCTTGAATTATACATGGTTTCTTTAAAAGCTATCTTTTCGCATGACAACTTTTTCACCTAAATTCCTCTCTTTTATAGACGATCATCGTGCTACACCCGTCCAGGATATGGCACAATGGAGACACAGACGCAGACGTGCAGTAGGGACCCGCTCCAAGGATTCTTTTTAGATTAAGACCCTGCATAAACCTTTTTTTACTGTCTCTTGTTGATACATATCCACCGTTGAGAAGGATGCTGTCGTCTTGGCATGTGGCCACGCCAGAACATTGCACGTACCTGGACACAAGGGGCTTCTTACAAAGGCCATTATTCAGGCCCGGTTTATACCACAAAGACCGAATACCTTAGGGAGTGTTCGGCGTCGCGAGTTTGGCCCTATATGCATCAGCTTCGAATCATTGTCTTTGGTCAAATGTTGGGTTTGCCCGGCTCCTGTGTTTTGGTGCCTTATGTTCCACTTTACCGGCTAAGGTAGCACCAGGAGAACTACTGCGATTGTGCCCTGGTTCATCTAGACGAGCACCTCAGTAGAGAAAGCCGAAAACTGACTGTCATGATATTGCGTGAGACTGGTCAACCACTCGATGACTTGTTGGAATGTTAGAATTCCTCCGCCATAACGAAGGGCCGTTTTTCGGATAGGCATGTACGCACCCCGGAATCGGGAGAGTGCGGAGCCACCAGGGTCTATCTAGTAGACCAACTGTCAAACTCCTATGGCTAAGTGAAAGTGCTAAAGCATTATAGTCCGGTTGCCTCGCTCGCTCCGCTATCACCTCCTTAATAGGACCAAGACGTTGGGTTAAGTGTGAACGCGTGTTTTTTGCGAGCACCTCCGCATTATATGCGTGGGGGTTGAAGCCGACGGCTGCAATCTTTCAGGTTATACACATGTATACATAAACGGCCGCCCAGGAGGCATCATATTACTTTTAGGCAAAAGTATAAAAATAGCCTTATAAAAATCTATAAAAGCATTTTTCTTACAATGAGATTACATATCACTCAAAAAAAATATTTTTTGAGCACTGGGTCTCTATCGAACGAGCACCCTCAAGAACTTCTTCAAAGTAGTGCTCAGCAGCCATTCGGCCTATGGCCGAATCCCGCGCTGCAATAGTGGTAGCATCCATCTCCGCCTAGTATGCTTTAACACGGGCAACGGCCATCCATGAGCCCTCTATGCACGCCGACCTCTTCATCGCATTAATGCACGACACCACTTCAAGGAACTGCTGCACGAGGCTGAAATAGCTATTCTGTTTTGGCCTTTTCGGCCATAGCTGATCTACAACAAACCTCATGGCACGTCCGGACAACCTATTCAGTTCGGCCCATTCGCCTAATTGGTCAGTCAATGAAAGCGGACGCTCGGGAGAATGGAATTGTGTCCAAAATAGCTGGTCCACTTCATGGTCCGTCTGACCCTGGAAGTACTTGACCGCATCGGCAGCGCTCGCCGCCAAATCCATATACGCATCCTCCGAACTCCACAGCTGATCCAGAGGGGCATACCGTGGATCTCCGAACTTCCTCCGAAACATAAAGGATTTCCCAGCTACAATATCCCCGGCTTCCCGCAGCTCCTCCTTCTTCGCCCTCATAGCAGAGCGGATGTCTTTCCTCGTCGCAGCAGCCTTCTCAAGGTCCGATGCCCTTGCTAGGTTTTCCTTTTCAAGAACCCGACAACGGTCGGTGGCGGCTTTTAATTCTATGGCCATCTTGGCCATCTTATCTCGGCTCTCGCCATGCGCGGCCTTCTCGGCTTCCAACTCTTCGGCCGCCTTCAAAGCAGCCGCATTACCAAACCTCGCTTGTTCCTTGGCTCGGGCAAGTTCTGCCCGCAAGGCTTCAACAGTGGCAGCTCCATCTGCAGTCATAACATATTAAAGATACTGGCATCATGTTGCTCTTACTATGTGGCGATTACCAGATAATGACACTTACCCTATGCCTCATCAAGCCTTTTGTTAACAAGCTCGATGTCGGCGTCTACCACATCCAACTGCCGTTTTAAATGGGCAAACTCGCTAGTCCGGCTAGCCACCGGAGCTTCCATCACCTGCACATAGAGGCAATATGGTTATTACCTGGGAATATGATCCTCTGTTCATCGTCGTTTCCGACGACAACCAGAGTCTCAGGGGCTACTATCTACACATGTCACACCTAGCATGTGCAGGACTATCATACATTATTTTACGTACCTCAAAGCCTATCAGTAGACTCATAAAAGCTTCATGCAATCCGCTTTCGGCGGACGAGATTCTCTCCATCACCGTATTCATCAGCATACGGTGTTCATCTGAGATGGCCGCTCGCCCCACCAACCCCCTCGGAACATCCGATCGCACACCAAATGGTGTCGGCCCCTTTTGTCTGCTCTCTTCGGGAGCCGGACACTAGGAGCTTCGGGGGTCAATGGGATTATCTTCTGGCCTCACCGGACTCGGAGAGACCCTCCGCGATGACACTTCGGCGTCACCCGCTTCCGGAGCGGAGGAGTCCGGAGGAGGCGTTTCGCTCTCCATCATCTCTGGAAGAAGATCCGCCGAAGACGAGCTCATTTGAGAGGGGCTAAGGCCCGAGCTGCAAAAATAAATGCGGTGGTTATTTTCACAGAAGAAAAAGAGGGCATACCTGTACTATTAAAGTAGTTCTGGTCACTTACGACTCGCTGGAGAATTGATCCCCCCGCGGCTTTGTGCGGAAAAAGCACCCCCCCAAGGTAGGACCCTCTGTGGGAGACTTCTTCTCCCGTTTGGAAGCTTCGGCTAGGTGTGACCTGTGTAGATAGTAGCCCCAGGAGGGGGAAAGAGGTGGAGTGGGAGAAGGAAAGGGGGGGCGCCGCCCCCCTCCCCTAGTCCAATTCGGAATAGGGAGGAGGTGGTGCGCGGCCCTCCTCTGGCAGCCCTTCTCTCTCTCCACTAAAGCCCATATGGCCCATTACTTCTCCCGGTAGGGTTCCCGGTAACCCTCAGGCTCTCCGGTTTTCTCCGAAATCACCCGGAACACTTCCGGTGTCCGAATATAGTCATCCAATATATCAATCTTTATGTCTCGACCATTTCGAGACTCCTCGTCATGTCCGTGATCACATCCGGGACTCCGAACTAACTTCGGTACATCAAAATGCATAAACTCATAATAACTGTCATCGTAACGTTAAGCGTGCGGACCCTACGGTTTGAGAACAATGTAGACATGACTGAGACACATCTCTGGTCAATAACCAATAGCGGGACCTGGATGCCCATATTGGCTCCTACATATTCTACAAAGATCTTTATCGGTCAGACAGCATAACAACATACGTTGTTCCCTTTGTCATCGGTATGTTACTTGCCCGAGATTCGATCGTCGGTATCCAATACCTAGTTCAATCTCGTTACCGACAAGTCTCTTTACTCGTTCCGTAATACATCATCTCGCAACTAACTCATTAGTCACAATGCTTGCAAGGCTTATGTGATGTGCATTACCGAGAGGGCCCAGAGATACCTCTCCCACAATCGGAGTGACAAATCCTAATCTCGAAATACGCCAACCCAACATCTACCTTTGGAGACACCTGTAGAGCTCCTTTATAATCACCCAGTTATGTTGTGACGTTTGGTAGCACACAAAGTGTTCCGCCAGTAAACGGGAGTTGCATAATCTCATAGTCACAGGAACATGTATAAGTCATGAAGAAAGCAATAGCAACATACTAAACGATCGGGTGCTAAGCTAATGAAATGGGTCATGTCAATCAGATCATTCAACTAATGATGTGACCTCGTTAATCAAATAACAACATATTGTTCATGGTTAGGAAACATAACCATCTTTGATTAACGAGCTAGTCTAGTAGAGGCATACTAGTGACACTAAGTTTGTCTATGTATTCAGACATGTATTATGTTTCCGGTTAATACAATTCTAGCATGAATAATAAACATTTATCATGATATAAGGAAATAAATAATAACTTTATTATTGCCTCTAGGGCATATTTCCTTCAGTCTCCCACTTGCACTAGAGTCAATAATCTAGATTACACAGTAATGATTCTAACACCCATGGAGCCTTGGTGTTGATCATGTTTTGCTCGTGGAAGAGGCTTAGTCAACGGGTCTGCCACATTCAGATCCGTATGTATCTTGCAAATCTTTATGTCTCCCACCTGGACTAGATCCCGGATGGAATTGAAGCGCCTCTTGATGTGTTTGGTCCTCTTGTGAAATCTGGATTCCTTTGCCAAGGCAATCGCACCAGTATTGTCACAAAAGATTTTCATTGGACCCGATGCACTAGGTATGACACCTAGATCGGATATGAACTCCTTCATCCAGACTCCTTCGTTTGCCGCTTCCGAAGCAGCTATGTACTCCGCTTCACATGTAGATCCCGCTACGACGCTTTGTTTAGAACTGCACCAACTGACAGCTCCACCGTTTAATGTAAACACGTATCCGGTTTGCGATTTAGAATCGTCCGGATCAGTGTCAAAGCTTGCATCAACGTAACCTCTTACGGTGAGATCTTTGTCACCTCCATATACGAGAAACATATCCTTAGTCCTTTTCAGGTATTTCAGGATGTTCTTGACCGCTGTCCAGTGATCCATTCCTGGATTACTTTGGTACCTCCCTGCTAAACTTATAGCAAGGCACACATCAGGTCTGGTACACAGCATTGCATACATGATAGAGCCTATGGCTGAAGCATAGGGAACATCTTTCATTTTCTCTCTGTCTACTACAGTGGTCGGGTTTTGAGTTTGACTCAACTTCACACCTTGTAACACAGGCAAGAACCCTTTCTTTGCTTGATCCATTTTGAACTTCTTCAAAATTTTGTCAACGTATGTGCTTTGTGAAAGTCCAATTAAGCGTCTTGATCTATCTCTATAGATCTTTATGCCTAATATGTAAGCAACTTCACCGAGGTCTTTCATTGAAAAACTCTTATTCAAGTATCCCTTTATGCTATCCAGAAATTCTATATCATTTCCAATCAGCAATATGTCATCCACATATAATATCAGAAATGCTACAGAGCTCCCACTCACTTTCTTGTAAATACAGGGTTCACCAAAAGTCTGTATAAAACCAAATGCTTTGATCACACTATCAAAACGTTTATTCCAACTCCGAGATGCTTGCACCAGTCCATAAATGGATCGTTGGAGCTTGCACACTTTGTTAGCTCCCTTTGGATCGACAAAACCTTCCGGTTGCATCATATACAACTCTTCTTCCAGAAATCCATTCAGGAATGCAGTTTTGACATCCATCTGCCAAATTTCATAATCATAAAACGCGGCAATTGCTAACATGATTCGGACAGACTTAAGCATCGCTACGGGTGAGAAGCTCTCATCATAGTCAACCCGTTGAACTTGTCGAAAACCTTTTGCGACAAGTCGAGCTTTATAGACAGTAACATTACCGTCAGCGTCAGTCTTTTTCTTGAAGATCCATTTATTCTCAATTGCTTGCCGATCATCGGGCAAGTCAACCAAAGTCCATACTTTGTTCTCATACATGGATCCCATCTCAGATTTCATGGCTTCAAGCCACTTTGCGGCATCTGGGCTCACCATCGCTTCTTCATAGTTCGTAGGTTCATCATGATCTAGCAGCATGACTTCCAGAACTGGATTACCGTACCACTCAGGCGCGGATCTTGCTCTGGTTGATCTACGATGTTCAGTAGTATCTTGTTCTGAAGTTTCATGATCATTATCATTAACTTCCTCACTTATTGGTGCAGGTGTCGCAGAAATAGTTTTCTGTGATGTACTACTTTCCAACAAGGGAGCAGGTACAGTTACCTCGTCAAGTTCTACTTTCCTCCCACTCACTTCTTTCGAGAGAAACTCCTTCTCAAGAAAGTTTCCGAATTTAGCAACAAAAGTCTTGCCTTCGGATCTGTGATAGAAGGTGTATCCAATAGTTTCCTTTGGATATCCTATGAAGACACATTTCTCCGATTTGGGTTCGAGCTTATCAGGTTGAAGCTTTTTCACATAAGCATCGCAGCTCCAAAGTTTTAGAAACGACAACTTTGGTTTCTTGCCAAACCATAGTTCATAAGGCGTCGTCTCAACGGATTTTGATGGTGCCCTATTTAACGTGAATGCGGCCGTCTCTAGAGCGTATCCCCAAAATGATAGCGGTAAATCAGTAAGAGACATCATAGATCGCACCATATCTAGTAAAGTACGATTACGATGTTCGGACACACCATTACGCTGTGGTGTTCCGGGTGGCGTGAGTTGCGAAACTATTCCACAATTTTTCAAATGTACACCAAACTCGTAACTCAAATATTCTCCTCCACGATCAGATCGTAGGAACTTTATTTTCTTGTTACGATGATTTTCCACTTCACTCTGAAATTCTTTGAACTTTTCAAATGTTTCAGACTTATGTTTCATTAAGTAGATATACCCATATCTGCTTAAATCATCTATGAAGGTGAGAAAATAACGATATCCGCCACGAGCCTCAATATTCATCGGACCACATACATCTGTATATATGATTTCCAACAAATCTGTTGCTCTCTCCATAGTACCGGAGAACGCTGTTTTAGTCATCTTGCCCACGAGGCACGGTTCGCAAGTACCAAGTGATTCATAATCAAGTGGTTCCAAAAGTCCATCAGTATGGAGTTTCTTCATGCGCTTTACACCGATATGACCTAAACGGCAGTGCCACAAATAAGTTGCACTATCATTATCAACTCTGCATCTTTTGGCTTCTACATTATGAATATGTGTATCACTACTATCGAGATTCAACAAGAATAGACCACTCTTCAAGGGTGCATGACCATAAAAGATATTACTCATATAAATAGAACAACCATTATTCTCTGATTTAAATGAATAACCGTCTCGCATTAAACAAGATCCAGATATAATGTTCATGCTCAACGCTGGCACCAAATAACAATTATTTAGGTCTAATATTAATCCCGAAGGTAGATGTAGAGGTAGCGTGTCGACCGCGATCACATCGACTTTGGAACCGTTTCCCACGCGCATCGTCACCTCGTCCTTAGCCAATCTTCGCTTAATCCGTAGTCCCTGTTTCGAGTTGCAAATATTAGCAACAGAACCAGTATTAAATACCCAGGTGCTACTGCGAGCATTAGTAAGGTACACATCAATAACATGTATATCACATATACCTTTGTTCACCTTGCCATCCTTCTTATCCGCCAAATACTTTGGGCAGTTCCGCTTCCAGTGACCAGTCTGCTTGCAGTAGAAGCACTCAGTTTTAGGCTTAGGTCCAGACTTGGGTTTCTTCTCTTGAGCAGCAACTTGCTTGCCGTTCTTTTTGAAGTTCCCCTTCTTCTTCCCTTTGCCCTTTTTCTTGAAACTAGTGGTTTTGTTAACCATCAACACTTGATGCTCCTTTTTGATTTCTACCTCCGCAGCTTTCAGCATTGCGAAGAGCTCGGGAATAGTCTTGTTCATCCCTTGCATATTATAGTTCATCACGAAGCTCTTGTAACTTGGTGGCAGTGATTGGAGAATTCTGTCAATAACGCAATCATCTGGAAGATTAACTCCCAATTGAATCAAGTGATTATTATACCCAGACATTTTGAGTATATGCTCACTAACAAAACTGTTCTCTTCCATCTTGCAGCTATAGAACTTATTGGAGACTTCATATCTCTCAATCTGGGCATTTGCTTGAAATATTAATTTCAACTCCTGAAACATCTCATATGCTCCATGACGTTCAAAACGTCGTTGAAGTCCCGATTCTAAGCCGTAGAGCATGGCACACTGAACTATCGAGTAGTCATCAGCTTTGCTCTGCCAGATGTTCATAACATCTGGTGTTGCTCCAGCAGCAGGCCTGGCACCCAGCGGTGCTTCCAGGACATAATTCTTCTGTGCAGCAATGAGGATAATCCTCAAGTTACGGACCCAGTCCGTGTAATTGCTACCATCATCTTTCAACTTTGCTTTCTCAAGGAACGCATTAAAATTCAACGGAACAACAGCGCGAGCCATCTATCTACAATCAACATAAACAAGCAAGATACTATCAGGTACTAAGTTCATGATAAATTTAAGTTTAATTAATCATATTACTTAAGAACTCCCACTTAGATAGACATCCCTCTAATCTTCTAAGTGATCACGTGATCCAAATCAACTAAACCATGTCCGATCATCACGTGAGATGGAGTAGTTTCATCGGTGAACATCATTATGTTGATCATATCTACTATATGATTCACGCTCGACCTTTCGGTCTCCGTGTTCCGAGGCCATATCTGTATATGCTTGGCTCGTCAAGTATAACGTGAGTATTCCGCGTGTGCAACTGTTTTGCACCCGTTGTATTTGAACGTAGAGCCTATCACACTCGATCATCACGTGGTGTCTCACCATGAAGAACTTTCGCAACGGTGCATACTCAGGGAGAACACTTCTTGATAATTTAGTGAGGGATCATCTTATAATGCTACCGTCAATCGAAGCAAGATAAGATGCATAAAAAGATAAACATCACATGCAATCAATATAAGTGATATGATATGGCCATCATCATCTTGTGCTTGTGATCGCCATCTCCGAAGCACCGTCATGATCACCATCATCACCGGCGCGACACCTTGATCTCCATCATAGCATCGTTGTCGTCTCGCCAATCTTATGCTTCCACGACTATCGCTACTGTTTAGTGATAAAGTAAAGCATTACATCGCGATTGCATTGCATACAATAAAGCGACAACCATATGGCTCCTGCCAGTTGCCGATAACTCGGTTACAAAACATGATCATCTCATACAATAAAATTTAGCATCATGTCTTGACCATATCACATCACAACATGCCCTGCAAAAAGAAGTTAGATGTCCTCTACTTTGTTGTTGCAAGTTTTACATGGCTGCTACGGGCTTAAGCAAGAACCAATCTCACCTACGCATCAAAACCACAACGATAGTTTGTCAAATAGACTTCGTTTTAACCTTCGCAAGGACCGGGCGTAGCCACACTCGGTTCAACTAAAGTTGGAGAGACAGTCACCCGCAAGCCACCTGTGTGCAAAGCACGTCGGGGAAACCGGTCTCGCGTAAGCGTACGCGTAAGGTTGGTCCGGGTCATCTCGTCCAACAATACCGCCGAACCAAAGTATGACATGCTGGTAGGCAGTATGACTTATATCGCCCACAACTCACTTGTGTTCTACTCGTGCAAATAACATCAATCCATAAAACCTAGGCTCGGATGCCACTGTTGGGGAACGTAGTAATTTCAAAAAATTTCCTACGCACACGCAAGATCATGGTGATGCATAGCAACGAGGGGGAGAGTCTGATCTACGTACCCTTGTAGATCGCAACGGAAGCGTTGACACAACGTAGAGGAAGTAGTCGTACGTCTTCTTCCCGATCCGACCGATCCAAGCACCGTTACTCCGGCACCTCCGAGTTCTTAGCACACGTACAGCTCGATGACGATCCCCGGGCTCCGATCCAGCAAAGCTTTGGGGAGGAGTTCCGTCAGCACGATGGCGTGATGACGATCTTGATGTTCTACCGACGCAGGGCTTCGCCTAAGCACTACAACAATATGATCGAGGTGGAATATGGTGGCAGGGGCACCGCACACGGCTAAGGAACGATCACGTGGATCAACTTGTGTGTCTAGAGGTGCCCCTTGCCCCCGTATATAAAGGAGCAAGGGGAGGAGGCCGGCCGGCCAGGTGTGGCGCGCCAAGGAGGAGTCCTCCTCCTAGTAGGAGGGAAAGAGGTGGAGTGGGAGAAGGAAAGGGGGGCGCCGCCCCCCTCCCCTAGTCCAATTCGGACTACGGAGGAGGTGGCACGCGGCCCACCTCTGGCAGCCCTTCTCTCTCTCCACTAAAGCCCATATGGCCCATTACTTCTCCCGGTAGGGTTCCGGTAACCCTCCGGCTCTCCGGTTTTCTCCGAAATCACCCGGAACACTTCTGGTGTCCGAATATAGTCATCCAATATATCAATCTTTATGTCTCGACCATTTCGAGACTCCTCGTCATGTCCATGATCACATCCGGGACTCCGAACTAACTTCGGTACATCAAAATGCATAAACTCATAATAACTGTCATCATAACGTTAAGCGTGCGGACCCTACGGTTCGAGAACAATGTAGACATGACTGAGACACATATCTGGTCAATAACCAATAGCGGGACCTGGATGCCCATATTGGCTCCTACATATTCTACGAAGATCTTTATCGGTCAGACCGCATAACAACATACGTTGTTCCCTTTGTCATCGGTATGTTACTTGCCCGAGATTCGATCGTCGGTATCCAATAGCTAGTTCAATCTCGTTACCGGCATGTCTCTTTACTTGTTCCGTAATACATCATCTTGCAACTAACTCATTAGTGACAATGCTTGCAAGGCTTATGTGATGTGCATTACCGAGAGGGCCCAGAGATACCTCTCCGACAATCGGAGTGACAAATCCTAATCTCGAAATACGCCAACCCAACATCTACCTTTGGAGACACCTGTAGAGCTCCTTTATAATCACCCAGTTACGTTGTGACGTTTGGTAGCACACAAAGTGTTCCTCTGGTAAATGGGAGTTGCATAATCTCATAGTCACAGGAACATGTATAAGTCATGAAGAAAGCAATAGCAACATACTAAACGATCGGGTGCTAAGCTAATGAAATGGGTCATGTCAATCAGATCATTCAACTAATGATGTGACCTCGTTAATCAAATAACAACATATTGTTCATGGTTAGGAAACATAACCATCTTTGATTAATGAGCTAGTCTAGTAGAGGCATACTAGTGACACTAAGTTTGTCTATGTATTCACACATGTATTATGTTTCTGGTTAATATAATTCTAGCATGAATAATAAACATTTATCATGATATAAGGAAATAAATAATAACTTTATTATTGCCTCTAGGGCATATTTCCTTCAGTATTATCCTCCCCAGTATCTGCCTTCAAGGGCTCCGGGCAAGGTGTGACCTGGAGCATCTTTTCGAATACCGGATTCTCCAAACCCTCAGGGAGGGGGGCCGAACACCGAATCAACTTCGCCTTTGTCAGCCAGTCCTGGTCAAAAAGCGAACTCTCAGAAATAACTTTGTAACAAGTGAGAGATAATATGTTTGGCCGGAAGATTCCTTACCTGTTCGGCTACGCGGTTACTGCTCAGGCCCACGTCCTCGGTGATTTCCGGACACTCTAGCTGAGGTCCGAAGAATGACTTGTACATCTCCTCGTGCGTCAGGCCGAAGAAATTTTGAATGACACACAGTCCCTCGGGATTGAACTCCCACAAGCGAAGGGGCCGGCGTTTGCAAGGCTGGACTTGACGAACCAGCATAACTTGTATTACCGCAACCAAACTAAAATCTCCATTGGAGAGATCTTGAATGCGGCTTTGTAGTATAGGCACATCCTTGGCTGGACCCCAGCTCAGACCTCTGCTGATCCATGACATTAGTTGTGGTGGAGGGCCTGAGCGGAAAACAGGGGCGGCCGCCCACTTGGCACTTCTAGGAGTTGTGATGTAGAACCACTCCTGTTGCCACAATTCAGACACCTCTGGAATGGAACCTTTGGGCCATGGAGCTCCCGTCATCTTGTGTATTAAGGCACCTCCACACACTGCATGTTGCCCCTCGATCATCTTCGGCTTTACTTCAAAGGTCTTGAGCCTCATGCCGAAGTGAGGGGTAACCCGGAGGAAGGCCTCACACACAACAATAAATGTCGTGGTATGAAGAAAGGAGCCCGGAGCTAGATCATGGAAATCTAGCCCGTAAGAAAACATCAAACCCCTGACGAAAGGATCCAGAGCAAGGCCTAGACCTCGGAGGAAGTGGGAGATGAACACGACGTTCTCGTTGGGTTCGGGGTAGGGGACGGCCTGCCCTCCGGCAGGCAGCCGATGCAAAACCTCGGTGGTCAGATATCTGGCCTCCCTCAAATTTTTGATGTCTTCTTCCGTGACGGAGGAAGGCACCCATCGGCCTTGAAGGCTAGATCCAAACATGATTGAAGGTTCTGAGCACCTGACCTGAACTTTGGGTGTTTGAGCTTGAGGTGGGGGGAGGATTCGATTGAGAACGGGAGGGAAAAGAGTAAAAGCCTTGTCCCTTTATAAAGAGGGTAAATATCAAGCGTCCTCTCCGTGGCCGTTTGGAATTGCCTATAGTCTAGGAGTCCTAGAAGCGGTTGGGTTACCACCCCCGTATTAATGAGAATCCCGGAATAAGGGGACATGATCTCTGCTTCGACAAGACGTGCCAAGGAAATCGCCTCGCATGACGCGCTGAGGTGGGATAATAAAACGATTCGAATAAAGACTTGGCCGTGGTGCGTCACACTAAGGAATACGTCAGCAGATTAGATTTATGTAAATAGTATTCTCTCTATGGAAATATGTGGAAACTTATTTTGCAGATCCGGACAGTGTCTTTGTGTTCAAAATCTTCTATGAAGTACTTGGAGGAGGAACCCGCCTTGTAATGCCGAAGACAATCTGCGCACCGGACTCGTCGTCATTGAAGCCTAGTTCAGGGGCTACTGATGGAGTCCTGGATTAGGGGTTGTCCGGATGGCCGGACTATACCTTCAGCCGGACTCCTGGACTATGAAGATACAAGATTGAAGACTTCGTCCCGTGTCCGGAAGGGGCTTTCCTTGGCGTGGAAGGCAAGCTTGGCGATATGGATATATAGATCTCCTACCATTGTAACCGACTTTGTGTAACCCTAACCCTCTCCAGTGTCTATATAAACCGGAGGGTTTTTGTCCGCAGGAAAACATACAGAACAACAATCATACCATAGGCTAGCTTCTAGGGTTTAGCCTCTCCGATCTCGTGGTAGATCTACTCTTGTACTACCCATATGATCAATATTAATCAAGAAGGACGTACGGTTTTACGTCCATCAAGAGGGCCCGAACCTGGGTAAAACTTCGTGTCCCTTGTCTCCTGTTACCATCCGGCCAAGACGCACAGTTCGGGACCCCCTACCCGAGATCCGCTGGTTTTGACACCGACAGTGATCCATCGGAATAAGTTGCCAAGCGCCACTGAGTATATGGATCCTGCTCGTCCTCATGCTCGTGAATAAAATTTTCAATTATAGGTGGTGGAATGTTCACAGGACCTTGGAAACACAAGAAGGTTAATTAGTAAAGAGAAACTAGCTAACCCGCATGCATGTGGATGAAACAATTATAATTACGGTGGAAGACAAACTTACCGAAATCATGAGGATTCCATGCAAAAACAGTGCCATGAGTGGTGGCAGCAAACACAAGACCCTCGTATTAAATTGCATCACAGTACTCATCCGTGTATAGAAACTGATTTTTGAGCAATATTTATCGAGTCGAACCATGAAGGACGACAACAAGCTTGTCAAAGATAGCGACAAGATAAGCATTCCTATAACCCCAAGAGTGGTTGGGAACTCGATAAATTGCTATCTTCCGTAGATGACAGTCAGCATGATCGTATTTGAACTCACATAGAATACCGGTGTACTCAACCTCCGGGTAGTCGTCTGGGATTTTTCGAAGTGGAACCCGGTGACGAGTGTACACATTCACAAGTTCCCACTCGCAGATGTACCCAATATAAACAACCCAATCTCCATTTGCGCTTGCCGAAGCCTTGCCCTCAAGCGATGGCATCTTAACATCATACTATCATTATCAAGCGGCATCAACTTACACAAGGCGAGGCTTCCCTCGTCCCCGCGCCAGTCAGTAGGGTCACGGTTCCTGGACCCTTGGGTTCCTTGTAATGATGTTATTAGTTGAGTTGAGAATGGTCTTGAACGAACCTGCCATGCTAGCCGAGGTGATGATGTCGCACCGATCAATGAGTTCCTCCATTGCGTCATCATTCAGATCGGAGCAAGAATAACAGGGTCGTTTCCGGCTCGTTCCCTCCATGGAGAAGACGATCAAACAATGGCAGAAGGAAGGGTGAAGGCAAATGGAGGAGGGAGGAAGAGCTAGCGTGCGACAGTAGTTCCAAATCAAGAGGGAAAGGCAAAGAGTTGGTGGACAGTTGCCACGGTACGCGAAGAGGTGCCTGGGGAGAGAATGGTTGCCATAGAGGTCACACACTGACGACAAGGCTGAGTGAACCACATGCAATCCCGTCGCACAACACAGACGTCTTGTTAAGTTGAACCGTTTCTGTTCTCTTGTGTCAACGCAAACAGTTCATCCGAGTGAACCGCATGCCGTATATCGCACACACCTTGATCTGGCTGACCGTTTATTTTGTGTTTCCTAATCACAAACAGTTCATCCGAGTGAACCATATGATATATATCGCATACACCATCATCTGGCTGCCCATATCTTTTGTGTTGCCTAATCACAAACAGTTCATCCGAGTGTACCGTATGTTGTGTATCGCCCACGCCTTCATCTGGCTGCCCGTTTCTTTTGTTCCTCCTCATCGCAAACAGTTAATTGAACTGAACCGTATGCCCTTCATCGCACATGCAACTAAAATCTGAATCGTGTTTGATGCATCCTCCGTCACAAACGTTTTCACCTTTTTTGACGGTTTTCATACACAACCGTTTGCGATTATTGCATCGCACACAGTTTCTCGAAGGGTCTCTGATCGTAGTGTCACGTTAGCAGCATCCTGCAGTAGTGCATGCAACCCTTCTGCATCCTTCGCACGCACCTCGTGATCCAGGTCAATCCCATGTCGCATCCTATGTAGAGGTGACCTTTGCTAGATGCCCGCGCCCCTGGGATTCTGCTAAGGCCCGAGGCCCCTGTGGTCAACTAACCCCGCCCTCGACCCATCCATGTCCAGTCAATCTGCCCCTGCCCAGCTCTTGCTCACGGGATGTGACAAACGGAGGCCCCGAGGGATTTGCTTCGATTCCACATAGGTTGTCGCACTGCCACGACATTGATGGAAGGACAGTTGCATGGGAATCTTATGCCCATGCCCTGATCTCTTCCTCATACAGCATGCACAACCCACCCCATCCCCCTACCCGCTCCTCGAGACCTCCCAAAACCTCAACCTAATGGTGTGCTGCTACCGTTGCGTGGCTCACGACCATGTGGTGCGCAATTGGCCGACCCTGTGCGGCACCGGAGGTTCTGGTGATTGGGCTATCTCTCTTGGTCGTGCACTGCTATATTAGACCCCCCCTTCCCCACATTCAATCCACACGTCTCCATCCACCTCCATCTCTCATGTCTCAAACTCCCAGTCATCCCCTTCCTCCAACCAACAACCCCTCCTCCAAGGTCTGCAACGCGCACCAAAATGCGTCCAAAGGAGCACGGAGAAAGCAGTTGTGGCAGCCGGCCACCCGACTGTTAGAATAAATCCGAGGCATACCGTCGATCATTAGAGGATCAAGCAATCACACGAGCACGACACCGAGATTTGTTAACGAGGTTCACCGATATGGCTACATCCCCGGGGCTTGACTACGGGCGCTCCTCCCCGTGACACCATCACAATACCGCACACCGGCCACCCGGGCGCCGGCACACGCCGCCGGCTCCCCTTTGCGCGCCTGTGCTATTATGTTGGCATAGGTTACATCGTGTGTCTACCCCCGCTATATAAGAGATGCCTAGGATACAAGTGTCCTACTAGGACACGACTACATATCCTATCTAAACACAATACAACTCAGAGTCCAACTGTAACCTATCTTGTACACAATATTCGACACAACTTCAACAAACTCCACCTTGGCGAATATTCTCCACCACCTTGAATTTGTCCATGCGTCAAACTTCCATGTACATTGGACTTGAGTTTATCCCGTGAGCACCGCTGCTACTCCAAAGACTCCATGTGACTCCACCTGCAACTTGTAGTCCCTTCCTTTCTTGATCACAGTCAACACTCGAGCAAAATTAAGTTCCTTGTTACTCTAGTTTGTGCTCCCAACTTCCAGAGTATTAGTCCAACACTATCACACACTGATCACTGACCTGCGTGAAAGTGAACAACTCACATATTGGATGTCACACATAAGAGTTACCTGAACTCAACATTACCGCTCCTTTCTTGACCGCCTGTCTGAAACTTGAAGGAATTTCACCGTTGCTTGTAGTCATCCCGAGTCAAATTCGCAGTTGTCTCACCACATGTATGACCACCAGAGCCCTGGCCCGTCTCCATGTCCCGTGCATACCGCACGCCTCGCCGCTATTACCACGTCGAGCCTCCGCTGTCCCGGTCGAGTCTCAAGGGTTGCAAAACCACACCACTCAACCCCCACTGCAGAGTACCACCGATCATCATGGACCGATGACGAGTTTCACGCTTCCATCAGACCACTGGGCTCCAGTCTGAACTACGTGTCCCTCGCTTTTTTTCCTGCTGAATAGGCTTCAACTCTCTGTCGACTTACACCGTAGCCCCTCAATCAGCTCCACCTTCAACATGACTCCATGGTACATGATCAATCCACCCCTGCGCCTCATCGACTTCAAGCTCCGTGTATACACCATCTTGAATCAATCCCGCGCCATAGTCTTGTCGAAGACACACAAGCCTCGGGCATGTGCACCACGTGTTTCCACGCCTAGAAGTCGGTTACCATCAGCATCACGCTCCTATGTCGTCGTCGCCGATCCCACCACCGTCTTCTGTACCAACCGACTCGCGTCGATCCGTCAGACTGTCCAGGCCAACTGCCCTATGTGTCTGACCCGAGCCGACTTTTCTGACTGCAACCATCTGCAACTCCTTCACAACCATCATCGTCCATCTTAATTGGCTTGACATCCCGCAACGCCTTCAAGCATCCAAGTTGTGCCAACATATTTTTCATCCTTGTCTGCCATAACCCAAGGTTTCCAGTTCTGTTGAACTTCTCCACCTCAAACCTAGTATCCGTTGACGCCATAGTTCTTTGTATGACTGATCCAATGAAAAAATAACCGAGCTTATTTTCACGTGATGCACAAGTACACGAGCAAAACCTAAACATGGCACACCCTCATGTACTAATAGAAAATCCAAAACAAGTTGGTCTTCAACGTGAATTTGGCTCCTATCCCACTCAACTCCATATGCTAGCAATTGCTGCCAATGCCTTAGCTATTTCCAACGGACGTGTGGCACGGTGGAATTTCCCGTACACGAAGGGAGCTGCCTTGTTGCTGCACCAGTCCGGCTCGGAACCCGGGACTCGGTCTCTTTTCTTTTTGTCCAAACAAATCTCACATGCAGTACGTAATACAGAGCTGTATGCTTCCTGTCTACCCCTGCCGGACTCCAGCGCGTCCGCGTACACGCGTACCCGAGTAGCTGAACGCTCCACGGCTGCACGCGCCTCCGGTCCGATCCGGTTCTGCTCCAACGCCTCGTGCTGCCACGCGCACATGCGCCTCGGTTGTACCTTGTACGCTCGTGCATCGCCGCACGTCCCGCCTACAGCTTGCAAGCGTCTGACCACCACACGCTCGCCTGATCAATCCTCGAGATCCATCGCCGCACGTCCAGCCTCGTGTGCGCACGAGCCGCTGATCTATTTTCTTCCGATCTCGTTGAGAACCACGCCATCGCCGGATGCATCTCAGACTCGATCCTTCCTCCAGATCAACAACCATGACCTTCTTCGAACCTTGCTCTGATACCACTTGTTAGAATAAATCCGAGGCATACCGTCGATCATTAGAGGATCAAGCAATCACACGAGCACGACACCGAGATTTGTTAACGAGGTTCACCGATATGGCTACATCCCCGGGGCTTGACTACGGGCGCTCCTCCCCGTGACACCATCACAATACCGCACACCGGCCACCCGGGCGCCGGCACACGCCGCCGGCTCCCCTTTGCGCGCCTGTGCTATTATGTTGGCATAGGTTACATCGTGTGTCTACCCCCGCTATATAAGAGATGCCTAGGATACAAGTGTCCTACTAGGACACGACTACATATCCTATCTAAACACAATACAACTCAGAGTCCAACTGTAACCTATCTTGTACACAATATTCGACACAACTTCAACACCGACATCTCGGAAGAAAGGTGGCGGGGCATGGATGGAGGCCAGGGGCCAGACGGGGGACGCCATCGCCGATGCACTCACTGATCTTGCCGGCGGAGATGCAGTCATCGTACTAGTACGCCACATCGCAGCTTGGCTATCAACACCAGTTCTCGGCCACTTTCCGACATGTCGGTGGCATGGACCGGCGACCTGAACGCATCCCTCCGTTTCGCTGACTTGCCATCCCTGCAGCTCGTCTAGTTGCGAATGTTGGACGTGAATCAAGTGGGTGCTTGCTCTCTGTTCGCCAGTATGACGCAACCGAGCGCGAAGCTAACTGATGGTGGGGAAGTGTTGGACAGCATCCATGATGGATTGGGTGATTTTAGTTTTTGGAGGAACACACACGAGGCGGAAGCGCACGAGCTGGTGGTAGTATACACGGGACGGAGTAGACACAAGAAAAAAAGCCCTAGTCAGCTAGCAGTAACAGACAGGAGAAGTAGCCCAAAAGAGAGAGATGGGCGAGGCGCCGGCCTGAATTTTCGCGTCAGGTGGGTTGAATAGAAAAAATCTAGAAAAAAGTTCCGACCATTTTTCTACCTAAATCTGGGCTCGTTCTAGGCACAATCTAGGGGTGGCTCGGTCGTTCGCCGGAAACCAGGGCGTCCCCAGCAGGCGCGCGATCGATCGATCTGCTGGGCTTGGGCACGTGGCTTGTGCATGCAGCAGGCCTGGCCGCCGGAAAAAGAAGAGAAAGGGTCGTGTGTGGGCAAATTTGACAATTTTAACCTATGGACGCAATCAATTCACAAAATGAACTGCCCCTAAAACTATTTTACAAGGCTGATCTTTTTGAGTGACGCTTGACATGCAGGTGCCACACCCTACGGTGCAACGCCTAGCTCTAGGACGTTGCACCTCTGTCCAGGATGGCAGCCCCTGGGCCCGTACCCAGCAGTGCAGTGCCTCAGAGCTAGGCGCCACACATGTAATGTGCAACGTCTAGCCCTTAGGCGTTGCACTGTCTGCTACTAGTTGGCTGGCCCCCCACCCCCACTCCCCCACACACCCCAACCCCCAAAGCATCCCACCCGAGATTTGCCCCCTCTCCCTCTCTCCCCCCTCTCAAATCCTTCCCCAAATCTTCCAAATTTGAAGATTTTGTCCGTGAATTTCGAACTCAAACCCTCCCTCAAGGTAATCTTCTCCGATCCCCTTGTTTTGATTCAAGTAATGTTAACAAATTGCTCATTTGTTGCTAGTTTGGGAAACCCTGGTTTTGTATGGATCTAGAAATTTGCATGGAGATGTGAGATGTTTGTTTGCCAATTTCCTATGATTAGGCTTGTTAGTATGTTAGGGTTACTCTTATGGGTGTTCTTATGTTGGTGCTAGGGTTAGGGTTGTTGTTTCATATATATGTTAGGGTTTGTATTCCATGTTAATCCTTGGATTAGTAATCATGGAAGAAATGTTATGTTGTGTTGTTTGAATGCTTATAGGGATGGGAAGAATATGTGTGTTTGTTCGTCATGGGGACAAAGACACCTTCTTGAAAGGCAATATTGAACCGGACCTGGATTAGCTTGACATGGTGTTTGATAATAGTCCTAGCTATGCAGAGCTCTTGCAACAAGTGAGGAAAGATTTGAATTGGATGGACCCTAGTGATATCGTTGAGTTGGAGTGAAGGCATAATGTTGGTTTTGGAATGCACATCTGTTGGAAGACAATGCGTGTCAACTTAAGAAGTGAGGCCAACATTGAGCCCATTTCCAAACCACCAAAATGAAGCTTTGCAAGAGGAGACTGATGAGCATGCGGATGAAATGTGAGGAGGCACAGAAGAAGCGTCTAAGGGCTAGGCGCTGCACATTATATGTGTGGCGTCTAGCTCTGAGGCGCTGCACTGCTAGGTGTGAGCCCAAGGGCTGCCATGCTGGATAGAGGTGCAACGCCCCAGAGCTAGGCGCTACACTGTAGGGTATGGCGCCTACGTGTCAGGCGCCACTTAAAAAGGTCTGCCGTGTGAAATAGTTTTAGGGACAGTTCATTTTGTGGATTGTGTCCATAGGTCAAAATTATCAAATTTGCCGTGTAACTGTGTGCGTTGATGCCGACGCTGACGCTAATGCGGGAGTCAAACATACGTACGTGGCGGCAAGCTGACCTGACGTGACGTGATGTGGCGTTGCGTTGTGTTCTTTTTACAGGAAGAACTTTATTAAAGAACAGTTACATTATCCGCTAGAAATATAGAAATAAAATTGGGGGGTTGCGAAGTTGTGTTGCTTGTGCGCGAAGAGACAAAAGGAAAGTGCGTTTCGAAGGGAAGCAGCCTGTGCGTACGTATGCGCCGAATTGAAGGGAAGCATTGTTTGTGCGTTCGGCGTGAGCGAGCGTATTGAAGGGACCGTCATGCGGTATGCGTTATTAAGCTGGACATGATGAAAGCATACGATCGGGTCGAATGGCATTACCTGCAAGCGACTATGTTGAGGCTTGGTTTTTGTGCGGAGTTTGTTCGCTTAGTCATGAAATGTGTGACATCGGTAAGATTCTCAATTCGTGTGAATGGTGAACTTCTTCCTTTCTTCACTCCCTCGAGGGGTTTGCGGCAGGGCTGCCCGGCATCTCCGTATCTCTTTCTGCTATGTGCAGAAGGATTGACTACACTTCTGAACCACTATGGTGGAATGAGTGTCGACAAAGGCATCCGGGTTAGCCATCGATCTCCGTGGATCAATCACCTTTTGTTTGTGGATGATAGTCTCATTTTTATGCAAGCAAAGGTGGAGAGTGTTCGAAGACTCAATAATATATTGAGTATCTACGAGAGGGGTTCCGGACAGGCAGTCAACAAAGAGAAAAGCTCAGTTTATTTCAGCCCGAACACTTCTGCTCCGGACAAGTTGCTGCTGAAACAATCTTTGAACATTTCCGTTGAGGCTTTCAGCGAGCGATATTTGGGTCTGCCTACTGCTGTGGGAAGAATTACAAGTGGTACTTTTGATCACATTAGAGAGAGGATCCATAGTAAGCTCCAAGGTGGATCAGAGAGAATGGTTTCTTCTGCTGGTAGGGACGTTCGTATAAAAGCTATTGCTCAAGCCATCCCTACATTTAGCATGAGTTGCTTCAAACTAACTAAGAAGGTGTGCAAAGGCCTTGTTTCCTCTTTGGCAAAATACTGGTGGAGTAGCAGCCTGGACCGTAATTCTATGCACTGGAAGGCTTGGGATGCTATGACAATGCCGAAGGGAAAGGGAGGTATGGGATTCCGGGATCTTGAGCTGTTCAACATAGCTCTCCTTGGCAAACACGGATGGCGATTGATGACAAATCCAAGCTCTCTCTGCGCCAGAGTTCTCAAGGGTAGATATTTCCCAAATTGTGATTTTATGCAAGCCACGACCCCACGCTTTTCTTCGGCAATGTGGCGGGCAATCATAGCTGCGAGGGATGCTTTGCAAGTTGGGCTCATCAAGCGCATAGGAGATGGCAGGGCGGTGTCCATTTGGCAGGACAAGTGGATCCCCGGCACCCTCTCCATGTCCCCAACAGTCAGAAGCAACAACACACAGTTGCAAACCGTTTTAGACCTTATTGATACTAGCAACTGGTCGTGGAAAACTGAAGTGATTCGTCAAAACTTCATCACCCCTGACGCGGATGCCATTCTTAATATCCCTCTGAGGAGAGGGGGAGGTGATGATGTGTTGGCATGGGCTCTCGAAAGATCGGGTTGCTATACTGTAAGATCCGCGTATCGTGCTCTAATGACTCATAACGAGTAGCGTGCTCTAGAGGAAGGGGCGATCATCGAAACTTCATCGACAGACAAATAGCTATGGTCCCGATTGTGGAAACTCAAGGTCTTGCCAAGGGTGAGAGTGTTTTGGTGGCTTGTCTTGCAGGGAATTCTCCCGGTTGAATCTACCCTCAGGTTTCGTCATATCACCACTATTGGCACCTGTAAACTATGTCTTCATGTAGAGGAAGATATGAAGCATGCATTGTTAGACTGCACCCATGCCAGGAGATTCTGGAATGCAGCCCCGGATTGGCTTGCTATCAAGAGACCGGAGCTACATCCCCTGACCTGGTCGAGGGATGTCATATGTGACCCTATGTTCTCTGATTCCGAGAGAGCGAAATTGGTTACTGTTATGTGGGCAATTTGGACTTCAAGGAACAATGCCACACATGATAAGAAAGAACTTGATCCTATTCAGTCTATGAAGAAAACTCAAGAAGCTCTTGCTGTACTTGAGCTACCCCGCGATCATGTGCGTATTCTTCCGGGTCATGGTTGGAGGCTACCGGACCCGGGCTGGATCAAGATTAACACTGATGGTAGTGTTGCAATGGAAGCTAGAAGGGGCGGGGCAGGAGGGGTTGCAAGAACCCGCTCCTCCTTCTTAGCGGCTTGGTGCAAACCTTACCCGGGAATCACAGATCCTCTCATAGCCGAAGCCCTTGCTCTACGTGATGGGGTTCTTTTTGCGCATCTTCGAGGCTATGCTGAAGTGGTTTTCGAGTCTGATAATTTGGAGATTGTGAATCTCTGGAACTCGCGTCACAGTCCCCGAGCGGTGGTGGCACCTATCTTGTCCGAAATTAGGGAGCATGTCCTTTTCTTTAAGTCTTTTGTAATTCAACATGTGGGTAGATCTGCTAATGTTGCTGCTCATTTTTGTGCAAAGCAAGCTAGCATTCTAGATGTGACAGAATGTTGGATTGACTCTACGCCGAGTCTTCTTGTAACCAGCCTCCTAGCTGATAGAGCTGGAGCTATTGATGTTGAATAAAGAGCTCCAAATTTCCCTGCAAAAATTTTTTTTTACCTCAATTCGTTCGTTGTGCGAGCGAGCGTACGTGTAGTTCCTTTTTTTAGCATGCGTACGTGTCAGGGTGGACGACACGGTCCGGTCCGGCGGTCCGGCTCGTGGCCCGCTCGGCTCGGGCCGGCTCGGTCCTGGCCCACTGAAAAAATCGGCCGGTCCGAGCTCAGCAAACCAGCCCAACAAAACTTCAGTCCGGTCCGGGCTTTAACCGAGCCGACCGACGAACATGAACTGTGGCATGGCGAGAGCGTGGCGGGGGCATGTCAGGACGAGGCAGGGGCGTGGCGGGGGCGTGCCAAGGGCGTTGCAGGGGCGTGGCGGGGGCGTGTCGAGGTCGTGGCGGGTGCGTGGCGAGCGTGTGGCCAGAGCTGCATGGCGGGCGCGTGGTGGGCGCATCGGTCGTGCGCTGGTCTGCGTCGCCGTCGTTCATCCGCGCGGCCACCGGTCTCCCTGATGCTGGAAAGCATGTCTACTGGATGCGCCATGCTCGGATCTATCATCTAGAAGGTAGAATTTGAAGCGGGAGGACCTACACCGCCGTTGTACACCGACTGTCGTGCACCGGCCGTCGTGCCAGATTTGTCGTCGTTGTTGCTGCTCAAGCTCTGTCTGTCCGCCGTGTCGTCCATCGTGAGTCACAGAAGTCGCTAGACACCTCCACGACGAGCCCTACTGCCTCCAGCGACCTCCCCGTGTCGCCGTGCTCCGGCCGGTCCAAACGAGCTGCTCGGTCCGGCTCGGGCTTTCGTCGCCGCGGTCCAGTCCTTGAAAACAGGACCGCGATGCTGCTCGGTCCGGTCCGGTCCCGACCGCCGCCGGCCGGTCCAAACGACGGCTCGGTCAGGGACCGGACCGGCCCGGACCGTGTCCACCCTGATGTACGTGTAGTTCCTGATGCCGAAGACCGACGTATACGAAAACGGATGGAGAGATAAGATTGACGCGAAAGCGAAATAGGTCACGTTCCAAGCAACCATGTTACGTTCTGCACAACCAATCCGCCGTCCTAGATTATTCTAGATTACAACATGCGACTAGATATAGACAATATAAAAGCATCACGGAACAATCTTGAGAACCTTCATCTTGTCAATCCATGCGTTGAAGGAGTTGGCAGTGTTACGGAAGCCGAGAAATCCATGGTCCTTGCTCTTGTTCATGCTATCTAGATGCTCAATCTCAACATTGAACATGGCGTCGACGAACCACCAATTGGCGATCTCCTGGAGCTCAGTCGTGATAAGCTCATTCTCCAGGAGAATCTCCGCCCACACGGCCTCCTTCCCGGCCATGGCGTCGGCGAGCACGAACCGGCTGTCCTCTCCCTCATACCCTGCCCATTCCAACCCGAAGCGGACGGCCAACATCGGCCAGAGCTGCTTCCACTTGAACACATCCCCATTGCTGCAGTTGAAAGCTTCGTTCTTTGCCAACGGATGGACGGCAGCCCAGATCTCTTGCTCGGCGATGAGGTCCGCGTCCGAGGCATCGCTGAAACCCTCCCATGCGACCCTGCAGCCAGGCCATCTCAGCACGGCGCCCTCCTTGCGGCAGATGGCAGCATAGACGCATAGGCTGGCCACGATATTCATGGCGCTCCGGGCAGAGAACCCGAAGACCACGGAAGGACGGTGCACGGACCAGCTGACGGCGCCATCGCGGCGGGAGACCTCATCGAAGAGGGTATCCTCCAGGTCGTAGTAGAAGTTGGGGTAATCCAGGCGGGGCATGTCCTCGGTGTAGGGCGGGTCCGGGACGGCGAGCTTGCCGACGGCCTCGAATGGGCCGACATAGTGCTTGCGGCCGGTCTGGAGGCAGACGTGGGCGAGTGCGGGGCAGCCCGGGACGACGACAGAGAGCACGTTGCGGAGCATGGCGGAGTTGGCCTCCCGATTCTGAGCCTCCGTCGGGTGGCTGGACCACGCGGCGTAGAAGACATGAGTGATGTCGGTGAGCGGTCTGAGAGCCTCCGCTACGGCTGCCGGGTCGGCCAGGTCGAGGTATAGATGCGTGACGGCGGGGGAGGGCGGCGGGCACCAGGGAGGGAGCGGGCGACGGGAGACAGCGTACACCTTCCAGGGCCCACCGGGGGTGTCGTCGCGTGGGAGTATGTCGACGAGCGAGGTGCCGACGATGCCGGTGGATCCGACGACGAGGGCAACACTCTGGAAGGAGGGCTCCGCAGACGCGGCGCGCTCGTCCTGGCCCTTCTTGAAGGCGCCCACCGCGCCCGCCCACCACCAGCTCATCGGGGATGTCATGGCGGCTAGGGGCTTCTGTCTAGCTAGCTACTATGGCAGAATGGCTCACTCGGCTGTGAAGCAGCGCAGAAAAAAAGAGGCAATGAGCAAGCAGCAAGGGGAAGCGCAAGCTTGAAGACTTGATTGATTGCATTACAACGGCGGACTATGGTCCTTTTATAGAGGACTACAGCGACTATGAGCTAGTGCGTGCGCAGTGACGCACGCGTCGTGGACTACGATTGAAGAAAGCAATCGTGGCATGCTAGTAGATAAACTAGCAACATAACCTCTACACCAAAGGGAGCTCTACACGTGCATGCGCTATAGACTTGCAGCAAGATAAACTAGGAACAGAACCCGATACTTTTAGGTGACAGGAATATTCAACGAGAAGTGCTGCTGTTGTCAGGATGATTTAACGACAAGTGCATGCGATTATGTTGTTTTTCAGGTTCAGATCCACGTGTTTAATCTCTTGTGTGGCGGCTTTGGTTGTTACCGAGAAGCCAGACGACGGCACAGCTTTCTCGTTGTTAAAAATAAACTACTAGCACATCTCTGTTGTCAATTAGCACATGCTAATTAACAAATAAATATCAATGAAGATGTGTGTCCAAGCATAAACCGTCCCGTCCTTTTTCTTTTAGGCATGCTTGGAAAGCAAACGCCTAAAAGTCAAAACATAGGAATAATTTGCTTACATTCCAGACACTATTCCTCTAGAATGTAATTCCTTCGTTCCATGGATGCATCTGGACGTATTTCAATGATAAATACGCTTGTTTAAACAACACTTAATATCCGACCGAAGGAGTTTGTCATATTGCATATGTGCAACCCACCCACCCACCCCGGAAAAAAAGATTGTATATGTGTTTGTTTGGCTCCAGCATTGCCGACATGATGTATGGTTGCACAGCAACGATATTTTCTTGACTTTTCTTGCAAATCTTGACATTTAAAGTAAAAAAAAGAACTAAAAAGTGTTATAATCAACATGACTATCTTTGCTTATGAATTTTAAGGTACTAGTGACATGTGCTGCACAATATACCGAGTGTCCACTATTAGTGTTAGGTCAACGTTTTGTCTTTTTGACAAGATGACTACTGTTGGGGATATGGTTACTCGAGGTAAACCGGCTAGGAGTGGCCGGATTAGCTCCATGAAGATTAAAGCCCATGAAGATGAGAAGATACTGGCGCTTTAAGAAGGCCCAAGGCCCAAAAACGGATTAAAGCCTGTAGATGTAAATCGACTTTATCATGTCCAAGGAGGAGGTCGTCGTGCATGCGCGGATGCGTCGCCGTGCCCAGTTCTCCTGCCGCACCTTCCGCAACATCATCGTCCTCTCCATCATTGCTGAGGTAGCCTAATCCCCCCCGCCCCCACCGTCCAGCTCTGAGATGATTATGGTCTGGTCTAGCGGCTGTGGATATTGGGAATATACAATTGTGGTTTAAAGCGAACCAGCTATCAGGCCCGTTGACAAGGGTGTGCGAGCGGTGCGATCGCACAGGGCCCCCAAAATCGAAGGGGCCCCGAACGGGGAGAAAAATCGTGAAAACCGTCCCGGTTCGTCGGTTGCTGGGTGCGTTGCCGCTCCGTGATTCACGATCGAGAGAGAAAATTGTGGCCAGTATCGGTGCCCCCACTCTGTTTGAGCCGGTTGGTAGAAAACCAGATAAAGAAAATGAACGCAAGCCTACTCGCTAAACTAGGCACTTGTGTCTCCACGATTTCATGGGCGAGAATAGCGAGGCGCCGCCGCCTGCCTGCTTCGGCGTCGAGATAGATCCTGTTCGCCTTCGCGAGCCAACCGTGCATCTGGCCGTCGCTGCCGGCGTTGCGACTGCAGCACCTCGTCCCGTCATCCCCAAATATATCCCAAGTAAGCCGTAAGTCATATGGTTTAATCTAAATTGATGGATGATGAACACTGCAGTAGGTTATTTTTTATGCAATCTTTCTCTTTCTGAATCTTTCGGTATTTTAATGCCAAATCAAACGCCATCCCTAATAGTACAGTAGTATTTCAGTTAGGTTTGTACTTAGTTGTAATCAAATTAATAAGATTAATGTGATACCCTGCCCGTAAGCCATTTTCTAATTCTAAAGTACCAATTCTTCATACTTGTGTGCTAGCTAGCTGTACTAGCATATTTCATTTCAAGAAAGACCGAATGTACTGATGACAATAACAGTGGAAAATGATATCTTGAAGAAGAGAATTAAGATACAAGTAAAATGCATTTCGAGATATACAAGAGGGATGGCCGTTTTTGCAAGAAGATGAGGTCAAAAAAATTCTTTACTACTAGTCTACTACCTTTACTCTTTCAGCATTAGTATTCAATATATTATTACTAAATAGCATATGAAATACCACTCATTTGAAATTATACAATTATCCGAGAGTATGCTTACCTATATTATGTTTTAGTTACACGGTCCTTTCGAAAGTTTTGGGCCCGATTTTGCATTTCGCACCGGGGCCCCGAATTTTTGGAGACAGCCCTGTAAACTTGTATTGTATGTTAGAGGAATAGAGACCGAGCCGGACATCTCTATGATTCGGCCTCGGGACTCTGTAAATCGGCGGGCGTCAACCTGTGTATATAAAGGGACGACCCGGCTACGGCTTGAGGGCAGAAAACAACAACTTGAGGGCCAGTCAAAGCAGATTCGCTCCCTGGTCGTCGAAACCCTAGCAATACCAATCACAACTAGACGTAGGCTTTTAACTTCATCGAAGGGGCCGAACTAGTATAAACTCCCCGTGTCCCCTTGTCCGGTTTAACCCCTTTGAGCTAACCCGTTGCGATGGCTCCACGAATAAGTCCTTTCACGAGGACATCTGCCGTGACAAACCCACGACAGTTGCCACCCACCGAGGGGCTATCGCACGATGGTTTCGAGTTCTTAAAGGGCAGCTTTGATGGACTCAAGGGATACGCTGTGGGCCGGATGACGAAGGGTCGTTGCGGGAAGCTCTACATCGACAACGCGGGATGGGGCCCCGAGGCCGATTTAATCGAATACGGGTACCGGGTCCCCTTTGGCGGGATTCACGTCTTCATCGGCAAGATTGGCGAACCGGGCCCTGAGCCGGACACCTGCACCGACATCATCGAGATGGCTCAGCGTGCAAGCCCTTCCCCGGTTCAACCCATGGCAAAGCATGTTTTCGTAGGTTTCATCCATGGAGCAGAATATGAGGACGGACCGGCGTCCGATGGAGAAACCGTTGTCTGCTCCGACGACAAGTCTTCTGGAGAGATCTAACCGCTCTATCAGTTGCAGGATGGCCGGATTAGTGGAGGTTCCGAGGGCAACAGTATTCCGGACTCCCCTGATCTGCCAAACCGGGCCGCTATTTTCATGGCCGGTACACAATCAGTGCCCCACTCGTCAACCGCCGCAGCAATGCTCTTCGGTTCAGCAACAGCCACGCCGGCGGGGGCAGGGAGCTCTGCGCCACCTCCGGCTCAAGTTCTGTCTGACTTGTTCAACGCTTTGGCAACATTGATGGCCGCGGAGGTGGACGCAGCAGCCCGGGATCAGCACAACACGGAGATCGCAAAGGTGAAAGATCAGATAACTCAGGCTAAAGCGGACCTAGGGCAGAGAACGCTAGGATGGCTATAGAACGGGCCGAGTTGGAAGCTCAGGCCTACCGGCTTAGGCTGGATCAGAATGCTTTAGAGGAAGGCATGAGAAGAAGATACCGATCACATCTCCCGCCGAGTTATGAGCCAAGATATCTCTTCAACACGCTAGGAGCAGGAACTAGTAATCAGCCAATATTAAACCAGACGGAGGCGCCAGGAACAGGAGCGCCGGTTCAGCCACGCACGATGGACCCGCCTCGTCAGAACAACATTGTGCCACAGTATGTTCCAACACCCCCCGGGCATTACTACAACCCATTGGACAACATTGTGGCCGCCGCTTCATGATTGGCAGTCCTCCCAACCACTACAGGAAATATGTCAACTTGTGACCACCATTATTGGTCACTGAATGGTCACAAATTTCTATTTGTGACCTTTTTGTGACCAAAAACGTAAGGTCAAAAGCTGGCCGTCGTAAACTGACTATAGCGACCTTTCTTCTGGAATGGTCGTAGACGTTTATGACCAAAATATGTCTACTCTGGCGTTTTGGTCACTAGCAACCTCCCTAGGCCACGTAGGCATCCAGCGTGGCAATCTGACGTGACACAAGATTCAGCCCAGTCCAATTCGGTTTTCTACATGGGCCTAGCCCAACAATTCAGCCTATTTGTGGGTTTTTTTGTCTGTCAATTTTTGGTTGGGTTCATGGGCTAAGCCCAATATTGCAGCCTTTTTATTTCCAGGGCGTGATCCTTTTTTAGACCACTTATCTTTTGGGTCGCATCTATTTCTCAATTGGGCCTCAGCCTTTTTACAGTCCATTTCCTTAATTTTTAGTTTTTTCCCTATGAATATTATTTGGAAAATGCCCATTTTAGATGCCAAATACTATTAGGTCCCACTTGTCAGGTTCTAATTAAAGACAAACCAGGTTTCATTTTCCACACAATTATTTCAGTCAAAAAAGCAAAGAAATGAAAATTTTCAAACCAGATGCCAATTTTGGCTAAGAGCACAATCTTTACATAATTCATTTCACCATTACATGTGATACTATCACAACATATAACTACTACTACAACTATACTCCTGACTTCACTTTCAGGCTGGAGCTTCTTAAATGAGAGGAAACACCATTTCTGGATGTGTTCGTACAAACTGAACGAAGGCATCTAACAATAAACCAAAAGAGTTAGAAACAAAATAAAAAAAGAGTTAATTACTCTTTTAGTACATAAAGTTGCAGCGCGGGTACAATGTCGTACAGAAACTTGCAAATTGACTCAACTGAGCCCCTAAACTTGCTCTGCGCGAACAGATAGATACAATTTAGTCCGAAACCTGCCACGTCAGATGGGAGGCACGCGCCGATCGGTTTGTTATTATGCAGAAACCCCCACAAGTATAGCAATAACTGAACCCGCTGTCCTCTAGAGATCTGGGAGTAGAAAACTTGAAAACGACCCAGCACAAACCCCTTCATCTGTTCGGTTCTGATCGGAATCTTGGCCTGTTTGTTTCTCATCCGCGGCGGCGACAGCGCTGCCTCGTTGGACGCCGCCGACGAGATCATCGTTTGATGGAGCCACGTCCTCGGGGCATTGCCGAGTTTCCGCCGGATTATGGTATGAAAACTCCTGCTGTATTGGATTGGTCCTCTGTTTCGGCCTCCTTACCTCTAGGGTTTTGATGGTATTTGATCGGAGGTATTCCTGCCCGCGTGTGGTTGTTTACTAATGCGTATGGTTGATAAACTGAATTATTGTTTAGTTTCAGAAGTTTCTTTGACAAGAGAAGCAGTAGCTTTCAGATGTGACAAAAGAAACAGTAGTTTTCAGATTTGACAAAAGAAAAAGTAGTTTCAGAAATTTTGTTTCACATAAGAAACAATTCTTTTCAGAACTTTGCTTGACAAGTAGAAACATTAGTTTTCAGATTTGAAAAAAGAACTATGTTGACTGCTGTAGGAACATTTTTTTCACCAGTTTGAGTGTGAACTTATTGTACTCAATGGTGTTCTGGTTCACAAATTTCAGGAGAAATTTCAGATTTGTTTACAACGGTGTTTGAACACAATGGCATATTTTGTGGGCTAGATGAGAGAAGGACATTCTGGGGAAGCACTCAGGAGGAGTATGACTACTGTGATGCTAATACATGGTCAAGGGGGGTGATTAATTCAGTTTTGCAGCATCTAGGATATGACACTAGTAGTCCAGAACTACAGGTGTTCTGGTGCTTGCCTGGGAAGGACATATTGGATGGTATGATTTGTTTAGACAGTGTAGAAGCAATTGCAGCCATGGCAAGAGCAGGCAAAGGGCATAGATCTTTGCATGTTATTGTTGATGAGAGGAATCATGTGAAATCTTCATGGGATGATCTTATATAGAGAGGTTGCCCTGAGCTCCCAAGGGTAATGACTCCAAGGGTGAATGAACCAGATCTTGAAAATTTAGTCCATCATGTTCATCAAAAAGAGGCAGTGGAAGGCAATGAACAAGAAAATGAAGAGGAAGCAGTGGAAGGAAATGAACAGGGAAATGAAGAGGAAGTACTGGAAGGCAATGAAGAGCATGCAGAGGAGATGGAGGGACAGGATAGTGAGACAGATGATGATTTTTATGAAAGTGATTTTGATGTTGCTTATGGGGATGATGACCTTTTTGAGGAGAATGTTGACGTGAGTTTGAATGAACACAACGAGCAGCAAGAATACGTAGATGAGGATGATCCACTCGAAGATGATGATGATCTGAATTTGTCGAAGAAAGAGCTTGAAAGGTTGAAGTACTCTTTCAAGGCATTCAATGCAGAGGTGGACCTTAATAATCCAATTTTCAAAGTTGGTCAAGTTTATGGTGAAATGAAAGAGTTGAGAGCTGCTGTGGTTGCATATAGTGTGAGGAATAGAGTCAAAATTAACAAGGTTCAATGCATATTGCTCAAAAGGTTGCCCATGGATTATGAAAGCATTTAAGGACAATAGGACAGGTAGTATTGTATTTAGGAGGTACAATGGGAACCACACTTGTAAGAAATCTTGGGATCCCAAATGTTTGTCAGTAAAATTCCTTACTAAGAGGTTTATCGATGAGTTTAGAGACAACAAGAAGATGGACTTGATCACATTTGGGAACAAAGTTCGGAGAGAGTTCAAGATCAGACCGCATAGAGTAAAATTAGGAAGGGCACGGAAAGCCGCATTGGATTTTATAAATGGTGATGAAGAAGCTCAATATCAGCAGTTGTAGAATTACGTGACAGAACTTAGAAGAAGTAACCCCGGTAGTACCTTCCTTGTTAGCACTACTCCTGTGAAAGAGAAGCCAGAAGATGAGCCAAAGGATCACTTGTCGTCGTTGTATTGGTCATACGATGCTTGCAAGAGAGGCTTTTTAAATGGATGTCGGCCTATCATTTTTTTATGGATGCCACTTGAAAACTAGGTACAAAGGTCAATTACTCACTGCTGTTGGCATTGACCCTAATGATTGCATCTATCCGATAGCTATGGGAATGGTTGAAGTGGAATCAACATTCTCATGGGAGTGGTTTCTAACAATAGTAAAAAATGATTTGAACATTGTGAACACTTCTCGATTCACCATAATGAGTGACAAACAGAAGGTATGCAATTATCATGTGTTCTTTTTGGTGCATACTTGTTGCATAAGATCACATATAAGTATTGACATGTGTTTATTGTTGTTAGGGCTTAATAGATGCTGTTGCAAAACTGTTCCCAGATTCAGAACACAGATTCTGTGTTCGGCATCTATATCAAAATTTTCATATGCTTTTCAAAGGTGAAACTTTGAAAAATGATCTGTGGGCAATTGCAAGATCTACTAATGATACAAAGTTCAAAATGAATAGAGAAAAGCTGAGAGAGGACAGCCCTAGTGCTTATGCTTGGTTGGATGGTAAAGATCCTACGCAATGGGTGAAAGCTTTCTTTAGTGTTTTCCCTAAGTGTGATATCCTGCTTAACAATATGTCAGAAGTGTACAACAGGTACATAATTTGAATTGATGCTAGAAAATTAATTTCAATTCCTAATTTTTATTCTTGTTATTTACTCACAGTGAATGTCATTGTAATGCAGCTACATATTAGAAGCAAGAGACTTTCCTGTCATTTCAATGATGGAATGCATAAAGAGTAAGATCACTGCAAGACATGAGGGCAAACAAAGGCAAGCAGTAAATAGTTGGAGCGGTAGGATCTGCCCAAAGATTAAGAAAAAATTGGAGAAGGAAATTGAGTTGTCTGCTAGCTGTTTTCCAAGTCATTCTGGACTTGGAGTATTTTCTGTGTTATCAGGGAACAACACTTATCTTGTTGATATTCATGCATGGACCTGTGATTGCAGGAGATGGCAACTGAGTGGTATACCTTGCAGCCACTCAATTGCATGCTTTAGAGAAGAGAGGATAGATCCAGAAGATATGGTCCACAAGTGCTACACCATAGAGACTTACCTACAAGCATATGGCCACAATGTAATGCCTATGAGAGACAGAGCTCATTGGGAGTGGATGGACCTTTCATTCATCCACCAGTGTATAAGAAGAGGATGGGAAGGCCACCAAAGAACAGGAAGAAAACACCTGAAGAAAAGCTTCAGAAGGATGGCAGCATTGCTCTGAACAAGAAAGGTGTTAGTATGCATTGCTCAATTTGTGGGAAAGCAGATCACAATAAGAAGGGGCATCAGAAGTTCATGCAGAGAGAGATGGAGAGGGAACACTAGTAGAAAACCGGGCAATAGCACCGGTTCGGAAGGGCCTTTGGTGCCGGTTATGGAACCGGCACTATTATTTCGGCACTAAAGCCCCCCCCCCCTTTAGTACCGGTTCAGCACGAACCGGTGCTAAAGGGGTACCACATGGCACGAGCCAGCTCCGGGGGCCGGGAGCCCTTTAGTACCGGTTGGTAAAACCAACCGGTACTAAATGGTTGTGGGTTTTTGTTTTATTTTGTATTTTTCAATTTAATTTGTGTTATCAATTTAATTTAGGATTGTTTTACGTTATAATGAGTTGTAGTCGTCATCATCATCATCATCATCGCATATTAATAAATAAATAAACTCTAGCCAGCTAAAAATCATCGTGGTCGTCTAATTACCACTATTTAATCATCATAGTCATTACCGCTAGCTATGTAATTCATCATCAACGTTGGCTAGCTTAAAGAGGAAACATTCACTTTGTAACAGAAGCAAAGAGATATCATCAAGTTCAACATAATCATCACCAACATCGAAGTTCAGGACACGGATCCATGAGACAAGTACTAATTAAGAGCATGAAGAGTAGCTACTGATCCTGCTGCTCCCTCTCAGGTAGAATAGCATAGAACATGTATAGCTCTCCTGATTCATCATACTGGAGCATGCAGATGAATCTGTCTCCTAATCTTGGGTTGCGCTTCTCCGTACTGCCCCCTAGTACTTCTCTGCGATCGCTAACAATTTTGCTCCAATCTTTCACTATTAAGCATTCTTCGCTTTTAGAAATCCTGAATGCACTCATGTGCAATGTAGGAAATCTTGGTCGTAAGCTAACCATTGACATGCGACCTTTTGTCTCGATCCACTGGGGCACAACTGTCATCGGAAGTCCCTGTTGAACAACATCGTATAGTAATTAATATACTAAGCAATGAAAGTTTAGCTTCAAAAATAATGTATGCAAAAGATGCACTAAATTAAGGACAAATATTTAAAATCTTACCATCTTTTGATTATAGATGTGACCGTAGTTCAATACGATCACCATTGGTCGCACGTTTTGAGTACTAACATTTCTAAGTGTAGGGAAAAAAATTGTCTTGACAGTATTAAGATCCTCAAGCCATGAAACATAATGACTTATCTCCTCGCAGTTTAATTGAGCCCCGGGGCAGTAGTAGATCCTGTCTACCAAGCGCCGGACATGTTTGCTTGAACCGAAATAAGCTGACAATACAAAATAGTTGTCAACTATTTTTGAATAAACTGTACGAAAGACATAAACATATGCATGCATGGTTGAGAAAAACTCACCAAATGGTAGAACTGGAGGCGTTTGCACATCGACCCAGATGTCTATATTACCTTCAATATCATCTTCCGGACGAATATCAAAGGTGATAACCATATCAGGCTCAAATGCATAAGCCTTGCATAGTGCTTGCCAAGTTTTGCATTCAAAATGGGTGTATGTGTCTCCATTATATAATTTGACGTTGAAAGTATACCCATGCTGCGTCTTCAAGTAAACTCTCTTTACCTCCATATCATCTATAGCACTGAAACCTATCTTATCCAAGACAAAAATTCTTGCATGGCAGGGGATGCGCTAGTAGAATAGTGAAAATTTAAAATTATAAGTTGAAGCAAATGAAGCATAAGTTTTGCATTCAAATAATAATTGACAAAGTGACTTACTGTATCAACTTCGAATGTCTCATCCAGCTTGATGCTGAAGCGCCTACCATCAACAAGGAAATTTTGGTCGCACATGCCGCGCTGGTCTTCACAGTGTTCGCACATAATAAAAATCTTTTTCGTCGTCAGATGACATTTCCTATGTTCATATAGGTGAAACATTAAACACATATATCTAGCCAAATATATATATATTCATCTAACATTTGACATTAATATATCTAACTATATATTCAATTGACATTACTATATATTTAACTTTTCTATCTGAGGAACTATTTACACACCTCTGAGGAACAAATTAAAATCTTTTTCAGAAGTGAGCCCATTAAAATCTTTTTCAGCGCGACTATTTACACACCTCTGAGGAACAAATTAAAAACCAACTCCCAGCGTCCAATCCTTCTGTACACACTCTAAGAACAGGGCTACGGAAATGCCCGCAAATCTCCTGCTAAATCCCACGAAAGTCAGGGCCATTTGCATACTCAGTGGCCAATTCGATTTGCCTCTGCAAGAAATTTATTTTCTGCTTAGAGATCATATACTGCAGTATAACTGTAACATGAGAGCTTATGAATAGAAGAAGCACTCGTTGCAGCAGCCGCCACGAGCGGCACCACCTACACAGCGACAAGCGTCACCAACAACGGCGCCGCGAACGCCACCGCAAGCGCACCCACCAACACAGCCACGAGCGTCACCACAACGGCGCCGCGAGCGCCCCCGCCAACACGCCGCGAGTGCGAACACCAACGTCGCCGCCCAACCCATCCGTCCACGATCCGCCGGCGAGGACGTCGCGTCACGGTGAGCCGCCTTGTGTCGTCCTTGCGCAGACATTGGGATAACAACAAAGGAGAGGTCTACGGACTTCGCTGGGGATTTGGGGGAAAACAGAAAGGTCGAAGATACAAGACAAAAGAGCTACGGGATATGGTTGGGCTAGAGACCTATTTACGGCATACAGCGGCGGGCGGGGGAGGGGGGGGGTTCCTGCAAATTATCATAAACGTGGGCAAGTACCATGGGCCGACGTGGCGTCCGACATGGCTAATGCGGACACGAATTGTGCATCAGTGAACCCGCAAAACGAGTTTACGAGGCAAGATGAGTCATTTTGCAACTTGTTGTATGAAATTGTACCCGCGCTGCAAGTTTGTGTACTAATAGGGTAATTAACTCATAAAAAAATTTAGAAAGCAGCTACGGACTAAATCATGAAGCATCTCTACATGTAACATGTAACAGTATTAACCACCACCACAACCAAGCTCACAACAGCAAGTCCACGAAGAAAAAAAAACTCTATAAAGCAGTAAAGCCCAGCTCTTACTGTTTAGCAGGCTGCACCTCTTTCCTTCTCTGCCGCAGTAGCAAGAAGCAGCCACACAAGCAGCAGTAGCTCAGCAAGCTTCCAGGAACAGCACAAGGGAGCAGCAGCTGCAGTTCCTCCTCTGTTCAGCAGCACCAACAGTAGCAGCTCACCGCCGCAACCTGACTCGCACGCAGCCTAAATCCACCGCCGCCTTCTTCCTCCTCTTCTTCACGCCGCAGCCGCCTGCACCCTCCTCGGCCGCCCCCTGCGCAGCTATATCCACCCCAGGGACACGAAGCAGGACAAGAGGAAGCAACTCCCTCCCTGCCGCGTCGCAGCTCCTCGAGCCCAGCCGCACCGCCGCCGCCACGCGCACACAGCCTAAAATGAAGCATATAAAACATCAAACGAAGAAATAAATGGCAAGCAGTATAAAAATCAAGGTAGCACTAGTATATTTTAACTGAGCTTGCAACCATCAATATAGCTTGCTTATAAGAAAACATACGGTCTGATGCTTATGTGCTACTAGATTACTACAGACAAATTGCAAACTATGCACTCAATTTGATACTTGCTTAATAGTTTTAATGTAAACCAACAGTTAAACCTGAAAAGATGCAAAGCTGAAATCTAACTGATGACTGTAGCAAGAGTGCTCCCAGCACAATATCACAATTCTGCATTTCTAACTTGTACTTGCAACATTTAATGCTAGCAAGAACATATGGAGGCAGATATAGTTCCAGGAGATAGTACTTTAGCCATTGAAAAAACAAGCAGTTTGCTGAGATAGGGCAGTGGTAGAAATACAATCAAAGTTACTCAATCATAAGGCATGTGAGCAGGACCTGATGAATATGGCATGAAACACCAGCAATGCAATACTGCAACCAAATTATCATAGTTCAATATCTTTGCTCAATGGGAATTAATTAAGGAAGGGTTCAGCATGCCAATGCATTTTGGTGTGGATATTCTGGAATTTGATGCTGCTAGGTTCATTTGTCAAATGAATACATCAGGAACAAAGTGCGAGCAATAGCAATAGAAATGCATGTGTACCTCATGCAGGAGTGGAGGTTAGCGTAGGCGAGGGCGTCATCGGGGTGGCCGGAGGCGGCGAGGCGGCACTTGATGGACGAAATGTGTTGACATATACTCAGCTCCGTGTTGAATTCGACCGGCCAATCCCAGCTCTTAAACCGGCTTGCAGATCGACGAACACTTGGCCAATCTGCACAATAATACAGAGACAAAACAATCAACTTGCTGCACACAAGAGGAAGCGGGGATTTCTTTTGAAGAGAAACAGAACTGGACGTAGAGCCACATCCCACATTAATAAAAAAATTGCAGCAGTTGTAACATAGAACAAGGACAAATGTTGTATGGACATGAACGACAGGATAAGTGACTACTGGTGAGAAAACTGAAGTTTGCAAGTTCCCTACTAGTCTCCCGACGCGGGTACTGGTTCATCAAACAGCATGGATCACAAATTGCTTGAAATAAACATGCTAGAACAAATAGTTGTTGGTCCAGTGAATCCTGGAGAGCTTATTTCTCATGAACAGATACTTGCTACAACAAATCACAAACAGACAGTGTGCAGGCAGGGTACACAGAGACCAGGAGAAGCAGGGCGTGGGCGGCCGCAGTTTCACAAACACCATACAAGAAAACTCCATTACACAATATGCAGTACATAGGAAGTAATCATCATATTTTCACAAAAACAACATACAATGCAGACATATATACTCACACAAGAAGATCACTGCCTGCAGTTTTATTTAGATGACATACACTGCAAAAATCTTAAGAGAAAAATACTGCACCGAGCAATTTACTTCATGATTAAGCGACATGCTTGTCCAGCGCATGGCAGATGGACTGAAACAACAACAACAATTATGATGATCAAAACACCACCTAGATAGATGCTCGTTGTTGATCAAAACTATCAAGCAGTGCACGACCAAACAATCTACACATTCACTAATCAATCCAGATTACTATCCTATGACCGAAGAAGCAAATGCCATACCAGGAAATGATTAAACACATAGTATTAGTAGCATGTCCAAAATCCCAATTTTGACATGCGCTAAAACGACAATTTGAATCAGATTTCGTTGTCTCATATATAACATGCAGATCAACAATACACAGCATACCACATTTACCACTAACTAACCAAGCTAATTAAGGTAGCCACGGTCATCTAGAAATTAGTTTAACACAGATTCGTAGCGCTGATATCAAAAGGTTGCATCAACTAAGGAGCACATATTGACATATAGGTGAACTAAGCGACTGATAGGAGCAATGCAACCGAAATCAAAAGGTTCCAGATCATGTACAATGGTTCTATATTTCTATCAATAGATGAGCAATGCAAAGGAAGCAGTAGGGTCACCAAACATTCTGGATAAACATGGACATCAAGCAAACTGTGTACGATAGATAGAAGAAGCTAATTAAGACAGCTCCTGCAATTCGAATCCATCATTTTTCCCACAGATAAGATAAGATGCAGATCAACATTGCACTAGTACATTGATTACCCTTGATAGATGGGGCTAAGATAGATATCCACGGCCGTCCAGGAATCAATTAAGCAGAAATAGAAGAGAATGGTAGGAGATATATCTGACCAAACTGAACTGAAAGTCTGAAACCACAAGTCTGCATGATGATACAGTACAGTAAAATAAAAAGACTGATAAGGAGAGCACAACTTCAATCAGCAATGCAAAAGGACCCCCTTGGATTGAATCGCTTGGTCAACAGCCTCGCATGGAATCTCGATTGATGAGGTGAAGTCGTCAATCAGAATCGGATGATGGATAGGGTCCCTCCTGCAGTCAAGCCAAGGAATTGGATTCAGCAGTCAGATCAGATCCATGGAATCATCCTTTTCATGTTGACAGTCAGAAAAGAAGAGAAAGGTTTGGAGTTTGGACAGAGACGGACCTCGGAGATGTAGATGTGGTCGTCGCAGTAGTCGGTGAGGCTGGCGAGCTTCTTGGGGTCGAGGAAGCGGGAGAGGACTGCGACGGCGACGTCGATGTGCTTCTTGGGGTCGAGGATGAATCACCTCTGTTTGGTCGTGCCACGGGTGCGCCGCCACCGATCGGCACGTGATCGAGGACAGGATCCGCTCGTTCAGGGCCGGCGTCTTGGTCTTGGGGGTGGCGGCCGTGCCGCTGCCGTTGTTGGATGGCTACTTGGTGGAGGCGGCGACCGCGACTTCTTGTGCGGGAGCCATGGATGAGTGGTGGGATGGAGTGGGAAGGGGATCGAGGGAGAGGCAGATGCATCTCGCTGCGCGCACCGGATCTCGCCGGACAGGGGTCTTCGATTCCCGCCTGAGGTCGCCAGGATCGGGTGCCGGAGGTGGCAGCGGCAAGGAGGAGTAGAGCGCTAGTGGATTGGGGATCGGGGAGAGAAACCCTAGAGGCGGCAGAGGGAAGAGAGAGAGGGAAGCGGCAAAAGGAAGGGTGGAGAGGAAGCCGATCTGGATCGGGGAGGGAGGGTTGGTGGGAGAGGGACGAGAGGTGAGCGAGAGACGCTGGATCGAGGGACTCAGGGAGAGTGTGGACGGCTCAGATCGACTACAAGGGGTGATCCGTGGGCTACTTCCTGATTGGTTCAAAACATGAGGTATTTATTAAAATTAGCTCTTAGTGCTAAAAACAGGGGGTTTTGTGAAGCAACTAGCAAATTATTTTGCAAATGGCATCACTAAAATTTTCACTTAGTTTATACCACATTTTACGGATGATCACCAATTTGTATGCAGCTTCGGTCCTTCTAGCTATTTTTATTCATTTATACAAATTTCCACCGATTCGGTAGGAAGCGGGTCAAATTTAAACTGCAGGTGCCTCATATTTTGCTCTTTATTTTTTACAAAATTCATTTCTAGGTACATAAGTATCTACTTAATCAGAGAAACACCAAAAAAATTCCAAGATTCAACCACTAGCTAGGAATGGTCATTCCCGTCGTTCTAACCGCGTTTTGAAACGGGCATAAAAAATTCAAAAAATCAAAAAATTGGGAAACATTTGCATTGTGTCATTATATGTGGCCAAGTTACTAGGAAAAATAACAAACTTGTAATACGTCAATTATTTTAAAAAGGTGTTCTCAGAAACGAGCTATCACGTGTGGAGATCAATGGCTTTCAAGCCAAATGATCAATCTTATGGCCACATTCATGGCATAGTTTGTTCAAATGATCTCATATTGTACACAAGGGTGCATATTGGAATGGAAAACAATGTTGCCTAAGGAAGTTTTCATTTTCTTTGGACGAAAAAGCCATTTTTCATTTTTCGAGTGCCCAAAAGGAGGTTTTTTTGTGAAGGACCTACAATATATTTATTGCAAAATTGGACCAAATTATTTTTCTAAAATACTAGGACATATTTAATGCACAATTGACCAAATGGTTGGGTTTCAAACGTTTTTATCGACCTCTCGTGAAAAAGACAAATTTCCGCCGATTCAGCTGGAAGTGGGTCAAATTTGAACTGTAGCTGCCTTGTAGTTTGCTATTAATTTTTTTCAAAAATCATTTATAGGTACATAAGTATCTATTTAATCATAGAAACACAAAAAAGTTTCCAAGATTCAACCACTAGCTAGGAACGGTCAAGCCCGCCGTTTTGACCGCATTTTGAAACGGGCATAAAAAATTCAAAAAAACCAAAAAATTGGGAAACCTTCGCATTGTTTCATTATATGTGGCCAAGTTCCTAGGAAAAATAACAAACTTGTAATACGGCAATTATTTTAAAAAAAAGTGTTCTCAGAAACGAGCTATCACGTGTGGAGATCAATGGCTTTTAAGCCAAATGATCAATCTTATGGCCACATTCATGGCATAGTTTGTTCAAATGATCTCATATTGTGCACAAGGGTGCATATTGGAATGGCAAACAATGTTACCTAAGGAAGTTTTCATTTTCTTTGGACGAAAAAACCATTTTCCATTTTTCGAGTGCCCAAAAGGAGGTCTTTTTTGTGAAGGACCTCCAAAATAATTGTTGCAAAATTGGACCAAATCATTTTTCTAAAATACTAGGACATATTTAATGCACAATTGAGAAAATTGTTTGGTGTAAAAAGTTTTGATCCACCTCTCGTGAAAAAGACAAATTTCCGCCGATTCAGGTGGAAGCGGGTCAAATTTGAACTGCAGCTGCCTCATAGTTTGCTATTTGTTTTTTCCAAAAATCATTTCTAGGTACATAAGTATCTTTTTAATCAGAGAAACACCAACAAAATTCCAAGATTCAACCACTAGCTAGGAACGGTCATTCCCGCCGTTTTGACCGCATTTTGAAACGGGCATAAAAAATTCAAAAAAAATCAAAAAATTGGGAAACCTTCGCATTGTGTCATCATATGTGGCCAAGTTCCTAGGAAAAATAACAAACTTGTAATACGGTAATTATTATAAAAAAGTGTTCTCAGAAACGAGCTATCATGTGTGGAGATCAATGGCTTTCAAACCAAATGATCAATCTTATGGCCACATTCATGGCATAGTTTTTTCAAATGATCTCATATTGTGCACAAGAGTGCATATTGGAATGGCAAACAATGTTATCTAAGGAAGTTTTCATTTTCGTTGGACGAAAAAACCATTTTCCATTTTTCGAGTGCCCGAAAGGAGGTCTTTTTGTGAAGGAACTACCAAATAATTGTTGCAAAATTGGACCAAATCATTTTTTATAAAATACTAGGCCATATTTAATGCACAATTGACAAAATGGTTGGGTGTAAAAAATTTTGATCCACCTCTCGTGAAAAAGGCAAATTTCCGCCGATTCAGTTGGAAGCGGGTCAAATTTGAACTGCAGCTGCCTCATAGTTTGCTATTTATTTTTTCCAAAAATCATTTCTAGTTACATAAGGACCTATTTAATCATAAATACATGGTTTGGTGGCGATACGTCGAGGTTTGGGCGGTGGCCGAGGGCCCCAACTCTAGAACGCGTAAACTTGCATGCCCGTCGCGTGGTCACCGCGTGACCGTAATGTTGCCATGTGTTCTGGGCGGCCTAGGCATGTCTAGTGGGTTGGGAACTCCCCAGGTTGGTGCTAGGAAGAAAATTACAATATAAGATTCTCACGAGGAGACCGATCGATGCTCAAACATGAATTAGCAGCCAAGTGTTTGATTAGCGGTACGGGAAATGCACATGGCCAATGGGCGTGAGTTTTGGCTGAGGATGATCATCTACTAAGGAGAATGTCTTCACAAATTTTGAGCTCAAAAGGAGGATCCTAGGTGGTACTTGCTTTGCAAAGTACCACGCTGGATAAAAATATGAATGCTGAAGCTGGGCTCAAAATAATGAATGGAGTGAGCTGAAATTTTGTGGAGGATGGTTATTTGGGCATAGGAAAGCATTGTAGAAAATTGATACCATTTAGGCATGCCAAAGTAGTACTTCCTTCACAATGCTCTTCTATGGACAGAAACTTGGGAAAACTAGTGAGAGAGATTGGATAAATGAAATCAGCTCAAAATTGGTGCAGGTAAGTTACCTAGGTATGGTCATGCGCTGGTAAATTTTAAGATCATTTGGGTAAGCCTAGCTAGTACTTACTTCACAAAGCTTCTCTTGAGGTAGAAACTTTGGAAATTTCCCGAGAAAGATTTACTAGGAAAATTGAGCTAAATATTATCATGTGGCAATGATTTGGGTATGGAAGAGTGCCCAAAAAGTTTGAGGGTAATAGGAGGGCTCTATATAACACTTGCTTTGCAACGTGCCAATTTGGCCATAAAATATAAATTGAACCTGGGCTCACATAGATGATTTGACTGAGCTACAATTTGTAGGAGGGTGATAATTTGGGCATATGAAGGAACTGTATAAATTTCATGTCATTTAGAGATATAAAAAAGGTACTTCCTTCACAATGCTTCTAGGTGGACAAAAACTTTGGAAATTTGCCGAAGAAGATTTGCTAGGAAAATGGAGCTGAATTTTGTCATGCGGTAATGATTTGGATAGGAAAGAGTGCCCAAAAATTCCGAGGGCAATCAAGAATATATAAATAGCACTTCCTTCATAAAGTGTTGTTGTGAAAAGAATAGGAAAATGAATATTGTTGAATTAGTTTTGAACTAGGCAAGGAAGGATTTTTACATATTTGATGAAGATATGCCCCAAAGAATTTATGAGATTTTTTTGGGAATTTTGGGAATGATAGAAATATAGGTTGCTTCACAACCTAGGGCAAAAATTGCCACATGGACATGACACATAGGCAAAACTGATGAGATGGCGCCCAGTCATCACAACCCACCACAATCTACAAGGCTATGACCATCTATATTGGTCATTAACAACTAGAAATAAGGCAACGGACTAGCACTGTTTGCTTTGTGACCATTTCGTGTAAGGAAATTACGACCTTTCTGACCAAAATGGTCGCAATGGTTTAGGGTTTGGAGCCCCCTGAACAGCTTTTGACCAATTGGTCTAAAATGGTCATAAATTTATGACCAATTCTTCGAGGGTCACTGACAGAAGGTCATAAGTTGACATATTTCTTATAGTGAACTGACGGCGAATCACCAGTTGTGATTGAGGCACGACGGGCCAGAGATCTCCTTCAAACAGCTCTAAACCAGATGCAGGCATATTCGCACAGTCGTGAGAGAACTCATTCCACCCCTTGTCCAAGCCGGAGCTACAGCAGGCACGTTGAGGATGAACCGGCCGTGTCAAGCAGCGCACGTCGCCGTAACTCGCCGCAAGGGCACAACCCGGCAGGGGGAGGTGCTAATGCACAGGATGTGGTGGATCATGGCCGCGCACGTCGAGAGGCCGAGTTAGCAGCTCTGCGCGGAGCCCGACAACCCACTCCGGTTCACCCTACCGCTTCAGTATAGCCAGGTGTGGTATTCAGTTCCTTAGGGGTGATGTGTCTCACCCCCGCTTTGCGTAATGTGCGACTACCCAAGGATTTCAAAGGACCTCGTAAGGTACCCAATTACACCGCCGATCTGCAACCAAAGGCATGGGTTGAAAGCTACGAGATGACAATGGAGATGTTAGATGTGGATGAAGCAGTATGTGCTAAATACTTCACCATGATGTTGGAAGGAACAACTCGTACTTGGTTGAAGAGCTTACCAACTAACTCTATCGGATCATGGGCCGAATTGAAGCACCGGTTTATCCAGAACTTCAAAGATACTTGTAAGCAGCCCATGTCAATTGTGGATCTGGCCGCTTGTGTCCAAGAGGATGGGGAGTCCACGTCCCATTGGGTAAAGCGGGTCTCAGCTATTTTGCATTCATCGGATCGTATCAATGCAGATACCGTAGTGTTAACGTTGGAGGGCAATTATCGTTTTCTGCCGCTCAAACAGAAGTTAGGAAGGCTCAAGCGTCACTGCAATGATATGTCAACGCTTATGGCCGCTTTGGTTAAGTACACCGATTTAGATAATACCAAAGACCCTGACTCAGAGGAGGACAAACCGGGGAAAGGGAAAAAGAACGGCAACATCAAGGGTCAGCAGCATAATCCGGCAGGCCATGGGAACAATGGTAAGCGCAAGGCCGACAACAGTTTGGACTTTGTGGCTAACACCAATACTCAGGAGAATGGTCAGCGCTGTAAGGGAAAGCAGCCCCAGAAGGGCGGAGGTTTAGGCCCCAATTTGGAGCGCCTGTTAAATCAACCCTGTCCAAAGCATGGATCAAAGGAGAAGCCAGCATCACATCTTTGGAAGGATTGTTATATCATGCGAGATTTTAAGAATTCCAATGTGTTTCAGTACGATAATGGCCCGCCCGGCGGTTCAGGAGGTGGTTTCCACGGGCCGGGTTACGGAGGTGGCAGCTCCAGTTCAGGATTTGAGGGCAATGAAAATGGACACGGCAATCAAGGGATCCAGGGCAACCAAGGAGGTTACAACTATCAAGGGAACCAGCAGCAGCAGCAGCAGCAGTCGGGTTATCAGAGCAATCCTAAGCAGTTAAATAGTGGGCACTATCATGTCTTCACTACTAGCTTGTGTAAGCGTGATCAGAAGCTTCACAAGAGGGCGGTGAACTCTGTTGAACCGGCGGTGCCACAGTATCTGCGCTGGTCTGAGCAACCCATTTTATGGAGTAGAGAGGATCACCTGTCCCGGGTTGACAATCCGGGTCATCTGGCCTTAGTGGTGGCCCCTCAAGTTGGGTGATATAAGTTCACTAAGGTAGTCATGGATGGGGGAAGTAGTATCAACATTCTATATTATGATACCTTCCGTCGTATGGGGTTGACAGATAAGAATCTTAAATCGTCAAGCACCGTTTTCCATGGTGTGGTGCCTGGTAAGTCTGCATATCCAGTGGGCAAGATAGCCTTAGAGGTGGCTTTTGGAGATGATCATGATTTAAGATCAGAAACATTGACTTTTGAGGTGGTAAAAATCAAAAGTCTGCATCACGCTTTGTTTGGGCGACCGGCTTACGCTAAGCTCATGGCGAGGCCGTGTTATGTTTATCTACAGCTTAAAATGCCAGGTCATAAGGGGACCATCATAGTACATGGGAGTAGGAAGATCGCTTTGGAATGTGAGGAAGGTGATGCGGCTTATGCTGAGTCGGTTTGTTCCATGGAGGAGCTGAAGTTTTATAAAGACAAAGTTGATCCGGCAGATATGACTTCTTTGAAAAAGCCAACTACGGAACACGATCCGGCGTTAAAATTTAAATCGGCCACAGATACTAAGATGGTTGATTTTGTTCCTGGTGATTCATCCAAGCAGTTCAGCATCAGCGCTAACCTGGATCCCAAATAGGAAAGCGCGCTCATCGAGTTCATCCATGAGAACTGGGACATCTTTGCATGGAAACCTTCTGACATGCCAGGTGTACCGAGGGAACTCGCTGAGCACACACTTAACATTGATCCTAAATTTAAACTGGTCTGGCAGTTTCTCCGCCGCTTCAATGAATAAAGGTGCAAGGCTATAGGTGAAGAGGTAGCTCGGTTGTGGGCCGCAGGGTTTATTGTGGAGGTCTTTCACCCGGAGTGGTTGGCTAATCCGGTGTTGGTTCTTAAGAAAAACGGCACCTGGCGTATGTGTGTAGATTACACGGACTTGAACATGGCTTGCCCTGCATATCCCTTTGCCCTCCCTCGTATTGATCAGATTATTGATGCTACCGCGGGTTGTGATCGTTTGTGTTTTCTGGACGCGTATTCTGGTTATCATCAGATCAAAATGGTAGTTAAGGACCAGCGAAAGACAGCTTTTATAACTCCTTTTGGAGCCTTCTGCTATGTCTCCATGCCCTTTGGTCTCAAGAGTGCCCAGGCGACTTATCAATGCTGTGTTCAGAATTGTCTTCATAAGCAGATTGGGCGCAATGTTCATGCATATGTGGATGATATTGTGATAAAGTTCAGGAAGAAGGAAATATTGATAGATGATTTGAGAGAAACCTTTGACAATCTCCGGGTTTACAAAATGATGCTCAATCCGGAAAAGTGTGTCTTTGGTGTCCCGACAGGTAAACTCTTGGGTTTTCTGGTGTCAAACAGAGGCATTGAGGCTAATCCGGAAAAAATCTCAGCAATTACATCTTTGGCTAAACCGGCATGTATCAATGACATTCAGCATTTGGCCGGCCGAATTGCGGCTTTGAGCTGGTTTATCAGTCATCTTGGGGAGAACGCTATCCCTTTATATCAGCTGCTAAAGAAAATAGATAATTTTTGTCTAGAGCGAGGCGGCTGATAAAGCATTTGAGGATCTGAAGAGGCAATTAGCTGAACCGCCTGTGCTTGCAGCTCCGATCGATAAGGAGCCGTTATTGTTGTATGTGGCTGCTAATGCCCGAGCTGTTAGCGTAGCCATTGTGGTGGAGCGCAAGGAAGCTGGAAAGGAATATCCGGTTCAACGGACGGTTTATTATATCAGTGAGGTGCTCATTGAATCAAAGCAGAGGTATCCACATTGGCAGAAGCTGGTGTATGGAGTGTTTACGGCAAGCCGGAAGCTCAAACATTATTTGCAAGGTCATCCTATCATAGTGGTCAGTTCAGCCCCTCTGGGAGATATCATTCAAAACAGAGAAGCAACTGGCCGGATTGCTAAGTGGGATATTAAGCTTGGACCTCACGGACTCAAATACACACCTCGCACAGCAATTAAATCCCAGGCGCTCGTAGATTTTATCAGTGATTGGAAAGAGTTGCAGGCACCAGAGGAAAAGCCAGATAACACGTATTGGACTATTCACTTTGATGGATCCAGACAGTTGGAGGGCTCGGGGGCTGGAGTCATACTAACTTCCCCACGAGGTGACATGTTTCGTTATGTCCTCCGTTTAATGTTCCCTTGTACTAACAATGCAGCTGAATACGAGGCCTTGCTCCACAGTCTTCGGATGGCAAAGGAGATGAACTTAAGCCGAGTTAAGTGCTTTGGTGACTCAGATCTGGTGGCTCAATAGGTGTCTGGCACTTGGGATTCAAAAGACCCACTCATGGCGGCATACCGACCAGAGGTAGACATGGTGGCTGGCCATTTCAAGGGCTATCAAGTTGACCATATAGACCGGCGAAAGAATGAAGCGGCGGACGCTTTAAGCCGCCTTGGTTCTCAGTGTAAACCGGTCCCGCCAAATGTCTTCCTTGACGTGCTGCATAATCCGTCGGTCAAGGTACCAACAGAGGACGAGTTGGCTATTCCTGATCCGGAGGCTCAATTCGTGGTAGCTTTGCATGTCATACCGGATTGGACAATCCCATACCTAGCTTACATGAACCGGGGCGAGTTACAGGAGGATGAAACCTCGGCCCGGCAGATAATCCGGCGTTCCAAGTCGATGACCATAATCAACGGATAGTTACATCGTTACAGCGTCTCAGGGGCAATTCAGCGTTGTGTCTCTCCTCAAGAGGGTTGTGAGATTTTGCAAGAAATCCATGAAGGGGATTGTGGTCACCATGCCGGTTCAAAGTCTTTGGTAGCTAAAGCCTTTCGCCACGGTTTTTATTGGTTAACAGCTCACGCTGATGCGGAGGATTTAGTCAAAAGAAGTGATGGTTGTCAAAAATTCGCACGCCGTGCTCATATTCCGGCTCAGGAGTTGAGGATGATTCCAATAACTTGGCCGTTTGCGACTTGGGGGCTTGATATGGTTGGACCCTTCAAGCGATCCAAGGACAAAAAGACACACTTATTAGTGGCTGTTGACAAGTTCACCAAATGGGTGGAAGCAGAGCCAGTCAGTAAGTATGATGCGGCCACGGCGGTTCAGTTCATCAAAAAGGTGATATTTCGGTTTGGCTTTCCACACAGTATTATAACTGATAATGGTACTAATTTGTCAAAGTGAGAGATGGAGGAATTTTGCCAACGTGAGCACATCCGGCTTGATATAGCATCAGTGGCTCACCCCCAATCTAATGGTCAAGCGGAGAGGGCAAATCAAGAAATTTTGAGAGGTATTAAACCCCGGCTTATAGTTCCTTTGAAGCGGAGACCGGGTTGCTGGGTGGAGGAATTACCTTCTGTGTTATGGAGCATCAACACCACACCTAACAGATCTACGGGTTACACACCTTTCTTCATGGTTTATGGGGCAGAGGCGGTTCTTCCTAGTGACATCCGTCATGACTCGCTCCGTGTGGCAGCTTATGTTGAAGCTGATAATGAGAAGGCACATCAGGATTCACTGGACCTGTTAGATGAGGAGCGTGATCTTGCAGCAGCACGTTCGACGATTTATCAACAAGATCTCCGACGTTATCATAGCCGCCAGGTTAAGACCAGAACTTTTCAAGAGGGCGATCTGGTGCTCCGCCTCATCCAGGACCAGACTGATATGCACAAATTATCCCCACCTTGGGAAGGACCTTTCATGGTCAGCAAGAATCTGCACAACGGGTCATACTACCTCATTGATGTTCGAGAGCACAAGGACTCACGTAAATCGGAGGAGACCAAGCGGCCGTGGAATATAGCTCTTCTTCGGCCTTACTATACTTGAGCCACAGGCTCTTCGTATGTACATATTTATGACAATGTATATATTATATAATAAATCAGAGCCTCGAATAAAGCGGGGTCTCTGTTCTTTTTACATCGCGTGTGAGCTTACAAGAATTTCTATTGACAAAGCGGAGTTTTGTTAAACCGGCCTCCGCGGCCGCACGGATATAAAGAAAATCACTAGGGGCTTGGTCGTATCTGAACCATAGCTACACCTCTTGATCGGTTTGAAACCACAAAGGGATATCACTAGGGGGCTTGGTTGTTGTCACACCATAGCTACACCTCTTGATAGGCGTTAAGCCAAAAGGAAATTATGTGGAGCCAAAGAGAGTCTGTTGCGTTAAGCACTGCTCAAACATAGGTAACCACCGAGCACAGCTCACATATTACCTGGGGGCTCTTTGCTTCTCAAAGAACAATGAGTTTGAACCCTTGTAATAGGCTCTCAAGCCAGGCTTGGAAGCCAGGTATATTCACCTAAAACACCCGGTTATCCTGCCTCTTTAAGTAAGTCACTCCATCCAGGTAAACCTGGTATGACCCATCGAACGTTTGACAAGTCAATCCCATGGACCCTGAACTTGTTGAAGTTAAATCGGTGATTAGTTAAAGATTGAGGTCCATCTTAAAAAGGCTTTGTAAAATGGTTTAACTCAGTGGCCTGGCAGCCCATGAAAAGCCTCGATTTAGGGCCTGGCAGCCCATGAAAAGCCTCGATTTAGGGCCTGGCAGCCCATGAAAAGCCTTGCATATTTCTTGTATTTTTGTTATTTTTATGATAAGGGGTTTTTATGAACATTTTTTCTGACAAACCGGTGTTCATTACAACCCGGCTTGACTTTCAACACTTAGTTGTCAGTACATGATCAGATTCTAAACCGGTAGCAAACTGCTCCAGTCTGGTTTTGACTAGATGTCACCATTCTTATACAAACAACTCAACGGCTTTTTAAGCCCCATATGATTTCTACATGCAATGGTAAGAGGGCCAGGAGTTATCAATGCTCCGGATTGCTGTTTTCACCTTTCCCATACAAGCAGTTGGTCAACCAACGAGGTATGTTGCAGATGTTATTTTTAATACAAACTTTGATTCTCCATCCAACTATTGTATATTTTTGGGCATCATGACCCGTCCAGTGGTAAACCACTAGGCCACTTTCAAGTTCTTGTATTCAGGAATAGAAATCATCATGGGCTATGCATAAATAGATCCCAAAAATAGAAACAAGTTTTTCACATGTCAATGCAACATAAACATGCTCGAGGGCATGACAGATAATGGGGTTTTTGCTATCCTATTACAAGAAGCTTCAAAACGGCTCCAATTGAATAATTGTTTCAAAGCAGTGGCACATAATAGCTGGTAAACCGGCTGCCGATTTAAGATGCTTCGTCTGGACGGCTTGATGATTGAGGATCATTTGGTGTAGTCACTTCTTCTTCATCCCCCCACAGACGCTGGAAATCAACCGTTGACCAATCGATTCCGGTTAAAGCTTGAAACACGGCTTCTTCATGGATAAGGCTAGAGGGGTTAATGTCAGGAGCGTAAGTATGCTTACGGATTGGAGGCACAAGTTCTTTGACTTCATGGATTTCGGCAGGCTGTCTTTTCCCTTCAGTGTCGCAAGCCGGCTGGAAATGAGATAAGTGTGTGTCTTCTGCCAATTTGCTGGCTATTGGCCGCATCTCCTTCGTCAGCCTTCGGAGATCATCATTGTTGAAGTTTTAACCGTCCTCCTTCACACCTGGGTATCCTTTAATAATGTCATCCGCTTCAAGATCCGGAATCCATGCCTTGGCCCGGATTAGTGCGGTCAACGCTCCTGCTCTTGCGGCTGCCTTCTTTAGTTCAGTAATCCGGGCTGTTAGCATGGCCAGCTTCTCAAGGGTTTCTTTTATCAGCGTTGGTGCTGGTTTATTGTAGGCTGCAGTACATATAGCACGCTGGGATCCAGAGTAAAGCTGTTCTATTAAGGTGTAAGCCGCTTTAACCTTCATCCGCATATCAGCACCCAGATGAGTAATGCGAGTGCCTGTCATGGTTTAATATCAGCCAAACTGGTAAACAATAAGATCTCATGAATTGGACAAACAGCATAAGGAGATACTTACCAAATACAGTGGACGTCATGGCGTTGATTTGCCGCTTCAAGCCAGTTAGTTCATCTGCAACTGGCTGCAGGGCTGCTTCGGCATCCCCAGCTCTTTTGGTTAAACCGGCCTTTTCGGTTTCCCATACAACACGCTCCTTGTTAAAAGTATCCTTTAGCTTTTCCATAGCTGTCAGGGCATTGGTCAGTTCCTCCTTGGCTTTCACAGCCTCTGCTTGTTGGGACTTCACGTTCTCTTGCAAGTCAGCGGTTCGGGCATCTCTGTTGCTTAGCTCGGCCTGTACCAGCGAAGATATGTCAACAACAGGATATGTATTTTCTAAGTACTAAGCGTATAACAAGTTATGCACTTCATACTTGGGGGCTAATGCCTATTTGCTCTATTATCAATACATCTTTTATAAGTCTCCAGAACAATGCAAGCATTATCCTTGACACTTGGGGGCTAATGTACATCTGTTCAAAACGGACACATGGATTCAAGACCCGGATTACCTCGCAAAGCTAAACCGGCCTTTGGGGGCTACACTGAGGAAAGCTACATAATTACATTGGTAAAGTGTCGGTTTTGTTTTCTCTAAGGACCTGACATTTTGAGGATCAGCAGGAGAGGATTAAAGTATTACAAAGTCCCGGTTTAAGATTAACATCATAAAACGGCCCTTGGGGGCTACTTGGGCTAGTGTTTCAACTTTGGAATCAAGAAGTAAAGGGAGATGAAAATACCTCATAGCGTTCCTTCATCAAGTTCACCAAACCGGCCTCATAATCTCGTCTGAGTGCAGACGGTTAGAAAAACCGGAATGAAGTTCTTCAGCGCTGAGATGTGCATAACTTGACAAATCAGTGCTCCATTTACCCTTCTCCATGGCAGCACGCTCTTCTTTGGCGCTATGTTTGGCCAAGATTACAGGATGGCCAGGAGAACTGTGGCCCATGCCAGTAATGATAACATCATCTCCTGGGCCTCCAGTAGTTTTTGTGGGTGATGGTAGATTGCTAGTAACTCTCACCGGACTAGTTTGGATTGGAGCTGCCGGTTCAATATCAGGAACAACAGTATCAGCTTCAGTTTGTTCATTAATATTCCGGTCTTGAGGGGGTGTCTCATCAAAGGTGGCGTCAGGATGGGGGCCCTCCGGTTCACAAGTTTGGTCCGGTTCAGCTGTTTGCTCCTGTTCAAAAACCACCTGGTCTTCAGACGGATTGTTCACCCGAGCTTTTTTGCTGGGTCTGGCTTTGGCTCTGCAAACAAAAATAAAAGAGGTGAAAATTTAGCATATTACTCAGAAAGTGTAAAACATTCGAAGGGTTTGAGTACTTACCCAGCTACAGTTTTGAGAGGAGGGAGTTGGGTTGCTGTTGACTCGCCGGAGGATGAGGGTGGTGTCACCTGATAATTTGAATTGGACTGATTAAGAGGTTATCTGAAATAACCTGCCTTGGGATAGGAATTGTCAAAAGTGGGGGAGACCTCAGATCGGCGCTTCCGAACCGGGCTATCAGGTAAACCGGCCGAAGTGACCTGTTGGCCGCTGTGCCGGGTTGTCCGGCGAGCTTCATGCTGCTGCATTTTCAAAATAAATGTTGGATCCAAGTAAGCAAGAGGATGAGAAAAGCTTACTTTCCGGACCGCTTGACGGGTTTTTTGTGTTGGCATAGAGTCTGAACCGGAGGAAAGGGTAATTACCTCTACATCCTCAGCCTAGCTGCCTTCTACGTCCTCCTGATAAAGATCATTGTTAATGAGATGCATGAAAAGGGAGCCAAGGGAGTCAAGTTCTACCTCAACTTCCGGTTCCTCTGCATCTTCATCAAGTTCCATGTTGATACGTTCGGCTGTTTTCCGCTTTGAGGTTCGCTTAACGGCTTTGGTTTTGGGACGGGATGGCTTTGCCGCTTTATCTGCGGATTTCCGCTTCCAGAAGGGATCATCACCCTGTTTATACACAAACAGAAGAAAGTTTACAAGTTGAACAATTTAAAGATATCAAAGATAAAAAGGAAGCATAATGCTTACAGCAGGCAGTTTATTTTGAGTGTAGAAGGGGTTCAAGCCGGTTTGGCGACAGACTGATTCCGGTTCATTCAAAATTTTCTTAACGCCTTCAGTGACCTCTTCATCGGTTACCTGAATGTTGATGTGGCGTTGGGGGTCATCTAATTCACCGGTGTACTCACACATTAAACCGGGGCGGCGGCTTAGTGGCAAGACGCTCCAAGATATCCGGCAACGCACAAAATCAACGCCTGATAAACCGTTGGCCATAAAGGCCCGGAGCTTGGCGAGTTGAGGGGCGTATTTGGCCCGTTCCACGGAACTTAAAAGTTGCGGCAATGGATGAGTGTTGAAAAGCCGGTGATCACGATAGACTGGAAGAGGGTTCTCATCTTCAGGAGAGGTATCTATGTAGTAGAACCAAGTCTGGTTCCATTCCTTAGGGTATCTGTGCAGTTTGGCATGAGGGAATTCAACTTCTTTCCATAGAGACACCACCAAGTTTAGTGTTGGGACCATTTACAAATTCTGTACGCTGGTTCAGATGAAAAAAGTCCCGGAACAATTCAGCAGTTGGTTCTTCTTGTAAGTACACTTCACAGAAGACTTGGAAGTTGCATAGATTGGACACCGAGTTGGGTCCGATATCTTGAGGATGGAGTTGGAAACTGGCAAGAACATCTCGGAAAAACTTCGACCCGAGCGGTTTGAAACCACGGCCTATGTGGTCAACAAAGACCACTACCTCACCCTGCCTCGGGGTAGGAGGATTCTCTGTTCCTGGAACTCACCATCGAATTTCAGTTTTCTTGGGCAAGGTACCGATACTGATCATTCCGTTCAACTGTTCTTCAGTGACCCGGGAAGGAGCCCAGTTGCAAGCGTAAAACTGTTTGGACATTGTGAAACGAAAAGCTGAAAAAGAAATGCTAGTTTACAAATCATTCATGGTGTTACGCAAGATGCAATGGGATAAAGATATACAGATATGTGAAATTGTGTCAACCGGAGACTGATAAAATAATGAATGACAAGGTCATATCAAGGGTATACATGTGTTGTTAAACCGTACTGTTACAATGAATGTAAAGGGGGTCTGCTGGTTTACCAGGGAACTAATGGTATGAGATAGATTGTTTTTACAAGGGTAAACCGCCTACATGGTAAAGAAGATACAGACCCAAGGTAAAATTACTAAATCAGGAAAAACAGATTCCGCAAGAGGGCATGGAAATTTTGGATCTACTGAAGACAGGAAAGCAAAAAGAATAGACCTAAAAGGGTTGGACCCAAAGCAGTTCGTAATGGTTCAGATCAGTTTTTCGCGTACAAAAGTTATGTTGTGGTAGCGGAAGGTAAACCATTACGAGCAATATATCAAGCTTGAAGTTTTTTATCCATAAGATAAGGAGGAACAGGGAAGAGCCGTACTGGAGCTCTGATGAACATTCGATGAACTGCGAAGAACGAGGGAACCCTAAACAGATCTACAAAGGGGGAAAGGGAAAGACTTACAGAGACTGATTGAAGCAATGAAGGAGCACTGCAGCTTTCTGGTGCAACCAGGTTGATGCAGCGGTCGGCGGAGAGACGGAGGCAAAGCTCGGTGGCGGCGGTGGTGCTCAGGGACAGAGATGGTGCAAGGAGGAAGAAGAGGTGAAGGAGACGAAGTGGAAAAGAGAAGGGCACATGGTCCTATTTATAAGGTGAACCGATAAGCGACGGGAGTGTAAATCGAGGAGCTGGAAATGGGTAGTTAATAAGGATGTCGCCTCGAGGGTTGAATGTTCATTAATGAAGGGTATCTTCGGCTTCAACGAGTATATGACGTCATAACGATTTACAGCGGATTTAAAGGATGACGTCACGGCGGTTTACCAGATTTATACTAATGTGCTAGGGCAAGAATTTTTCTAAGTATTGAAGATTGACATGAACAAATTCAAATCAATTTGGGGCCTAATGTTGGGGATATGGTTACTGGAGGTAAACCGGCTAGGAGTGGCCGGATTAGCTTCATGAAGATGAGAAGATACTGGCGCTTTAAGAAGGCCCAAGGCCCAAAGACGGATTAAAGCCTGTAGATGCAAACCGACTTTATCATGTAAACTTGTATTGTAAGTTAGAGGAATAGAGACCGAGCCGGACACCTCTATGATCCGGCCTCGGGACTCTGTAAACCGGCGGGCGTTAACCTGTGTATATAAAGGGACAACCCGGCCACGGTTTGAGGGCAGAAAACAACAACTCGAGGGCCAGTCAAAGCGGATTCGCTCCCTGATCGTCGAAACCCTAGCAATACCAATCACAACTAGACGTAGGCTTTTACCTTCATCGAAGGGGCCGAACTAGTATAAACTTCCCGTGTCCCCTTGTCCGGTTTAACCCCTTTAAGCTAACCCGTTGCGATGGCTCCACGACAAAGTCCTTTTACGAGGACATCTGCCGTGACAAACCCACGACAACTACCTTCAAATTGCTCTTCTAAATAATATTATAGTTAATAGTTTTTTTGCAAGACTATTATAGTTGATAGTACAATGTAATAGAAACTATGAGCATCTACCAACACAAGTCTGATTATTTAGGAGAGTAAAACTGAGTCACACTTCCCCGCTCTCTCACGCCCATAGCATTCTCGGCAATTATATTTTGTGATCTGGCCGTTCTCAGCCGTCAGATTTGCTTTGTATTCCACCCTGAACCACCGATGTTTATTCGTGGGCCATGTCCTAGAGGGGCTTTGATCGACAAGGAAAATTTGGAGCTCCCTGGTTGATTTTGCCTCTACCCACCGCAGCCCAACCTATGTAGTTTAACAGCCTCTCACAAAGGAAAAAAATGTGCTTCCAGTGCGATTTTTTCGTCCGATTTTTTCCTGAAAAAAAGTCTGTCAAAACCTGCAACATAAAATCTAGTTTTGAATATCTCGACACGAGAAATCCAACAATGAAAACGGTCCGAGATTTGAATGCACGGTTTAAGAGATACAACGTTTTGAATAAACAAATCTACGAAAAAAGAAAAAAAAATTGGGTGGGCTACTTTTTTTATAAAGGAAATATATTAATATCACGAAGATACGAATTACACCCGGCCTCTGCAACAACGCAATACACTAATGGCATTACAGATGCACACAGCTAAAAAAGAAGAAGAAGAAGCTAAAAAAAAGCTCCGCAATAGAATTTCAGTCCATGCAGCAACGGTACAACCACCACCAAAACAACACCTGAAGTCCAAGTTCTCCAAACGTGATGCCTCGAAGAAGGAAACAGTGCACAAGCGCCGTCGTCAGCCGATCATAGATCTTGGGTTTTCACCCCGAAGATAGTCCCCGTTCTCAAAACAATGCCTTCAACAAGACCATTGTCAGGCACAACCAATTAAGACCAGACCTTGGATTTTCACCCTGAGAGGTAAGACTTTGAACTACACCTATGTTGCCGCCCCCACTTACATACCGCTGCTACAAAATCCGAAACTCCAAGCAAGTTCCTCATCGCCACAAAGGCTCCAATCACTAGTCCTCCGATCTCGGCTTCCATGACATTTTCCACCTCTGACTTCACCATGAACCTAAACATATCCCATGATGGCAACAGATAGCAGAGCATCGCACCGCTCCCTCCTAAACGGAGAACCAGTGAGCACGACCGGATCCCACCCGATCCAGCAATCTCCAGGCATAACGCGCCCATGGGAGTTCACCGGTGGAGCCTTCCGGAACCCGACACTCCGACTAGATCAAGAAGGATAGGCATCAGGCAAATCTTCGTCTTGTCACTTAAGGAACCCTAGGACCGCCCCTTAAATCATGCTGAGCCTGCAGCCCCCATGCCGCCGCGGCACCACAGATCAGATCGGGGCGGTGCACGGATCTGGCACCGCATCGGGAGAAGCAGGGGCACCAGGAAAGGGCGCCTCGCCGGTAGCCAATAGCGCGCCGCCACGCCTGGAGGAGCAGGCCACGCAAATGCCATGGTCAGCCGCCGCCTCGGCCTTCAATTTGAGGGGAAAACGCCGCGCCATGAGAGAGAGCTCGCCACGCCGCCGAGTCCGCGTCACGGGCTTAGCCTGGTCGCCTCCTCCGTGACGGCGAGGGGGTGGAGGGGAGGGGCTTGAGGTGGCCAGCGGCTGGGTCTTCCCCCGTGTCGCCCGTGAGAGCGACACAGGGGTTGGGCTGGGCAGGTAACGAGATGCCGCCTGGGTGCGCTACTTGTCACAACCTGAGAAGATGGGAGTGATTTTTGTAGGAAGTACTCATCAATTAGTGTTTTCACGCTATTCGTTTCATCAGGAGGCCAGAAATTTGAACGTTCAGTCAACATTGCCTTAATTTATTAATTTATGACTTTATAGGCCTTTCCCAAAAAGAAAAATCCCGACCGCCCCCAACACCCATGCCGCCACCACAAGAAAGAAATAAGAAAAACAACACGAACCCATACACATGACAAGGAAAGCAGTCCAACACGTAGCACTGGTCGTTGAATAATGCTGCCACCTAGAACTATCAAATGTTCGGCACTCTGCTAGTCTATCTTGTTGTTCAACTCAATTGCCATTTTTCCAGATCTTGCGTCAGCGCACACGTACTAGCTCATACGCCAATAAAATGACCAGAGTCCTCCGTTGTAATCCAAGCAACCAAGGCTTCGAGCCTGTGCTGTACGCCTGTACCTATACGTGAGCCTCAGTGCCGAGTGAGCCATAGTAGCCTAGCTAGCTGACTCCCGCGATGAGCTGGTGGTGGGCGGGCGCGGTGGGCGCCGTCAAGAAGAGCCAGGAGGAGCACACCGAGCTCTCCTTCCAGAGCGTCGCCCTCGTCATCGGATCCACCGGCATCGTCGGCACCTCGCTCGTCGACATACTCCCGCGCCACGACACCCCCGGCGGGCCCTGGAAGGTGTACGCCGTCTCCCGTCGCCCGCTCCCTCCCTGGTGCCCGCCGCCCTCCCCCGCCGTCACGCATCTGCCCCTCGACCTGGCCGACCCTGCCGCCGTAGCGGAGGCCCTCACGCCGCTCACCGACATCACCCACGTCTTCTACGCCGCGTGGTCCAGCCACCCGACGGAGGCTCAGAACCGGGAGGCCAACTCCGCCATGCTCCGCAACGTGCTTTCCGTCGTCGTCCCGGGCTGCCCCGCGCTCGCTCATGTCTGCCTCCAGACCGGCCGCAAGCACTACATCGGCCCGTACGAGGCCATCGGCAAGATCCCCGTCCCAGACCCGCCCTACACCGAGGATATGCCCCGCCTCGATTACCCCAACTTCTACTACGACCAGGAGGACGTCCTCTTTGAGGAGGTCTCCCGCCGCGACGGCGCCGTCAGCTGGTCTGTGCACCGTCCCTCCGTGGTCTTTGGGTTCTCTCCCCGAAGCGCCATGAATGTTGTGGCCAGCCTATGCGTCTATGCTGCCATCTGCCGCAAGGAGGGCGCCATGCTGAGGTGGCCTGGGAGCAGGGTTGCCTGGGAGGGCTTCAGCGACGCCTCCGACGCGGATCTTGTCGCTGAGCAGGAGATCTGGGCAGCCGTCGATCCGTTGGCAAAGAACGAGCCTTTCAATTGCAGCAATGGAGATTTGTACAAGTGGAAGCAGCTCTGGCCGATGGTGGCTGACCGATTCGGGGTGGAGTGGGCGGGATACGAGGGAGAGGACAGCCGGTTCATGCTCGCCGACGCCATGATCGGGAAGGAAGCGGTGTGGGCAGAGATCCTCCAGGAGAACGAGCTTGTCACGACGGAGCTCCAAGAGATCGCCAATTGGTGGTTCCTCGATGCCGTGTTCAATGTCAAGAGTGAGCATCTGGATAGCATGAACAAGAGCAGGGAGCATGGATTCCTCGGCTTCCGTAACACGGCCAAGTCCTTCAACGCATGGATTGATAAGATGAAGGTTTTGAAGATTGTTCCGTGATGCTTTTATTGCCTATATCTATTACTGTATTTACAGCATGCATGCTGCCACATCCCATTTCCTTTCTTGGAAGTTAGTTTCATTACATCATTTCTGTGTTTGGTTAGGGAAGGTGGCATGATGTAAAATGTTATAATCTAGAATAACGTAAGACGACCAAATAAATCTCCCTGTGAATGAATTATGTTCGTGCTAATCATGTGTTCACAGCGATTGTGAGCATCGAATTTATTATTTTCCATCCAATTGTTCATTCTTGTAAGGCACTAGTACTCGTGCTTGGTATTGCTGGTTTGTTGCTTTTGACTTCAGAACTGAGATAGCTCCCTAAAGCCACACATCTGGTTGAGTGTTCTAATTGATTGCTGATGTTGGCATGTTTGACAACTATCACTAGTCGGGTATCAAAATCCGATTTGGAATCGTGCTTTCTGTCTCCAACAATAGCCCATAAAAGCTCATCCACTACTTTTTCACCACAAAAAGACTCCAACGGCGACAACAGAGCCCCAGTTCTCAATCTGTAGTCTCTTTCTCGTGACATCATATGTAGGCTCTTTCTCATAGCACCAAAAAGTAAGCCTTGTGAAGAGAAAGATGTGCGTGTGCTTCTCCATCTTAAAAAGGAAACAAAACCTCACCTTCATTTCAAAACTAGGGAAAAAAATTCTCGCATCACGTGGACATCACATCCATATCAAAAAGAAAAAAAAAACTAGAAAAACTTTCTCAAAAATAATAAGGAAAAAAGTCTCACTTGCATGTTCCAAAAAAATTCTCACCGCGGCCAACCAGCATGCACCATGTGGCATAGCTCGCCGGCCAGCATTTCACTCTGCCTTAATGTGTTTGATGATGGGCACCATCATTGCCAATGTGTAATGTTAATTGTACACTAGTGGCAGCATCAACTAATGCAATTGTAATATGAGCTTGCCATTCATGTATAGTATTTCCAGATGTTACTGTCAAAATGTACATAATTATACTGTGAACCATGAAGATGAAAGCAATGCTCACCTGTGGATGGGGCCTAGGTTCGAGTGCCACCTGATGCATGCCTCTTTTTATAAAACTAGCAAAACGGCCCATTCTACCCACGGGCTACAACTTTTTATCCCTCTCTCATAAATTCTGCAAATGACCCTATATAAACCACAAGATCCAAGGAATTTTCTAGAATAAGTCACATGAACATAAGGATTTTCTTGACTCAACATTGATATGACAATGCACGTAATTGGCTTGTAAAATACATCTTAACACATGGGTTGGAAATAGACTTGGAATATATTACTATGTGGGGCGTGCTATGCATCTGTGGGCTGATCTTTTGAATAGATCGGCTGGGTTGCAAGCTGTAAGATCTGACACCATCGAGCCGTTGACCGACGCCCTCCACCATTGCAAACAGAGCTAATGTTGCATAAACCTTTGGAACACAAGTCATGTTGCAGAAACCACTGCAACAAATGTTATGTTACAATTTGTTTTTTGCAACAGAGGTCATATTGTAGGAAATGTTGCTGCGTTGGCACCATGTGCGTCGGTGATCCTCTAGGACGGCGATGCTCATGAACATAATAGGCTTTGCCTAATAGGTTTCTAAGAAATATAAACAACTTCTATCTTGAGCCAATAGGTTGCTTTAGGCACATGAAGATATCTTGGGAACCGAGCCAATTGCGTACACTCGGACACCTAGCCATCGATGGTCTTTCGGAGCTCAACATCTTCAAGATCAAAGAATGTGTTGAGGATGACAACGTATGAACACCTTGATTATTCCACAATGCATTCTAGGAAGGTGGACATCGTTTCATATGGAGTTATGGTTGAGAAGACCGTGTCTCGCAACCGGAGTGGTGGAGATCATCCAGTGCACTGGTAAAAAAAGGGCCTTCAGTCCCGGTTCGTAAGGGCCTTTAGTCCCGGTTCGTGAACCGGGACTAAAGTGTCGGTACTAATACCTCCCCCCTTTAGTCCCGGTTCAATCCAGAACCGGGACTAAAGGGCGCGGCCACGTGGAGCTCCACCTTTAGTCCCGGTTGGTGTTACCAACCGGGACTAAAGGAAATTTTATGATTTTTTTTTTTGAAATTTCTGAATTATTTTAACCTCTAGTCTGTAATCACCACCCCTCATCACTTCTCAATTTATTCTTTAATCACCCCTCATCATTCCAAATCATCTAACTTCCCGACCGGTCACTCATCCCTCTCACTACTCCAGCCCAAGCACGCTTAACTTCCGGGTTCTATTCTCCCACGCTCCAAGTCTGCACTTGTTGTTTTCCTGACAATAGTAAGATGTCAATCCTATTAACCTTCAGGAATTTTGCTTGAGCATGAAGTGACACATTTCACTGTTTGAGTTTGAAACTATTGTTTTAAAAAACAATAATTATTTAGTAACACTAATATTTCTTGAATAATTAGTTTGACCATTGTTTGACCACAGTTGACCACAGTTTGACCAGATTTGACCAAAATTGAAATAATTAAAATAATTATTTAGTAACACTAATATTCTAGAATAATTAGTTTGGCCATAGTTTGACCATAGTTTGCCCACTGTTTGAATATTTTTCAATTTTTTCCACTCTAAATCTTAAAAGCCCCGTAACTTTTTTCTATTAGGTTTTTGAGGATTTTGAAAATGTTTAACGGGGTTCCCCCGTTAAATTTGGATGTAACTTTTCGAGTAGATGATTTTTCATATAAAAAACTTTTTCATCCGAGTTAGTATGCAAAAGTTATGCCCATTTTTACAAATTTCAGAGAGATTTTGCAAATAAAGTCAAAATTCACATTTGCAAATTTTCCCAACAACTAGACCACATATCACATGAGAAACTTATTTTCTTTTATTTTTTTGACATTTCCGTTATTTTCTTTTATTTTTTTTAAACCTGAAAAGGCGATCCACGGGGGGGGGGGGGGGGGGGGGTAGAGTTTGAAAATGGGACCTTTAGTACCGGTTCGTGGCACGAACCGGGACTAAAGGTCTCAACCCCATTAGTTCCGGTTCGTGTCTCAAACCGGGACTAAAGGTTTAATCTTTAGTCCCGGTTCGTGGCTTAAACCGGGACTAAAGGTCATCGCACCCTTTAGTCCCGGTTCGTGGCTTAAACCGGGACTAAAGGGCCCGAGTGAACCGGGACTAATGCCTTAGCCGCACGAACCGGGACCAATGCTCACATTAGTCCCGGTTCTAGACTGAACCGGGACTAATGGGCTGAGCCGGCCTGGACCATAGCCCTGTTTTCTACTAGTGGTGGCATATTCAGTTGCAAGCGATCTGAAATTTAGGTAACAAAATAATCAACTACCGGGTGATGTATGTGAGGATGCATCTGCATTATCAGGAAACTAAGAAATATAAATATGTGAGTCTGGTTTATAATTAATATTATTGTGTTTGTCGTTGTGTGTGGTAGTGTGCATGCATATGTGAATATGAGTAGTAGTGCATCTCTAATGCCTTGCATTAATGTGAGCTGAACTAGTATATACCATTTTTTGGCAACCAAAATTCCCTCTTTATTCATTGGTGATAACGCTTACATCTTTAAGTAAAAGAGGAAGAAGCTCATTAGGAGCAATTTCAAGCGACTCACTGCAGAATTTAGATCTAGCTACACTAGCTAATTCATGACCAACAGTGTTTGCTTCTCTAGGACAGAATTCATACGGAATTGAACTAAACTCACATGCCAAGTGGTAACAATCATCAATGATGGCTGCTGCATTGCCCGCATACTGACCGTCCTTGTTCATAATCTCCATTAGTTCCAGGCTGTTGGAATTAACGACTAGTCTGCCACACCCTGCCGAGGAAGAGAGTTGTAAACCAAATTTAAGAGCCAATGCCTCTGCAGAAACAGGGTCATAACATGACTCTATTAGTTTGTTCCCAGAAACAATAGAATGGCATCTGTCATCTCGTATGACTGCTCCCATAGCAAACATAAATTATGAACTAGTATATACCTTAATTTCTCTGTTTCCATAAGGAAACATAAATTATTTTTGTGGACTAAGAATTTTGCAAAGGAAATGCTAACAAAGCATTGCTATAAGTTGATCATTTAACTACACAAATTGTTCCAACAGTTCGTAAAAAAATGTTTCATGCAAGTGAACTTTTTGTTTGACAAATGTTGCATCATTTATAAAAAGATTTTTAATCATCTGAACAGAAGTGTTCATATGGCTTTCGGAAATGTGCCGCTAATTAAAGAAAAAAATCTAGTTACTGACTTAGAACGTCTATCTCGCATCTGGAAATGTAATGCTAGTTCAAGAAAAATGTCCACCAATCTCAACATAATTGTAAACATGTCATTAAAAAATGTGTTGTAAGTTCAAGAAAAATGTCCTAGCTATCCATCCAGCAACACGGAAATGTTCAAGAAAATTTTTGTAACTATTCAAAACACATCCAAAAGAATTTTAGAAAATATATGGAACGTGAGAGTGGATTTTTTGCTCTAGGGCTCCATGGAGCAAAAGCAATTCCAAAAATCAAAAATCGACTTTGTAATTTTTTTTTAAATCTGAAAATAAATACACAAGATCTTTTAGATGTATACAAGATGTGTGTGAAATTATATCACAAAATGTGTTTGGATGTGATCTGTACAGAAAAATCAAAATCATGTACTTTATAGTGAATAGTACATGTGCTAGAAATACATGATTTTGTCTTTTTGTGGCTCAGATGAAAAATTATTTCACCGTGGAAGTTTGCAAACTAGTATATCTCCATATCACTACTAGGTGTATCAGTAGTGCGGATAGCGCGGGTACCCGCGCTACTGATACGGCGCTACAGCTAAAGTTTAGCAGTAGCGTGTTTTTACATGCGCTACTGCTATACTTACTTACCAGTAGCGCTTTCCATACCAGCGCTACTGCTAAGTGCTTTAGCAGTAGCATTTTTCTGTCCAGCGCTAAAGAGCACTACTAATATATTTCCTCATATCTTTTTTTTGCTATGTATTTGTGATGTTTTTGTACAGGTTTTATACAGTATTCTAATCATATCATAAACATGCAATATGCTCATCATATCATACACATAATAGTCTCATCATATCATCCAACACAAATCATGTCGTCACATCATAATCACGATATAGCTATACAAGTTACATGACATGTCTCATCATACATAATGTAGTATTTCTTGAGGCGTCGGTTCGTATCCCTCTCTCGCACTAGTGTGAACCTAAACTAACTACTGGCTGTCGCTCGGAAACCGGAAACCGGTACACCTGGGGCTGACACTCCGGCCACTCGTCGTATACTCCTGGTGTAGCACTTCTTTGCCATCGACGATTTATGCAGCTGCATCGTCACATGAGTCGATGATATGCAACATATATAGTTGAGCAACAGAAAGAGACATGACTTGGCAAAAATAGAAGCAACATATCATAAGCATAAATAACCAATTTCATCGTACCCAAAATGCCCTAACTAGAGTGATCTTCGCTAGTTGAGGAGGACGGTTTAATTACATCATAAATAAAGTTTCGTCGTGCATAACTCAAATTTTCGTGATAGAGAAAGTATGGACTAAAGAGACAAACCGTCATATATTGTCAATCACTCCAACATGTCGTTCCATCCATCCAAATCAGGGAGATAGTCCCCGAGCACAGTGAAAGGCTTCAGGTCGAGACGTTGAGCGGCTACGCGTGTTAGGATGTCTTCCCGTGACATTTGCCCTTCTTCGTAGAACATCCCTGTTTTTCCAAGGACCTCCTTCATGATGATTTGGGCAAGTTCATGCTGGATGTGATAGAACTCAGCTCGGAGTCCATGACCCAGGATATCTCCTAGGTTCTTTGCCCATTGCAGAATATGGGCATCGCCGGATCTAGGTGACATGCACAGATTCTGCTGATCCCGTCTGTACTCCAGCATGTGGTGGAGGACATAGAATCCATCACTGAGAGTACCACTCGGTTGCTAGATGCAGCAAAAGTCGGTCGTATTGCCGAAGCAGGGTGCGTGGTTCCTTGTCTTCTTGATCGTGATCTCTCCACCCCGTATGTCGTACATAAAGATAGCACTGTCGAGAACAGACTTGATATGGGTATAATCTTTTTTCTTGATGTTCTTTTACGAGTCCAAGTAAAGAGCATGGGAGAATAGGGGGAAAAGGATGATGAGGACGGCGTGCCCGTCGCTGCGCAAAATAAGTACACCTCAAATTAGCCTCCAGCGTGCAAATGAAATGATTGAAATCAAAGGAAGGATATCCGCGCGGATGACTTACATGGGATGATAAGGCACGAGAATCGTCTCCTTGTCCTTATTGCCGACCATGAAATCGGCGATGTAGTTACTCGCGTATTCACGGTGCTTTTCGCAGACTACCAAGAAGCTCTCGTGCATGAAGTACGGGTCAGCGACATAGATATAAGGTATCTGCTCAATCCTGATGATGTAGTTCATGTACAAGGCAAAAAGGCGGACAAACATAAAACCCAGCTTTTTCAAGTGAAACATGTCGAAGATGTAATCGAATCAGAGGAAGAACTTTCCCGCGGGGAATGTGTCGATGTACAACCTTTCTCGCAACACGTTAACCACATAGAATGGGTATCCTGGATTTTGCGAGGCGATCATGCTTTTCTCTCTTCGCAGCACATCATCATGAAGTCTCCTGAGATCGCCGTATATGCCCTCTACCGCTGCCTTAGGTAGGATCAGTTCACCAGGGATATGGTATTTTGCCGCACCCATGACAGGTATACGGTCTTGAACCCGAGGCTACGGAGGCGGCTGGATCATAGAAGCAGCTTTGTTGCCTTTCCTCGGTCTCTTCCTATGCTTCTTTGCTACTGGAAGGGCGTCTATAATACGTTCATCCTCCGGCAATTCAGGCACCGACTCATGACGCTCAAACCCTGAGTGCTCATACTGCTGAGGCATAAATCCTCCGTCGTCATAGGCGCCAGTATTGAGATACTGTAGAGTGTCGTCATCATCCTCATCGATGGCATCGATATCATGCATTGCTTCTTCGATGGCGGCGACGTTATCAGTGACTAATGGAGCCTCTTCCTCATCCTGTCCGCTATCATCCGGCACGACAGCCGACGATAATTGGGTAGGTGGGGTGTTGATGTTCATACCTTGTTGAGGCTGATTGGTCGTGGGTGCGCTACCGACCACCTCCAGAGGAAGCACACTCTTTGGCCACAACAGGACCCAACTCTTGCAATCCCCAAGCCACCGCGGGGTCTCGTCGTCATCTCCCCCTAGTACAGGAGGAGCCAAATTCTCGTGGCCCGGTTTGACACTGGCCACAGAAACCTTGAAGACGTCAGGGGGGATCGGCCGGCTGTGGAACAATTGTTCCTTCGGCTTCACTATCGTCGCCTTCCCCACGTCCACCTTTTCGCCGCTGATGGTGTATAGTATGGTGCACGGGGTTACGTCGGCCTGCAAAGGCATGTCTACGACGTGGGACATCCGAAAGGAAATGGAAACATGAGATTATACATATATTGAAGAGGGTCGGTGTGACATGTACCGTGAGGGCGTCGACCTCAGCCAAAGACGAAGCACCACTGAGCACGTCCGAGATGGAGGACGGGCTGCTATGAGCAGGTGCGGGAGCGAGTGCAGGAGCAGGTGTGGGAGCTGGTGCAGGAGCAGGTGCTGGTGCAGGTGCAACGCTAGTCGAGCTGCTCCCGAAGAAGTTGGAAAGGGGAAAGTCTGTTGCCTCTTTCTTTGGATTTTGCCTACACCAATGGACGATAGCCAGGATCAACACACCATATGAAGCTGCCATTTCCTGTTTTGTGGCAGCTACCGCTGCTTTGACTGTCTCGGTTGATTTCTTACCAACCGCAATCGCAACCTTTTTGTAGATATTTTCTTTAGTTAACCTCCTTTCCTTTCTCTCCTCCGTGGTCTCACGGTAGTACTTCTTCCACGTGGCGCCGTCTCCGATGCCGTGCATGCATCCATACGATGGCCGAGTGTCCACCGGGAGTCCTTTCAATATGTTTAAGGCCCGGTTGAATGGGGTGTCCCACTTGGGCCTCGCCAACGCCTCAGACGGCGAGTCGTTTTCGACCGTGATCCTGTGCTGCTCTTTTTGCAAAAGGAACAAGGATCATTTGCAAATATGACTAAAGGTGCAGTCGAATTGAATAGAAACTAAAATTAGGGGGTAAATTAAAAATTACCAGTAGTCTCATGAACTCCGTCGTGACCGCGTCCGTCTCAAAAACCTTCTTGACTAGGTCCCAATGGTACCAGGCCCTGATGACGTTACGCTCCTGCAGGACGGTGAACTCCGCCAACGGGTCTGGGATGCCCAGACTTTCGCATTTCATGTCCTCCTTGGCCCATATGGACCTCTTCCCCGCGTAACCACGGCTTCTGAGGTGGTGGCACCCCATGTTCCTCTCTTAAAGCCCCTTCATGTACTCCGACTTTTCTTTGGTAGGTTCGGCAACGCAAGCCGCCTTGAATATTTCAAACTGCTCTTCCGTAATTGTCGTATTATCCTTTACAATCTCGGAGTAGGGTTCCTCTTTGTCGATGATCCGATGTTTCACCGTTACTTTCCAGGCGGCCAACGCGCCGCTAAACTTGCCCATGGCGCGTCTATTTATCTTCTTCATTGCCGGGTCTTTATCTGGATTTTTATATTTGATTTCATCCCGGCCCGGGAACAAGAATACCTGGTGCAGCTTCGTTAGGAGGGAGTGCTTCATATACGGTATCTTCTTTAGTTTCACATCGTTGATGGTGGTGGTTTCCCGTAGGATGCAACCTATTTGTTTGTCGTAGCATGCGCACGGTTCCGCGGGCTCTTTTGGCTCAAAATTTCCATTGTCCACCTCCGTGACCACCAGTCTATTAGTGATGAGCTGGTTTGGGCGTCGTTGCCTCTTCAGTTTCGGTTCTATACCGGCTTCACCAGTCTCGGTGCCGGTCTCGATGCCGGTCTCGGCACCAATCTCGATGTCGGTCTTAGTCTCGGATGTGACAGGTGGGCCCTGCAACAACCGTTGCTCATTGAGAAGGTTCAAATAGGCGTCTGCCGCCGTGTAGATGTTGCAATCACCAGAACCTTGTCCTTCATCATTGCTAGCCATGTTTCCTATGATTAAATATAGTCAATTAATTCTAGACCTAATAAAATGAATAATGACAAAGTAGGCCGATGTTTTGAAGGAATGTTGATTCATTCCCATTGCGGCAAATCCCGGGCACTCGATATGTCCTAGCTTTTAACACAAGTCATGCAGAAATTCACGGAAAAATTCGGCATGACCTTTGCTACAAACTGGACAAACAGAGCACCTGAAATTTGCTGGAACGGAAATGAATCAATATTCCAGCAAAACATAGGCCACTCAGAATCATTCCCTGGAAACAACAAAAGGCCACTTGGGCACAATCAAACAACTTCAATGAAAATATATAACATGACCACTTCAATGAAAAGATATAATCAACAATAATGGAATATACAAATGAACATCAATGACATATATCATATAACATCAATTCTGTTTTTTATTTATAGCTAAATGTCGTAGCTACTATTTTTTATTTTTAGCTAAATGGTTTTGTTTTTTGTTTAAAGCTAAAAGTCTAGGAAGGGATCATCTTTAAAATAAAACTTGCCTAATTATTTTCCTTGAAAAATAATGGTCTTTTGAAAAATAAAAAACCTTTGCAAAATGACCTCACTAAACACTTCTCTGCCTAGGACAGAACCCAAATTTTGTTCTAGCTATTCCTCTCTCACACACACACATTATTTCCTCTAACGCTTCTCTGCCTAGGACAGAACCCAAATTGCAAAGGAACTCCGTTTTCTCTAACCCTTTTGACCTCACCAAAATTTCCATAGTCCAAAAAATTCAAATTTCATTTGAATGAAATTTGGACCGGACCAGATTCAGGTCCATAGTCCAAATAATTTTTGCTCTAAACCCTACTGCCCTAACTAAATATTTTCTCTAAACTAAGTTTTTGCTCTTACCTAGCTTGTTAACCTAATGAACCTAATTAACCTAGCTGGTTAACCTAGTTAGTTAACCTAGATAATTAACCTAATTAAACTAGTTAACCTAGCTAGTTCTTTGTCAAAGCCCTAACTAAATTTTTGCACTAACCTAGATAATTAACCTAATTAAGCTAGTTAACCTAGCTAGCTAGTTCTCTGTCCAATGTTTGTGCTATGCATGCGAGAGAGAGAAAGAGAGAGAGAGGAGGGTGGGGGCTTACAGAGGTGGCTCCGGTGGTGGCGAGGGAGGCAGGGGCATCTCCGGTGACGGCGAGGGAGGCAGTGGCAGCGAGGGAGGCACGGGCGTCGAGGGTGGCTCCAGTGGTGGCGAGGGCGGCTTCGGTGGCATTGATGAGGCCGCGCGGCTCTGATGGCATCGACGGCATGCGGCTCTGGTGGCTTCGGGTGCGTCGACGTCGGCAGGAGACGGTGGCGAAGTGGGGCGAGGGATTTGGAGGAGAATTGGGGGCAGAGAAACCGCGCAGGGGTTAAGTCAAACTTAGCGGTGGCGCTGGTAGGAAAAAAGCAATATAGCTAAGTTAGCTATAGCGCTTGTCGCAAAACGCGCTACTGCTATAGCTATTTATTTTTCTTTTCGTTTTTTTTCATTTTCCCTTTCTATAGCAGGGGTCTACAAAACGCTCTGCTGCTATATTATCTATAGCACATGTTCTGAACAGACACTACTGCTATGCCTTCTTCTTTCTTTTTCTTTTTCTTTTCTTTTATTTTTCTTTACATTTTCTCCTGCGGAAGCGCTACTGCTACACCCATATATGTAGCGCAATTCATGTGAACGCGCTATGAGTAAGTAGCTGTAGCGCTTTCTTTTAACAGGCGCTACTGGTAAGATTCTATGTATAAGGTTTCCCCTAGTAGTGTGTGTATGCTAGAATTGTTTTTCATAATTTTTTGAAACCTTTTTTTAACTTCTCTAACAAAGGGATCCATGGAGCTCGAGCTCATTTAGTAATTTCTGATGGAACATCACATATAAAAGAAAAGGACATGACTCAACATCGGCAAAATAATACTCCCTCCGTCCCATAATATAAGAACGTTTTTGAAACTAGTCTAGTGTCAAAAACGTTCTTATATTATGGGACGGAGGGAGTAATAAATAAAAATGGCAAGCATCTAGATGATTATGTTGTTCCATTAGTCCATTGTCATAAATCTATATGATTCCCCTAAATTTATATGTCACCTCTCCATCTAATGCGATGGCTTCCTAGTGTATACTCAAGTAACTCTCTAAACATTTTATTTCACTCGCTTGAAGAATAGTTTTATTTTACTATTGTATCTTTCATGTTCTTCGCATCACCTTACATTTAATACTTCAACTTATTATTGTTATGCTGAAATTTTTCTCGGTTGCCAGATATTAAATGTCAATGAATGGATTATCAATTTGCTAGTTTCTAAATATTTGCAAAGTTTGAGCATGTTTATAGAAAAAATTATGAACAATTACAAACTAAAAATATTCAATATGATTTTTTATTATATATTTAATGTTCCTAATTTGGTACGTAGTTATCGATAATTTTTCAACTTTGCATTGTTTGACTTCAAATAAAAAATTATAGACCTTCTTTTAAGCACAAATGAAGTGTGTTATAACTCTAATAATATAACATAAATACTATTGTGTGCTAAACGAAATTATGCATAAGTTGGCAGAAATGTATTAAGAAATATACAAGAGTTCACTGATATGCCAAACAAGTTCATGTACGGTAACAACATTCTAAGTTTCAGGAATGAATTCATATGAAAATACAGAACAAGTCTCATCTAAATGGAAGAAGGTAATGACGTCATAAAATTCACTAGCAAATTGATTCTAGTTTCTGAAGAGCCTCCTTTCTTCATACACTGGGTTGCTTTGTCCTTGAGATCATTTGCCCTCCGCCTCATCTCTCCACCTTCTTCCTGGCAAAACAACTTTCTAACACTCCTCTCAATCTCTCCCCTCTCCAACTTTCCCTCTAACTCAAACCCTATCTTCCAGACCTCCTGGACATACCTGGCATTTATCATCTGATCGGCAAATTGGGGTTTACATATCATCGGAACACCCTCACATATGCTTTCCAATGTCGAGTTCCAGCCATTATGGGTCCAAAAGCCACCAACTGCTTGGTGCCCGAGAACTTCTTGTTGAGGGGCCCAGGTCACCACCATTCCCCTACCACGTGTCACCTCCTCAAAGCCTTCAGGTAGGCCTACCTTCCCTGAACACTGAACCAAGTTTGGCCTAATCACCCAAAGAAATGGCATGGAACTATTGGCCAAGCCCCATGCGGTCTCCACTAGCTCTTCCTGGGTCATGGATGCCAAGCTCCCAATGCTCACGAATAGAACGGACTTCGCCTCCTGCTTGTCTAGCCAATCCAAACAAGTTTTGTCTACATCTAACGGGCTGCTCCAGGCACCTGGAGATATCTTGTGAAGCGGACTAACCACGGACACTGGGACACCTACACCATGGATGATCTTTTGGTGGTCGGCACCTTCAAGCTCACTAAAGGTATTAATGATGACACCAGAAGAATACCTTGCAGATTCCATAATGCGTTCAAGGCAATTGGACATTGTTTCATGCGAGTTGTGGTTGAGAAGACCATGTCTCCCAGCTGGAGTGGTTGGAGATCATCCAGTGGCATGTTCAATTGCGCATGATCTGAAAATTTGGTAAAAGAATGGTCAGTCATTGGTTGACTATGTGAGAATGCACAATTAGGAAACTAGGAACCTTAAATATGTTTTTTTTAGGTGAAGGAACCTTAAATATGTGAGTCGGGTTTTCAACAAATGTTGATACTTGTAGGTGATTGTGGTTGTGTGTGGTAGTGTACATATGTAAATGTGAGTAATAATTTGTGTTTATAAAATGTTATATATTCAGAGGTAGCTACTTTTACTTTGATTTTTTTTCTTCCATCTTAATGCAAGTCAAACCATCGCTATACTCTTACCATGAGTCACACCAAATACCTGTTGTGTTAATTTTTTGGGTTTTGAGGAAGAAAGTAGGTTTCCTACTGCGTATTATGTTAATTTTCAAGCATGAACAGACGGATTAGGGTACTACAAGGCTTATGCCTCTAAGAAAAGCATGAATACACAGAAGCAAATCAAATCATATTAAACGAAGGAATCAATCCAGCGAGTTGTGTTAAACTAAGGCGACTCTTTCGCATGCAATTGCACTTCACTCCATGTGCCACCTATTTTTCTGTACGACTCCTTCTTGGAGCTTGCACTGTCTCCCTTTCAATTGGTGTTTGGTCCAGTGGACTTGTTGGGTTTAGCATTTCTTTCTAAATTTTATTGCACCATAGGATAGGTTGGTTGGCTGTTGCCACTAGTTTGTTGGAGCCGCACCTTAGTACTCTATACTTTTCAAATATTGAAGCGACTGTCTGTTCAACCACAGTAAAAATTATTACAAAAAGTAGTCACATTTATCTTTTTCTTGAGAAAACATTAAGTTATAGTTGTGCTTACTTTGCGTGATTAGTTTTCTATGGTAATTTTCTGTAATTAGCTATCGTGGGTACTTCTGGTTAGACGCACATTGCGTCAAATTGCTGCAGTTTTGCATAGAGCTCACCTAGTTCCTTTTATGGCATGCCATTTAGTCAGAATGGATATCGGTGTTTGGAACCTTCTCGAATTCATGGCCTTTTTTATTATTTATTATTTTTCATGATGTTTCTACCGGTTTTCCATGGTTTCTTTTTTTTTACAAAATCCTTTTCAAAAATACAGAAATTTGAAAATGTGTTTTGAATTTTGAAAAATGTAGGATAATTTAAGAAATTATTCATGTGTAATATTTTTCGGAATTTGAAAATGATAATTCGAAATCTCTTCATAAATTTAAAAAAATGTTCAGGAATTTTACTAAAGAGATAATTATCAAAATTAATTCACAAATGTAAAAGATATTCATGTTACAAAAAATGTAGGCAAATTTTCAAAAAGATGCTAGTGTTTTCAAAAAAAAGATTGAAATTATCAAATATGCACCGACTTTCAAAATTTTGGACTTTCACAAAATTGTATTTGAAATATATTCACTTTTGTAAGAAATATATGTTTTTTCAATAAAACAATATATATATATATATATATATATATATATATATATATATATATATATATATATATATATATATATATATATATATACCGGGTCGCTACAGTGACCGGTTCACTATGGTGGTAGTCGCTGCAACGAACCAGCTTGATACGGTGCACCAGTCAGTATATCGGTCGCTACAATACGCGTTAAGTGGGCTGGACCAGTTGTGGCCTCGCATGCGCGTTGGATCCTTATTTGAGGCAAAATGCATCATATAGGGGCTTCTGCTACCTTTGATAAAAAAAAGGAGTTGCCGCTACCATGATTGATCATGTCTGAAAAAATTGGCTTCATATATTCCTGAATTTGTGCCAGGCCCGTTACTAGATTGATAGGCCATGGCTTGGTTGGCACGAGAGCCATGAAATCACTAATTAAGGGGTTACTTTGTAAATGTCACTCTCACCTTCTCTGTTGCTGAGAAGTGACGCACTACATGTGCCCAACTTGTTGCAAACTAGGACTTCTACTATTTTTTTAATAGATTCATTTTTTGTCAAAATGGTTTATCTCTTGAACCATGCATCCAAAGTTCTAACCGTTTTCATCGTTGGATTTCTCTATTTTGAGATCTTCGAAACTAGATCACATGTTAATAGGTTTTTGTGAACTTAAAAAAATAAAATACGTGGAATAACAAACCAAAAAATCAGAAATAAAAAACAGGAAGAATAGAAAACAAAATAGAAAAAACTAAAACCATAAAATAGAAACAAAGGAAACTAAATAAAACTAGAACCCTGAAACACAGTTGTGCTCCTCCGATTACATAGGCCGTATTTTCCTGAATAATCAATTATGAGCCCGGGCTCATCTGCTCCTTATGAACAGCAAATTCAAAAAAAAATACTAAAAATCCAAAAAATCTGCAATTTTTTTAGGTGGAAGATGTTCAAGTATGTGATGTCCGTGTCGAATTTCAGCTCATGGAAAAAAAAGAAAAAGGCAGTCCAAAAAGTGCGCAAAGAGTAAGCTTTCTCACACGCACCAATTTTTTCTTTTTTTCTGAGAGCTACTGAAATGTCCAAACTCCATGAAATTCATCAGAGATTTTATGCACATAAGTCACAAACAAAAAACTGAATTTTATTTTTTAATACTATTTTAAACAATTTTACCTTGCATCCTCGGGTGCAGAGAGCCAAAACTCTGCTTCCGTGTTTTCCCCATTTTTAGGGAAGCACAGGTATGCTTCTCGTGGAAGCACAGGCTATGTTTCTCATGAAAAAGTGCTGCTTCCCAAAAACACTAAAAAATAATCCTCCTAAACTAAGGAAAACAAAGAAAAAATTAATAAGCCAAAATAGCCGGAAAGACGAAATAAAACCCAAAAATGTGTGGAAAAAATTAAAAACCCGAGAGCACGCCCAACACGTGACACGCGGCGGAGGTTGGGCGCATTACTTGACACGCTCCCAACCCAAGAAATAGACCTTTGCGGGAGCCCTCCAAGGGATAACCCGTAATTAGTTACTCCACAAGAGTCGTCGGTTTTTTTAGTGGAAGGAGAGACGTAGCTGAGGGACCCAATAATGCTGCTCACTTGGGCCGGCTGCATCTCTAACGCTTTACATCGATATATGAGCTGAACTAGGTAGCCAGTCTGCAGTTTGCTAAAAAAAATTGTAGCTAGTCTGCTAGTATCTTAATTTCTGGATTCCATAAAAAAAACCTAAATTCTATTAGTGCACTAAGAAATTCGGGAAAAACACAAACAAAGGATTAGTACAGGTTGTTCTGATAGGTCATCAAAAGTTGTTCCATGAAAGGAACATTGTTTTTTTGACAAATGTTGCATCATTTCTTTAATAAAAATCAAGCGTCGAAACAAAAGCGTTCAGCTGGTTTTCGAAAATGTTCCTCTGGTTGAAGCAAAAAATCCAATGATTAACTTCATCTCACATCAGGAAATGTAATACTACTTCAAGAAAAATGTTCGACAATGTCAATATAATTATAAACACGCCTTAAAAAATGTGTGGCGAGTTCAAGAAAAACTTTCCAACTATTACATCAAAATGTGGCAGTTTTTTAAATGATGTGTTCACCTTAAGTTAGAAAATATGTCAATAGTTCAGAACAATGCTCCTTACATTAAATGATGTTTTTCATCCAGCGCCATAAAAATGTCCACCGAAAATGTTGTAACTATTCAAAACGCATCGAAAAACGTCGTAGGAAATTTCAGGCACGTCATATATAAAAGGGAATTACTTGAAGACCCAACATTGGTAAAATAAATAAAGGAATATTAATGTTGTAAAGGAGAAAAATAACCAAAAATGTCATGCATCTAGAATTCTAGATAACTACGTTGTACTTGTACCATCGGTTCCACTGTCATGCATCTCAATGATGCCTCTAAATTGCTATGTCACCTCTCCGTCAAATGCAATGTTTGCTATTGCATACTCATCTAAATTGCTAAACGTTTTATCTCACTCACTAAAAAGCATAGCTTATTTTTCCTTATTAATGCATATATATAAATGGGTGTATTATCTTTACTTAATATATTAGACAAAAGTATTTCGTATTAACGATCTATATGGTGTTTGTATACAAAATTTATAGTTTTCTGAATTTTCTACTTTTCTGTATTTTTTTTTCTGGAGCATGAAAATTTTCAAATTTATTTTTTGAACACACATGCACATGTATATTATGTATATGCAAAATTTCACAGTATTATACGTTTACATGTGGCCTACAGGAAAAAGACAAATACACATTTTTAATGGGCCTTTTATTTTTGTTATTGGGCCAGAAATTTGTTATTTTTGTACAGCCTACAAATCACAACATTTTTCGACGAAATTTAACATGTTCTTGCGGAATACATATAAGTTTTCATGATATTTTTTTCAGATTTTTTTGGAACTTTTAAATACGCTTTTTGATTTTTTTTCAAAATACCGAGCTCACTGGAGCTCGGCCTTCAAAAATCCGCACTCGGGGCTGGGGGGGTAAATTAAACGTGTGAGACTATTCCAACTATCGATCTCATAACAGTACCCCTAATTAAAGGCTAAAGTTTTGCTTCCATCGGCTAAGAAAAAGTTGCAGTACTAGTTGCATGTCAACTGTCCCGATGCAAAAAGTGATGTGAACTGTTTGTTTGTTAGGTAGATCGATGTGGTAGTGGTACCTTGTAGCGGGAGGAGCCCCTTGTCGCACAGCGCCGGGAAGGCCATGTAGGCCGCGAGGCAGGCGGCGCCACCCGTGCGAAGCACCAGCGTCGGCACGCCGAGCCGGCCGGCGACCACCTGCATGCCCCGGAGGTTGGAGTCCAGCACCAGGCACGCCGGCTGCGCTCCCTCCCCCTCCTCCTCCAGCACCTCGGGAGGCTGTCCTGAAAAGCTCCTTGCAGGCGCTTGTTGAAGCGCAGCAGCGCCCCGACGATCCCGTAGGGACGAGGTCGGCGGCCGGCACGCCGGCTCCGACGGGCACGAAGCGGTACCCCGCCACGGGGTCCGGCGCGTTGAAGGAGGCGTGGAAGAGGGTGACGCGGAGGCCCCGGGCGTGCAGCACGGTCGCCAGCTGCAGCATCGGGCTCAGGTGGCCCTGGAACGGCAGCGGGAACATGAGCACGCGCCGGCCGGGGATCGCCGGAGCCTTCCCCGCCTCGCTGGCCATGGCTTTTGTTGGGAAGGAGGGGTGCCTGATCGATCCGTATAGTGTTTGGTTCCTATAGGCTATATATACAGGATGAATTTGGATTGGATGGAAATAAAAGAGGATCGAGTGATTAATGAGCGCAATGAATCGGTTAGAGCGATAGAGAATGGATGGATGGATACGGGATGCCAGCACGAGGATTCGAGTGCGTGGTTTGTTTAGGGAAAACGATTGCAAATGTTCGGACCAGACCGACCGTCCCGACAGCAACCCAAATGAACGCGAATATTGTCCACTTTTTATCCCTTTGAGTAGGGAGCATGGATTTTTTTTTCTAAAAAGAGCTGACGCAAAAATTGTTCATGGATTTCAAATTTTGTTCATTTTTTTAATTTGATCACGGTTTAAATTTGCTCAGCGTGTATCACAAAATGTTCAATATGTATTTAAATATTGTTCAGCGCATATAAAAATGTGTGGTTAAAAGTCGTTCAACGTATATTACAAAAATGTTCAATGTATATTTAAAATCTCTTCATCATATATCACAAAAATGTTCATTGTGTAGTTAAAACATGTTCAGCGTATATTACAAAAAGTTCAATGTATATTTGAAAGCTATTCATCCTATATATAAAACTCCAAAAAAATTGGATTTTCAAATTTTGTTCGTGTTTTCAATAATTATTCACATTTTTTCAAAAACAAATCACATTTTAAATTTTTGTTCGAGTTTCAATTTTTTTTTCAAGAAAAACGTTATTCATTTTTGTTAAGGAAGATTAATATATGAATCTGTCGCTTTATACAATACTTTTAGTTTACTGCATTAATTTAAGACATACTCAGTTGCTAATTTATCGGTGCGCAACACGGCTATCTAGCATTAGGTCACGGGTTCGACTCCATCAATCGTTGTATTGTTTCAAGACATACTCAGTTGCTAATTTATCGGTGAACAACACGGCTATCTAGCATTAGGTCGCGGGTTCGACTCCATCAATCGCTGAATTGTTACATGACATCTTATATTAACGTTCGCTTTTGGGAATGAGCCGGCCCGTTTTGCGTGAATCCTTCAGCAAAAGCTTCTAATTTTCACCCTCAGGAGTGTCGAGCAGGAGCTCTCCAAAATAATATGCATTGCTCTCATTGAGCTGCATTGTCGATAGGGATGGCAATGGGTACCCATTACCCATGTACCCTGCGGGTAAAAACCCTATTAGGGCAAGGGTATGGGACAAAAACTTACACATGAGTATATAAATGGGGAAACCTCAAATCCATCGGGTAGAGCGGGTATGGATATGGGATCATATAACCCATACCTGCATACCCATGTACCCTAATAAAATCTAATAAGTACGGACAAATTATCCCTACCCTTTGTCTTGAGTTTGTGAACTTTAAATGTATGACTATGTGCTACTATTTATGACTATGTGTTGATGTTTTGGTGTGTACAATAAAATGTTGATGTTTATAGGATGTGTTGATGTTTATGATGTGTTGTTTATAAGTATGCATTGATGATGATGCACTAGTAGAAAACCGGGCAATAGCACCGGTTCGTAAGGGCCTTTAGTGCCGGTTATGGAACCGGCACTATTATTTCGGCACTAAAGCCCCCCCCCCCTTTAGTACCGGTTCAGCACGAACCGGCGCTAAAGTGCCACCACGTGGCACGAGCCAGCTCCGGGGGCCGGGAGCCCTTTAGTACCGGTTGGTAAAACCAACCGGTACTAAATGGTTTGGGGGGTTTTTGGTTTTATGATTTTTTTCATTTAATTTTGTGTTTTCCATTTTAATTCTTTTTCGTTTGCTGATATTTTACGGTACTACACATTGTACATATATATATCATCAATCATGTCTCACAAACCACCATATTAATTCACACATACACACATGTATAGCTATATACAATTTCTCCTACATATGCATATGTTGCCTTCGGAGCCAGTGGCATTAGCCTGATTGGTGCCTTCGGAGCACGATGACAATTGGAAGTGGTTCATGACTTGGTCGATGGGGGCGGTAGCGGGTAATAGTATTCTCCCTTCGGATTTATGACCTGGTCGAGCAAAAATCCCGCTATTTCCTCTTGAAGTGCTTGTACGCGCTCCGTTGGTAGGAGCTTGTCCCGCACCTCATTGAACTGTTAAGAAGGAGATCAATATGCATGTGTATTAGTTGTGTGACTAGATATCGATAATGGTGTAAAAATTGTGAATAGTGTTCTGATAAGCGTACCCATTCCTGTCTTTGAGATTTGCTCCTTTCGGACGCCATCATGCGAATGTTCTCGCAAACACAGTATGCACACAGATCAGTCCCCTGCGCCTGCTTCAGGGCCTTTATTACGAGAATGGAATTTAATTTGATCAGATAAAAATTAATCAAGCATGATAATTAAAGAGATGGCAGCTAGCTAGCTAGCTATAGTACTACTTAATTACTTACCTTGGAACGAAACCATTTCAGCTGTGGTTTCCATTCGCCTTCCGTGACGCTGATGAACCTTGCCCAAGCCCTGCCCACCGACAAAGAAAATGAATAAAGGGGTTATTAAATAGTTCATATCATGAAATGACGAACTAAATAGGCCGAGATATGTAGTTATAAATAATGATTGAAATTACCTGTTGACTATCCCATACAAGATGTTGTAGTTAGCTTTTGCTGTGAGTAGCGAGTCCAGTATTTCAACTGTTCCGGCGTCAACTTTAATGATACACAAGATCCAGTGAAATCTGCATGCACACACGTTTGCATGTCTTAATTAAGCGGGCATATGTAAGCAAAAACATGTAGCTAGCTAGTAGGCAAAAACAGAGAATTTGTAGTACAAGAAAGTGTGACTCACTCGAAGTTGTAAGGAAGTAGTATATCTTCATTGTATTTGAGGCGCTTGAAGAACTCTAGCATGCTGTCCTCTACCTCTTTTTCACAATATGGATCTAATTTCCATGTGTATTCATTAACGGTGTTTGGGTCAATGAACCCAATGCCATAGCGTCCACCTTTTCTCATTTCATACATCTTCATCCTGCATAATACCACAGAAAAGAATATAGTGAGGATAATTACACATAATGATTGATCAAAAGGATCACTACAGCTAGCTTGAGACTTAAATTACAGAAAGAAATCACTTACAGACAATAGCAACTGACGATAGATTTGTCGAGTGCGTCTTGATTGTATAACTGAAATAGTTCAGAATACTCAACGGCCACAGCTTTCTCATGGTAGTAATCATCCTTCTTGACATATACCATGAGGGACTCTTGATTGGATCTCTTGCTAATGTCCATGTACCATTGATGCAATTCATACATTCTCGTTGGGAGCTTCTTGACATCTTCTGGCTCGACCAAAGGTTGGCCCCGGACAAATTTCTGTTTTATTTCCTACTCTGTAATCGGAGGCATGTCCTCGATCTTGAGGAGTTGTCCAACAGTGATCTTGAGTTCTTCAGCCTGCATTATATGCTCCTGAGTTATTACCACATCGCACACCTCGGGAACGTAAACTGTTTGGCCACAATAATATTGGGCGCGCGTACTGTCACGTGTTGTTGGCGGCACAACAAGCAGGGGGATCGATTGCGCCGCCTGTTTTCCCAGCTGGTCAACGGTTTTCCCGCATTTTTTGACAGCTGCTTATTGTTTGCTAGAGCTCGAGCTCGCCTCCTTCTGTAGACGTTGTCGATGTAACTTCCTGATGTGGCGCTCATAGTCTGAGTCAACAGGCTTAGGAGCTGGTGGTTGAGCCATACGAATGAAGTGGTCAACTACTTCCACAGGCACTTTCTCCCTTGGCGGCGGTGGCGGTTTCGGTCCAAAATGGGCGTCGACTTCTGCCCGCACTATGGCATTGGTTTTCTCCTCGGTCCTATCGTAAGCCCTCACAGGAAGAGGAGTACTAAGGTTTGGACCATATTTATATCGCTTGGCTCCGCCTGTACTTCCTGTACTATGACCTCGACTCGTACCGCTACGCACCATAGCTGCGGGGTGTCTCTTCTGCGATTGCTGAGGCGGCGGAGACGGCTGACGGGGCTGAGTTGGACGAGGAGGAGTGGCCTGAAGCTGTGCCGGACTTGGAGGAGGATTGGACGTCTGACGGTGTGTCGGACTTGGAGGAGGAGTGGCCTGACACTTTGCCGGACTTGGAGGAGGAGGAGTGGCCTCACGCGTTGGTGGACTTGGAGGAGCGGGAGTCTGCTGACTCGGTGGCGGACTTCGACGAGGAGTCGGCTGACGCGGTGTCGGTGGCCTTCGAAAAATGATGCAATCCTTTCTCCATAGGATGATACGATGTTTGGCATCTCCGAGTGTGTGCTCCTCGTCACCTCTAGGAATGTCAAGCTCTAGCCCCGAATATTGGTCCGCCACCTCATCAACCAAGACACGAGCATAGCCCGCTGGAATCGGGTTGCAATGGAAGGTTGCCTCGGGGGAATTTGAAAAAGCAACGGCGTCCGCCACCTTCATGGATATGTTCTTCATTTTGAAGTGTAGCTCGCAGTTAGTGTTCTCCGTGATGTCATCCACGGGGTATCTATCCAGCACTACTACGTCGCCCGGGGCGGAACCCACGCTGCTTCTCGGCATGGATGGGGCGGTGGTATCCAAGGCTGGATCATCCGCTAGCTGCTGCAGCTGCTGAGACCCCCTTTGCTGGCTAAGTGAGTCGATCTGCTCCTGCTGCCGCTGGAATTTAGCTGCCAATTCCGCTTGACTTTCTTCTAGGCCTTGAAGGCGTTCATAGTCCCGCTTCCTCTGCTCCTCCTCCATCTTTCTCTTCTTGTCCTCCGCAATCTTCTTTCTCGCACGGGTTCTGTAGTCCGCGTTCCAGTCCGAAAACCCCTCATACCACGGAATAGTGCCCTTGCCTCGTGTTCTTCCCGGGTGTTCAGGATTTCCCAGGGCACGCGTAAGCTCGTCGTTCTCTCTGTTGGGCTGGAACACCCCCGATCGAGCCTCTTCTATTGCAACAAGTAGCGCATCCTCGGCTCCCTTCAGACATGCCTTCCTCGAAACATTGCCTGTCTTCGGGTCCAACTCCCCCCCCCCCATGCGCATAGAACCAAGTCCTGCACCTGGGGGGCCAGTTCTTAGTAACCGGAGTGACACTTGCATCCTCCATCTCTTTCTCAGACTTATCCCACTTAGGCATTGCCACCGCGTAGCCACCTGGCCCCAGCTTATGGAACTTATCCTTTTTTCCGGCATTGGCCTTGTTTATTCTCGACCATTCCTTAGCTAATTCTGAATCCTTGAATTTCACAAAATCGTCCCAATGAGCACTTTGATTCTCTAGTATCCCCTCGAATACTGGAGTCTTCCTTCCTCCCTTGACGTACTTCTCCCACGTCATTCTCTTGTGGTTCTTGAATGCAACCGCCATCTTCCTAAAAGCAGCGTCCTTGACTTTCCGCACATCTGCTTCTGTGATATTATCTGGTAGGGTGAAATGTTCCATGAGAGTATCCCAAAGCAGTTTTTTTGATTGTCGTCGACAAAAGTAACATCTGGACGTGGCTTTGCTGGCTTTCTCCATTCTTGAAGGGAGATCGGGAGTAGGTCCTTCACAAGAACTCCGCACTGTCGAACAAACTTGTCCGCAATCTTCTTAGGCGCTAATGGTTCGCCATTAGGTTTGAATGCCTCGATATTGTACTTTACGCCCTCCTTCAACTTTTTGTTCAGGCCTCGTTTTGTCCTTTTGCTCGATCCGGATGGCTGAAAGAAGAAAGATCGATTCGTTAATATATCTTCAACTCATTTAAAACATGCGATGATCACCAGATTCCTGCTTATATAAATATATATACCTCGTCGTAGTTCATGACTTCATCTTCTCGGTCGTCGCGATCGAATATCATATCACCCTCTCCGGTGTTGTTTAGAAATTCGGAGCCGTCAAAATCTTCTTCATTCTGATCATCATCTGGCCCGTGTATGATATCGAACATGGTCTATTCTCTCTCTCTCTGTCGGTATTGTCCGCCATAGCTTTTATTTAACTATGCTAAAAGAAATATAAAACAATTTAGTATAATCTCGATTAATAGATATAATCTCGAATACATCGTCTCGAATAATAAATATAATCTCGAATACATCATCTCGAATAATAGATTTAATCTCGAATACGTCGTCTCGAATAATAGATATAATCTCAATACATCGTCTCGAATAATAGATATATATAGTCTCGAATACATCGTCTCGAATAATATATCACTAGCTAGCTAGCTAATAAAGATCGAATACTACAGAGTAATCTAGGCCACTCGCGGTTCCTGAGGTGCGGGCGGTGGACACCCAAAGAGAAGGAACCATCACTGGATCATAGCTCGGGTGATCTCCCCAAAGAACCTGCCAGGTATTGGAGAACATGACGTCCATAGCAGCCATGTAGCGACGGACGTGCTCGTCCTCCTCCCTGACACGGCGACGTACCACCTCCGGCGGGGCCGGCTCCCTCCGCACCGAAAGTGGCCCACGCGAATGCCACCAAAGGAGATGAGGGTCGACGACGGGACCCGGGGCCGGGTTCCTCACCAAGCGTCGCGCCCCTGAACGTAGCAACTCCCAGTGCCAGCCCGGCGGAGCCCAGTCCCGGACATGGGTCCTCTGAAGTAGGACGTCGTCGCGAACGGGTCGACGGCGAGGATGCGGGCCGGGCATCGTCGACAACAAATACTATATGCAAATTAAATGTAACACTAATTATGCTATCATTGCATATGTCAAAATTCTATATGCTATTTCATACTAATTAAGCATCTAACACTAAAAACAGAAAAAACAACTTCTATACATCCATTAAAAATAGAAAAACAACATTATATAAAAAAAATTCCATACTAATTAAACACTAATTATATCCGGGCTCACTAAAAACACTAAGCATCTAACACTAAGCATCTAACACTAAGCATTGCATATGTCAAAATTCTATATATATATATATGCTATTCCATACTAATTAAACACTAAGCATCGATCTAATTAACACTAAAAACAGTGTGTGTGTGTGTGTGTGTGTGTGTGTGTTCATCATGCATGCTTGTGTGTGTATATATGGGCTCGGGGGGCGGCGCCCATGGTGGCCACCGGGGGCGAGGGAGAGGGGTTAGAGGGGGAGAGCTCACAGCGGGGCGATGGCGACAGCGAGGCGACGGCCCGGGGCGTGACGGGGGCGCGGCGATGCGGGGACGGCGCGAGGACGGGCTCGGGGCGGCGACGAAGACGAGGGCGGCGACGGCGACGGGGGCTGCGATCGGGATGAGGGCGGCGACGAGGATGGGGGTGGCGACGGCAACGGCGCGCGACGGGGGCGGCGTAGGAAGGGGGCGGCGACGACGTCGAACGATCGGGAAGAAAACAGAGGGAGAATGAAATTTTGCGAAGTGCTGTATATATAGAAGCCACCTTTAGTACCGGTTGGAACCACCACCCGGTACTAAAGGCCTGCCGGCCAAGCAGCGGGAAGGGCAGGCCTTTAGTACCGGGTGGTGGTTCCAACCGGTACTAAAGACCCCCCCTTTAGTACCGGTTGGTGCCATGAACCGGTACTAAAGGGGGTGTGCTGGCGCAGGTGCGGTGCGCAAGTTTAGTCCCACATCGCTAGCCGAGGGGCGACCGCACTGGTTTATAAACCCCCGTGCGGTAGCTCTCTCGAGCTCCTCTCCAAAGCAGGCCTACTGGGCCTACATGTTCTATGCTGCCCTGTGGGGCCTATTGGGCTTGCGGGCCTGCATCCTGGCCCAATAACAGGTTGGGTTTCTAGTCGTATGCAGGCCACTGTGGCCCAGTAGGTGGGCTTTTTTTCATTTAGTTTTTTTCTTTTCTGCTTTATTTATTTTGTTTTATTTATTTTTAGTTGTTTTTTCTGTATTTAGAGTTTCTTTGTGAATATTTTTGATAGTTTTTAGAAACTTTCAGTTAGTGCCGGTAGTTTTTAAATTTGAATAGTTTATATTTTGAATTATTTGAAATTTGTGTGAATCACTAGTTTGTGAATAACTTAACTTTAAAAATACATTTTCCAGTGATTCTTTTTTGTTATGTTTAATATTAGTGTGTTTTATCATTATATTCAATTTGGTAATGCTTAAGTTATTTAAAAAATGAAATGACTTTGTAACGGATGAGTTTTCGTCCGAAACCCTGATACTTCGAAACAGATTGACCATTTTGTACACGAAGTGCATTAAGTTTTTGCGGTAACCCTCTCTACTTTTTTGCACATGCTATTTTGGTGAAATTATGATGCCATGCCAACTTTCATCCTTTTCTGAGTTCATTTGAAATGCTTTTCAACTTCAGGGTCATTTAGCTGAAAAAAACAGTAAATGCATGAAAGAATTTGCTTGCATCCCAGATCACATCCCAGATCTTTGGGTGTGAAACTTTTTCTTCGCGTCTGTCCCTTTGCGTCGTAGCCATGGAAAATCTTCATCATTTAACGGGATGCTCGGGTCAATATTCACTATGAATGGAGCAATTTCATCAAACTTTTCATAATCTTCTGACTTGTCTGTCTTGTCATCCACTCCCACGATGTTTCTCTTCCCAAAAAGAACTATGTGCCGCTTTGGCTCATCGTACGATGCATTCGCTTCCTTATCTTTTCTTTTTCTTGGCTTGGTAGACATGTCCTTCACATAGAAAACCTGTGCCACATCATTGGCTAGGACAAATGGTTCGTCTGCATACGCAAGATTGTTGAGGTCCACTGTTGTCATTCCGTACTGCGGGTCTTCCGTTACCCCGCCTCGTGTCATATTGACCCATTTGCACCGAAACAAAGGGACCTTCAAACCACGTCGATAGTCAAGTTCCCATATGTCCTGTATATAACCATAATATGTTTCCTTTCCCGTCTTGGTTTCTGCATCAAAGCGGACACCACTGTTTTGGTTGGTGCTCTTCTTATCTTGGGCGATCGTGTAAAATGTATTACCATTTATCTCGTACCCTTTGAAAGTCATTATATTCGAAGATGGTAACTGGGACAGCAAGTACAGGTCATCTTCAATAGAGGTGTCATGCATGGTACGTGCTTGCAACCAGCTGGCGAAACTCCTGGTTTGTTCACGTGTAATCCAGTCATCAGACCGCTCCGAGTGTTTGGAGCGTAGCAAATTCTTGTGTTCATCCATATACGGAGCCACCAAGGCGGAATTCTGTAGAACTGTGTAGTGTGCTTCAGTGAGAGAATGTCCGTCCATACATATTATTTGTTCCCCTCCTAGCGTGCCTTTTCCATCCAGTCCGCCCTTATGCCGCGATTCAGGAACACCAATCGTCTTAAGGTCAGGAATAAAGTCAATACAAAACTCAATGACCTCCTCATTTTGACGGCCCTTGGAGATGCTTCCTTCTGGCCTAGCACGGTTATGAACATATTTCTTTAAGACTCCCATGAACCTCTCAAAGGGGAACATATTGTGTAGAAATATAGGACCCAAAACGTTAATCTCTTCGCATAGGTGAACTAGGACGTGCGTCATGATGTTGAAGAAGGATGGTGGGAACACCAACTCGAAACTGACAAGACATTGCACCAAATCATTCTGTAACCTTGGTATGATTTCTGGATCGATTACCTTCTGAGAGATTGCATTGAGAAATGCACATAGCTTCACAATGGCTAATCGAACGTTCTCCGGTAGAAGCCCCCTCAATGCAACCGGAAGCAGTTGCGTCATAATCACGTGGCAGTCATGAGACTTTAGGTTCTGGAACTTTTTCTCTGCCATGTTTATTATTCCCTTTATATTCGACGAGAACCCAGACGGTACCTTAATACTGAGCAGGCATTCAAAGAAGATTTCCTTCTCTTCTTTGGTAAGAGCGTAGCTTGCATGACCCTGATGTATGCCATCTTTTCCGTGCATACGTTGCTGGTCCTCCCGTGCCTTAGGTGTATCTTTTGTCTTCCCATACACGCCCAAGAAGCCAAGCAGGGTCACACAAAGATTCTTCGTCACGTGCATCACATCGATTGCGGAGCGGACCTCGAGGTCTTTCCAATAGGGCAGGTCCCAAAATATAGATTTCTTCTTCCACATGGGTGAGCGTCCGTCAGCGTCATTCGGAACAGGTTGTCCACCAGGACCCTTTCCAAAGACCACCTTCAAATCCTTGACCATATCATGTACATCAGCACCAGTACAGTGGCGAGGCTTCGTCCGGTGATCCGCCTCACCTTTGAAATGCTTGCCTTTCTTTCTTACGGGATGCCTGCTCGGAAGAAATCGACGATGTCCCAGGTACACATTCTTCTTACAATTAGCCAAATATATACTGTCGGTATCGTCCAAACAGTGCGTGCATGCGCGGTATCCCTTGTTTGTCTGTCCTGAAAGGTTACTGAGAGCAGGCCAATCATTGATGGTCACGAACAGCAATGCCTTTAGGTCAAATTCTTCCCCCATGTGCTCATCCCACGCACGTACACCTGTTCCATTCCACAGTTGTAAGAGTTCTTCAACTAATGGCCTTAGGTACACATCAATGTCGTTGCCGGGTTGCTTAGGGCCTTGGATGAGCACTGGCATCATAATGAACTTCCGCTTCATGCACAACCAAGGTGGAAGGTTATATAAACATAGAGTCACAGGCCAGGTGCTATGGTTGCTGTTCTGCTCCCCAAAAGGATTAATGCCATCTGCGCTTAGACCAAACCATACGCTCCTTGCGTCATCTGCAAACTCCTTCCCGTACTTTCTTTCGATTTTTCTCCACTGCGACCCGTCAGCGGGTACTCTCAACTTTCCGTCTTTCTTACGGTCTTCTCTGTGCCATCGCATCGCCTTGGCATGCTCTTTGTTTTGGAACAAACGTTTCAACCGTGGTATTATAGGAGCATACCACATCACCTTGGCAGGAATCTTCTTCCTGGGGCGCTGGCCCTCGACATCACCAGGGTCATCGCGACAGATCTTATAGCGCAATGCACCACATACCGGGCAAGCGTTCAAATCCTCATACTCACCGCGGTAGAGGATGCAATCATTAGGGCATGCATGTATCTTCTGCACCTCTAACCCTAGAGGGCAGACAGCCTTCTTTGCTTCGTATGTACTCTCGGGCAATTCGTTATCCTTTGGAAGCATATCCTTTATCATTACCAGCAACTTTCCAAATCCCTTGTCAGATACACCATTCTCTGCCTTCCATTGCAGCAAATCCAGTGTGGTGCCCAGCCTTTTCTTGTCACCTACGCAATTCGGGTACAACAATTTTTTGTGATCCTCTAACATGCGCTGCAACTTCTTCTTCTCCAAATCACTTGCGCAGTTTCTCTTTGCATCGGCAATGGCCCGACCTAGATCATCAACGGGCTCATCTGATGCCTCTTCTTCAGCTTCTTCCCGCATTGCCGGCTCAGCTTCTTCCCGCATTACCGGCTCAGCTTCTTCCCCCATTGTTGTATCATCGTATTCAGGGAACCCATGGCCACGATAGCTATTGTCGTCCTCTTCTTCTTCATTGTCTTCCATCATAACCCCTCTTTCTCCGTGCTTGGTCCAAACATTATAATGGGGCATGAAACCGGACTTAAACAGGTGGACATGAATGGTTCTTGACGTAGAGTAATTGTGACCATTCTTACAGTGAGCACATGGACAAGGCATAAAACCATCCGCCCGCTTGTTTGCCTCAGCCGCAAGTAGAAAAGTATGCACGCCATTAATGAACTCGGGAGAGCATCGGTCATCGTACATCCATTGCCGGCTCATCTTCATTACACAACACCGAATAGACCAAATTAATACAAGTTCATACAACACTTAAATCCAACAAACAAATAACTCTCTAGCTAAAGCATTTAAATGCAACAACAAATATGATCAAGATCGCAACTAAGGTAACAATGGATCCAACAGCATAATGATACCAAGCCTCACTATCGATGGCATATTTTCTAATCTTTCTAATCTTCAAGCGCATTTTCTCCATCTTGATCTTGTGATCATCGACGACATCGGCAACATGCAACTCCAATTCCATCTTCTCCCCCTCAATTCTTTTCAATTTTTCTTTCAAGTACTCATTTTCTCTTTCAACTAAATTTAACCTCTCGGCAATAGGGTCGGTTGGAATTTCCGGTTCACATACCTCCTAGAAAAAATTTCTATGTCAACTTGATGGGCATAATTTGTCATAAACACGAAATGCAACTAGTTTTAAAAGAGAATATACATACCACATCCGAATCATAACAAGGACTAGGGCCGACGGGGACGGATATCAAAACCATGGCACTATATGTATAACAAACAACGTACGGGTAAGATAATTATACGAGTAACTATATATCCAAATCACACAAACATCAATTTTTATATAAAATTTCATGAACAAGAGGCTCACCACAAGGTGGTGCCGGCAACGGGACGGTGTGGGCGATCGACGGTGGCTACGATGGAGATTTAGAAGGCACTAAGTAAACCACACCTACATATGCAAACTAAGTGTTATTTTTGACCTCAAATTGCATATAAATCAAATACTAGCACATATATATATCCTCCCAAATTAATCACTATATAAACCAATGCAAGAGCTAATCTAGCAATGAGAGATGAAAGGACAAAGTTGCTAACCTTTGTGATCATTTGAATGGATGAGGGCCTTCAAATCTTGACAAATTTTGGGCAAATTTTGTGATGAACTCGAGAGGAAGAAGGGAAGAACAGAGGAGAGAGAGAGGGGAAAGGGGGAAGAACAGAGTGCTGGTGGACGAAGGGTTTATATAGGACGACCTTTAGTACCGGTTCGTGCCAAGAACCACTCTCATTAGTACCGGTTCGTGGCACGAACCGGTGCTAAAGGTTCGCCACGAACCAGTACTAATGATGGAGGCCCGGCTAGCCGTTGGAACCGGCACTAATGTATACATTAGTGCCGGCTCAAATACAAACCGGCACTAATGTGCTTCACGTTTGACCCTTTTTCTACTAGTGATGTGTTGTCCTTAAGAAATTATGGTTATATGTTGTTGTTTATGATTATATGTTGCTCAAATTGATGTTATCAAACATGGGTGTTTTTACCCGCGGGTGTCCATTTACCCTGTTGGGTGACGGGTATGGGACAAAGTTGTACCCACTGGCGGGTATGGATACGGGTGATGGGTAAGCTTAAATGTGACAGGTAAGGGTATGGGGTGGCTCCACCTGTACCCAAACCTGCGGGTGCCATCCCTAATTGTCGATGTTTCGCACAAAGCTGAACGGGCAGCGACTAAACTGGGTCGGCCCATTTAGCAAGTCAATTTCCTTGGTTTTGTAGGCACTGAAAAAGTTCCATCACGGTCTTTAACTTTTCCTTTTAAATTTTTTAACCTAATGTTATTTTTTTTCTTTTTGCAAATGGTTGTGTTTGTAAAATGTTTGAGATTTTTTTAAAAAAAATGGAATTTTGGAGAAAATGCAAAATTTTGAAAAGATACTCAGGATTTTAAAAAATGTTCATAGTTTCAATAGGTCTTCCTGGAATTTTATAAAACTTTGGAATTTAAAAAATGCTATAGGTTTTTTAATATAAAGTTTCATCTTTATTAAAATGTTCAGAATTTCTACATGATGATCACATTATTTTGAAAAATATTCACTTTTTATTTTGTGATTTTAACATTTTCTACTGCTGCCGGTTTTTCTAGAAAACTGGCTAGAAATGGTTCTGGTATGAAAAATGGTAATAGTACATGGGCTGGACTAAATGAGGCATCATGTGCGATTGGGCGGAAATATACATTAAAGACAGTTAGTGCAATAGAGCACTGTGTCGCCTCCAGAGTTAGCTCTAGTGGGCCGGCCCAAAATCTTTGATTTTTCGAAGCTTTTTTCTACTCCCTCTGTAAACTAATATAAGATCCCCTCTCGTTAGGGATCCCGTTCCTCTCGGCGACTCAGGTAGCCGTCGTTGAGACCTATCTATCCCCTCGCCGTCTTGCCCCCTGAATCCGCGCCGGACTTGGACCGAGGCGATCTGGCATCGCCGCCCGGTCTCGGACCAGCGGGGTTTAGCGGGGTTTTAAGGGGGCAGTTAGGGTTTCTCCACCCGGTGACTCCTGTTGTTTCGTCGGGTTAGGGTTTTGCATCAATGGCAAGTTCAGCCTCAGGCTCGGCTCGGGAACGGACGATGTTGAGGAGATGCTGAAGAATTTGGGACTTACAGAAGATGATCTAGACGACGTGGTTTTTGAGGATCAACAGGTCCCGGCTGATGCGGCGGTCAGATGGATGGCCGTGGCTAGGGTTCATACTCCAAAAGAATATAGCTAGTATTGGTTCTTCCGACAGATGAGGGTTGCATGGGATCTGGCCCAGGAAGTGAAAATCCATCCGCTTGAAAGCAACCTTTACATGATGCAGTTCTCGTGTTTGGGAGATTGGGAGCGTGTCATGGTGGAAGGACCATGGACTTTCAAGGGCAATGCCGTCGTTTTGGCTGAGTACGATGGTTTCACAAAACCATCGGAAGTTAACTTGGATATGCTGGATATTTGGGCCCAGATACATGACTTGCCTGATGGATTCTTCCCGATGGTGAAAGCTTTGGCTGGCAAGATCGGCGAGCTCATCTACGCCGAACCAAAGTCACAAGATTTTGAGGGTAATTTTGTGCGTGTCAGGGTGAAAATAAACGTCCACAAGCCCCTAAAAATGTTGTCTCAGTGGTGAAGGAAGGCAAGAGGAAGTTTTTCTTGGTCAAATATGAGAGGTTACCTGATTGGTGTGCTGTGTGCGGCCATCTAGGCCATCAATTCAAGGAACATGGTGATGGTGTCCACCCACCACAAACCCTGGTCTTTAAAAACCTTAGGGCATCTTGGTTCCGAGGTCCGGGACGAGGGCTAGGAGAGGGAAGAGGACGGGGACGTCAAGGCCATGACCGTGGACGAGGCCGCGGAGGACAGCAGAATCAGCAGGAATGGCAGGAGCAAGAATCAAGGGATTATTCTGGTGATGTTTCTATGGAGGAACCAGAGTACAATAGGAAGAGGGGAGCTGTACTTAAGAGCTCATCTTCCACCATGCCAGCTAACAACACATTTCTTCTGCCGCCCCCTCCAGAGTCCTCAACCAGCTCTCCATCCAAGCAAGAATCGAAGAGGACTAAGACGACTCTACCCCTCATCGACAACTCCATGGTGAAGAACCTAGCTCAGAACATTGAAAATGATGCGCGTTTGGCGGGCCCCAATGCGGGGTCGTGCCTAGTGCAATGAGTCTGCTTTGCTGGAACTGTCACGGGCTGGCAAACCCGCGACAGTTCGTGAGCTTCGTGATCTTACGAGGCAACATGCCCCCTCTATCACATGTATCCTTGAAACACAAATAGAGGGCTCTAGAGTCGAAAATATGGTTGGCTCTTTAGGTTATAATAAAAGCTTTGTTGTTAGTAGTTCTGGAAGAAGTGGAGGGCTAGGTATTTTTTGGAATGAAGAAATAAAGCTTGAAGTTGTGGGTTACTCAGAGTATCATATTGATGTTATTGTCGATGAGATGGTTGACATCCAGACTAGGGTGACTTTCGTCTATGGAGAGGCGAGAACGAGTGAACGTTACAGAACATGGGATATGCTCAGGGGTGTGTTGCAGGAACCAATGCTATGCCGTGGTTGGTTGTTGGTGATTTCAATGAGGTAATTCATGCACACGAACATGATGGGGTGGGGACACGAAGCCAAGCCCAGATGGATCTGTTCCGAGATGCACTAGATACATGCGGGCTGTCTGACATTGGCTTTTCAGGAACAAACTAGACGTTCGAGAAATGGGTGATAGGTGGCACGTTCACAAGGGTCAGGTTGGATCGGGGGTTGGCAAACACAGCGTGGTCTATCGCTTTCCCTGGGGCCGAGGTTCGACATTTGACCACAGCAGCGTCTGATCACATACCGCTTCTGGTACATTACAGCGACGTGCATGCATGCATAAGGGCCCCACGGTCTTTTAAATATGAAATTTGTTGGGAAAGGGACGAGACTTTCCAGCTGTGGTGCAGACAGCTTGGTCGGGTGCAGCCGCGGATTCGGTGAATGCATTGCAGGACAGGCTGCACTCTCTGTCGGGTGACTTGTCTTCTTGGGAACGTTCCCACTTCGGGAATGTCAGGCGGGAAATCTCTCAATTAAAGAATCAGCTATAGGAGCTGCGGTTGATCCAAGGTAGATCCTGGCCAAATCATGTTGAAATCAAGGTGGTGGACCGGCTGACCGAACTGTACCACCGCGAGGAGATGTTATGGCGGCAAAGGGCCAGACTGGAGTGGCTTGTGCATGGGGACAAGAATACATATTTTTTTTCATTTGCATGCAAGTAGAAGAAGGAGAAAAAATCAAATTAAAATGTTAGAGCGTCCGGATGGCCAGATGACAAAAAATATAGCGGAGATGGAGGCAATGACAACTTCATTTTATGAGCATCTGTACACTTCAGAGGGTGTCACAAATATGGAGGAAGTCCTTGATATCGTCCCACGAAAAGTCACCCAAACTATGAACGATATGTTGACAGCTCCGTACAGCCCTGAGGAAGTTAAAACCGCCCTTTTCCAAATGTTCCCAATCAAAGCACCAGGCCCCGACAGTTATCCAACACTTTTTTTTCAACGCCACTGGGATATTTGTGGTCATGACGTTACAAAGGTTGTGTTGAAAATAGTTGAGGGCACTGAGCCAGCTGCATGCATCAATGAAACAGTGCTGGTTTTGATCCCCAAGGTAAAGAACCCTACTCTGCTGTCCCAATTTCGCCCCATTAGCTTATGCAATGTCTTGTACAAGATAGCATCGAAGGTAATAGCCAATAGGCTCAAATCAGTTTTACCTGATATTATTTCCGAGGAGCAGTCGGCTTTTGTACCTGGCAGGTCGATCACTGATAACATCATCACAGCTTATGAATGTTTGCATTTCATGAAGAGGAACAAAGCAAAAAAGCACCAGTCTTGTGCCTTGAAGCTTGACATGATGAAAGCCTATGACAGAGTTGAGTGGGAGTACCTAAGGGCTATAATGATTAAACTGGGCTTCACTGAAAGGTGGGTGGATATAGTTATGGACTTAGTATCTACAGTGAAGTTTTCTGTGCTTTTCAATGGTAAAAAATTGCAAGAGTTCGTGCCCACGAGGGGAATCAGACAGGGAGACCCAATATCTCCATACTTGTTCTTGTTGGCAGCAGAGGGCCTTTCGTGCCTCCTAAAATTCAAAGACGAGTCATCCAATTTGCATGGTCGACAGGTAGCTCCTACGGCGCCACCAGTGAACCATCTCCTATTTGCAGATGACAGCCTGCTATTCTTCAAGGCCAATAGTATGGGGGCTAATGAGGTTAACCACGTGCTGAACACTTATTGTCAGGCAACAAGACAGAGAATCAACTACTCCAAATCCTCAATCTTCTTCAGTAAAGGAGTCCCTGAGAATGTAAGGGTTGAGATTAAAGATTTGTTACATGTTCCCAATGAAACTCTCAATGAGAAATATCTTGGAATGCCCTCGGACATTGGAAATTCAAAGAACGGTGCCTTTAAGTACCTAAAGGACCGCTTATGGAGCAAAGTGCAGGGGTGGATTGCAAACACCATGTCATCGGCGGGTAAGGTGCTAGTAAAAGCTGTTGCTCAAGCAGTGCCTATCTTCTCTATGTCATGCTTTAAACTTCCACGGGGCCTTTGTGAACACTTGAACATGTTGATAAGAAAGTTTTGGTGGGGTAGCAAAGATGGCAAAAGAAAACCGCATTGGGTTTCCTGGCAAACAATGACACAACCTAAGGGAATGGGAGGTCTAGGATTCAAGGACTTTGAATTGTTCAATCTAGCTATGCTAGCTAGACAAGCATGGAGATTGTTGCAGCACCCTAATACCCTATGTGCCAGAATCCTTAGAAGCATCTACTACCCGCAAACTGATATTTTAGAAGCTAATTTGGGTGGCCACCCTAGCCAAGTGTGGAGGGCTGTAGTTGAAGGCAGAGATATACTGCGACAAGGATTGATCAGAAGGATCGGGAATGGAGAGACAACATATATTTGGAGGGACAACTGGATCCCGAGGGAGGAGATGCTAAGACCATATGGGTGTTTGGTGACAAACCCACCAGGCAGAGTATCTGAGCTGATCGATCATACATCCGCGTCATGGAACCGAGCAAAAGTAGAAGCGACTTTCCTGCCGATGGACACCCGAATAATTCTGAGTATCCCACTATGCACCCGTAACATGCCTGATTTCTGGAGCTGGCACTATGAGAAGCACGGGGTTTTTTCGGTCAAGTCTGCATATCGTATGTTAGTGGCCACAAAGCAACGAAGAGAAGCTTGGCTTGATGGAAATCCCGGCTCCTCAAATGCCAATGATGAGGAAAGAATGTGGAAAACCTTATGGAAAACGCCCGTCCCGGCAAAGGTGAGAATGTTTTTGTGGCGTCTATATAAGCATTCCCTACCCACAAACTACGTACGAGCGCACAGACATATGACTGATTCGGCTGGTTGTGGATTGTGCGGAGCGCCAGATTCTTGGAGGCACTCGCTGCTGGAATGTGCTGCATCCAGATGCGTGTGGGCATTGATCGATAACGAGCTGGTGCATAAAATGATGACGGTTACGGAACCCACTGCAAAGTATTGGCTGTTTTCATTAATGGAGAAGCTGGAGCACGAGAAGTTTGTGCTGCTCTCCGTCTCCCTGTGGGCGATTTGGTCAGCTAGGAGAAAAGCTATACACGAAGGGGTCTTTCAGAGTCCACAATCTACCAAAGCTTTCATTTGCAGGTTCATGGACGATCTAGAGATAGTCTCAGTCCAACAGAAAACAGCACAGAATCGGGCCCCTGCACCGGTTACTTCAGCCCGCCCAAGAGCCAGGGCCCCACCGATGGGGTTTGCTAAGATTCACGTCGATGCTGCTGTTAGGCATGAGCGAGGTGGATCAGCTGTAGCCGTTTGCAGAGATGATGGAGGAACCTACCTGGGAAGCTCGGCGCTGGTTATTCATGGCGTGAGCAATCCCACAATACTGGAGGCAGTGGCATGTAGGGAGGCATTAGCCCTGGCAGAAGACATGAATCTGACGCATTGTGTGATCTCCAGCGACTGCAAACAAGTGGTCTCCGATATCACGTCCGAAACACTAGGGGAGCATGGAGCGATCATTGCTGAGATTAGGGCGAAAGCCGCATTGCATAATTTCAAATTCATTTTTGAGGGTCGTGCTGTTAATTATGAAGCACATAGATTAGCTCGTTTTTATCTTTCTCAGGGTCTAGGCCGCCACGTCTGGTTTGGCACCTCTCATGACCCTCGTTGTATCCCACATCATGTGGATTTCGGTAATGAATAAATGAATATTTCACCCCTAAAAAAAGTAATATAAGAGTGTTTAAATTACTAAAGTAGTGATCTAAACTCTTTTATATTAGTTTACAGAGTGAGTACAGTGGATCTCCTAAAACAACAACAGTGCATACACGTTTAAGGAACCTTCCATTCCGTTTAGGTATGTTCCAACAGTTTATTTTCTCTGCTGGTTTTAATCTGTTCCTTTTCTATTTTTTATTAAAGTTTTCCCTTTTTCCCTTTTTGTCTATTTTCTATTTTCCTGTAAATGTTGAATTTTTTTAAGTCATGTTGAACAATTTAGTATACAGGTTAAACATTGTTTGGATACACTCTGTTTTTTCTAAAATATATGTTAAACATTTATCCCAATACATATTGAACATTTGTCAAATGAACATGAACATTTTTTAAATGCACAAACAACCATTACTAAACATACATTGAACATTTTTCAAAAATGTCACTAACTTATCTAAAACGCGGAACATGTTTTTAAGTGTTATTAACATGGGCGCTGCTATGCGTTGACCGGCGGATCTTTTAAAAAGATCCGCCGCCTCGCGAGCCATCAGATTTGCCGCATCAAGCGAGCCCAGCGTGCCTCCAGAACTGCAACATAGGTCTTGTTGCAGATTTTTTTTTGCAACGGCTATTTTGTTGCAAAATTGCAACTAAGGTTTGTTGTAACTTTTTTTTTTGCAACTGAGGTCTTGTTGCAGAAAATTTTTGTAACAGAGTATTGTTACAAAACTAGACCCGTCGTAGACCAATGCAACACCGCATATGTTTCGGAAACATAACCTCTGTTTCGGAAGCGCGTTCGACAAAGGACGGCGTGCGATCCCTCATTTGGACGCGTGTCACGCAGAGGAGGTGGCAGACGCGGCCCCTGCGATCCGCCAAATGATGGTAAGCTCTTCCCTATTAACATTTGTTAAATAAGCGGTGATCGTTTAAATACACAGTGAAGATATTTAAAACATAAATTATCTACCACTCTTTAAAACATATGTTGAACATATTTCAAATACATGTCAAATATTTTTCTAATACATGATTTAAAAAATTGACATGTTTAACATATTTTAGATACACAGTGAACAATTTTGTAATACACTATGAACATTTTTTAATACATGGCAATCATTTTTGTAAACACACGATGAAAATTTTCAAAATATTGTAAACATATTTTAAATTTCATGAATATTTTTTATGAATGGTAAGAACATTTTCTTAATATCATGAAAAAAATTCAACATGTGAATTTTTTTGAATAATAATTTTTATTATTGTATGAATATTATTTATAAATATTTTGGAAGGTACAAAAACAAGTGAAAATCACCGTTGGATAACAAAAAACAAGAAAGAAAACATTGCCAAACCAACGCTATGATGGAATGAACCAATCAAGACGCACTCCGGACCAATCAAAATGCTAAACTTGGGCCCGACCCATTTAACTTGCGTTATAGGCGAGCACTTTTGAGCCCCCGCCGCAAGCGAGATCAACACGCTCCCTACGAGCGACAACTAAGGGGTTCTCCAGAAACCAGCCGAAATCATTAATTAAAAAGTACTCGTTGCAAGGAATACTCTACTTTCCCTTGTCGCGACAAGTGGCGCACATGCAGCGCGTCACTTGTCGCAACCTGGAAGTTTTTCCTTTTTTCGTAGATCCGTTTATTCAAAACGTTTTATCTCTTAAACCGTGCGTTCAAATCCCGAACCATTTTCACCATTGGATTCCTCGCGTCGAGATCTCCAAAACTAGATCCCATGTTGATAGGTTTTGACGAACTTTTTTTCACGAAAAAACCGGACGAAAAAAACGGGCGAAAAAACCGAACTGGGAGCACGGTTTTTTTCCCTTTCCTTAAGAGGCACGCCTGTGCCTCTCGCGAAATCACAACCATGCCTCTCGTGGAAGCAAAACCGTGACTTTCGTGGAAGGAAAAAAAAATAGAAAACGTGTTTTTTTTTCTTTTCCGAGAGGCACGGCCGTGACTCTCGAGAAAGCACAACCGTGTCTCTCGCGAAAGCAAAACCATGACTCTCATGAAAGAAAAAAAATAGAAAACACGTATTTTTTTCCTTTCTGAGAGGCACGGCCGTGACTTTCGCGTAAACACTACCGTGCCTCTCGCGGAAGCAAAACCGTGACTCTCACGAAAGAAAAAAAACAGAAAACGCGTTTTGTTTTTCTCTTTCCGAGAGGCACGGCCGTGACTCTCGTGAAAGCACAACCGTGCCTCTCGCGAAAGAAAAAAAACAGAAAACGCGTTTTTTTTCGTTTCCGAAAGGCACGGCCGTGACTCTCGCTAAAGCACAACCGTGCCTCTCGCGGAAGAAAAACCGTGACTTTCGCGAAAGGAAAAAAAATGTGTTTTTTCACGCAAAAAAAATTCAAAAATTTTTTTTGATCAAAAAGCTAAGAAAGACCGGGAGAAAACCAAAACGTCGAAAAAAAACGTTTAAAAAGCCGAAAACCCGTGTGAAAAAAAAACAAAATCCGAAGGGAGCATCCAAAGCGCGACACGTGGCGAATGGCTGAGAGCACGCCAAGTGACGCTGATCGTTGCAAGGCTCGCGAAGGAGCGCTCGTTAACTAGTTGCTCCCGAAACCAGCTCTGAGAAGACAGATTTTATAGTGACCTAGATTGGGCTGCTCCCTTGACATTTGTGCCTCCTTGTTCGTTGGTAGCAGCGATCAGCAGGCCATAGGCCCATCTCGCTTCATATTTGGGAGCCTCACATTGAAGAGAGATACATCGACTTGACAGAACTGTAAAGAGAATAGAACCCTAACATAAACCCAAAAGACCCAACTAATAAGTAGAATTACAATCAAGAACGAAGAATCCCTTGAGCTTGAAGCCACCATCCGTCACCTGCCTCATAGGCCACCAATAGGCCACCACAATAGCCACAGAAGGAAAAGAGAACAGAACGCGTGTTCATTCAAGTTTAACGCGGCCCCATCATTGATCTATAACTAAATAGTACATAAAGAGAGGCCATCTGTGGCGGCGAGCCAGCAAAGTTCAAGGTCGGTCATCTTGCTTGTAGATATCGGGGTCGTCGGGGGAAGGGTGGGAGGGTGCGGGCGCTGGTGCCGCCGCGTAATAAGGAGAGGAACAGGGGGAAGAAGACGATCCCGAAACAAATCGGACGGTCTCCAACAAAATCCAATGGCTGCAGGCCGACCGATCCAAATTTGGGCTGGCGCAGCGCTAGCACTCGCCTTCTTGGAAAGATGTGTGACTATATGTTAATTGGTTGAGTTTTTATTATTCTTGGAAAGTTAACTAAATAGTACATAAAGATATTCTTCCATCACAGAAGGATTACCTCTTCATTTTTTTTAAAAGCTCTTCACATTTTCTAAAATGTCAAATGGTTGTATCATTTATGAAAGACAAATGTATATTTTTTGTCTGTCAACTCTTTCAAAAGTATAGAAATGATCCCTCAACTCCAAAACATCAAACTTCAGTCCCTTAACTTTCAAAACACGACAAGTTTAGCCCCTCGTGCCGCCTTGGGTAGTTTCTTGCTAACATGGAGTGGTTTTGACCCGAACTATGTGGGACCCTCCTATAAGTGGCGGAAGAAATAAATAGACACACAAAATATAGTGCACCGATGACCTCGAAGGCTCGAACTCTGGACCTCGGGTACCACGGTGTTTGAGTTTCTGCCACGGACAGGCAGGTCCCACAAAGTTCGAGCCAAAACCACTCCATGGCAGCAAGAAACCACCTGAAGTGGCACGAGGGACTAAACTTATCTGATTTTGAAAGTTGAGGGACTAAAGTTTGCTGGTTTGGAGTTGAGGGGCCATTTATATACTCTCGAAATAGTTGAGGCACCATTATGTACTCTCAAAAGAGTCGAGGGATGAAAAATATATTTTTTCCTTTTATAATTCCCTAGAGAATGCTTTTGCCTAAAACCCTTTACATACCAACATGAGGATTATAAATTTATAATTCCTGGAGAAAACATTATGATTATCATAAAACCATTTCTAGGAGCATGCTTTTGCCATACGATTATGTACGCTTTGACAGTAACATTGGAGGATACTTTACATGAATGAAGGGAGGGGGAGAAAAAAATAGAACAGAAAATCAACCTCAGATTACAATTGCATCAGTTGATGCCGCCGCTAGTGTACAATTAACAATACACAATTGCAATGATGGTGCCCATCATCCTTTTCACAGGGCTTCCTTCCCAGAATCCTTCTATCTGTAGCAATATTTGGCCAGATGAACAACCGCGCTGCGACGCACGACCAAATAATCTGTGCATACGGGTCATCTGGCTGCCATTGCCAGGCAAAGAAATGGCACGAGAGAAAGAGACTACAGGTGATGTCATGTGTTTTCCTATGATCCACTCTCAATTTCGTTGGTGAATGGTAACCGATCGACACCCCTCTCGACTGCATCCCTCCATAGCCGATACCGGATGCCGAGCTTGTCATACGACACCGGCCAGTTCCAAACGTTAGCTCCATTGTTCATACGGTCTTGTTGGCCGAGCACAAGCCGCAGATCCTCATTCAAGACCTGCAGAAGATCATGCAAGATGCCATTGTCAGAACAGTTAAGACACAATTGTTGAAACCAATTCAAGTCCCATCTGACTTAGTTTGCAAATGACAGTTACTAATTACCAATTTATTAGCTGTCATGTTGACATGTTATAGCAATGAAGAACTAAAACCACGACAATAATTATGGAATGGACGGAGTAGGTATGAAGAACTAAAACCACGACAATAATTATGGAATGGAGGGAGTAGCTACAAAATTTGGGACTTGCCTTCTCAGCGAAATGTGACCACAACAGGTGCATGAAAGGCATATGCTTCATCCAGGGTGCGAAGTCGAGAGACATCCGGTACAACAGCCTGGTTTTATTCGTCGATGAAGGCAAGCATACATGGAGCTGGTGGAGATGCGTTGCACATTGTTGGGTGCTCTTCCCTTCTAGCTTTCCAGGCTTGGAGATGCCAATGGTTGACAAGACCATGCAGGGCGGTCGGAACTCCATATCGATGGGATAAGGATCCCAGTACCCTTGGAGCCCAGATGTTGGTGTCAAGAATTTCACAAAGCTGAGAACAATAACACAAGATCAACATGTTGGTTTCCACAGACATAATATGACCATGGATACAAAAACTGTTCATTCATCAGCCAGTTCTACTACTTGGTGCCATAAGATGTATAGAAATACCTTGGAACACTCCAGCCCTTGGCAAAGGTGGATGTATGAGTAAAAGGGGCATGAGCAAGGTCTAGTAGATTGTCCAAAAGAAGTCCATGCTCCACTGGTAGCTCCATCACTATCTGTTGAATGATCAAGAAGAATACTCAGTCCAGAACTGAAATATACAGGACACCCGCACAATAGCACGGTTGCCGCAGCATCATGATGTTCTTTACCTCTGCATGGATTGTAAACCCTGAAGGGGGCAGCAGGGAAGGGATGGTGGGTGTCGGCGTGTCATCGCCGGGCCAGATCCAGACCATTCCTTCTTGCTCAAAGCATGGCAATGCCCGAATGCGCACGTTGAGCATTTTCGTTGATGGCATTTTCTCGCACTTCCCGTCAGTCGAATACTCCCACCCTGAAGGTTGTTCATAGAAAATGCAATGTTACTTGGACATCATCATTTACATGCCACAAGCCCACAACACTAATGAGCATAAGAAACCTGACTGAACAAAAAATTGCTCTGAGTTCTTACCATGGTAAGGGCAAGTGATTCTACCCTCATTCACTGAACCAAGATCAAGAGGGCAGGCTCTGTGAGCACATGTATTCTGGACACATCCAGGCCTTTTATCTTTTCCGCGGAATATTACCCACTGTTCCTCGAAACAATCTATAGGCACCTGAGTACACACATGGACTTGTCAAATAAACACATGTATCTATGACCGCAAACTATCAATTAGCTTTGAGACAGGTATTTTGCTCTACCATTGTGTCATCCTTGAGGTCACTGGAGAAAGCCACCGGGTACCAGAAGTTCTTCAGATTGGCACTGTAAGGCTTCACAGGGCCAGAAATGTTGAGACTGCGACGCTTAGGTTTTTTAGCTCCTACTCGGACCGTAGAGGAAGTGCTCGTCGTTGTATCGAGAGAAGTACTCGGATCAAGAGAAGCGCAATCGGCCGTGTTTGCGAAAGCGCTCCCATCCGACAACAGCCTTTCATTGACCACCGTCTCCATTTGGGCTAGCTTATCGAGGGCCGACGACACTCTGGATTCCGACAAATAAAGCTGTACGGTGTACAGTTAACAGTCAGGTTCCATACAACAATGCAAGGTCTTTTATCTTGATTCTTCCGACAACAAACATACCTGGTTGTGGGCCTTTGCCAGTTCCTCCTGTAGCCCGTCAAGGTCTTTCCTCAGGTTCCCGACCGACTTGAAGTCCCTTGCTAAAGGATTAAGAACCTCCACCACCTGCATTTCATTTCGCACAGTCTAAGTTATATATAGTCCACAACAACTAGTTGTTTTATCCACAATTTCAACCTCAGGCATCTATCTAATATCCATTGAATCATTTATTTATGCCTTAATCTGACCAGTAGCACTCATTGTGAAATTCAGTAAGTGCAGACTGAGAGATTTTTCTGAACCTACAACTACTATCTACCATTATACTACATCAGTTAATTTCAATATCAAGCATCTCTAACATCCATTGGACCCTTTACGCATTACTATGATCAGTAGTACCAACCATGTTCAGCAATTGCAGACAGAAAGATTTCTCTGAACTTTTTTTCCAGGTAACATTTCTCTGACTTACTGCAAGTACTAGCTACCATCATTCAGAGTTAGGACCATAATTTTGTATACCTTGTTGTGAAGCACCATGATGGTGAGCAGGTCCTGACGGGCCCTCCAGTCACAGTACTGGATGTCGAAGCGGACGACGTCGAGCGCCTGCTTGGCGTCCAGGTACTGGCCCTTCTCAATCGGAACCCTCGGGCCGGGGTCGTCGACATGGAACAGGGCCTCCCAGTGGTGGTTATCCTTCAGGTAGTCGGCACTATCATCCCTGAGCACCGCGTACACCTTGATTCCACCATACCTGCCAACTCCCTGCACCACAGTTTCCACAAAGAGAGCCATCATGAGTTCCTCAGTTCACCATGGCAGGGTGGGTGCAGTTCAACCAGCAGAGAACTGGATAATTTGGGGATACACCAGAAATTCAGAAACTCTGAAGAAGTTTGGGGATAATTTGTTCATGGAGAGAACTGACCTTTCGGGAGAGGCAGCGGAGGGAGGGCTTGATGAGCAGGTGCGGCACCAGGGAGAGCGAGGCGACTGTGGTCATGGACGCTGCCGCCGGCCGCCGTCGAGCAGCGGGAAAAGAGGGATTTTTCCGGGTCCGGGGAAATTCCTATATCTCTGTTTCTCGGAGGAGGAAGAAGATGTGAGCGTGGAATATTTTCGCCGGAAATCAGTCAATTTTTCGCGGCTGAAGTGAGCCTGGCGCCTCGCGACGATAAGGGGAGGGGGCTGCCCGCGATCTCCACGAGCCTCCCGCGTGTTGCCACGTGGGAACCGGCGTCCGGGCTCGGGCCATGATGTGGAGGCCTCCGTCACCACGCAGACTTTTGTACCCAGTGTTTCTTGCTGGGCCGGGGCAGGAAATTATCAGCAAGGTACTTCTACTTTCCTTTTATTTCTTTTTTGAGTTGAAAGACTTCTACCAAAAATCCAATCGGCTCTTGGGAGCATATGCTTCTGCCCGTCAAAAATGTTTTTTGTAATGTCAAAAAATAAAAAATAAAAAAATTAGATGTATTTATTGTCGCACCCAAATGGTACCTGCAATTATTTAGTGAAAAAGCTTAAACTATTTGACCAGTGCGGCAAAACATATCGAACGCCAAATATTACCTTCAAATGCTACACTTAGTTTTGTATTTTTCACCAACGAAGCATCGGTATCCCGTTTTACATGAAAATTGTCAAACACGTTTGTTAGTATATCTGGCCATGGGAAACCCGGCCCGGCCCGGACGCTACTCCCGGGCTGGGCTCGGGTCTAGATTTTCAGCCCGATGGCCGGGCTAGGCCCGGGCCCGTCATATTTGCGATTTCCTGAAGTGGCCCGGCCCGAGGCCAGAGGCCCGTCGGGCTTTTGCGTGTTCGGGCCTGGCTCGGGCCTAAAAACCAGGCCCGATGGCCGGGCCTGGGTTTTTTGCCTCGGGCTTGGCTAGGCCCGGCCCGGCCTGAGGTTTGGCCAGGTATACTTGTTAGACTAACATGAACATCCAAATAAAATCAGTTTTTTTTAAAAAAAAATCACTATTTATTTTGAATTTACTGTTCATCAGGGAGTATATGCTCCCCAGAGCCAAAACTTTTACTACTTTTCTTGACACAGTACAATCGCATATACCCACATACACTCACCTCTTCAGACACACGAACACATCCTATTTCTATTACCTCCAAGATAATGAGCTGGCATCACATCTTGATATTGACAGCCACCGCAAGCGCCTCGTAGTCAAGGAAAACATCTCCTCCTATTAAAGGAACATCCACAGGAAACTTAAAATAAATCCAACAAAGTTGCAAGTACCAGTGCCAAGTCTAGGAATAGAACCTTGGTGGACTGGTTCCACCAAAAGGAAGCTAGCCATCTGGGCTACACTCAGTTTGCGACTTCTACTTTCTGAGACATGTGTTGTGTAGGAAGAGCATCTCTTTTCTTTTTTAAAAAGGAGGATAACACTAGCCACTCCATTAAATTACAGACATTATGGTAGCTACTTAAGGACAAAATAAAGCTCTCCAAAACGTGTCTTAACTTTAAGAGTGACCTCACCCAGCCGGTTTCCAAACAAAGTTAACTATATTAGTAGGTGGAGGTAGGTCAAAAATCATATGGATCTTATGCCAAAGTAGGGTGGCAAATAAATAAACAATAAAAAGATTATGTACCTAGTACTTCCCCTATAGCTACAATCTCACAAAATTTTGAGGAGTTATCCCTCAAAACTTGCCCCTTCAACACAAATTTGCTCTGAAAAGAGGCATTTTTGGTAAAGTTGAGCTCTACGTCCCTGTCCTGTATGCATGACGCAAACATTGGCTCGGTGCTCGATTCACCCCTATGCCTCTATAAATCCCCGCCGACACATCTCCAAACCCTGACCTACCTCGCCGCCTCCCATTTCCCCACTAAATAGAGGGGGTTTGAGTCGTCATCGCTGCCACTATCTACCACGAGCTCCCTGTCCACCCAACGCGTCATGAGCCACCTCGAGCCTCGTCCATGGTCCGCTCGAGCCCCAATGTCTCGGCATTGCTCTCCACCGCGCGCCGGACCGAAATCACGGTTGAGGCCGCATCCATTGTCGCCGCGCGCGAGGCTACGGAGGCTACCGACACCGTTTCGAGCTCCTCCTCTTCGTCAGGCAATGAGAAGGAGGGAAAGGAAGGGATGCCGGACCCAGAACAGGAGGACAAGAGGGCGGCAGTGCGGTAGATATCATCTCATGGGAGGAGGTTGAGTGATAATACAAGCACACCATGTACGAGGAGGAGGAGAAGTGTTGTGCATCCTACCTGCACGCAGCGGAGGAGTATCGCAAAACCGAGGAATCAATCATGGACGAGCACGAGGTAGCATGCAAATTCCGCACACTCAGCGCCACCAAGACGGTGGTGTGGATGCAGTCATCGAGGTCTCCAACGACGACGAGGAGTTCTTTTACTGTTTTTTGCTCGTTCGTGCTCAACCTAGTGACAATACATTGTTTAATTAAGCTATGTTTGAGTTTAGCGCTATAGTGTTTCTATAATTATTGCTCTAAAATGTGTTTGAGTGACTTTGAGTGCAAAGCTAAGCTTTTGTTGATTTGAAATTTTCAAGTTGGCGTGAAAAAATGTATCGTGGGAAACAAACTTCTGCGTCATTTGAGACGGGTGATCGGGAGGCCCCAAACTACTTTTTCTAGGAGGCTTCGCTGTGCGCCCTTCCCCTTGCCGCGGCCGGTCTATTGTGTTGTGAAAGGATGGTTGGTGCTAATGGTCACCGCTGTCTATAGTCAATCATTGTTTTCATCACTTCGAGATTTTTCTTTTTATCCATCCGCAGGCATAACTTCGGTCTTGTATGACTTAGCTCTGTGTCGATGTGATCTTGTGTGTGTGTGTGTGCATTTCAGTTATGTATGGGCCAGGTATGTACTCATTGTGAGTCAACAAAAATCATCCTTTATAATAAAAAGTGGCAAAGTATCACTCAAAGATATAAAATCTCTAGAAATTGCATTGTTCTATCAACGAAATGTTGGGGAAGAGCTAATCGGCATGTGAAGAAATGCTTTCAAGCTGTTGCAATTTCGGAGTAGAACGAGGGGCCACGCGCACAAAAAGGGCCTCCTTGTACATGTAGTCACAGTGTAACCATGGATGGATAGATTGGGGGATAAGAGGCGGGTTACGTTGGTGTCGGGACGCGCCAAGGTGGCACCCGGATTTCCGTTCCCGCGTGGGGACGCAGAGGCGCTCCCTACTGGCCATTAATCACTTCTCGCGCTACCATCCCAAGAAAAAACCCTCCTCTGCCCACGTGAGTGACAGCGAGAATCTGTTGCACTCGCTTCTCCACTTATTCCACTCCATGGAATATTTCTTGTTCCTTTTCCTAGGATCATCTGTTTTTCTTTTCACTCGCCTTTGACCGTAACGATGTGATGCAACTCTACAGCAGCCCATCTCCGGCCTAGCCCAGCACGGCTGCGTTGCAAGGCCTCGCCTGGTATGGCGTCGTTTACCAGACCAAATGAACTCGGCCCGGCACTAGGCGCACGCCTAAGCATCTCCTATTTGCCGCATTAAGCGTCCATTACAGTGCGGACGTAATTCGAACTGCGCACCTTCCGGTTTAGTACCCAACACACTAACTGAGTGGTTCATCGGAATATAAAAAAAAATATGTTTCAAAAAATGTTAATCATGTATTAATAAATTATTAAACCTGTATATTAAAAATGTTCCTAGTGTATACAAAAAATGTATAATGTGTATGAAAAAAAAAGAAATAACAAATTGTCAAAAATGTTAATCACTTATTTGAAAAATGTTAAATGTGTGTATAATAATATTCCTGAAATATACGAAAAATGTAAAAAGAAAACGAAGAAAACCAATAAAAATCGAAAAAGAAACACGAAGAAACATAGCAAAAAGGGAAACAAAGAAAGAAAAGCAAAAAAACCAGTAATAAGATTGAAAAATAAATAAAAACCGGTAAAAACAGTGAAAGAAACAAAGAAAAATGATAATAAAACATAAAATTAGGGAAGAAAGAAAAGGAAACCAAAAAGCGAAGACAAAGGATAAAAGGAGACAAATAAGCACATATAACAAGCGTGCGAGCGACCACACTAACGGGCCAGCCCATATGCACGAACCCTTAAGGGGAGACGGATGCTACCCTCGCTATAAGTGAGATATAGCATTCGTGCGACACTAGGCCACGACTTTGTCTCGCCCGAAGCGAGACGAAAGAAGGAATATCCTATTTGACGCATTTTGCGTCAAACTGTGGACGCGCCGCACACCCCTACGCCTGATTTGGGCCGGCCTTTTTAGTACCTGTTCGCTGTTTCCCCGTTCCTCTTCCTCGAGTCACTGTTTCCCTGTTCCTCTTCCTCGTCCCGCATCTCCCGTCTTCTTCCTCCCTCGTCCCGCATCCGCCGTGCTCTTCCTCCCTCGTCCCGCATCCCACTTCCTCCCTCTTCGTCTGCTTTTTCCTGCGGGGATCCCGCTCCGATAAGAGGCCGCCGCCCTGGTAAGCAGCCGACGAACCTCTTTCCCATCGAATCGTCCGAGGCATCGCCGATTAGATCTGGCGGACGTCGTCGTGATGGATGCTTTTTTGCAGGTGGTCACTGCTTCCTCGTCGGCGTCGGCGTCGTCTAGGGTTCCGTCAAGATCGGGTCATCTAGGGTTCCATCGATCTTCGTCAAGTTCGTCATCTTCAAGGTAATGCCCCCAGTTCCCTCTTCTGTGTTCTTGTCAAGCTGGTTCGTGTCCTCTGTGTGTGATTTCGCTAGATCGAGACGTTTTTTTCCCGTTTGTGTCGGTCCAGCGTTTCTAGGGTTTGTAGGAGGTTTGGTGGTAGCAGTGGAGCGATTTTTTCAGTCTGATTTGGGTGAATATGAGGCTAGACAAGGTCCCTTTGGAGCGATTTTTTCAGTTTGGTTTCCCGGATGTGATTCAGAATTTGGAATCAGGTTATGAATGCAGCATAATGATGGTAGGAGGTTGTCTGTTTCATGCGGTTGCCCTTGGAAATTTTGTGTGTGTGTTTATGTTGATGATGATAGGACACTTGTTAGTTTCTGTAATGTGTAAATTTGTTTGAACATTGTGTGTTCACTCAAATGATTGTTCTTGTACTACATCACATCTAAATTTTATAACATCAATTTTTTTGAACTTTTTGACATGGATGAACATTTTCTGAAATTGAGGATCAAAAAATGTTCGCCAATTTGAAAAAGTGTTCTAGAAAAATTCAGAAAATAAAATAATGTGAATTGTTTAGCAAATTTAGAAAAACAAGGAAACAGAAGAGGAAGAAAATAAAATTTAGAAAATAAATTTTAGAAAAATTGGGTGTTAGGGCTACATATCCTTCTTGCATTGGAATTAGTCCTTCATCACTTCTGCTTTCTTGGCAATCAGTTGGCATCTTCTGCTTTTTTGTGTATAATGTAACTATGAGTGATACTATGTACTTCTCTTCTGTTTTGCAGAATTAATTTTTGTTTCAGCAGCTTACATTTACGTGAACTGTTTTTTATACCTGAAATTTCAGCACCTTACTTTTTATTATTTTTATACAGCTCTCACTCAACTGTCAAAATGCCTAAACTTTACAAATACCCTCCGGGTAGTATCAAACACAGATTCTCTACCATTAGGTGGCGTAAGGCAGTTGCTGATTTAACTGACATCCAGAAGTCATATGTTACGAAATATGAGCTTGATCATCTCCTGAACATTCACCCTCATTTAATGATTCCAATTCCAGTACTGCAATGGGTTGCGAACCACTTAAATTGTAATGGAACAGGAGTTTTCAGGAAGGGTCAAAAGATAATTCATCTAAGAAGGGAAATGGTAATTCAAGTTTTTGGTATTCGTTCTGGTTTCGTGCCTTTTCCTATGGACAGCACAGATCAAGTTATCGTGGCTAGAGTATTGGAACTTAGGTCTGAGTATCTTGGTGCTGGGGAGAAGAACATTTCATTTGATAACATAATCACCAAGATGAAAAATGATGAGACTGAGGAAGGCTTCATACGGAGCTTCATGTTTCTGTTCATAACATCTGTTTTATGTCCAACCACTCGGAACTATGCAAACTGGAAACTTCTTTATGGGCTGGATGACATTACCAAGCTGAAGACCTTTGATTTGGCTCAGTTGTGCATTGATCACCTGAACAATGAAATTGATAACTTCAGCACTAAACTCTTCAATAGAACTGAAGTTCCATTGAATGATTCAATCTATGTTGGTGGATGTTTACCGTTGACTGCTGTAAGTTTTCTTTTCTCTGTCATTTTCAATTTTTTACATAGACTTTAGTTCTGCAATTTTTTTATAGTCACTGACTACCTCTTATATCTTCTCTTATGATTCACAACCTTCCTAGATTGTGTATCTGGACTTTGTAGACTTCACAAAAGCTTCTAAGCAACGAAACATCAATTATGGAGTCCCTAGAATTGCACATGTTCAGAATGAAGACTTTGACTATCTAGCTACAGTGGATCTGAACAGAGCTTCCAAGAAGAGTTTTGCATTGGGTTTCTTACCAGTAAGCTTCTTGTATAAATTTGTTGTTGTTCATTTTTCAAGTTAGCAAAAAGTTTTTTCTTCTACAAGCAATCTAGAAGGAGCAAATCTTGTCATTTATAATCCTTTTCAATTGCAATTTTTTTGTGCAGTTGAAAGACATCTCTAGGACATCTTACAGTGCTCGTACAATTGTATTGGCTGAGGAGAAGTGGTCCAAAGCACCAAGAGTCTTTTCATAATGATGAAAATGACATTCCAAACCAAAATGACGGAGAAAATGTTGCATCTACTTCGAACAACAATCTAGAAGTATGTTGGCCTGCTTTTTTTCTTTTCTTAATAGATATTAGTGTTGTCACTTTACTTTCATACCAGAAACTAATACACATATATCTGTTCTGTTTGCTCAAACTAATAGGTTATGAAGATAGTCTCTGAAATAGTTGCAAAACATGATGTCATTTGGAAGAAGTTCCATGAAGAGCATGTACAGAGTATGCTAGCAGAATTCAAAGCAACTGTCCTGTCTTTACAGCAAAATTCTAGCAGCCAAGTTAATGATGCTGGCACTTCAACCACGAATCCAATTGTTCTTCTGTCTGGAGCCAGCAACAGAAATGTTCTCAGAGAACCATTAAATCCTGGCAATCGCACACTCCAAGTTAACAGTGAGGAAATTATAGGTTCTTTATTTGATGACCATATCAGAGTCATTCCTACTCCAGTTGATACCAAGGATAACCAAGTTCAAATTTCCGATGAAGTTCAAAAGCAAGTGTCATTACCTCAGCAATTCCAGGAAAATGAGCAAGCACAAACAGGTGTGGACAATGATATTCATTCTGATAACACATTTGGTCAACATTTTTTCTTTTACTCAAACTAGTCATAGCACTCAATTTGTTGTTCATGAGGCAGTTTTAGTAGTACTCAGTTTCCTGTTCCGGACATAACTATTATTGTAAATACATTCATTCTGTAAACACATTCTGACATCACTATTTTTTGCCATTTTCAGGTACCGTTTCTGAGGCAGTTCATACTAAATCAACTGGATTCCTGGAACCACTGGATTCTGTTCATCCTACAAGTGTTACTGAAGCAAATCAGATAGATTCTCAAAATGTCAACTCTGTGACAGTAAATCTGCAGGAAACTCCTCTTACTGGAAACTCATTTTCTGTGAGAGAAAATGTTCAGTTACTGAATGAGCAAAAGCCAGGTGATGTTAGACCTGCCAGTCAGACACCAAACAATGAATCATCTTCCCGTCCCATCTCTCCTTTTCTAGTTCAGAACAATCCTAGTCTTGAGATCATATTGTCTCCTTCGAGCAACATTATAATTGAAGATGCCTCCACGCCAACAAATCTGAATTCACAATCAATTGACAATGTTGCAACTGGCATTGAAATTGCCATGAAGTATGGAGATGATTTATTAGTCGAAGAAGTTGTCAAGTCTGTTCCCAAAGGTAACTCAAAACATTTTTTTATCATCTCCCCATCCTGCTGTTCCATTGTTTTGCTTTTTGCTTCACTGATTTTGTTCTTGCAATGCCCTATCTTTTTTTATATGTTTCATTGTGTTGTCAGCACAATACTTATTATATGCAACTGCTTAATTGGACAGATCCTCTAGTACCTGAGAAGCAGTCATCTGATGTTACACTAAACATGTCTGGTCCAAGCACAATAGAGAAGAGAAATAGAAAGAAAAGGAAAGCAAAAGTAATATCTCCTCAGGAAAAGATTTCAAAGATGATTGTTGAACCTCATGTTCAGGAGTTTTATAAGAAATACCTTGCAAACAAATTCTTCAAGAATGGCAATAAGTAAGTCATTTCAATGTGCAAACTAATTTTTTCAATACCATGCATTCTTCTTTTTTGTACAATTTGTTCAATAAGCGTTTCTATTCTTTTTTATCATGCAGTCCAACTGTTATTGATATCAGTGGCTTTCCTGTGGAGTATGATAATTTCTATAATTCATTAGAGGCAATAGGAAATGTTGACAATGAAGTATTCAATGCCTATGTCCAAGTTTTCAATTATGAGAATGAAAATCCAGACCCAAACAGCAAGGACCTTTCAAAATATTGCTTTACTAGCTATTTCAAGGTAATTCTCTATTCCTCATCTATGTTTCTTTTTGTTCACGATACACTCATGGAAGTTATGTTTCTTGGTGTTATGATCTGTTTTTTAATTTAACTTTGCAGCAAAAGGTGCTTATAGACCCCAAAATCTTCAATTCTCGGTCTTGCCTAAGAGAATTCAAGAAAATTACCTCTGGAAAGAACTTGCATAAGCGTGATCTGGTAAACAACTTTTATCATCACAAGTATTTCTCTTTTTTTGCATTCTATCTCATCTTATCTGTTTTTTCTACTTTTTTTTGCCATCCAGCTATACTTTCCCAGAGTTGACTCATTCCACTGGTCTTTGTTCTGCATCAACAATTTGTTTGGAACTATCAATTTCTTTGATTCAAGATCTTCTATTCCTCAAAATCTTGTCAACAAGTTAACGTCAAACCTAGTTTGTTTTCTTCCTTTACTTTTAACTTCTTTCACTTTGTAACATAATCTGTTTTTACTGCTAACTGCCCTGTAAGCTTCTGTATGTTTAGGCATTCAACAAAAATTAAGTACCCTTTTCTTATTGAAGTTCTGTGGTTGTTGAACTCTACTACTTTTCAATATAGATCATCAACATGGCTACCCTCTTCAAATCTTCTGGGTACACATACAAAAACATCGAAAATTTTGAGTGCATTTCTCCTGAGGACTACCCCCAGCAAAACAACCTGTGAGTAAAACAAAAGCATCATTATAGAGAATCCACTCTTTTCAGTTAAACTCTTTTATTCACTTGAATTTTTTTAAACAACTTTCTTTTACTAAATTTTAAAATTCTTGTGCAGCCACAATTGTGCTCTGTATTCTATCATGTACATGGATATCTGGGATGGGAAGAACATGAAGGAATTTGATGATGTATGTTGCCATGAAATTGTTCTTCCTCCATACTTGCTCTATGTTTAGTTTCCAGCACTTCTCTTTTGTCATGCCTAATGTGTTGTTCACCTTTTCATTTGTATCAGGAAATTATTCCTCAATTTCGGTAGTTCATTGCTTACAAATTGGCAAAGTCTGACATCAATGAAGAAGACTTCGAGCGACTTCAAGAAGATGTTTCAAGCAAGAAGAGGAAAAAGCGCCGTTAGTTCCGTGCAGAAAGAAAACACTTCCACCTTCTAAAATTGATCTCTGTCCAATTGCGCCATGAATGAAACAGAAGTAGTTGTAAAGTCAGCTGTCTCTTATTTGAAAAACTTTTTAAGTACCTGTCTTTTCTCTTGTTGTGGAAATAAGTCTTCCCCAGTATGACCAGAAAACTACAATTATTATGAGGAGAATATTCCCAACAATTTAAATTTTTCCTCTGGGTTTCGACTAAATGATTTTCCCAATAGTTTAATACATTTATCGGAATCGTGTCACCAGCATCTCTTCTTTCATATATGTGTTTGGTGCTCATAGTTGTTTTCAAGTTTTTTGATATCTGGATCAAACATAAGTTTATAGAAAGAAACACAATGTGATGAACAAAACAATGCTGATACAATTTTTGGTCTTCCTTAGGACAGACTTCCCAAAGAACACTGAAGAAGTGTTCACTACAATTTGAATAATGTTCATTTTCCTCTTTTAATAATGTTAACAAAGATTCACAAAATTTGGTCCGCTTCTCGACCTCGTTCCTAGGAAATTTTGTTCCAAGGAAAATTATTCAATTATCAATTTGTTCCTAGAAATCTTTTTTGGCTTGAAGAACATTTTTTTTACTTCAGAGAACATTAAGTAATGTTGGAGAACTTTTTTAATTTTTTTACTAAGAACATTATTTTAGGGAACAATATTCAGTGAACATTTTTTATTCAAATTGTAGTGAACACTTCTCCAAAATTAAATTGTTCAATGAACGAACAGTATTCAACAAACATTATTCATTATTCAACAAACATTATTCAACGAACGAACAGTATTCAACGAACATTATTCAATTATTAAAGAAAATTTATTTAGGCAACATTCCTCTGCATCAAACAATAAATGTAGTAAAAAATTCCTAAAAAAGGGTGAACAAAAAATCCGCGTCAAACAATAATATTCCTAGGAACGAACGGACGAAATAAATGTAGTAAAAAATTTCCTCCAAGCAAATTTTGTTCACCCTTTTGTTAGAAGGAACATTATTCGGTTATCATTTTTTATAGAATATTGATTGTTCGCCTAATAATGTTCCTTCAATAATCTCCCCCAAATAAATGTTGAATTTTCTTTTTGTTACCCTATTTTCCCTGATTAATGTTCCTTCAATAATGTTCAAACTTTTTGGTTCCCCCAATAATGTTCTCTGAATAATGTTCTCTAAATAATTTTATTCCTTCAATAATGTTTCTCAAATAATGTACAAACTTTTTTGTTCCCCCAATAATGTTCTCTAAATAATTTTATCTTTTAATAATGGTGCTCAATTGTGTTCAATAATTGTTCTTTTAAGAATGTTCCACAAATAATTTTCCCCAAACAATGTTGAAAGTTTTTTTTCACAATAATGTTCTCTTAATGTCCTCTAATAATGTTCCCAAGATAATGTTCAAATTTTTGTCCCCCTAAAATGTTCCCTGATTATTGTTATGTTCGACAAGTAATGTTCAAACTTTTTTGTTCCTCCAATAATGTTCTCCGAACAACGTTCTCTAATAATGTTCCCACGATAAATAATTTTGTCTTTAATAATTATGTTCACTAATTGTTCTTTTAATAATGTTCCACAAATAATGTTCCCCAAATAATTTTTTCCCAACAATGTTCTCTTGTTCTCTAATAATGTTCAAACTTTTTTGTTCCTCCAATAATGTTCCTCAAATAATGTTTGTCTTTTAATGTTCCTAAAATAATTGTTGATTCTGAGGAATTTTTTTACTTGAAGAACATTTTTAAACTTCAGAGAACTTTATTTATACGGAACAATTTACTGATTTTCTTGGAAGTAATGTTCAAACTTTTTTGTTCCTCCAATAATGTTCTCCTAACAATGTTCTCTAATAATGTTCCCAAGATAATGTTGACCAAATAATGTTATGTGAAGTCCCTAAATAATTTTGTTATTAATAATTGTGTTCAATAATTGTTCTTTTAATACTGTTCCACAAATAATGTTCACAAACTGTTTCTTACTAATTTTTCTTGTTGAAAGAGGTTAGACTAATAGATTTTTCCTTTCCACAATTCCCTAGGTAAAAATGCCCGTATTCAAGGAAAAACTGTGGATTTTAATCACTGCTAACTTCAGAGCCAAATTTTTTGATATCATGAACCCGTACTACAGTGCTGATACATTTCTACCAAGAATTAGTGCGGTTATCTACAACTTCAAGGTCTTGTTTGCTGCTAGATATGGAAATTCTACAACTTTCAACATAGGTAATTTCGAATCAAGATTTGTACCAGCTCCCAAGGTCAATTTCAGGTGGGTTTTCCATGGAAATCTCCAGTTTTACAATATTTGTACCAGCCACAGGCAAATTTTTGGCTCTTTCTCCTAAAAAAATAGATTAGAAGTATTTTAAATTCACAATAATTTCCATCTTGAGTATGGAACTGATTGTGCTATTTTATTTCACAGGTATGACTCAGGAATTTTCATTCTGCAGTATGTTAGCAAGTACAAAGGTCTTGAATTGCAGGGTTTGTCTAATGTAAGCTATAAACATTTTTTCCCGTTTTTTGCTCATTACTTGGAACATATCAGGAATTAAACTGCACTTTTCTAAAATATGGTAGGATGATTTACAAGCTCTACGTAAAAAATTCCTGTTTGAGATTGTAAGATGCAAGGACAATCAAATTCAACTGCCGTTAGTAACTTCTTTCCTGCAGCGACATGTAAGTTCTCTATTTTTTTCTCTCCTATGGAAACAAAAGAGATGTTATTTTCTTAGAGCCTGTTCTTTCATTCCAAACAGTGAAATTAATTTCTTCTAATCGCGTTTACGTTTCTTCAAATTCTTCTTTCTATTCTCAAGGGTCTCATTAATACTGCCACCTTCAAGGGAAGTGCACTGCAAGATTCAACTCCAAGGAATACTTCCATGGCAAAAAAGTTTCCTTACCGATAGAGCAATCTTTTTTTCTCTTGCTGGTCTAGTGATAGTTTCTTCCAAGACCATCAACTGTAAACAATGTCCGAAAACAGCTGAAAAAGTGTTGAATACAAGTAGTAAGACATGTACATTTTTTTCAGTCTTTTATGACACCTTGGTGATACTATTATCAGTCAATTTCATCAAGTTGTAAGCTCACCACTTTTTATGATAGTTTTAGAAGTACCAGTTTGTAATAAATGGAACCAGCACCTGGTTTCATAAAATGGAACCAGCAATCATTGTTTAGTAAATTCAAGGTTTTTCTGTTTCATGTTTCTTTGGGAGACAGTTGAAACAGTGGAACAGTAGAAACTATACCATTCTTTAATTTACTACCATTGTTGAAACAGCAGAAAGAGAAGAAACAGAAGAAACAATGGAACCATTCTTTACTTTATAACAGTAGAAACCGTGTAAAACAGCAGGGACAACAACCAGTGGAACAGCTTCACGAAGCAGAAACAACGAAACGCTTGAAACAGTTCAAAAACAGTTCGCGCGCGCCAAGCGGCCCACAAAGCCCGCCAGTCAGCTGCCCCTGTGCGAAGCCGCAACTAGTTGACGCAGAATGCGTCACATAGGAGTTCCCACGAAAGAACCACAAGGGCAACTAAACAACGGGAACACTCCAAAGGCTTTCGGTAGCAGACAATTTGATGGGCCGGCATTACGCGCGAGCAGACCAAGTAGCGCGCTTAGCTGTTGCCATATGTCACATGCTGCATTAATCCGAGGGTTAACATTTTTATTTCTGCATTTTTTTTGAGTTTTTGGATTTTGCTTGGCCTTTAGTAGGTTTTCTTCACTTTTGTTTATGAAGCACAGTTGTGCTTTTGGTTTTTTTCAGTCTCAGTTTTTTTGTTTCCGCCTTTTCTTCAGATTTCGCTTTTTCAGTTCCTTTTCTGGGTTTTAGTTTTTTAGTTTTATTTTTTTGCAAACCTATTAACAAGGGATTTAGTTTCAAAGATCTCAACACGAGAAACACAACAATGCTTCATGATTCCGATGTACGGTTTAGGAGATAAAACTTTTGGAAATAAATCAATCTAAAAAACACAAAACTCATAGGCTGTAACAAGTGTCACACATGCGCTGCACGACTTGTAACCACGGAGTAGGTGGGTGTGACCTTTGCAAGGGGTGCCCCTTAATTAGTGATTTTGAAGAACCACTTGCCTCTCGCACTTCCAAAATGGGCTGACCCGGTGAGGAAGGAGCACCGAATCACTAGCCCATGTCATGTTCTGCTGCTTTTCTTTTAAATTATATTTATAAATTAAAAATACTTTGCATATTATTAAAAAAATCATTATGCGTTTAAAGAAAGCTCATGTAGTGTAAACAAATATTTGAGACAAATTAAAAAATGTTGCTAGCATTTGAAAAAATCATAACATTAAAATATGTTCACGTGTTCCAATAATATGTTCCTAAAATTTATGAAAATGTTTATAAAATGTAAATAATTTCTGCGTAATCTGCGAAAAATGTTACATACCAGTCAGAAAAACGATTGTGACATTGATGAAACAATGTTTTGCATTGTAAAAATATGACCGTGACATTATAAAAACTGTTTATACAATGTAGAAAAATGTTCGCATTTTTTTAAATCATACCATTTAGAAAAATGGTTGTGACATTTAAAAAGCTAGAATAACTAATACCCAATTTTCATGGATATCTATTACAAGCGGTCCTATTTCACCTAGAAGAGAATCTATGTACATAGCCATAAAAAACCCAACAAATGAGCAATGCTAATGAGTCATAGAAAAATCCTTTGTAAACACATACTCTAGTTCTTTTTTTTAATATAAATTTGCACCTAAAATAGCTGTGCACTCTAGAAGCCTCTATATAAATTTAGATGGTATAGATCTCTACCAAGATATTTAAGGATACGAAATAGACACAAACATATACATGTTGGGGAACGTAGTAATTTCGAAAATTTTCCTACGCACACGCAAGATCATGGTGATGCATAGCAACGAGAGGGGAGAGTGTTGTCTACGTACCAACGCAGACCGACTGCGCAAGCGATCACACAACGTAGAGGAAGTAGTCGTACGTCTTCTTCCCGATCCGACCGATCCAAGCACCGTTACTCCGGCACCTCTGAGTTCTTAGCACACGTTCAGCTCGATGACGATCCTTGGGCTCCGATCCAGCAAAGCGTCGAGGAAGAGTTCCGTCAGCACGACGGCGTGGTGACGATCTTGATGTACTACCGACGCAGGGCTTCGCCTAAGCACTACAACGGTATGATCAAGGTGGAATTTGGTGGCAGGGGGCACCGCACACGGCTAAGGAACGATCTCAAGGATCAACTTGTGTGTCTTGGGGTGTCCCCTGCCCCCGTATATAAAGGTTGGAGGGAGGGGGCCGGCCGGCCAGAGAGAGGGAGGCGCAGGGGGAGTCCTACTCCTACCGGGAGTAGGACTCCCCCCTCCAATCCTATTCCAACTAGGACTCTCAAGGGGGAAAGGAGAGAGAGGGGGGCCGGCCCCTTCTCCTAGTCCTACTAGGACTTGGGGAAGGGGGGGCGCGCGGCTAGGCTGTGGGCTGCCCCTTTTCTCTTTTCCACTAAGGCCCAATAGGCCCATTAGTCTCCCGGGGGGTTCCGGTAACCCTCCCGGTATTCCGGTAAAATCCCGATTTCACCCGGAACACTTCCTATGTCCAAACATAGGCTTCCAATATATCAATCTTTACGTCTCGACCATTTCGAGACTCCTCGTCATGTCCATGATCTCATCCGGGACTCCGAACAACCTTCGGTACATCAAAATGCATAAACTCATAATAACTGTCATCGTAACGTTAAGCGTGCGGACCCTACGGTTCGAGAACAATGTAGACATGACCGAGACACGTCTCCGGTCAATAACCAATAGCGGGACCTGGATGCCCATATTGGCTCCTACATATTCTACGAAGATCTTTATCGGTCAGACCGCATAACAACATACGTTGTTCCCTTTGTCATCGGTATGTTACTTGCCCGAGATTCGATCGTCGGTATCCAATACCTAGTTCAATCTCGTTACCGGCAAGTCTCTTTACTCGTTCCGTAATACATCATCTCACAACTAACATATTAGTTGCAGTGCTTGCAAGGCTTATGTGATGTGCATTACCGAGAGGGCCCAGAGATACCTCTCCGACAATCGGAGTGACAAACCCTAATCTCGAAATACGCCAACCCAACATCTACCATTGGAGACACCTGTAGTACTCCTTTATAATCACCCAGTTACGTTGTGACGTTTGGTAGTACCCAAAGTGTTCCTCCGGTAAACGGGAGTTGCATAATCTCATAGTTATAGGAACATGTATAAGTCATGAAGAAAGCAATAGCAACATACTAAACGATCGGGTGCTAAGCTAATGGAATGGGTCATGTCAATCAGATCATTCAACTAATGATGTGACCTCGTTAATCAAATAACAACTCTTTGTTCATGGTTAGGAAACATAACCATCTTTGATTAACGAGCTAGTCAAGTAGAGGCATACTAGTGACACTCTGTTGGTCTATGTATTCACACATGTATTATGTTTCCGGTTAATACAATTCTAGCATGAATAATAAACATTTATCATGATATAAGGAAATAAATAATAACTTTATTATTGCCTCTAGGGCATATTTCCTTCAGTCTCCCACTTGCACTAGAGTCAATAATCTAGATTACACTGTAATGATTCTAACACCCATGGAGCCTTGGTGCTGATCATGTTTTGCTCGTGGAAGAGGCTTAGTCAACGGGTCTGCAACGTTCAGATCCGTATGTATCTTGCAAATCTCTATGTCTCCCACCTGGACTAAATCCCGGATGGAGTTGAAGCGTCTCTTGATGTGTTTGGTCCTTTTGTGAAATCTGGATTCCTTTGCCAAGGCAATTGCACCAGTATTGTCACCGAAGATTTTCATTGGACCCGATGCACTAGGTATGACACCTAGATCGGATATGAACTCCTTCATCCAGACTCCTTCGTTTGCTGCTTTCGAAGCAGCTATGTACTCCGCTTCACATGTAGATCCCGCTACGACGCTTTGTTCAGAACTGCACCAACTGACAGCTCCACCGTTTAAAGTAAACACGTATCCGGTTTGCGATTTAGAATCGTCCGGATCAGTGTCAAAGCTTGCATCAATGTAACCTCTTACGGTGAGCTCTTTGTCACCTCCATATACGAGAAACATATCCTTAGTCCTTTTCAGGTATTTCAGGATGTTCTTGACCGCTGTCCAGTGGTCCATTCCTGGATTACTTTGGTACCTCCCTGCTAAACTTATAGCAAGGCACACATCAGGTCTGGTACACAGCATTGCATACATGATAGAGCCTATGGCTGAAGCATAGGGAACATCTTTCATTTTCTCTCTATCTTCTGCAGTGGTCGGGCATTGAGTCTGACTCAACTTCACACCTTGTAACACAGGCAAGAACCCTTTCTTTGCTTGATCCATTTTGAACTTCTTCAAAATTTTGTCAAGGTATGTGCTCTGTGAAAGTCCAATTAAGCGTTTTGATCTATCTCTATAGATCTTTATGCCTAATATGTAAGCAGCTTCCCCGAGGTCTTTCATCGAAAAACTTTTATTCAAGTATCCCTTTATGCTATCCAGAAATTCTATATCATTTCCAATCAGCAATATGTCATCCACATATAATATTAGAAATGCTACAGAGCTCCCACTCACTTTCTTGTAAATACAGGCTTCTCCAAAAGTCTGTATAAAGCCAAATGCTTTGATCACACTATCAAAGCGTTTATTCCAACTCCGAGATGCTTGCACCAGTCCATAAATGGATCGCTGGAGTTTGCATACTTTGTTAGCTCCCTTTGGATCAACAAAACCTTCTGGTTGTATCATATACAACTCTTCTTCCAGAAATCCATTCAGGAATGCAGTTTTGACATCCATCTGCCATATTTCATAATCATAAAATGCGGCAATTGCTAACATAATTCTGATGGACTTAAGCATTGCTACGGGTGAGAAGGTCTCATCGTAGTCAACCCCTTGAACTTGTCGAAAACCTTTCGCGACAAGTCGAGCTTTATAGACAGTAATATTACCGTCAGCGTCTGTCTTTTTCTTGAAGATCCATTTATTCTCAATTGCTTGCCGATCATCGGGCAAGTCAACCAAAGTCCATACTTTGTTTTCATACATGGATCCCATCTCAGATTTCATGGCTTCAAGCCACTTTGCGGAATCTGGGCTCACCATCGCTTCTTCATAGTTCGTAGGTTCATCATGATCTAGCATCATGACTTCCAGAACTGGATTACCGCACCACTCTGGTGCGGATCTCACTCTGGTTGATCTACGTGGTTCAGTAGTATCTTGTTCTGAAGTTTCATGATCATCATCATTAGCTTCCTCACTGATTGGTATAGGTGTCGCAGAAACAGTTTTCTGTGATGTACTATTTTCCAATAAGGGAGCAGGTATAGTTACCTCGTCAAGTTCTACTTTCCTCCCACTCACTTCTTTCGAGAGAAACTCCTTTTCTAGAAAGTTTCCGAATTTAGCAACAAAAGTCTTGCCTTCGGATCTGTGATAGAAGGTGTATCCAATAGTTTCCTTTGGATATCCTATGAAGACACATTTCTCCGCTTTGGGTTCGAGCTTATCAGGTTGAAGCTTTTTCACATAAGCATCACAGCCCCAAACTTTAAGAAACGACAACTTTGGTTTCTTGCCAAACCATAGTTCATAAGGTGTCGTCTCAACGGATTTTGATGGTGCCCTATTTAACGTGAATGCGGCCGTCTCTAAAGCATAACCCCAAAACGATAGCGGTAAATCAGTAAGAGACATCATAGATCGCACCATATCTAGTAAAGTACGATTACGACGTTCGGACACACCATTATGCTGTGGTGTTCCGGGTGGCGTGAGTTGCGAAACTATTCCACAATTTTTCAAATGTACACCAAACTCGTAACTCAAATATTCTCCTCCACGATCAGATCGTAGAAATTTTATTTTCTTGTTACGATGATTTTCAACCTCACTCTGAAATTCTTTGAACTTTTCAAATGTTTCAGACTTATGTTTCATTAAGTAGATATACCCATATCTGCTTAAATCATCTGTGAAGGTGAGAAAATAACGATATCCGCCACGAGCCTCAATATTCATCGGACCACATACATCGGTATGTATGATTTCCAATAAATCTGTTGCTCTCTCCATAGTACCGGAGAACGGTGTTTTAGTCATCTTGCCTATGAGGCACGGTTCGCAAGTAACAAGTGATTCATAATCAAGTGGTTCCAAAAGCCCATCAGTATGGAGTTTCTTCATGCGCTTTACACCGATATGACCTAAACGGCAGTGCCACAAATAAGTTGCACTATCATTATTAACTTTGCATCTTTTGGCTTCTACATTATGAATATGTGTATCGCTATCTTCGAGATTCAACAAGAATAGACCACTCTTCAAAGGTGCGTGACCATAAAAGATATTACTCATATAAATAGAACAACCATTATTCTCTGATTTAAATGAATAACCATTTCGCATTAAACAAGATCCAGATATAATATTCATGCTCAACGCTGGCACCAAATAACAATTATTTAGGTCTAATATTAATCCCGAAGGTAGATGTAGAGGTAGCGTGCCGACCGCGATCACATCGACTTTGGAACCGTTTCCCACGCGCATCGTCACCTCGTCCTTTGCTAGCGTCCGCTTATTCCGTAGTCCCTGTTTCGAGTTGCAAATATTAGCAACAGAACCAGTATCAAATACCCAGGTGCTACTGCGAGCTCTAGTAAGGTACACATCAATAACATGTATATCACATATACCTTTGTTCACTTTGCCATCCTTCTTATCCGCCAAATACTTGGGGCAGTTCCGCTTCCAGTGACCAGTCTGCTTGCAGTAGAAGCACTCAGTTTCAGGCTTAGGTCCAGACTTGGGTTTCTTCTCCTGAGCAGCAACTTGCTTGCTGTTCTTCTTGAAGTTTCCCTTCTTCTTCCCTTTGCCCTTTTTCTTGAAACTGGTGGTTTTGCTAACCATCAACACTTGATGCTCCTTCTTGATTTCTACCTCCGCAGCTTTTAGCATTGCGAAGAGCTCGGGAATAGTCTTGTTCATCCCTTGCATATTATAGTTCATCACGAAGCTCTTGTAGCTTGGTGGCAGTGATTGGAGAATTCTGTCAATGACGCAGTAATCTGGAAGATTAACTCCCATCTGAATCAAGTGATTATTATACCCAGACATTTTGAGTATATGCTCACTGACAGAACTGTTCTCCTCCATCTTGCAGCTATAGAACTTATTGGAGACTTCATATCTCTCAATTCGGGCATTTGCTTGAAATATTAACTTCAACTCCTGGAACATCTCATATGCACCATGACGTTCAAAACGTCGTTGAAGTCCCGATTCTAAGCCGTAAAGCATGGCACACTGAACTATCGAGTAGTCATCAGCTTTGCTCTGCCAGACGTTCATAACATCTGGCGTTGCTCCAGCAGCAGGCCTGTCACCCAGCGGTGCTTCCAGGACGTAATTCTTCTGTGCAGCAATGAGGATAATCCTCAGGTTACGGACCCAGTCCGTGTAATTGCTACCATCATCTTTCAACTTTGCTTTCTCAAGGAACGCATTAAAATTCAACGGAACAACAGCACGAGCCATCTATCTACAATCAACATAAACAAGCAATACTATCAGGTACTAAGTTCATGATAAGTTTAAGTTCAGTTAATCAAATTACTTAAGAACTCCCACTTAGATAGACATCCCTCTAATCCTCTAAGTGATCACGTGATCCAAATCAACTAAACCATAACCGATCATCACGTGAGATGGAGTAGTTTTCAATGGTGAACATCGTTATGTTGATCATATCTACTATATGATTCACGCTCGACCTTTCGGCCTCCGTGTTCCGAGGCCATATCTGTATATGCTTGGCTCGTCAAGTATAACCTGAGTATTCTGCGTGTGCAACTGTTTTGCACCCGTTGTATTTGGACGTAGAGCTTATCACACCCGATCATCACGTGGTGTCTGGGCACGACGAACTTTGGCAACGGTGCATACTCAGGGAGAACACTTCTTGATAATTTAGTGAGAGATCATCTTATAATGCTACCGTCAATCAAAGCAAGATAAGATGCATAAAAAGATAAACATCACATGCAATCAATATAAGTGATATGATATGGCCATCATCATCTTGCGCTTGCGATCTCCATCTCCGAAGCACCGTCATGATCACCATCGTCACCGGCGCGACACCTTGATCTCCATCGTAGCATCGTTGTCGTCTCGCCAATCTTATGCTTCCACGACTATCACTACCGTTTAGTAATAAAGTAAAGCATTACATCGCGATTGCATTGCATACAATAAAGCGACAACCATATGGCTCCTGCCAGTTGCCGATAACTCGGTTACAAAACATGATCATCTCATACAATAAAATCAGCATCATGCCTTGACCATATCACATCACAACATACCCTGCAAAAACAAGTTAGACGTCCTCTACTTTGTTGTTGCAAGTTTTACGTGGCTGCTACGGGCTTAAGTAAGAACTCATCTCACCTACGCATCAAAACCACAACGATAGTTTGTCAAATAGACTCCGTTTTAACCTTCTCAAGGACCGGGCGTAGTCACACTTGGTTCAACTAAAGTTGGAGAGACAGTCTTCCGCAAGCCATCTATGTGCAAAACACGTCGAGGGAACCGGTCTCGCGTAAGAGTACGCGTAAGGTTGGTCCGGATCGTCTCACCCAACAATACCGCCGAACCAAAGTATGACATGCTGGTAGGCAGTATGACTTGTATCGCCCACAACTCACTTGTGTTCTACTCGTGCAAATAACATCAAACCATAAAACCTAGGCTCGGATGCCACTGTTGGGGAACATAGTAATTTCGAAAATTTTCCTACGCACACGCAAGATCATGGTGATGCATAGCAACGAGAGGGGAGAGTGTTGTCTACGTACCAACGCAGACCGACTGCGGAAGCGATCACACAACATAGAGGAAGTAGTCGTACGTCTTCTTCCCGATCCGACCGATCCAAGCACCGTTACTCCGGCACCTCCGAGTTCTTAGCACACGTTCAGCTCGATGACGATCCTCGGGCTCCGATCCAGCAAAGCGTCGAGGAAGAGTTCCGTCAGCACGACGGCGTGGTGACGATCTTGATGTACTACCAACGCAGGGCTTCGCCTAAGCACTACAACGGTATGATCGAGGTGAAATTTGGTGGCAGGGGGCACCGCACACGGCTAAGGAACGATCTCAAGGATCAACTTGTGTGTCTTGGGGTGTCCCCTGCCCCCGTATATAAAGGTTGGAGGGAGGGGGCCGGCCGGCCAGAGAGAGGGAGGCGCATGGGGAGTCCTACTCCTACCGGGAGTAGGACTCCCCCCTCCAATCCTATTCCAACTAGGACTCTCAAGGGGGAAAGGAGAGAGAGGGGGGCCGGCCCCTTCTCCTAGTCCTACTAGGACTTGGGGAAGGGGGGGCGCGCGGCTAGGCTGTGGGCTGCCCCTTTTCTCTTTTCCACTAAGGCCCAATAGGCCCATTAGTCTCCCGGGGGGTTCCGGTAACCCTCCCGATATTCCGGTAAAATCCCGATTTCACCCGGAACACTTCCTATGTCCAAACATAGGCTTCCAATATATCAATCTTTACGTCTCGACCATTTCGAGACTCCTCGTCATGTCCGTGATCTCATCCGGGACTCCGAACAACCTTCGGTACATCAAAATGCATAAACTCATAATAACTGTCATCGTAACGTTAAGCGTGCGGACCCTACGGTTCGAGAACAATGTAGACATGACCGAGACACGTCTCCGGTCAATAACCAATAGCGGGACCTGGATGCCCATATTGGCTCCTACATATTCTACGAAGATCTTTATCGGTCAGACCGCATAACAACATACGTTGTTCCCTTTGTCATCGGTATGTTACTTGCCCGAGATTCGATCGTCGGTATCCAATACCTAGTTCAATCTCGTTACCGGCAAGTCTCTTTACTCGTTCCGTAATACATCATCTCACAACTAACATATTAGTTGCAGTGCTTGCAAGGCTTATGTGATGTGCATTACCGAGAGGGCCCAGAGATACCTCTCCGACAATCGGAGTGACAAACCCTAATCTCGAAATACGCCAACCCAACATCTACCATTGGAGACACCTGTAGTACTCCTTTATAATCACCCAGTTACGTTGTGACGTTTGGTAGTACCCAAAGTGTTCCTCCGGTAAACGGGAGTTGCATAATCTCATAGTTATAGGAACATGTATAAGTCATGAAGAAAGCAATAGCAACATACTAAACGATCGGGTGCTAAGCTAATGGAATGGGTCATGTCAATCAGATCATTCAACTAATGATGTGACCTCGTTAATCAAATAACAACTCTTTGTTCATGGTTAGGAAACATAACCATCTTTGATTAACGAGCTAGTCAAGTAGAGGCATACTAGTGACACTCTGTTGGTCTATGTATTCACACATGTATTATGTTTCCGGTTAATACAATTCTAGCATGAATAATAAACATTTATCATGATATAAGGAAATAAATAATAACTTTATTATTGCCTCTAGGGCATATTTCCTTCAATACATGCATATAAGTGCTACAAATTAATACATATTTGATCGATCCTGATATGATTTGACCAAAGTTTTTATGTTGCAGTGTATGAAAATGGGAAGACCTATTTTCACTATGTTTTGTATCATCTTTGGTTCAAACCTTAATGCAAGTGTATTTATAAGTGGATACCAAAATTCTATAATGAAAATATTACATCTTAAATTGGAAATATTGCTATGTGATTAATTTTGGTAAGTGTAGTGAAAAATATACGAAAAATAACTAAATCTAGGTTTGAAGAATCATTGGTATCACATGTGATGCTACGGGTTGGACTGATTTTCTGTATAATAATTTCATCATTCTCATATTAAATAAATGGTGGGCACTCATAGCACATGTAGATCTCTAATCTGTTTCCAAATGTTGGAGTTTAAGTTTGATAATCATTAGAAATTTTGTACTTTCATTTGTGTTCTATGGTGCAAGTGGTCATGATTATATGTTTAAGACATTTTTTGAATGGACCAATGTTGATGTTTTATTTCTCGGCACGATGTTTAGTTGAAATTGCCAAAATAATGATGCGGTGGGTGGAAAGCGACAACCCGTTTTCCTTCATTCTCGTGTTGTGCCTAGTTGTTTGGAAAAAACAATCATGTTGGTCAATTTTTCCTAGATTGTCCAATCTGCATGCTTCATCTAGCACACCACTCTATGCCAAGCACCACCAACACCATAGAAGGTCGGCATCCCACTTCACCATCCTACCCTACTTGAGTTGTCTTTGCCTCCTCGATCATTTCTCTTAGCCTAGTTTGTCTCCACTATCGACGACCGCACCCTGGCCCCGCAATGCAAGCATATGACTTCCCGCCACCGACTACTAGGGGAAAATCTATAGGGTGGTTGCCTATATACTGTAGGAGATTTGGAGATGGGTCAGAACAGGGAAGTCCGACAAAACATTGTCTACTCATCCTGGCCCATCCGTCGCCCAACATCCAAAGTACAACCCCTAAAAAACCCGAATAGCCAGCCTGCCACTCGCATCCCCGATTCTGCGCTCCCAAACTAGCAGGCTGCCTCGCCGCCTGTCTCACTTCTGTTGGACACTCAAGAGGCCAGGATCTGTCCATGTTGCCCCGCCAGCCCGGCGCCAATGCACCCAGTGTACTCATGCCTAGCGGCGACCGGTCCGCACGTAGTAGCACCGTAAAATAGTTCTGCCTACCCCGATGGTCGGCTGTCCATAGGCATTCAGCTACACTGGGTGGACTGATTCTACATTGTCTACATTTCCCAATTTTTTGTTGGTTCCTTATGCACCGCAAATTATGGGTTGTTGTGATTATATCCATTGATTATTTTATCAGGTGGATTTTTTGAGGAAATGCCATCATGAGTCACTTTATTAACTTGATAATATAGTTACACCATTCACCATAGCATTAACCAAGAAATCTGGGGTTCATCGACCCAATTACAAGTCCCATTACTACCATAAGCAAATTTAACTATAGTATGCGCTACTTCGTTCACTTCCTAGTTAAAATGCAAAAAGTGAACTAAATCAATCATACCAACCATGATTGATAGTGCTATCTGGCCGTACATGAACACATAACTTTCCCCATAATTTGTTGTGTGAAATTATGTTATATGATTGATAAAATGTAATTTTTTCTTATAGAATTGTCAAAGATGAAGAGGACCAGAGATAATGCTTCCCTTTTCTAGAAACATATTGCAAAGAACAATATGCTAGTAAGTAGATAACTAGTGTTTATGTCGGTATGTATTCTTCATTTATGCAAAATATAAACTTAATTGATAAATTTAATATGTTTGTAAGATCATATTTCATTGTGATATTGGTAAATTAATGAATGTGTTGGCATGCCATTTTTTTGTAGTTTTATCTTAGTCTGATAACGTTTTTAGTTAAAAATATGTCCAAAATGTAAACGGTTTCGTCCGGTTTGTATGAAATGCGTTGTGTTTGCATGAATTTATTTTTTGAAAAAGTTTTTGAAATGCATGCGGACAACTTTGGATGGCGGCCTCTGGCATCAGTGTTCGCAGACAGATTCCGGAGCAAATTTGCAGATCACCGTTGAGATGCCCTTATATAGCAAAAAAGAAAGCAAATTCATCTTACTAAGGACATATCTAAGCATTTCGGTTGTACGTTCTCTAAGAATATCCTTTGTTTGTTCCATTCCATACATTTAATAGACGAGTTGCAGATCTATAGTTATTGACATGATGGTTTTCCAAATCATCGAGTGCATGCATAAAGCTTGATGTGATGTATTGGTTTGACTTTGAGTGGATTACAAGTTAGTATTGTTTTCATGGATGAACAAAAGAAAATAACTAATACCCACTTTTCATGGATATCTATCACAAGCGGTCCTATTTCACAAAGTAGAAAATCCATGTACATAGCCATGAAAGAACCAACAAATGAGCAATGCCAATGTTGCATAGAAAAATCCTTTGCAAACACCTTGATATACCGGTAATTGCTATCTGAGCCTGGGCTCATCTGCTCCAAATAAATAGTAAAATCATAAAAAATAGCAGAAACATTCGAATGATTCCTTTTTTTGCATGCAAGATGCTTGAGTTGTGATGCAAGAATTGTTGGTGTTTTGACACTCGAGAATCTTGTGGCAAAGCACAAAAAATGATCTTGGAACAGAGCATTTTTTTAAAACTTCCTCAGAAGCTTGATTTTTCTTTTGCTAAGAGCTGCCCAAATGCCGAAACTCCACTAAATTCGGCATGGGCATTAGGCATTCGCTATTTTTCTATCTTTACTGTTTATCCACGGGAGCAGATGAGCCCGACAGCCAAATCGTTGCGTCCATAACTACTCTACTTTTTCTTATGAATTTACAACACAAATAATTGTTCCCTCTGGAAACCTCTAAAAAATTATATATAGATGGTAGAGGTCTCTACCGAGATATTTAATTATACAAAAATTGACACAAACATATACATATACATGCATCTAAGTTCTTAAAATCAACCATATTTGATTGATTCTATGTGATTTAAAAAAAATCGGTGTAGTGTATCAAAATAGGAAAAACTAATGTCACTCTGTTTTGTACCAACTTTTTTTCTAACTTCAATGCATGTGTATTTATTGCTGGACACTAATATTGTATAACAAAAATATTACACCTTAATGTTCATAACATCGTTATGTGATTAATTTTACTAAGTGTAATGGAAAATATATGAAAAATTAACTAAATTTAGGCCTGCAAAATACTCGGTATGATTTATTAGTCAGGCCACAAAAGCAATCGAGTTTTACTATGTATAATTTAATCCATCACGTTTAAATAAATGAGGGGTGCCCATGATAATGTAAAGATAGTAGATAAATATGCACTCTCTTCTTACAATTATCCATCAATTACATGCCCAATTATTTCAACACACTCGGGTGATCCAATATCCCAAGTGAAGTCCACTGCTAACATGTCGTTCAATATAATGGAAGCTACTTCACTACTCGCAGAGCAGAAAAATTCAAGAAAAATTCACTACTCTATACAATAGCATAGAAGTTTCTATAGAGCAGAAAAATTCAAGAACTAACTCGCAGAGCAACAATTATAGGAGGTGTTGGACTAATAATATGAACTATTTGCAAGATAGTATGATATAATATAAATAAAAAAGTGTATTATCTGTTATTTTTTGCCACAACTTCCACAAATGTGATTTCGTGATGAAGTTTTTCAACCACTTAGAACATTTGTCAAAATTTGCCATATAAAAAACAGATTTTTTTGGAACATTTTATAAATGTTTTCCGAGTTATTATTCATCCCGAGCTCATTTGATCTCGGGTGTAGAAGGGCACTTTCGTGTACAATGATGCTATCTTAAACATGCTACATTGGATAGATGTAAGGTGAATAAGAGAACTGATAAGAAAATACTTGTCTTGTCTTATTTAAGAGATAATCCCTTAGCACAATATGTATTACAAATTTATTTTTAGGAATAACTAGTTATTGTAAATAACACTAAAAGATAATTCATTGTAGGCAATGCTTTGATTGTCATGTTTAAATTACATGCAAGGCTTAAAATAAAACTATCTTATCAACCACTGTACTGTACATGTTCTAATGCCTTATTTTGGTCACGAGGAAAAATATAAACTGTTGCAATAACAATTAAGTGGTGGATGGTCGGCCAGAGGCAACCCATCTTTTGTTATTTCTTCCTTCTTTGCATCTCCCCGCACCCTTTACCCGTTGCATCCAACGGCGAAACAAAGTTCAATTGTTTGAGAACAATAAATCTCATCGATCATTTAGTTGTCTGACCTATTGGATTTGCTCCACTCATCCCTGATACGTCCATTTTGCATCATGCTTTTATATCGATATTTATTGCATTATGGGCTGTTATTACACATTATGTCACAATACTTATGCCTATTCTCTCTTATTTTACAAGGTTTACATAAAGAGGGAGAATGCCGGCAGCTGGGATTTTGGGCTGGAAAAGGAGAAAATATTAGAGACCTATTCTGCACAGCTCCAAAAGTCCTGAAACTTCACGGAAGTCATTTTCAGAATATATAAAAAATACTAAGCGCGAGATGTTCCAGAGGGGGGCCACACCCTGGCCACGAGTGTGGGGGGCGCGCCCTACCCCCTGGGCGCGCCCCCTGCCTCGTGGGCCCCCTGGTGGCCCTCCGATGCCCATCTTCTGCTATATGGAGTCTTTCGTTGAGGAAAAAAAATCATAAGCAAGCTTTCGGGACGAGACTCCGCCGCCACGAGGCGGAACCAATCTAGGGCTCCGGCGAAGCTGTTCTGCCGGAGAAACTTCCCTCCAGGAGGGGGAAATCATCACCAACAATCCTCTCATCAGGAGGGGGTCAATCTCCATCAACATCTTCACCAGCACCATCTCCTCTCAAACCCTAGCTCATCTCTTGTATCCAATTCTTGTCTCTAAGTCTGGAATGGTACCTGTGGGTTACTAGTAGTGTCGATTACTCTTTGTAGTTGATGCTAGTTGGTTTATTTGGTGGAAGATCATATGTTTAGATCCTATATGCATATTAATACCCCTCTGATTATGAACATGAATATGCTTTGTGAGTAGTTACGTTTGTTCCTGAGGACATGGGAGAAGTCTTGCTATTAGTAGTCATGTGAATTTGGTATTCATTAGATATTTTGATGAGATGTATGTTGTCTTTCCTCTAGTGGTGTTATGTGAACGTCGACTACATGACACTTCACCATTATTTGGGCCTAGAGGAAGGCATTGGGAAGTAATAAGTAGATGATGGGTTGCTAGAGTGACAGAAGCTTAAACCCTAGTTTATGCATTGCTTCGTAAGGGGCTGATTTGGATCCATATGTTTCATGCTATGGTTAGGCTTACCTTAATACTTTTGTTGTAGTTGCGGATGCTTTCAATAGAGGTTAATCATAAGTGGGATGCTTGTCCAAGTAAGGACAGTACCCAAGCACCGGTCCACCCACATACCAAATTATCAAAGTACCGAACATGAATCGTATGAACGTGATGAAACCTAGTTTGACGATAATTCCCATGTGTCCTCGGGAGCGCTTTTCTCTATATAAGAATTTGTCCAGGCTTGTCCTTTGCTACAAAAAGGATTGGGCCACCTTGCTGCACTTTATTTACTTTGGTTACTTGTTACAAATTATCTTATCACAAAACTATCTGTCACCTACAATTTCAGTGCTTGCAGAGAATACCTTGCTGAAAACCGCTTATCATTTCCTTCTGCTCCTCGTTGGGTTCGACACTCTTACTTATCAAAAGGACTACGATAGATCCCATATACTTTTGGGTCATCAAGACTCTTTTCTGGCGCCGTTGCCGGGGAGTGAAGCGCCTTTGGTGGGTGGAATTTGGTAAGGAAATTTTTATATAGTGTGCTGAAATTTACTGTCACTTGTTACTATGGAAAGTAATCCTCTGAGGGGCTTGTTCGGGGTATCTTCACCCCGACCAGTAGAGCAAAGAGTTGCTCCTCAACCCACTTAACCTACTGAAAATTAAAATGTCTACTTTGAAATTTTTCGGGTATGATAGAAAAACTTCTAGCTAATCCTTTTGCAGGAGATGGAACATTACATCCTGATGAGCACCTAATATATGTGGATGAAGTTTGTGGATTATTTAAGCTTGCAGGTATGCCCGATGATGTTATCAAGAAGAAGGTCTTCCCTTTATATTTGGAGGGAGATGCATTGACATGGTATAGGCTATGTGATGATATGGGATCATGGAACTACAAACGATTGAAATTGGAATTTCACCAGAAGTTTTATCCTATGCATCTTGTTCATCGTGATCGTAATTACATATATAATTTTTGGCCTCGCGAAGGAGAAAGCATCGCTCAAGCTTGGGGAGGCTTAAATAAATGTTATATTCATGCCCCAATCATGAGCTCTTGAGAGAAATGATTATTCAAAATTTTTATGCTCGGCTTTCTGACAACAATCGCACCATGCTCGATACTTCTTGTGCTGGCTCTTTTATGATGAAGACTATTGAATTCAAATGGGATTTATTGGAAAGAATTAAACGCAACTCTGAAGATTGGGATCTCGACGAGGGTAAGAAGTCAGGTATGACACCTGAGTTTGATTTTGTTAAATCTTTTATGGATACCGATGTTTTCCGTAAATTTAGCACTAAATATGGACTTGACTCTGAGATAGTAGCTTCTTTCTATGAATATTTTGCTACTCATGTTGATCTCCCTATGGAGAAGTGGTTTAAATATCATCCTCCCATAGAAGTAAAAGTAGTTGCACCTATTAAAGTTGAAGAAAAGACTATCACTTATAATGATCATGTTATTCCTACTGCATATGTTGAGAAACCACCTTTTCCTGTTAGGATAAAAGATCATGCTAAAGCCTCAACTGTGGTTTGTAAAAGCAATATTAGAACCTATACACCTCCTGAGCAAGTTAAAGTTGAACCTAATATTGCTATTGCTAAGGATCTCTTGGCTGATAATATTGATGGGCATGTTATTTACTTCTGTGATGAAACTGCTAGAATTGCTAAACCTTGTGGTAAAGATAAACATAGACCTGTGTTAGGCATGCCTGTTATTTCTGTTAAAATAGGAAATCATTGTTATCATGGCTTGTGTGACATGGGTGCTAGTGCTAGTGCAGTACCTATTGACTTATACAAAGAAATTATGCATGATATTGCACCTGCTGAGTTAGAAGATATTGATGTCACAATTAAACTTGCCAATAGAGATACTATTTCACCAATGGGAATTGTTATTGATGTTGAAGTCTTGTGTGGGAAAACTAAATATCCTGCTGATTTTCTTATTCTTGGTTCCCCCACAAGATAGCTTTTGTCCCATAATATTTGGTAGACCCTTCTTAAACACTATTAATGCTAGGATAGAGTGCAAAAAGGATGTTATTACTATTGGTTTAGGTGATATGTCTTATGAGTTCAATTTTTCTAAATTTTGTAGACAACACCGTGAAGAAGAATTGCCTAGTAAAGATGAAATTATTGGTCTTGCTTCTATTGCCGTACCTCCTAGTGATCCTTTAGAACAATATTTGCTAGACCATGAAAATGATATGTTTATGAATGAAAGAAGGGAAATAGATGAAGTGTTCTTTAAACAGGGACCTATTCTGAAACACAACTTGCCTGTTGAAATCTTAGGGGATCCTCCGCCACCCAAGGGTGATCCCGTGTTTGAGCTTAAACCATTGCCTGATACTCTTAAATATGATTATCTAGATGAAAAGAAGATATATCCTGTTATTATTAGTGCTAACCTTTCCGAGAAGGAGGAAGAAAAATTATTGAAAACTCTGAAGAAGCACCGTGCTTCTATTGGATATACTCTTGACGATCTTAAGGGCATTACTCCCACTCTATGTCAACACAAAATAAATTTGGAAAAAGATGCCAAACCAGTTGTTGATCACCAACGACGACTGAATCCTAAGATGAAAGAAGTGGTAAGAAAAGAAATACTAAAGCTCCTTGAGGCAGGCATAATTTATCCCGTTGCTGATAGTCAGTGGGTAAGTCCTGTCCATTGTGTTCCTAAGAAGGGAGGTATTACTGTCATTCCTAATGATAAAGATGAATTGATTCCGCAAATAATTATTACAGGTTATAGGATGGTAATTGATTTCCGCAAATTAAATAAGGCTACTAAAAAGATCATTACCCCTTACCTTTTATCGATCAAATGCTAGAAAGATTATCCAAACATACACATTTTTGCTTTCTAGATGGTTATTCTGGTTTCTCTCAAATACCTGTGTCAGCTGATGATCAATCTAGGACCACCTTTATGTGCCCTTTCGGCACTTTTTCTTATAGACGTGTGCCTTTTGGTTTATGCAATGCACCTGTTACCTTTCAAAGATTCATGATGGCTATATTTTCTGATTTTTGTGAAAAGATTTGTGAGGTATTCATGGATGATTTCTCCGTTTATGGATCCTCTTTTGATGATTGCTTAAGCAACCTTGATCGAGTTTTGCAGAGATGTGAAGAAACTAACCTTGTCTTGAATTGGTAGAAATGCCACTTTATGGTTAATGAAGGTATTGTCTTGGGGCACAAAATTTCTAAAAGAGGCATTGAAGTTGGTAAAGCTAAAGTTGATGCTATTGAAAAGATGCTGTGTCCCAAGGACACCAAAGGTATAAGAAGTTTCCTTGGTCATGATGGTTTTTATAGGAGGTTCATTAAGGACTTCTCAAAAAATTCTTGGCCTCTGACTAATTTATTACAAAAAGATATACCGTTCGTCTTTGATAATGAATGTGTAGAAGCATTTGAAATACTTAAGAAAGCATTGATCTCTGCACCTATCGTTCAACCACCTGATTGGAATTTACCTTTTGAAATTATGTGTGATGCTAGTGATTATGTTGTGGGTGTTGTTCTAGGGCAAAGAGTTGATAAGAAATTAAATGTTATTCAATATGCTAGTAAAACTCTAGACAATGCCTAGAGAAATTATGCTACTACCGAAAAAGAATTCTTAGCAGTTGTATTTGCTTGTGATAAGTTCAGACCTTCTATTGTTGATTCTAAAGTAACTATTCACATGGATCATGCTGCTATTAAATACCTTCTGGAAAAGAAAGATGCTAAACCTAGACTTATTAGATGGGTTCTCTTGCTACAAGAATTTGATTTGCATATTATTGATAGAAAGGGAGCTGAGAACCCCGTTGCAGATAACTTGTCTAGGTTGGAAAATGTTCTTGATGACCCACTACCTATTGATGATAGCTCTCCTGATGAACAATTAAATGTCATAAATGCTTCTTATACTGCCCCATGGTATGATGATTAAGCTAATTACATTGTTGCTAAGTTTATACCACCTAGTTTCACATACCAGCAAAAGAAAAAGTTCTTTTATGATTTAAGGCATTACTTCTGGGATGACCCGCACCTTTATTAAGAAGGAGTAGATGGTGTTATTAGACGTTGTGTACCTGAGCATGAACAGGAACATATCCTACGCAAGTGTCACTCCGAAGCTTATGGAGGACACCACGCTGGAGATAGAACTGCACATAGGGTATTGCAATCCGGTTTTTATTGGCCCACTCTCTTCAAGGATGCCCGTAAGTTTGTTTTATCTTGTGATGAATATCAAAGAATTGGTAATATTAGTAAACGTCAAGAAATGCCTATGAATTATTCACTTGTTATTGAACCATTTGATGTCTCGGTCTTTGATTATATGGGATCGTTTCCTGCCTCTAATGGATATACACATATTTTAGTTGCTGTTGATTACATTACTTAGTGGGTAGAAGATATTCCAACTAGTAGTGCTGATCATAACATCTCCATTAAGATGCTTAAATAAGTTATTTTTCCGAGGTTTGGAGTCCCTAGATATTTAATTATTGATGGTGTTTCACATTTTATTCATTGTGCTTTCCGCAAAATGCTTGCTAAGTATGATGTTAACCATAGAATTGCATCTCCTTATCACCCACAGTCTAGTGGTCAAGTAGAATTGAGTAATAGAGAACTCAAATTAATTTTGCAAAAGACTATTAATAGATCTAGAAAGAATTGGTCCAAGAAACTTGATGATGCATTATGGGCCTATAGAACTGCATATAAAAATCCTATGGGTATGTCGCCATATAAAATGGTTTATGGAAAAGCATGTCACTTATCTCTTGAACTAGAACATAAGGCTTATTGGGCTATTAAAGAGCTCAATTATGATTTCAAACTTGCCGGCGAGAAGAGGTTATTTGACATTAGCTCACTTGATGAATGGAGAACCCAAGCCTATGAGAATGCCAAATTGTTTAAAGAAAAAGTTAAAAGATGGCATGACAAAAGAATACAAAAGCGTGAGTTCAATATAGGTGATTATGTATTGTTATACAACTCTTGTTTAAGATTTTTTGCAGGAAAACTTCTCTCTAAATGGGAAGGCCCTTACGTTATCGAGGAGGTCTATCGTTCCGGTGCCATAAAAATCAACAACTTCGAAGGCACAAATCCGAAGGTGGTGAACGGTCAAAGAATCAAACACTACATCTCAGGTAATCCTATAAATGTTGAAACCAATGTTATTGAAACTGTAACCCCAGAGGAATACATAAGGGACACTTTCCGGAACGTTTCAGACTCCGAAAAGGAATAGGTATGTGGTACGGTAAGTAAACCGACTGCAAAACAGTTCTAATGGTAATTTTTCTCCGTTTTGGAATATTTAGAAAAATAGAAAAATAAGAAGCAGTCCGGGAAGGGAAAGAGGGCTCCATGAGGGTGGAGGGCGCGCCCTACCCCCTGGGCGCGCCCCTTGCCTCGTGGGCACCTCGTTTGCTCTCCGGACTCCGTTTTCTTGTACAATACGTATTTTGGTCGGTAAAAATTCATTATATAATCTCCCGATGGTTTTGACCACCGTACCACGCAAATATCCCCTGTCTTTGTTTCGAGTTGTTTTTCTGACAGATCTAGGTCGTCATGTCGTCTTCAAGTGCCCCCAAGGACCAGTTCTTTGAGAAGGTCATCAACCCCTACCCTGCGAAGTGCGGCAACACCCTCAAACCATTGAGATGCGTGAGGGGTGTTGGGGAACGTAGTAATTTCAAAATTTTCCTACGCACACGCAAGATCATGGTGATCCATAGCAACGAGAGGGGAGAGTGTGATCTACGTACACTGGTAGATCGACAACGGAAGCATTTGGTTGATGTAGTCGTACGTCTCCACGGCCCGACCGGTCAAGCACCGAAACTACGGCACCTCCGAGTTCTAGCACACGTTCAGCTCGATGACGATCCCCGGACTCCGATCTAGCAAAGTGTCGGGGAAGAGTTCCGTCAGCACGACAGCGTGGTGACGATCTTGATGTACTACCGTCGCAGGGCTTCGCCTAAGCACCGCTACAATATTATCGAGGACTATGGTGGAAGGGGGCGCCGCACACAGCTAAGAATATGATCACGTGGATCAACTTGTGTGTCTCTGGGGTGTCCCTGCCTCCGTATATAAAGGTTCAAGAGGGGGAGGCCGGCCGGCCATCATAGGGCGCGCCAGGAGGAGTCCTACTCCCTCAGGGAGTAGGACTTCTCCCCCAATCCTAGTTGGAATAGGATTCGCGAGGTGGAAAAGAGAGAGAGAGAGAAGGAGGGGGGCGCCAGCCCCCTCTCTCCTTGTCCTATTCGGACTAGGGGGGAGGGGCGTGCGGCCCAGCCCTGGCCGCCTCTCCTCTTCTTCCACTAAGGCCCACTAAGGCCCATATAGCTCCTGGGGGGTTCCGGTAACCTCCCCGTATTCCGGTAAAATCCCGATTTCACCCGGAACACTTCCGATATCCAAACATGGGCTTCCAATATATCAATCTTTATGTCTTGACCATTTCAAGACACCTCGTCATGTCCGTGATCTCATCCGGGACTCCGAACAACCTTCGGTACATCAAAACGTATAAACTCATAATATAACTGTCATCGAAACCTTAAGCGTGCGGACCCTACGGGTTCGAGAACAATGTAGACATGACCGAGATACATCTCTGGTACATAACCAATAGCGGGACCTGGATGCCCATATTGGCTCCTACATATTCTATGAAGATCTTTATCGGTCAGACCGCATAACAACATACGTTGTTCCCTTTGTCATCAGTATGTTACTTGCCCGAGATTCGATCGTCGGTATCCAATACCTAGTTCAATCTCGTTACCGGCAAGTCTCTTTACTCGTTCCGTAATACATCATCCTGCAACTAACTCATTAGTTGCAATGCTTGCAAGGCTTAAGTGATGTGCATTACTGAGAGGGCCCTGAGATACCTCTCCGACGATTAGAGTGACAAATCCTAATCTCGAAATACGTCAACCCAACATGTACCTTTGGAGACACCTGTAGAGCACCTTTATAATCAGCCAGTTACGTTGTGACATTTGGTTGCACACAAAGTGTTCCTCCGGCACACGGGAGTTACATAATCTCTTAGTCATAGGAACATGTATAAGTCATGAAGAAAGCAATAGCAACATACTAAACGATCGGGTGCTAAGCTAATGGAATGAGTCATGTTAATCAGATCATTCAACTAATGATGTGATCCCGTTAATCAAATGACAACTCTTTGTCCATGGTTAGGAAACATAACCATCTTTGATTAACGAGCTAGTCAAGTAGAGGCATACTAGTGACACTCTGTTTGTCTATGTATTCACACATGTATTATGTTTCCGGTTAATACAATTCTAGCATGAATAATAAACTTTTATCATGATATAAGGAAATAAATAATAACTTTATTATTGACTCTAGGGCATATTTCCTTCAGTCTCCCACTTGCACTAGAGTCAATAATCTAGATTACACAGTGATGATTCTAACACCCATGGAGCTTTGGTGCTGATCATGTTTTTTCCCCGTGGAAGAGGCTTAGTCAACGGGTCTGCTACATTCAGCTCCGTATGTATCTTGCAAATCTCTATGTCTCCCACCTGCACTAGATCCCGGATGGAATTGAAGCGTCTTTTGATGTGCTTGGTTCTTTTGTGAAACCTGGATTCCTTTGCCAAGGCAATTGCACCAGTATTGTCACAAAAGATTTTCATTGGACCCGATGCACTAGGTATGACACCTAGATCGGATATGAACTCCTTCATCCAGACTCCTTCGTTTGCTGCTTCCGAAGCAGCTATGTACTCCGCTTCACATGTAGATCCCGCCACGACGCTTTGTTTAGAACTGCACCAACTGACAGCTCCACCGTTTAATGTAAACACGTATCCGGTTTGCGATTTAGAATCGTTCGGATCAGTGTCAAAGCTTGCATCAACGTAACCATTTACGATGAGCTCTTTGTCACCTCCATATACGAGAAACATATCCTTAGTCCTTTTCAGGTACTTCAGGATGTTCTTGACCGCTGTCCAGTGATCCACTTGAAGGAAATATGCCCTAGAGGCAATAATAAAGTTATTATTTATTTCCTTATATCATGATAAATGTTTATTATTCATACTAGAATTGTATTAACCGGAAACATAATACATGTGTGAATACATAGACAAACTTAGTGTCACTAGTATGCCTCCACTAGATTAGCTCGTTAATCAAAGATGGTTATGTTTCCTAACCATAAACAATGTGTTGTTATTTGATTAATGAGGTCACATCATTAGTTGAATGATCTGATTGACATGACCCATTTCATTAGCTTAGCACCCGATCGTTTAGTATGTTGCTATTGCTTTCTTCATGACTTATACATGTTCCTATGACTATGAGATTATGCAACTCCCGTTTACCGGAGGAACACTTTGTGTGCTACCAAACGCCACAACATAACTGGGTGATTATAAAGGAGCTCTACAGGTGTCTCCAAGGGTAGATGTTGGGTTGGCGTATTTCGAGATTAGGATTTGTCACCCCGATTGTCGGAGAGGTATCTTTGGGCCCTCTCGGTAATGCACATCACATAAGCCTTGCAAGCATTGTGACTAATGAGTTAGTTGCGAGATGATGCATTACGAAACGAGTAAAGAGACTTGCCAGTAACGAGATTGAACTAGGTATTGGATACCGATGATCGAATCTCGGGCAAGTAACATACCGATGACAAAAGGAACAACGTATGTTGTTATGCGGTCTGACCGATAAAGATCTTCGTAGAATATGTAGGAGCCAATATGGGCATCCAGGTCCCGCTATTGGTTATTGACCGCAGATGTGTCTCAGTCATGTCTACATTGTTCTCGAACCATAGGGTCCGCACGCTTAACGTTACGATGACAGTTATTATGAGTTTATGCATTTTGATGTACCGAAGTTAGTTTGGAGTCCCAGATTTGATCACGGACATGAAGAGGAGTCTCGAAATGGTCGAGACATAAAGATTGATATATTGGATGACTATATTCGGACACCGGAAGTGTTCCGGGTGATTTCGGAGAAAACCGGAGAGCCGGAGGGTTACCGGAACCCTACCAGGAGAAGTAATGGGCCATATGGGCTTTAGTGGAGAGAGAGAAGGGCTGCCAGAGGTGGGCCGCTCGCCACCTCCTTCTTGGTCCGAATTGGACTAGGAGAGGGGGGCGGCGCCCCCCCCCTTTTCCTTCTCCCACTCCACCTCTTTCCCCCTCCTAGTAGGAGTCCTACTCCTACTAGGAGGAGGACTCCTCCTTGGCGCGCCACACCTGGCCGGCCGGCCTCCTCCCCTTGCTCCTTTATATACGGTGGCAGGGGGCACCCCAAGACACACAAGTTGATCCACGTGATCGTTCCTTAGCCGTGTGCGGTTCCCCCTGCCACCATATTCCACCTCGATCATATCGTTGTAGTGCTTAGGCGAAGCCCTGCGTCGGTAGAACATCAAGATCGTCATCACGCCATCATGCTGACGGAACTCCTCCCCGAAGCTTTGCTGGATCGGAGCCCAGGGATCGTCATCGAGCTGTACGTGTGCTAAGAACTCGGAGGTGCCGGAGTAACGGTGCTTGGATCGGTCGGATCGGGAAGAATATGTACGACTACTTCCTCTACGTTGTGTCAATGCTTCCGTTGCGATCTACAAGGGTACGTAGATCAGACTCTCCCCCTCGTTGCTATGCATCACCTTGATCTTGCGTGTGCGTAGGAATTTTTTTGAAATTACTACGTTCCCCAACATTGGCATCTGAGCCTAGGTTTTATGGATTGATGTTATTTGCACGAGTAGAACACAAGTGAGTTGTGGGCGATATAAGTCATACTCCCTACCAGCATGTCATACTTTGGTTCGGCGGTATTGTTGGACGAGACGACCCGGACCAACCTTACGCGTGCGCTTACGCGAGACCGGTTCCCCCGACGTGCTTTGCACACAGGTGGCTTGCGGGCGACCGTCTCTCCAACTTTAGTTGAACCAAGTGTGGCTACGCCCGGTCCTTGTGAAGGTTAAAACGGAGTCTATTTGACAAACTATCGTTGTGGTTTTGATGCGTAGGTGAGATTGGTTCTTGCTTAAGCCCGTAGCAGCCACGTAAAACTTGCAACAACAAAGTAGAGGACGTCTAACTTGTTTTTGCAGGGCATGTTGTGATGTGACATGGTCAAGACATGATGCTAAATTTTATTGTATGAGATGATCATGTTTTGTAACCGAGTTATCGGCAACTGGCAGGAGCCATATGGTTGTCGCTTTATTGTATGCAATGCAATCGCGATGTAATGCTTTACTTTATCACTAAACGGTAGCGATAGTCGTGGACGCATAAGATTGGCGAGACGACAACTATGCTACGATGGAGATCAAGGTGTCGTGCCGGTGACGATGGTGATCATGACGGTGCTTCGGAGATGGAGATCACAAGCACAAGATGATGATGGCCATATCATATCACTTATATTGATTGCATGTGATGTTTATCTTTTATGCATCTTATCTTGCTTTGATTGACGGTAGCATTATAAGATGATCTCTCACTAAATTATCAAGAAGTGTTCTCTGTGAGTATGCACCGTTGCGAAAGTTTTTCGTGCTGAGACACCACGTGATGATCGGGTGTGATAGGCTCTACGTTCAAATACAACGGGTGCAAAATAGTTGCACACGCGGAATACTCAGGTTATACTTGACGAGCCAAGCATATACAGATATGGCCTCGAAACACGGAGACTGAAAGGTCGAGCGTGAATCATATAGTAGATATGATGAACATAATGATGTTCACCGATGAAACTACTCCATCTCACGTGATGACCGGACATGGTTTAGTTGATTTGGATCACGTGATCACTTAGAGGATTAGAGGGATGTCTATCTAAGTGGGAGTTCTTAAGTAATATGATTAATTGAACTTAAATTTATCATGAACTTAGTACCTGATAGTATCTTGCTTGTTTATGTTGATTGTAGATAGATGGCTCGTGCTGTTGTTCCGTTGAATTTTAATGCGTTCCTTGAGAAAGCAAAGTTGAAAGATGATGGTAGCAATTACACGGACTGGGTCCCTAACTTGAGGATTATCCTCATTGCTGCATAGAAGAATTACGTCCTGGAAGCACCGCTGGGTGCCAGGCCTGCTGCTGGAGCAACACCAGATGTTATGAACGTCTGGCAGAGCAAAGCTGATGACTACTCGATAGTTCAGTGTGCCATGCTTTACGGCTTAGAATCGGGACTTCAACGACGTTTTGAACGTCATGGAGCATATGAAATGTTTCAGGAGTTGAAGTTAATATTTCAAGCAAATGCCCGGATTGAGAGATATGAAGTCTCCAATAAGTTCTATAGCTGCAAGATGGAAGAGAACAGTTCTGTCAGTGAGCATATACTCAAAATGTCTGGGTATAATAATCACTTGATTCAATTGGGAGTTAATCTTCCAGATGATTGCGTCATTGACAGAATTCTCCAATCACTGCCACCAAGCTACAAGAGCTTCGTGATGAACTATAATATGCAAGGGATGAACAAGACTATTCCCGAGCTCTTCGCAATGCTGAAAGCTGCGGAGGTAGAAATCAAAAAGGAGCATCAAGTATTGATGGTTAACAAAACCACTAGTTTCAAGAAAAAGGGCAAAGGGAAGAAGAAGGGGAACTTCAAAAAGAACGGCAAGCAAGTTGCTGCTCAAGAGAAGAAACCCAAGTCTGGACCTAAGCCTGAAACTGAGTGCTTCTACTGCAAGCAGACTGGTCACTGGAAGCGGAACTGCCCAAAGTATTTGGCGGATAAGAAGGATGGCAAGGTGAACAAAGGTATATGTGATATACATGTTATTGATGTGTACCTTACTAATGCTCGAAGTAGCACCTGGGTATTTGATACTGGTTCTGTAGCTAATATTTGCAACTCGAAACAGGGACTACGGATTAAGCGGAGATTGGCTAAGGACGAGGTGACGATGCGCGTGGGAAACGGTTCCAAAGTCGATGTGATCGCGGTCGGCACGCTACCTCTACATCTACCTTCGGGATTAATATTAGACCTAAATAATTGTTATTTGGTGCCAGCGTTGAGCATGAACATTATATCTGGATCTTGTTTAATGCAAGACAGTTATTCATTTAAATCAGAGAATAATGGTTGTTCTATTTATATGAGTAATATCTTTTATGGTCATGCACCCTTGAAGAGTGGTCTATTCTTGTTGAATCTCGATAGTAGTGATACACATATTCATAATGTAGAAGCCAAAAGATGCAGAGTTGATAATGATAGTGCAATTTATTTGTGGCACTGCCGTTTAGGTCATATCGGTGTAAAGCGCATGAAGAAACTCCATAATGATGGACTTTTGGAACCACTTGATTATGAATCACTTGGTACTTGCGAACCGTGCCTCATGGGCAAGATGACTAAAACACCGTTCTCCGGTACTATGGAGAGAGCAACAGATTTGTTGGAAATCATACATACAGATGTATGTGGTCTGATGAATATTGAGGCTCGTGGCGGATATCGTTATTTTCTCACCTTCACAGATGATTTATGCAGATATGGGTATATCTACTTAATGAAACATAAGTCTGAAACATTTGAAAAGTTCAAAGAATTTCAGAGTGAAGTGGAAAATCATCGTAACAAGAAAATAAAGTTTCTATGATCTGATCATGGAGGAGAATATTTGAGTTACGAGTTTGGTGTACATTTGAAAAATTGTGGAATAGTTTCGCAACTCACGCCACCCGGAACACCACAGTGTAATGGTGTGTCCGAACGTCGTAATCATACTTTACTAGATATGGTGCGATCTATGATGTCTCTTACTGATTTACCGCTATCGTTTTGGGGATATGCTCTAGAGATGGCCGCATTCACGTTAAATAGGGCACCATCAAAATCCGTTGAGACGACGCCTTATGAACTATGGTTTGGCAAGAAACCAAAGTTGTCATTTCTAAAAGTTTGGGGCTGCGATGCTTATGTGAAAAAGCTTCAACCTGATAAGCTCGAACCCAAATCGGAGAAATGTGTCTTCATAGGATATCCAAAGGAAATTATTGGATACACCTTCTATCACAGATCCGAAGGCAAGACTTTTGTTGCTAAATTCGGAAACTTTCTTGAGAAGGAGTTTCTCTCGAAAGAAGTGAGTGGGAGGAAAGTAGAACTTGACGAGGTAACTGTACCTGCTCCCTTGTTGGAAAGTAGTACATCACAGAAAACTGTTTCTGCGACACCTACACCAATAAGTGAGGAAGTTAATGATAATGATCATGAAACTTCAAAACAAGATACTACTGAAACTCGTAGATCAACCAGAGTAAGATCCACGCCAGAGTGGTACAGTAATCCAGTTCTGGAAGTCATGCTACTAGATCATGATGAACCTATGAACTATGAAGAAGCGATGGTGAGCCCAGATTCCGCAAAGTGGCTTGAAGCCATGAAATCTGAGATGGGATCCATGTATGAGAACAAAGTATGGACTTTGGTTGACTTGCCCGATGATCGGCAAGCAATTGAGAATAAATGGATCTTCAAGAAAAAGACTGACGCTGACGGTAATGTTACTGTCTATAAAGCTCGACTTGTCGCAAAAGGTTTTCGACAAGTTCAAGGGGTTGACTACGATGAGACCTTCTCACCCGTAGCGATGCTTAAGTCTGTCCGAATCATGTTAGCAATTGCCGCGTTTTATGATTATGAAATTTGGCAGATGGATGTCAAAACTGCATTCCTGAATGGATTTCTGGAAGAAGAGTTGTATATGATGCAACCGGAAGGTTTTGTCGAAACAAAGGGAGCTAACAAAGTGTGCAAGCTCCAGCGATCCATTTATGGACTGGTGCAAGCCTCTCGGAGTTGGAATAAACGCTTTGATAGTGTGATCAAAGCATTTGGTTTTATACAGACTTTTGGAGAAGCCTGTATTTACAAGAAAGTGAGTGGGAGCTCTGTAGCATTTCTGATATTATATGTGGATGACATATTGCTGATTGGAAATGATATAGAATTTCTAGATAGCATACAGGGATACTTGAATAAGAGTTTTTCAATGAAAGACCTCGGTGAAGTTGCTTACATATTGGGCATTAAGATCTATAGAGATAGATCAAGACGCTTAATTGGACTTTCACAAAGCACATACCTTGACAAAATTTTGAAGAAGTTCAAAATGGATCAAGCAAAGAAAGGGTTCTTGCCTTTGTTACAAGGTGTGAAGTTGAGTCAGACTCAATGCCCGACCACTGCAGAAGATAGAGAGAAAATGAAAGATGTTCCCTATGCTTCAGCCATAGGCTCTATCATGTATGCAATGCTGTGTACCAGACATGATGTGTGCCTTGCTATAAGTTTAGCATGGAGGTACCAAAGTAATCCAGGAATGGATCACTGGACAGTGGTCAAGAACATCCTGAAATACCTGAAAAGGACTAAGGATATGTTTCTCGTATATGGGGGTGACAAAGAGCTCACCGTAAGAGGTTACGTTGATGCAAGCTTTGACACTGATCCAGACGATTCTAAATCGCAAACCGGATACGTGTTTACATTAAACGGTGGAGCTGTCAGTTGGTGCAGTTCTAAACAAAGCGTCGTAGCGGGATCTACATGTGAAGCGGAGTACATAGCTGCTTCAGAAGCAGCGAACGAAGGAGTCTGGATGAAGGAGTTCATGTCCGATCTATGTGTCATACCTAGTGCATCGGGTCCAATGAAAATCTTTTGTGACAATACTGGTGCAATTGCCTTGGCAAAGGAATCCAGATTTCACAAGAGGACCAAGCACATCAAGAGACGCTTCAATTCCATCCGGGATCAAGTCCAGGTGGGAGACATAGAGATTTGCAAGATACATACGGATCTGAATGTTGCAGAACCGTTGACTAAGCCTCTTCCACGAGCAAAACATGATCAGCACCAGGGCTCCATGGGTGTTAGAATCATTACTGTGTAATCTAGATTATTGACTCTAGTGCAAGTGGGAGACTGAAGGAAATATGCCCTAGAGGCAATAATAAAGTTATTATTTATTTCCTTATATCATGATAAATGTTTATTATTCATGCTAGAATTGTATTAACCGGAAACATAATACATGTGTGAATACATAGACAAACTTAGAGTCACTAGTATGCCTCGTTAATCAAAGATGGTTATGTTTCCTAACCATAAACAATGTGTTGTTATTTGATTAACGAGGTCACATCATTAGTTGAATGATCTGATTGACATGACCCATTTCATTAGCTTAGCACCCGATCATTTAGTATGTTGCTATTGCTTTCTTCATGACTTATACATGTTCCTATGACTATGAGATTATGCAACTCCCGTTTACCGGAGGAACACTTTGTGTGGTACCAAATGTCACAACGTAACTGGGTGATTATAAAGGAGCTCTACAGGTGTCTCCAAGGGTAGATGTTGGGTTGGCGTATTTCGAGATTAGGATTTGTCACTCCGATTGTCGGAGAGGTATCTCTGGGCCCTCTCGGTAATGCACATCACATAAGCCTTGCAAGCATTGTGACTAATGATTTAGTTGCGAGATGATGCATTATGAAACGAGTAAAGAGACTTGCCGGTAACGAGATTGAACTAGGTATTGGATACCGACGATCGAATCTCGGGCAAGTAACATACCGATGACAAAAGGAACAACGTATGTTGTTATGCGGTCTGACCGATAAAGATCTTCATAGAATATGTAGGAGCCAATATGGGCATCCAAGTCCCGCTATTGGTTATTGACCGGAGATGTGTCTCAGTCATGTCTACATTGTTCTCAAACCGTAGGGTCCGCACGCTTAACGTTACGAGGATAGTTATTATGAGTTTATGCATTTTGATGTACCGAAGTTAGTTCGGAGTCCCGGATGTGATCACGAACATGACGAGGAGTCTCGAAATGGTCGAGACATAAAGATTGATATATTGGATGACTATATTCGGACACCGGAAGTATTCCGGGTGATTTCGGAGAAACCGGAGAGCCGGAGGGTTACCGGAACCCTACCGGGAGAAGTAATGGGCCATATGGGCTTTAGTGGAGAGAGAGAGAAGGGCTGCCAGAGGTGGGCCACGCGCCACCTCCTCCCTGGTCCGAATTGGACTAGGAGAGGGGGGCGGTGCCCCCCCTTTTCCTTCTCCCACTCCACCTCTTTCCCCCTCCTAGTAGGAGTAGGACTCCTACTAGGAGGAGGACTCCTCCTTGGCGCGCCACACCTGGCCGGCCGGCCTCCTCCCCTTGCTCCTTTATATACGGGGGCAGGGGGTACCCCAAGACACACAAGTTGATCCACGTGATCGTTCCTTAGCCATGTGCGGTGCCCCCTGCCACCATATTCCACCTCGATCATATCGTTGTAGTGCTTAGGCGAAGCCCTACGTTGGTAGAACATCAAGATCGTCATCACGCCGTCGTGCTGACGGAACTCCTCCCCGAAGCTTTGCTGGATCGGAGCCCGGGGATCGTCATCGAGCTGTACGTGTGCCAAGAACTCGGAGGTGCCAGAGTAACGGTGCTTGGATCGGTCGGATCGGGAAGAAGACGTACGACTACTTCCTCTACGTTGTGTCAACGCTTCCGTTGAGATCTACAAGGGTACGTAGATAAGACTCTCCCCCTCGTTGCTATGCATCACCATGATCTTGCGTGTGCGTAGGAATTTTTTTGAAATTACTACGTTCCCCAACACCACTCCTGGATTACTTTGGTACCTCCCTGCTAAACTTATAGCAAGGCACACATCAGGTCTGGTACACAGCATTGCATACATGATAGAGCCTATGGCTGAAGCATAGGGAACACCTTTCATTTTCTCTCTATCTTCTGCAGTGGTCGGGCATTGAGTCTGACTCAACTTCACACCTTGTAACACAGGCAAGAACCCTTTCTTTGCTTGATCCATTTTGAACTTCTTCAAAATCTGCTTTGTGAAAGTCCAATTAAGCGCCTTAATCTATCTCTATAGATCTTTATGCCTAATATGTAAGCAGCTTCACCGAGGTCTTTCATTGAAAAAATCTTATTCAAGTATCCTTTTATGCTATCCAGAAATTCTATATTATTTCCAATCAGTAATATGTCATCCACATATAATATCAAAAATGCTACAGAGCTCCGACTCACTTTCTTGTAAATACAGGCTTCTCCGAAAGTCTGTATAAAACCAAATGCTTTGATCACACTATCAAAGCGTTTATTCCAACTCCGAGAGGCTTGCACCAGTCCATAAATGGATCGCTGGAGCTTGCACACTTTATTAGCTCCCTTTGGATCAACAAAACCTTCCGGTTGCATCATATACAACTCTTCTTCCAGAAATCCTTTCAGGAATGCAGTTTTGACATCCATCTGCCAAATTTCATAATCATAAAATGCGGCAATTGCTAACATGATTCGGACAGACTTAAGCATCGCTACGGGTGAGAAGGTCTCATCGTAGTCAACCCCTTGAACTTGCCGAAACCCTTTTGTGACAAGTCGAGCTTTGTAGACAGTAATATTACCGTCAGCGTCAGCCTTCTTCTTGAAGATCCATTTATTCTCAATTGCTTGCCGTTCATCGGGCAAGTCAACCAAAGTCCATACTTTGTTCTCATACATGGATCCCATCTCAGATTTCATGGCTTCAAGCCATTTTGCGGAATCTGGGCTCACCATCGCTTCTTCATAGTTCGTAGGTTCATCATGATCTAGCAGCATGACTTCCAGAACAGCATTACCGTACCACTCTGGCGCGGATCTCACTCTAGTTGATCTACGAGGTTCAGTAGTATCTTGTCCTGAAGTTTCATGATCATTATCATTAGCTTCCTCACTAATTGGTGTAGGTGTCGCAGAAACAGGTTTCTATGATGTACTACTTTCCAATAAGGGAGCAGGTACAGTTACCTCGTCAAGTTCTACTTTCCTCCCACTCACATCTTTCGAGAGAAACTCCTTCTCCAGAAAGTTTCCGAACTTAGCAACAAAAGTCTTGCCTTTGGATCTGTGATAGAAGGTGTATCCAATAGTTTCCTTTGGATATCCTATGAAGACACATTTCTCCGATTTGGGTTCGAGCTTATTAGGTTGAAGCTTTTTCACATAAGCATCGCAGCCCCAAACTTTTAGAAACGACAACTTTGGTTTCTTGCCAAACCATAGTTCATAAGGCGTCATCTCAACGGATTTTGATGGTGTCCTATCTAACGTGAATGCGGCCGTCTCTAAAGCATAACCCAAAACGATAGCGGTAAATCAGTAAGAGACATCATAGATCGCACCATATCTAGTAAAGTACGATTACGATGTTCGGACACACCATTACGCTGTGGTGTTCCGGGTGGTGTAAGTTGCGAAACTATTCCACATTGTTTAAAATGTACACCAAACTCGTAACTAAAATATTCTCCTCCACGATCAGATCGTACAAACTTTATTTTCTTGTTACGATGGTTTTCAACTTCACTCTGAAAGTCTTTGAACTTTTCAAATGTTTTAGACTTATGTTTCATTAAGTAGATATACCCATATCTGCTTAAGTCATCTGTGAAGGTGAGAAAATAACGATATCCGCCACGAGCCTCAATATTCATCGGACCACATACATCTGTATGTATGATTTCCAACAAATCTGTTGCTCTCTCCATAGTACCGGAGAACGGTGTTTTAGTCATCTTGCCCATGAGGCATGGTTCGCAAGTACCAAGTGATTCATAATCAAGTGGTTCCAAAAGTCCATCAGTATGGAGTTTCTTGATGCGCTTTACACCGATATGACCTAAACGGCAGTGCCACAAATAAGTTGCACCATCATTATCAACTCTGCATCTTTTGGCTTCAACATTATGAATATGTGTGTCACTACTATCGAGATTCAATAAGAATAGACCACTCTTCAAGGGTGCATGACCATAAAAGATATTACTCATATAAATAGAACAACCATTATTCTCTGATTTAAATGAATAACCGTCTCGCATTAAACAAGATCCAGATATAATGTTCATGCTCAATGCTGGCACCAAATAACAATTATTTAGGTCTAATACTAATCCCGAAGGTAGATGTAGAGGTAGCGTGCCGACCGCGATCACATCGACTTTGGAACCGTTTCCCACGCGCATCGTCACCTCGTCCTTAGCCAATCTTCGCTTAACCCGTAGTCCCTGTTTCTAGTTGCAAATATTAGCAACAGAACCAGTATCAAATACCCAGGTGCTACTGCGAGCATTAGTAAGGTACACATCAATAACATGTATATCACATATACCTTTGTTCACTTTGCCATCTTTCTTATCCGCCAAATACTTGGGGCAGTTCCGCTTCCAGTGACCAGTCTGCTTGTAGTACAAGCACTCAGTTTCAGGCTTAGGTCCAGACTTGGGTTTCTTCTCTTGAGTAGCAACTTGCTTGCTGTTCTTCTTGAAGTTCCGCTTCTTCTTCCCTTTGCCCTTTTTCTTGAAACTAGTGGTCTTGTTAACCATCAACACTTGATGCTCCTTTTTGATTTCTACCTCCGCAGCTTTTAGCATTGCGAAGAGCTCGGGAATAGTCTTATTCATCCCTTGCATATTATAGTTCATCACGAAGCTCTTGTAGCTTGGTGGCAGTGATTGGAGAATTCTGTCAATGACGCAATCATCTGGAAGATTAACTCCCATCTGAATCAAGTGATTATTATACCCAGATATTTTGAGTATATGCTCACTGACAGAACTGTTCTCCTCGATCTTGCAGCTATAGAACTTATTGGAGACTTCATATCTCTCAATTTGGGCATTTGCTTGAAATATTAACTTCAACTCCTGGAACATCTCATATGCTCCATGACGTTCAAAACGTCGTTGAAGTCCCGTTTCTAAGCCGTAAAGCATGACACACTGAACTATCGAGTAGTCATCAGCTTTGCTCTGCCAGACGTTCATAACGTCTGGTGTTCCTCCAGCAGCAGGCCTGGCACTTAGCGGTGCTTCCAGGACGTAATTCTTCTGTGCAGCAATGAGGATAATCCTCAAGTTACGGACCCAGTCCGTGTAATTGCTACCATCATCTTTCAACTTTGCTTTCTCAAGGAACACATTAAAATTCAACGGAACAATAGCACGGGCCATCTATCTACAATCAAACATACATAAGCAAGATACTATCAGGTACTAAGTTCATGATAAATTTAAGTTCAATTAATCAAATTATTTAAAGAACTCCCACTTAGATAGACATCCCTCTAATCCTCTAAGTGATCATGTGATCCAAATCAACTAAACCATGTCCGATCATCACGTGAGATGGAGTAGTTTCATTGGTGAACATCACTATGTTGATCATATCTACTATATGATTCACGCTCGACCGTTCGGTCTTCGTGTTCCGAGGCCATATCTGCATATGCTTGGCTCGTCAAGTATAACCTAAGTATTCCGCGTGTGCAACTGTTTTGCACCCGTTGTATTTGAACATAGAGCCTATCACACCCGATCATCACGTGGTGTCTCAGCACGAAGAACTTTCGCAACGGTGCATACTCAGGGAGAACACTTCTTGATAATTTTAGTGAGAGATCATCTTATAATGCTACCGTCAATCAAAGCAAGATAAGATGTATAAAAGATAAACATCACATGCAATCAGTATAAGTGATATGATATGGCCATCATCATCTTGTGCCCGTGATCTCCATCTCCGAAGCACCGTCATGATCACCATCGTCACCGGCGTGACACCTTGATCTCCATCGTAGCATCGTTGTCGTCTCGCCAATCTTATGCTTCCACGACTATCGCTACCGCTTAGTGATAAAGTAAAGCATTACAGCGCGATTGCATTGCATACAATAAAGCGACAACCATATGGCTCCTGCCAGTTGCCGATAACTCGGTTACAAAACATGATCATCTCATACAATAAAATTTAGCATCATGTCTTGACCATATCACATCACAACATGCCCTGCAAAAACAAGTTAGACGTCCTCTACTTTGTTGTTGCAAGTTTTACGTGGCTGCTACGCGTTTAAGCAAGGAACAATCTTACATACGCATCAAAACCACAACGATAGTTTGTCAAGTTGGTGCTGTTTTAACCTTCGCAAGGACCGGGCGTAGCCACACTTGGTTCAACTAAAGTTGGAGAAACTGTCACCCGCAAGCCACCTATGTGCAAAGCACGTCGGGAGAACCGGTCTCGCGTAAGCGTACGCGTAATGTCGGTCCGGGCCGCTTCGTCCAACAATACCGCCGAACCAAAGTATGACATGCTGGTAAGCAGTATGACTTATATCGCCCACAACTCACTTGTGTTCTACTCGTGCATATAACATCAACACATAAAACCTAGGCTCGGATGCCACTGTTGGGGAACGTAGTAATTTCAAAATTTTCCTACGCACTCGCAAGATCATGGTGATGCATAGCAACGAGAGGGGAGAGTGTGATCTACGTACCCTGGTAGATCGACAACGGAAGCGTTTGGTTGATGTAGTAGTACGTCTTCACGGCCCGACTGATCAAGCACCGAAACTACGGCACCTCCGAGTTCTAGCACACATTCAGCTCGATGACGATCCCCGGACTCCGATCCAGCAAAATGTCGGGGAAGAGTTCCGTCAGCATGACGGCGTGGTGACGATCTTGATGTACTACCGTCGCAGGGCTTCGCCTAAGCACCGCTACAATATTATCGAGGACTATGGTGGAAGGGGGCACCGCACACGGCTAAGAATATGATCACGTGGATCAACTTGTGTGTCTCTGGGGTGTCCCTGCCTCCGTATATAAAGGTTCAAGAGGAGGAGGCCGGCCGGCCATCATAGGGCGCGCCAGGAGGAGTCCTACTCCCTCCGGGAGTAGGACTTCTCCCCCAATCCTAGTTGGAATAGGATTTACGAGGTGGAAAAGAGAGAGAGAGAGAAGGAGGGGGCGCCGGCCCCCTCTCTCCTTGTCCTATTCGGACTAGGGGGAGGGGCGCGCGGCCCAGCCCTGGCCGTCTCTCCTCTTCTTCCACTAAGGCCCACTAAGGCCCATATAGCTCCCGGGGGGTTCCGGCAACCTCCCGGTATTCCGGTAAAATCCTGATTTCACCCGGAACACTTCCGATATCCAAACATAGGCTTCAAATATATCAATCTTTATGTCTCGACCATTTCGAGACTCCTCGTCATGTCCGTGATCTCATCCGGGACTCCGAACAACCTTCGGTACATCAAAATGTATAAACTCGTAATATAACTGTCATCGAAACCTTAAGCGTGCGGACCCTACGGGTTCGAGAACAATGTAGACATGACCGAGATACATCTCCGGTCAATAACCAATAGCGGGGCCTGGATGCCCATATTGGCTCCTACATATTCTACGAAGATCTTTATCGGTCAGACCGCATAACAACATACGTTGTTCCCTTTGTCATCGGTATGTTACTTGCCCGAGATTCGATCGTCGGTATCCAATACCTAGTTCAATCTCGTTACCGGCAAGGCTCTTTACTCGTTCCGTAATACATCATCCCGCAACTAACTCATTAGTTGCAATGCTTGCGAGGCTTAAGTGATGTGCATTACCGAGAGGGCCCTGAGATACCTCCCCGACGATCGGAGTTAACAATCCTAATCTCGAAATACGTCAACCCAACATGTACCTTTGGAGACACCTGTAGAGCACCTTTATAATCACCCAGTTACATTGTGACGTTTGGTTGCACACAAAGTGTTCCTCCGGCACACGGGAGTTACATAATCTCATAGTCATAGGAACATGTATAAGTCATGAAGAAAGCAATAGCAACATACTAAACGATCGGGTGCTAAGCTAATGGAATGGGTCATGTCAATCAGATCATTCAAGTAATGATGTGATCCCTTTAATCAAATGACAACTCTTTTTCCATGGTTAGGAAACATAACCATCTTTGATTAACGAGCTAGTCAAGTAGAGGCATACTAGTGACACTCTGTTTGTCTATGTATTCACACATGTATTATGTTTCCGGTTAATACAATTCTAGCATGAATAATAAACTTTTATCATGATATAAGGAAATAAATAATAACTTTATTATTGCCTCTAGGGCATATTTCCTTCAAGGGGTTGTTGCACATCCGCGATGTTGAGGGACCAAGGAAGACCGGAAGCACGGAGGCAAGGCTCGAGGCATTGGAGCAACAAGTTTTCAAGTGTCCGGAGATGATGGAGTGTGGACTCGATTCCAATCACATTATGATCACGGAGTTTACCAACAACCACAAGCTGGATGTCAAGGACATTGGGGAGGCCATCTTCAAGCTTCATGAGAAAATCGAGCACCTCCAAGCCCAGATTTATGACCTGCAAAATTAAAACTGTGAGTATGAATATAGATTCAAAAGGATGAGTTTGGCTGCAGATTTTAGGATTCAGGAGACTTGATCATCCTTCTATGATGGTGAGCCTATGCCTTCGAAGAGGGACGACAAGCCTACGCCATCAACAAAACCATCAACTCCTTCACCGGCAAAAGAGACATAATGACATGGGTATGGGCACCCCCCTTGGCAACTCCCAAGATTGGGGGAGTGCCTCGGTATCGTATCACGATCACACTCCTATCTTTACCGCTTTTCCTAATTTGATCCTTTTGATAATATCTTGATCTAGTAGAGTAAAGTTTTAGTATGGTCTAGTTGTGAGTTTTGCTTTATGACCCTTCTATGTAATCGAGTCCATGAGCTATATAATAAAGATTAGTGTTGAGTCAAGGGCTTGATTATTTTGCCATGATCTTGAGTGAATAAAAGAAAAGAAAAAGGAATAAAAAGAAATAAAAGAGATCATATGGATTTTATGGAGAGTAATGACTTCAAATAGAAAGAGTATGATGAATAAAAGTTGTTGAGAGTTGACAAACATAGTTTTGGTCATCATTGCAATTAATAGGAAGTAATAAAGAAAGAGGGGTCTTCACATATAAATATACTATCTTGGACATCTTTTATGATTGTGAGCACTCATTAAAATATGACATGCTAAAGAGTTGAAGTTGGACAAGGAAGACAACGTAATGGGTTATGTTTTCTTACATCTAAGATAAATTATATTGCCATGGATCATCCAACATGATTGAGCTTGCCTTTCCCCCTCATCCTAGCCAAATTCTTTGTACCAAGTAGAGATACTACCTGTGCTTCCAAATATCCCTAAACCTAGTTTTGCCATGAGAGTCTACATATCTACCTATGGATTGAGTAAGATCCTTCAAGTAAGTTGTCATCGGTGCAAGCAATAGAAATTGCTCTCTAAATATGTATGACTTATTAGTGTGGGAGAAAATAAGCTTTATACGATCGTGTGATATGGAAGAAATAAAAGTGACGGACTGCATAATAAAGGTCCATATCACAAGTGGCAATATAAAGTGATGTTCTTTCGCATTAAGATTTTGAGCATCCAACCATAAAAGCACATGACAACCTCTGCTTCCCTCTGCGAAGGGCCTATCTTTTACTTATATCTCCTACCTTACATAAGAGTCATGGTGATCTTCACCTTTCCTTTTTACATTTTATCTTTTGGCATGCACAATATGTTGGAAAGATCCTGGTATACATGGCCAATTGGATGTGAGTTTTCATGAACTATTATTGTTGACATTACCCCTGAGGTAAAACGTTGGGAGGCAAGACTATAAGCCCCTATCTTTCTGTGTGTCCGATTAAAACTCCATACCCATAAGTATTGCGTGAGTGTTAGCAATTGTGAAAGACTATATGATAGTTGAGTATGTGGACTTGCTGAAAAGCTCTTATATTGACTCTTTCCTATGTTATGATAAATTGCAATTTCTCCAATGACTGAGATTATAGTTTGTTAGTTTTCAATGAAGTTTATGATTCATACTTGAAATTGTGATTGAATTGTTACTCTAGCATAAGAGATCATATGACAATAATCACATAAGTTGCTGTTCTAAGAATGATCATGATGCCCTCATGTCCGTATTTTATTTTTATCGACACCTCTATCTCTAAACATGTGGACATATTTTTTGATTTCGGCGCTTGAGGACAAGCGAGGTCTAAGCTTGGGGGAGTTGATACGTCCATTTTGCATCATGCTTTTATTTCGATATTTATTGCATTATGGGCTGTTATTACACATCATGTCACAATACTTGTGCCTATTCTCTCTTATTTTACAAGGTTTACATAAAGAGGGAGAATGACGGCAGCTGGGATTCTGGGCTAGAAAAGGAGCAAATATTAGAGACCTATTCTTCACAGCTCCAAAAGTCCTGAAACTTCACGGAAGTCATTTTTCAGAATATATAAAAAATACTGAGCGTAAGAAGTTCTAGAGGGGGGCCACACCCTGGCCACGAGGGTGGGGGCGTGCCCCCTGCCTCGTGGGCCCCCTGGCGGCCCTCTAATGCCCATCTTCTGCTATATGGAGTCTTTCATTGAGGAAAAAATCATAAGCAAGCTTTCGGGACGAGACTCCGCCGCCACGAGGCGGAACCTTGGAGGAACCAATCTAGGGCCCCGGCGGAGCTGTTCTTTCGGAGAAACTTCCCTCCGGGAGGGGGAAATCATCACCATCATCATCACCAACAATCCTCTCATCGGGAGGGGGTCAATCTCCATCAACATCTTCACCAGCACCATCTCCTCTCAAACCCTAGTTCATCTCTTGTATCCAATGCTTGTCTCTAAGTCTGGGATTGGTACCTGTGGGTTGCTAGTAGTGTTGATTACTCTTTGTAGTTGATGCTAGTTGGTTTATTTGGTGGAAGATCATATGTTCAGATCCTATATGCATATTAATACCCCTCTGATTATGAACATGAATATGCTTTGTGAGTAGTTACGTTTGTTCCTGAGGACATGGGAGAAGTCTTGCTATTAGTAGTCATGTGAATTTGGTATTCATTCGATATTTTGATGAGATGTATGTTGTCTTTCCTCTAGTGGTGTTATGTGAACATCGACTACATGACACTTCACCATTATTTGGGCCTAGAGGAAGTTATTGGGAAGTAATAAGTAGATGATGGGTTGCTAGAGTGACAGAATCTTAAACACTAGTTTATTCGTTGCTTCGTAAGGGGCTGATTTGGATCCATATGTTTCATGCTATGGTTAGGTTTGCCTTAATACTTTTGTTTTAGTTGCGGATGCTTTCAATAGAGGTTAATCATAAGTAGGATGCTTGTCCAAGTAAGGACAGTACCCAAGCACCGGTCCACCCACATACCAAATTATCAAAGTACCGAACGCGAATCATATGAACGTGATGAAACCTAGCTTGACGATAATTCCCATGTGTCCTAGGGAGCGCTTTTCTCTATATAAGAATTTGTACAGTCTTGTCCTTTGCTACAAAAAGGATTGGTCCACCTTGCTGCACTTTATTTACTTTTGTTACTTGTTACAAATTATCTTATCACAAAACTATCTGTCACCTACAATTTTAGTTCTTGCAGAGAATACCTTGCTGAAAACCGCTTATCATTTCCTTCTGCTCCTCGTTGGGTTCGACACTATTACTTATCGAAAGGACTACGATAGATCCCCTATACTTGTGGATCATCAATCCCTTCTTATTGTAGCTTTTATTTTTCATCTAGCATGCCATCCCACCTCCTTTCCCTATTGAAAGATCGTGGATGTCGCCTAGAGGGGGGGGGGTGAATAGGCGCTTTAAAATAATTACGGTTTAGGCTTGAACAAATGCGGAATAAACCTAGCGGTTAATTTGACAAGCACAAAACCTACAACAACTAGGCTCACCTATGTGCACAAACAACTTATGCTAAGCAAGATAAACAACTAAGTGATAGCAAGATATATGACAAGAAACAATATGGCTATCACAAAGTAAAGTGCATAAGTAAAGGGCTCGGGTAAGAGATAACCGAGGCACGCGGAGACGATGATGTATCCCGAAGTTCCCACCCTTGTGGATGCTAATCTCCGTTTGGAGCGGTGTGGAGTCACAATGCTCCCCAAGAAGCCACTAGGGCCACCGTAATCTCCTCACGCTCTTGCACAATGCAAGATGACGTGATTCCACTAAGGACCCTTGAGGGCGGTCACCGAACCCGTACAAATGGCAACCCTTGGGGCGGTCACCGAACCCGTACACTTTGGCAACCCTTGGGGGTGGTCATGGTACCCTTCAAATTGCTCGGGGCGATCTCCACAACCTAATTGGAGACCCCGACGCTTGCCCGGAGCTTTACACCACAATGATTGAGCTCCGAACAGCACCAACCATCTAGGGCGCCCAAGCACCCAAGAGGAACAAGCTCAAGGGTACCAAGCACCTAAGAGTAATAAGCTTCTCAACTTGTAACTTCCACGTATCATCGTGGAGAACTCAAACCGATGCACCAAATGCAATGGCAAGGGCACACGGAGTGCCCATGTCCTTCTCTCTCAAATCCCACCGAAGCAACTAATGCTAGGGAGGAAAATGAGAGGAAGAACAAGAAGGAGAACACCAAGAACTCCAAGATCTAGATCCAAGGGGTTACCCTCACATAGAGGATAAAGTGATTGGTGGAAATGTGGATCTAGACACTACTAGGGAAAACCTTATACACAGAATCTTAGCAGCAGCGCGGCATAAAAACAGGCGCTGCTGCTAAGTAGTAGTAGCGCGGCTACGGAAAGCTCGCTACTGGTGCAAACTTAGCAGTAGCGCGTGATGCTTAAACCGCGCTGCTACAAAAATCCACCGACAGTACACAATGACATAAGTTTACCAGTAGCGTGGCGCCAGGGAGCGCGCTGCTGCTAATGCCATAGTAGCAGCGCGCTTTTTTGTCACCTCGCTGCTGCTAATTTTGAAATTGTCCATAGGGTTGGCCCGTTTAGCAGTAGCGCGTGACAGGAAAGCGCGCTGTTGCTACGCTCTTAGCAGCAGCGCGCTTTCTGTCCCGCGCTACTGCTAAGACGCAGCACCCACCACCTTTTCCTCCTCCCCCTCCCCATCTCCTCTCCTCCCTTTCCCCTACCTCCCACATCCTTCCTCTCTCACTCTTCTTCTTCCTCAATACTTCTCCCCCCATTACTCTCTCTCTTCTACCTACCTTTCTCTCTCTTCATTACTCCTAGCTATAACTACACCACCTCCATTAATTCATCTCGTTTCTCTTTTTCCTCCCCCTCCACTAGTTGAAGTTGTCTCCTCCCAAATTAGCTAGCTAGGTAGATTTAGCATTTAGTTAAGTGGCCTATTTGCCCCCTAACTAGATCTTTCTTTGTCAAGAAGAGCTTTGTGCACTTTTGACCTCCCTACATCATCATCTCCTCCGTGTGCTCGATCTCGAGATAGAGGTGTGATTAATATTTCATGCTTTTGCAAAATGGAAATATGTTTATGCATGTGTGTGTGATATTTTTATGGAAATTGTGTGTGTGGCATGAGTTGACGCCAAATTGTGCATTTGAGTTGCCTATGTTTTGCCGAAATGTCGATTTATTTCCGTTTCGGCGAATTCCGGGAAAACTCTAGATCTATATATGTCCTACTTTTAAGGAAGGTCATGCCGAATTTTTGTATGACTTTGATGAATGCACGCATTTTTATAATCAATTTGTTTATTATTACCGTGCAGAGTTCACGATGGTCAGTGGAACGATGGTGGACAGGTGGTTGCGGTCGGCGGTGCAGGACATGAAGGAAAATAACCTGACAGAGGTTTTATGTCTGTGTCGAAAATGCAAAGGAATACTTTGGCTTGACCCCCATGTCGATGGTCGTGTCGAAGCACACCTGCTCATGACTGGTTTCATGGATGGCTATACTCGGTGGATAACTGAAGATGAGGATGACGATGTTGAGGATGCCGACGGGGCAGGCAATGATGACACGGGGCAAGACGAAGAGATGATCAATAATGGCGGCGGGGAAGAGGCCGGACATGGCGGCGGAGAAGGGGCCGGACATGGCGGCGGAGAGAACGACATGGACTCCACGCAGCAGAGTTCGTCGGTACTAAGTTCAATCGTGCGGGACACTCATGTTCAAGCATTGCTTCGCAAGGAGACGAGTACTGAGAGAGCTTCTTCTAGAGAGGAGGCTAAGCTGGAGCAACTGGTGGTAGACTCAAACACTCCATTGTATGATGGTTGCAATCCTGAGGTGACCCGCTTGAGTTTCACGCTCCAAGTGCTGAAGACGAAGGCTAAAAACAAATGGACCGACACTAGCCTGGATGAGCATCTCAAGTACCTAAAGGATGTTCTTCCCGAGGGTAATCTATGTCCTAGTAGTGTTGATGAGGCCAAGAAGATCGTGTGCCCTCTTGATCTGCCACACGTTAGATACCATGCATGCATCAACGATTGCATAATTTATCGGAAGGAGCACATGGAAAAAACAAGTTGTCCGGTGTGCAATGCTTCTCGATACAAGAAGGCCGGGAAGAAATGTCCCCAGAAAGTGGTATGGTACTTACCGATCACTCCCCATCTCCAGAGGTATTTTGTAGATCCCAAGGAAGCAAAGCTAATGCGCTGGCACGCGGAGAGGAAGAAGCCCGATGATGGAGATGATCCGAAGCTGAGACATGTCAAGGATGGAAGCCAGTGGAGAGCGTTGAACAACTTCTATCGGTGTTTTGAATGTGATGCAAGGAACATCGTGCTCGGCGCGTGTACCAATGGCATGAATCCGTTTGGCAACCAGAGCACCAACCATCTCACATGGCCCGTGTTTGTATGGATGTACAACCCCCCGGTTGTGCATGAAATCGAAGTACATTCACATGAGCATGCTTATTCAAGGGCCGAAACAACCAGGAAATAATATTAATTTGTATCTGGGGCTACTTCAGGAGGAGTTAGACACGTTATGGAAAACACCGGCCAAGACATGGGATGCCAGCAAAGGCGAGTATTTCAACATGAGAGCCGCGCTGATCATGACAGTGCACGACTATCTTGGTTACGGATATGTGGCAGGCCAGGTGTGCCATGGATATTGCGGATGCACGCGGTGCATGGATGATACGACGTCTCAGTAGCTAACGTCAAGGAAAGATGGCGGGTTTGGGAAAATCGTGTACATGGGGCATCGAAGATGGCTTGAATAGGACGACCCGTGGAGAAACCGTGGAGATCTATTCAATGGTCACGCTGAGCATCGAGGACCTCCATGTAAGCGAAGTGGTGCCGAAATCGATGAGCTATTGAAAAACTGGAAGGAGTACCCCGCGCCGGGAAAGACGATGAGAAAGGCGCCGGAGCCGCTGCTGAAGGTATGGAAGACGAGGTCTGTGTTCTGGGACTTGGAGTACTGGCACAAACTCGATACACCTCATTGCCTTGATCAAATGCATATCCGTAAGAATGTCCTTGAGAGCTTGCTCGCAACACTGATGAACATGCCGGATAAGACCAAGGATGGGCCGAAGGCAAGAAAAGACTTGCAAGATTTGGAAATCAGGGAAGATCTGCACATGCCACCATGTAAAATGTCAAACGAGACAGACACGGAGACAGAGGCACGGGAGAAGAAGGGCAAGAAAATAAAGAATGAGGATTATTGCCCCCCTTCTTGCTTCATCTTAAGTCAGGCTGAGATCAATCAATTCTTTAAGTGCCTTACCGGAGTCAAAGTTAGTTCCGGTTACTGTGGCAAGATAAGTAGATATCTAGACACGGACAAGAAAAGATTCAGCGGGATGAAGTCTCATGACTGTCATGTGATGATGATGCAGATATTACCTGTTTCCCTTAGAGGGATAATGGACAAGCACGTCCATGACATGCTTATTGGTCTCTGCAACTTTTTCGACGTCATCTCTCGAAAGTCGATCAGTGTGAAGCAGCTCCGAAGGCTACAGGAAGAGATCGTTGTGATACTGAATGAGCTTGAGATGTACTTCCCGCCCGCGTTCTTTGACATGATGGTGCATCTGTGTGTCCATATTGTGGATGACATAATAGACCTGGGGCCGTCATTCCTGCACAACATGATGCCGTTTGAGAGGATGAATGGGATCATCAAAGGATTCGTTCGTAACATGTCCCGTCCGGATGGAAGCATCGTCCAGGGCTATTTGACACAAGAGTGCATCTCTTTCTATGAGAATTTTCTATATGGCGCAGACCAACCGCCTGGTGTTAGTGTTGGTTTGCCCGTTAACAAGCATGATGGGAGGCTCGAAGGAGAAGGTCACTGCAACAGTCGCAGGGAACTGCACGTGGCATACTTAGATCGACGCAGCGACTTTGACAGAGCAAACTTGGTAGTGCTACAACACCTAGACGAGGTAGATCCTTTCGTGGCACTACACAAAGAAATTATCGCAAAGAAGTATCATGACGGGGGGTATGCAGGACGGACGCTAAAGTTACTAGAGAGCACAACTCCACTTTCCTGCATTGGTTCAAAGAGCATATTATTGCTAATCCCCCGGAGGAGGGCTCTAAGGACGGATTGCTCATATACGCCTTAGCACATGGCCCCTCGCCCAACCTCGTAACCTATCAGGCATATGATATCAACAGATACACGTTCTACACGGAGGCCAAAGATATGGATAGTGATGAATATCAAAACTCAGGGGTGACGATGGAATGCATGACCGGCAGCGACAACGACGCAACTGAATGATTTTATGGCAGGGTCGAGGAGATCTGGGAGCTTGACTACTCTGGACTGCACAACACGACGATGTTCCGTGTCAGATGGGCTAAGAATGTCGAAAGAGAAAGCCGGATTTTCACTACCATGACTATACCCGACGCCAAGAGCGCTACCATGAACGCTATCGCAAAAAACGAGCCATGGGTACACGCTAAGCACGTGACTCAATGCTTCTTCATAACCGACCCATGCAATCCCAGTTGCGTTGTCGTGAGGAAAGGGAAAATAAACATCATTGGAATGGATGGAGTCGCCAACGAGGAAGACTATGATCTGTATGGCAACCCAATGAGGGAAGATGACGATGATGATGAAGTATACATCAAAAGAAGAATCAATAATACATTACCAAAGAAAAATCGTACTCCATGGAAAAGGCAAAGTCACAATGAGGGGCTCAATTATTCTTCGAAGAACAAGAAGGGAAAGAAGCTGACTCAAAAATGAAAACGTCAGCACTGAGGAATCGGTCAAATGATGTAATATATATATATATATATATATATATGTTCCTATTTTCTATACACACTTAATTAGCCATTATTATGCATGGGTCCAATGATGTAATATATATATGTTCCTATTTTGTATACACACTTAGCCATTATTATGCAAGGGTCGAATGATGTAATATATATGTTCCTATTATGCTGAGGAAAAGAAAAGAGGGAAACTGGTTATAGCAGTAGCGCTTTAGTGAAAAAGAGCTACAGCTAGTCAAGGTAGCAGTAGCGGTTTCTGCAGAAAATCGCTATAGCTGCTCGTAATAGTAGTAGCGCGTTTCGTGTAAACGCGTTACTGCTACGTCCACTTAACCCAAAATTCTCCCTCTCCCTGCTTCATCCCGCCTCTTTTCCCCCAAATCCCCACTCTCTCTTCCCCGGCCCCGTCGCACCGCCGCGCCCGCCCCCGACCTCGGCGCGCTCGCCCCCGACCCCGCCGTGCCCGACCCCGGCGCGCTCGCCCCGACCCCGCCGCCCCTGACCCCGCCGCGCCCGACCCCGGCGCGCTCGCCCCCGACCCCGCCGCCCCCGACCCAGGCGCGCTCGCCCCCGGCGCTCGCCGCCGACCCGTCGGCCCTCGCCTCCCTCCTCTGCTTCCTCCCCTCCCAACCTCGGCCGTCGTCGGGCCTGCCTCCTCGCCCTGCACCCTCTGTAAACCACCCCCCTCTCTCTCTGCTAGCTAGGGTTAATTTACTTAGGTTTTAGTTATGTTAATTAGGTTATCTATTTAGTTATGAATTTAGATAGGTTTCAAAATTTGCTGAATTTATATGCAAATTTGAACTGGACATGTGATATGTGGATATGTCATGTTTTGGACATGTCATGTTTTGGTAAATGATCCGAGTTGCCTATGTTACGCTGGAATGTTGATTCATTTCCGTTCCGGTGAATTTCAGGCGCTCGATATGTCCATTTTTTAGCAAAGGTGATGCCGAAATTTCCCGTGAATAATGGCATGATTTGTGCTACATAGTTGGCATATCGAGTGCTGGCACATAGATTTCTTTTTTTATCTCATTTCTCATTTATTCATACTTTTAGAAATAGATGAGGACACTTAATCATAGGAAAGATGTTGAACAACGAAGAAACTGGGCCTTCTGACCAAGATGTAGACGAGATGGATTATGAGGGTGAACATGTTGGGGAACGCAGTAATTTCGAAAATTTTCCTACGCACACGCAAGATCATGGTGATGCACAGCAATGAGAGGGGAGAGTGTTGTCTACGTACCAATGCAGACCGACTGCGGAAGCGATCACACAACATAGAGGAAGTAGTCGTACGTCTTCTTCCCGATCCGACCGATCCAAGCACCGTTACTCCGGCACCTCCGAGTTCTTAGCACACGTACAGCTCGATGACGTTCCTCGGGCTCCGATCCAGCAAAGCGTCGAGGAAGAGTTCCATCAGCACGACGGCGTGATGACGATCTTGATGTACTACCGACGCAGGGCTTCGCCTAAGCACTACAACGGTACGATCGAGGTGGAATTTGGTGGCAGGGGGCACCGCACACGGCTAAGGAACGATCTCAAGGATCAAGTTGTGTCTCTTGGGGTGCCCCCTACCCCCGTATATAAAGGTTGGAGGAGGGGGAGCCGGCCGGCCAGGGAGAGGAGGCGCAGGGGAGTCCTACTCCCACCGGGAGTAGGACTCCTCCCCCCAATCCTAATCCAATTAGGACTCCCGGGGGGAAAAGGAGAGAGAAGGGGGGCCGGCCCCTATCCTAGTCCTACTAGGACTTTGGGGAAGGGGGGGCGCCGGCCAGCTTGGGCTTGTCCCTTTTCTCCTTTTCCACTAAGGCCCAATAGGCCCATTAGTCTCCCGGGGGGTTCCGGTAACCCTCCCGGTATTCCGGTAAAATCCCGATTTCACCCGGAACACTTCCTATGTCCAAACATAGGCTTCCAATATATCAATCTCTATGTCTCGACCATTTCGAGACTCCTCGTCATGTCCGCGATCTCATCCGGGACTCCGAACAACCTTCGGTACATCAAAATGCATAAACTCATAATAACTGTCATCGTAACGTTAAGCGTGCGGACCCTACGGTTCGAGAACAATGTAGACATGACCGAGACACGTCTCCGGTCAATAACCAATAGCGGGACATGGATGCCCATATTGGCTCCTACATATTCTACGAAGATCTTTATCGGTCAGACCGCATAACAACATACGTTGTTCCCTTTGTCATCGGTATGTTACTTGCCCGAGATTCGATCGTCGGTATCCAATACCTAGTTCAATCTCGTTACCGGCAAGTCTCTTTACTCGTTCCGTAATACATCATCTCACAAGTAACATATTAGTTGCAGTGCTTGCAAGGCTTATGTGATGTGCATTACCGAGAGGGCCCAGAGATACCTCTCCGACGATCGGAGTGACAAACCCTAATCTCGAAATACGCCAACCCAACATCTACCATTGGAGAGACCTGTAGTACTCCTTTATAATCACCCAGTTACGTTGTGACGTTTGGTAGTACCCAAAGTGTTCCTCCGGTAAATGGGAGTTGCATAATCTCATAGTTATAGGAACATGTATAAGTCATGAAGAAAGCAATAGCAACATACTAAACGATCGGGTGCTAAGCTAATGGAATGGGTCATGTCAATCGGATCATTCTACTAATGATGTGACCTCATTAATCAAATAACAACTCTTTGTTCATGGTTAGGAAACATAACCATCTTTGATTAACGAGCTAGTCAAGTAGAGGCATACTAGTGACACTCTGTTGGTCTATGTATTCACACATGTATTATGTTTCTGGTTAATACAATTCTAGCATGAATAATAAACATTTATCATGATATAAGGAAATAAATAATAACTTTATTATTGCCTCTAGGGCATATTTCCTTCAGTCTCCCACTTGCACTAGAGTCAATAATCTAGATTACACAGTAATAATTCTAACACCCATGGAGCCTTGGTGCTGATCATGTTTTGCTCGTGGAAGAGGCTTAGTGAACGGGTCTGCAACATTCAGATCCGTATGTATCTTGCAAATCTCTATGTCTCCCACCTGGGCTAAATCCCGGATGGAGTTGAAGCGTCTCTTGATGTGTTTGGTCCTCTTGTGAAATCTGGATTCCTTTGCCAAGGCAATTGCACCAGTATTGTCACAGAAGATTTTCATTGGACCCGATGCACTAGGTATGACACCTAGATCGGATATGAACTCCTTCATCCAGACTTCTTCGTTTGCTGCTTCCGAAGCAGCTATGTACTCCGCTTCACATGTAGATCCTGCTACGACGCTTTGTTTAGAACTGCACCAACTGATAGCTCCACCGTTTAAAGTAAACACGTATCCGGTTTGCGATTTAGAATCGTCCGGATCAGTGTCAAAGCTTGCATCAACGTAACCTCTTACGGTGAGCTCTTTGTCACCTCCATATATCAGAAACATATCCTTAGTCCTTTTCAGGTATTTCAGGATGTTCTTGACCGCTGTCCAGTGATCCATTCCTGGATTACTTTGGTACCTCCCTGCTAAGCTTATAGCAAGGCACACATCAGGTCTGGTACACAGCATTGCATACATGATAGAGCCTATGGCTGAAGCATAGGGAACATCTTTCATTTTCTCTCTATCTTCTGCAGTGGTCGGGCATTGAGTCTTACTCAACTTCATACCTTGTAACACAGGCAAGAACCCTTTCTTTGCTTGATCCATTTTGAACTTCTTCAAAATCTTGTCAAGGTATGTGCTCTGTGAAAGTCCAATTAAGCGTTTAGATCTATCTCTATAGATCTTTATGCCTAATATGTAAGCAGCTTCCCCGAGGTCTTTCATCGAAAAACTTTTATTCAAGTATCCCTTTATGCTATCCAAAAATTCTATATCATTTCCAATTAGCAATATGTCATCCACATATAATATCAGAAATGCTACAGAGCTCCCACTCACTTTCTTGTAAATACAGGCTTCTCCAAAAGTCTGTATAAAGCCAAATGCTTTGATCACACTATCAAAGCGTTTATTCCAACTCCGAGATGCTTGCACCAGTCCATAAATGGATCACTGGAGTTTGCATACTTTGTTAGCTCCCTTTGGATCGACAAAACCTTCTGGTTGTATCATATACAACTCTTCTTCCAGAAATCCATTCAGGAATGCAGTTTTGACATCCATCTGCCATATTTCATAATCATAAAATGCGGCAATTGCTAACATTATTCTGACGGACTTAAGCATCGCTACGGGTGAGAAGGTCTCATCGTAGTCAACTCCTTGAACTTGCCGAAAACCTTTCGCGACAAGTCGAGCTTTATAGACAGTAATATTACCGTCAGCGTCAGTCTTTTTCTTGAAGATCCATTTATTCTCAATTGCTTGCCGATCATCGGGCAAGTCAACCAAAGTCCATACTTTGTTTTCATACATGGATCCCATCTCAGATTTCATGGCCTCAAGCCACTTTGCGGAATCTGGGCTCACCATCGCTTCTTCATAGTTCGTAGGTTCATCATGATCTAGCATCATGACTTCCAGAACTGGATTACCGTACCACTCTGGTGCGGATCTTACTCTGGTTGATCTACGTGGTTCAGTAGTATCTTGTTCTGAAGCTTCATGATCATCATCATTAGCTTCCTCACTGATTGGTATAGGTGTCGCAGAAACAGTTTTCTGTGATGTACTATTTTCCAATAAGGGAGCAGGTACAGTTACCTCGTCAAGTTCTACTTTCCTCCCACTCACTTCTTTCGAGAGAAACTCCTTCTCTAGAAAGTTTCCGAACTTAGCAACAAAAGTCTTGCCTTCGGATCTGTGATAGAAGGTGTATCCAATAGTTTCCTTTGGATATCCTATGAAGACACACTTCTCCGATTTGGGTTCGAGCTTATCAGGTTGAAGCTTTTTCACATAAGCATCGCAGCCCCAAACTTTAAGAAACGACAACTTTGGTTTCTTGCCAATCCATAGTTCATAAGGTGTCGTCTCAACGGATTTTGATGGTGCCCTGTTTAACGTGAATGCGGCCGTCTCCAAAGCATAACCCCAAAACGATAGCGGTAAATCAGTAAGAGACATCATAGATCGCACCATATCTAGTAAAGTACGATTACGACGTTCGGACACACCATTACGTTGTGGTGTTCCGGGTGGCGTGAGTTGCGAAACTATTCCACAATTTTTCAAATGTACACCAAACTCGTAACTCAAATATTCTCCTCCACGATCAGATCGTAGAAACTTTATTTTCTTGTTACGATGATTTTCAACTTCACTCTGAAATTCTTTGAACTTTTCAAATGTTTCAGACTTATGTTTCATTAACTAGATATACCCATATCTGCTTAAATCATCTGTGAAGGTGAGAAAATAACGATATCCGCAACGAGCCTCAATATTCATCGGACCACATACATCGGTATGTATGATTTCCAATGAATCTGTTGCTCTCTCCATAGTACCGGAGAACGGTGTTTTAGTCATCTTGCCTATGAGGCACGGTTCGCAAGTACCAAGTGATTCATAATCAAGTGGTTCCAAAAGCCCATCAGTATGGAGTTTCTTCATGCGCTTTACACCGATATGACCCAAACGGCAGTGCCACAAGTAAGTTGCACTATCATTATTAACTTTGCATCTTTTGGCTTCTACATTATGAATATGTGTATCACTATCTTCGAGATTCAACAAGAATAGACCACTCTTCAAGGGTGCATGACCATAAAAGATATTATTCATATAAATAGAACAACCATTATTCTCTGATTTAAATGAATAACCGTCTCGCATTAAACAAGATCGAGATATAATGTTCATGCTCAACGCTGGCACCAAATAACAATTATTTAGGTCTAATATTAATCCCGAAGGTAGATGTAGAGGTAGCGTGCCGACCGCGATCACATCGACTTTGGAACCGTTTCCCACGCGCATCGTAACCTCGTCCTTTGCTAGTGTCCGCTTATTCTGTAGTGCCTGTTTCGAGTTGCAAATATTAGCAACATAACCAGTATCAAATACCCAGGTGCTACTGCGAGCTCTAGTAAGGTACACATCAATAACATGTATATCACATATACCTTTGCTCACTTTGCCATCCTTCTTATCCGCCAAATACTTGGGGCAGTTCCGCTTCCAGTGACCAGTCTGCTTGCAGTAGAAGCACTCAGTTTTAGGCTTAGGTCCAGACTTGGGTTTCTTCTCCTGAGCAGCAACTTGCTTGCTGTTCTTCTTGAAGTTTCCCTTCTTCTTCCCTTTGCCCTTTTTCTTGAAACTAGTGGTTTTGCTAACCATCAACACTTGATGCTCCTTCTTGATTTCTACCTCCGCAGCTTTCAACATTGCGAAGAGCTCGGGAATAGTCTTGTTCATCCCTTGCATATTATAGTTCATCACGAAGCTCTTGTAGCTTGGTGGCAGTGATTGGAGAATTCTGTCAATGACGCAGTCATCTAGAAGATTAACTCCCATCTGAATCAAGTGATTATTATACCCAGACATCTTGAGTATATGCTCACTGACAGAACTGTTCTCCTCCATCTTACAGCTATAGAACTTATTGGAGACTTCATATCTCTCAATTCGGGCATTTGCTTGAAATATTAACTTCAACTCCTAGAACATCTCATATGCACCATGACGTTCAAAACGTCGTTGAAGTCCCGATTCTAAGCCGTAAAGCATGGCACACTGAACTATCGAGTAGTCATCAGCTTTGCTCTGCCAGACGTTCATAACATCTGGCGTTGCTCCAGCAGCAGGCCTGTCACCCATCGGTGCTTCCAGGACGTAATTCTTCTGTGTAGCAATGAGGATAATCCTCAGGTTACGGACCCAGTCCGTGTAATTGCTACCGTCATCTTTCAACTTTGCTTTCTCAAGGAACGCATTAAAATTCAACGGAACAATAGCACGAGCCATCTATCTACAATCAACATAAACAAGCAAGATACTATCAGGTACTAAGTTCATGATAAGTTTAAGTTCAGTTAATCAAATTACTTAGGAACTCCCACTTAGATAGACATCCCTCTAATCCTCTAAGTGATCACGTGATCCAAATCAACTAAACCATAACCGATCATCACGTGAGATGGAGTAGTTTTCAATGGTGAACATCGTTATGTTGATCATATCTACTATATGATTCACGCTCGACCTTTCGGTCTCCGTGTTCCGAGGCCATATCTGTATATGCTTGGCTCGTCAAGTATAACCTGAGTATTCTGCGTGTGCAACTGTTTTGCACCCGTTGTATTTGGACATAGAGCTTATCACACCCGATCATCACGTGGTGTCTGGGCACGACGAACTTTGGCAACGGTGCATACTCAGGGAGAATACTTCTTGATAATTTTAGTGAGAGATCATCTTATAATGCTACCGTCAATCAAAGCAAGATAAGATGCATAAAAGGATAAACATCACATGCAATCAATATAAGTGATATGATATGGCCATCATCATCTTGTGCCTGTGATCTCCATCTCCGAAGCACCGTCATGATCACCATCGTCACCGGCGCGACACCTTGATCTCCATCGTAGCATCGTTGTCGTCTCGCCAATCTTATGCTTCCACGACTATCACTACCGTTTAGTAATAAAGTAAAGCATTACATCGCGATTGCATTGCATACAATAAAGCGACAACCATATGGCTCCTGCCAGTTGCCGATAACTCGGTTACAAAACATGATCATCTCATACAATAAAATCAGCATCATGCCTTGACCATATCACATCACAACATACCCTGCAAAAACAAGTTAGACGTCCTCTACTTTGTTGTTGCAAGTTTTACGTGGCTGCTACGGGCTTAAGTATGAACTCATCTCACCTACGCATCAAAACCACAACGATAGTTCGTCAAATAGACTCCGTTTTAACCTTCTCAAGGACCGGGCGTAGTCACACTTGGTTCAACTAAAGTTGGAGAGACAGTCTTCCGCAAGCCATCTGTGTGCGAAGCACGTCGAGGGAACCGGTCTCGCGTAAGAGTACGCGTAAGGTTGGTCCGGATCGTCTGACCCAACAATACCGCCAAACCAAAGTATGACATGCTGGTAGGCAGTATGACTTGTATCGCCCACAACTCACTTGTGTTCTACTCGTGCATATAACATCAAACCATAAAACCTAGGCTCGGATGCCACTGTTGGGGAACGCAGTAATTTCGAAAAATTTCCTACGCACACGCAAGATCATGGTGATGCACAGCAACGAGAGGGGAGAGTGTTGTCTACGTACCAACGCAGACCGACTGCGGAAGCGATCACACAACGTAGAGGAAGTAGTCGTACGTCTTCTTCCCGATCCGACCGATCCAAGCACCGTTACTCCGGCACCTCCGAGTTCTTAGCACACGTACAGCTCGATGACGTTCCTCGGGCTCCGATCCAGCAAAGCGTCGAGGAAGAGTTCCGTCAGCACGATGGCGTGATGACGATCTTGATGTACTACCGACGCAGGGCTTCGCCTAAGCACTACAACGGTACGATCGAGGTGGAATTTGGTGGCAGGGGGCACCGCACACGGCTAAGGAACGATCTCAAGGATCAAGTTGTGTCTCAAGGGGTGCCCCCTGCCCCCGTATATAAAGGTTGGAGGAGGGGGAGCCGGCCGGCCAGGGAGAGGAGGCGCAGGGGAGTCCTACTCTCACCGGGAGTAGGACTCCTCCCCCCAATCCTAATCCAATTAGGACTCCCGGGGGGAAAAGGAGAGAGAAGGGGGGCCGGACCCTATCCTAGTCCTACTAGGACTTTGGGGAAGGGGGGGCGCCGGCCAGCTTGGGCTTGTCCCTTTTCTCCTTTTCCACTAAGGCCCAATAGGCCCATTAGTCTCCCGGGGGGTTCCGGTAACCCTCCCGGTATTCCGGTAAAATCCCGATTTCACCCGGAACACTTCCTATGTCCAAACATAGGCTTCCAATATATCAATCTCTACATCTCGACCATTTCGAGACTCCTCGTCATGTCCGTGATCTCATCCGGGACTCCGAACAACCTTCGGTACATCAAAATGCATAAACTCATAATAACTGTCATCGTAACGTTAAGCGTGCGGACCCTACGGTTCGAGAACAATGTAGACATGACCGAGACACGTCTCAGGTCAATAACCAATAGCGGGACCTGGATGCCCATATTGGCTCCTACATATTCTACGAAGATCTTTATCGGTCAGACCGCATAACAACATACGTTGTTCCCTTTGTCATTGGTATGTTACTTGCCCGAGATTCGATCGTCGGTATCCAATACCTAGTTCAATCTCGTTACCGGCAAGTCTCTTTACTCGTTCTGTAATACATCATCTCACAACTAACATATTAGTTGCAGTGCTTGCAAGGCTTATGTGATGTGCACTACCGAGAGGGCCCAGAGATACCTCTCCGACGATCGGAGTGACAAACCCTAATCTCGAAATACGCCAACCCAACATCTACCATTGGAGACACCTGTAGTACTCCTTTATAATCACCCAGTTACGTTGTGACGTTTGGTAGTACCCAAAGTGTTCCTCCGGTAAACGGGAGTTGCATAATCTCATAGTTATAGGAACATGTATAAGTCATGAAGAAAGCAATAGCAACATACTAAACGATCGGGTGCTAAGCTAATGGAATGGGTCATGTCAATCAAATCATTCTACTAATGATGTGACCTCGTTAATCAAATAACAACTCTTTGTTCATGGTTAGGAAACATAACCATCTTTGATTAACGAGCTAGTCAAGTAGAGGCATACTAGTGACACTCTGTTGGTCTATGTATTCACACATGTATTATGTTTCCGGTTAATACAATTCTAGCATGAATAATAAACATTTATCATGATATAAGGAAATAAATAATAACTTTATTATTGCCTCTAGGGCATATTTCCTTCAGAACAAGACTACCTCGACTTTTTGACTGCTAAGCAAGGTTTGCAGGTCCGCCTCGATGATGGTACTGACACCGACACCGACACCGACGGCGCCGGCACTGATGGCGGCGCCGAGACCGGCAGGGAAGGTACCGCCGGGGAAGATACCGGCCCCGATGCCGGTACCGAAAAGAGGCATAAGAAGCAGAGGATACGAAAACCTAACAAACTAGGGATTGGACGACTTGTGATCACAAAGATGGCACCTGACAAGTTTGAGCCGTTAGAGCCGGAAGAACCTCACAAGTGCTATGGGAACCAAGTAGGATGCATCCTACGGGAATGCGCGATCATCAATGACGATGACTTAAGGAGTAAAGAACATTTGACGCAGTTGCTCCTAACGAAGTTGCACAAGAGATTCAAGTTCCCCGATCGGGATGATAACATAGAATCCGAAGATGAAAAAGATTAACAATCACGCCATGGGCATGTTCAGCAATGATTTGGCCTCCTGGAAATTGAGGGTGAAACGAGCTATTGAGGCTGAGGAACCCCTGCCAAAGATTCTGGAGGAAAATTCGACACTTACGGAAGAGGAGTTCGAAAAGTTCAAGGACACTTGCGCTACCGAGGACGCCAAGGCTAAGGCTGCGAAATTCAAGAGCCTTCAGCAAAGGAACACGGGGAAGCATCGCCTCGGAAGCCGTGGCTACCTCGGTAAAAGGCCCATATGGGATAAGGAGGACGCGGAACGTGAAGCCGCGGGTCTCCCAGACCCCTTCGCGAAGTTCACCAACCCCTTGGAGCATGACTTCATCAGGGCCCGCTACAAGTGGGACAAGGAGAAAATGGTTTTTTACACGGACAAGATCACGAGGAAATTGATTAGACTACTGGAGAAGCAACACCAGCTTGCAGCCGAAAACCCTACTTCTCCGATGAGGTCCAAGTGGGACACCCCTCTCAACCGGGCCTTGAACAAACTTAAGGGACTCCCTTTGGGCCAGCGGCCGCAATATGGTCGTGTGCACGGCGCTGGAGATGGCGCCACGTGGAAGGTGTTTTACAACAAGGGCCCGGAGGCCAAGAAGCAGAAAAAGAAGTTTAGTCAGGCGGACATCGACGCGAAGGTGAAGCTTGCGGTCGAGAAAAAAGCAGCTGAGGACGCGAAAAAAGCAGCCGAGGACAAATATGAGTTGCTACAGCAGGCAGTCAATGCAGCTGTAACTGCCTGCAGAAATGATTTTGCTACTAACTTGGTTCTAGTTATCATCAACTGGACGAAGGAAAATCCAGACAAGACGGTACATGATTTCCCGTTGCCCAGTTTCGTCGGGAGCAACTCCATGAACAACAACACCATCGCACCATCACTTGCTCACGCAACTGGGCCTCCTCTCGCAGCCGCTACCGCTCATAGCAGCCCGTCCTCAGTCTCTGGTGCGCTTGGTGGGCCTTCGTCTTTGGTTGAGCTCGACGCCGTCACGGTAATTACATGTCGCACCAACATATATATATATATATATATAATATTCCATTTTTGTTGCCTTTCGGATGTTTTACGCCACAGACATATGTGTTTGCAGGCGAAAGAAACCCCGTGCACCATACTCTACTTGATCAAAGGCCAGAAGGTGGACGTGGGAAAGGGGATGAGAATGGACCCATTGCAACCCACGTTCCACAACCAGCCGATCCCTGCTGGGCACTTCAGGGTTAGCTTGTCCAGTGTGAAATCGGGGCACGGGGATTTGCCTCCTCCAGTACAGCATGTGGGAGCGGACGACGAGACCCCGTCGCGGATTGGAAGCTGCAAGGGTTGGGTGCTGCTATGGCCGAAGAATCTTATTCGTCTGGAGCCGGCCGAGAGCACACCAATAACCACACATCAACAAGCATGTGTCAAGACCACCACCCCGCCTACGCAATTACCAGCTCCTGTAGTGCCGGGTGAGAGCGGCGGACGACATGATGAAGGGGGTGCAATAGTGCTGGCTGATGTAATTTGTCCTGTAGAACAGAGAATGGATGATGAGACGGAGGTCGACCCTATGGATTTCCTCAATACAAACGCGTATGACTGTGACATAGAATTGATGAGTCAACCATATGACGAATCGGGCTATCAGCTTGCTAATGAGGATATGGATGATATGCCCGGGCAGGAAGGTCGTAGCAGGGATTGCAAAAAGTCTCTCTTCATAAAATCCTCACAGGACACGCCTGAAGATGCCGCCTCAACACATGCTCAACTATCCCAGCGCGAGGGTCGTATAGTACTTAGCCCGGGAACACTGGGGCAGGGGTTAAGGAAGGGTCTAGAAGGTGTGCCCAAGAAAAAGGAGAGAAAGAGATCGGGGAAGATAGCTGCCTCCAAACAAGCCAGAGCACATAGCAGCCAAATGATGCATTCTAAAGAGCGTGTACCCGTGAAAGGTGCGGCCATGTTCCATCTCACGGGCGAGCCGATGCTACCACCGAAACCGCCGGAGGCACTATCAGGGGATCTTAGGAGACTGCACGACCATGTGCTATCGACTGAGAAAAGCCTAGTAGCCTCAAAGGATCCAGGATCTCCGACATACGCGGCTCGTGTGCCTGAGGGGAAGTGCTATGTCGAGACACGACCCGCGGAGGTGTTCTTCCTGCGGTTTGACCATATCTTTGAGATGTTTCTGACAAGGCGGCTTGATTTTACAATCGTCCGCCTTTTTGCGCTACATATGAGCTCTGTCATGAACAGTGAAGAAGTCTCGCAAATCTGTGTGGCGGATCCGTACTACATGCACGAGTCTTTCTTGAGTCTCGGTGACTTTGAGCGTGAAACTGCTAGGGACTACCTCCAAAACTTCATGGTACAGAATAAGGACCGGGAAATTGTCCTCGTGCCTTATCATCCAAAGTAAGTCAGTTTCGAACAACCCTTTCATACATTTCAATCATTCCTTCTCTCTCTATGGGGAATAATTTGAGGTGTCTTTTCCCCGCAGCAACGGGCGCGCCGTCCTTATCGTTCTTTATCCGCAAGTCTCCCACGCCGTGTATTTTGACCCTTCCAGAGACTACAGGAAAAAAGACTACACCCACATAATGAATATTCTAGATGATGCTCTCCAAGGCTTCAGCTTTAGAGGTGGCCACATGCAGATCAGGAAACAAAGGAACAAGAAGATGGGTTTCGCGCATAAAACTAAATTCTCCTACATCCAAGTCCCAAAACCAAGCAAGAAGGATGGATTGTACATCCTCCATCTCATGATTCAGTTCAACACGGATCACCAAAAGCTTCGCATGAGAAGCAGAAATGATGATCATATCCACAACTGGCTAGAATCTCATGGAGAAGCGGATTATAAACTTAGAGATGACTTCTTCCGCATCCAAAGCGACATTGCGACGATAATCATGAAAGAAGTCGTCGACGAGAAGGGGATGTTCCACCACGGCCCTATATCGCGAGCTGACGTCCGAACTCGCATAGGCATGCAACGTCTAGACCTCACGCCGTTTAAGAAGCTAGGGTCCATCCTCGATGATATGGAAGGGTGGAACTTCTAGTGATTTATGATGCCGATGATGATGATATGTCTCGGTTGAACTTGTATACTATTTGTAGCGCTGCAACTTTGTGATGTCCACGATCCCTGCCGAACTTGCGTAACGCTACTTTGTTAGTTTGCGTATGATGACCTGCGTACCTCTAGTTAATTAATTTGCGTACTGTATGTTGCATCTAGTTGCTAACCCTTTCTTTTTTGGTGTTCTCTAGTATATTTTGATGCATATATATGATTGTACATCCTCTTCATGAACATGCATCTCTAACAGGTACCTAGTTTCTTGATGGCGAGATGGAACTGCTATGTCATGTACAAAGGGAAGGTTCTGGGGGTGTACAACGAGTGGCATGAGTGTCAGGCGCAAGTGAATGGGTTCTCGGACGCCAGCCATAAAGGCTTCAAAAGCAGACAAGAAGGAGAAGCTAGTTACTTGAGGTTCACGCTAGCGTGAGAGAGGACTCGTAACCGCCATCTCATGTACTGCATAGTTCCGCTCTCACTCATAGTGATAGCTCTTCTCGCGTATACATTTGTTTAGATGGATGACGTTGTAGTTGCAAGTATTCGAGACTTGCATTTATCGCTATTTTCGAGATGATGACAAGATACCACTTTGTGTTGGATGATGATTATGACGAGACTATTTATATGTATATGCTATGATTACATTTGTGGTCTCGCAGGCATTTGTATGTGTATCATGATGACATTTGTACGTGCTAACAATTCTTCTATAAAGCCTGTTCAAATACAAAACAAATATGCCGAAAAAACAAAAAACTACTAAAATTAGCAGTAGCGAGTGGAGAAAAGTTAGCAGCACGCGGTTGTAGCAGTAGCGCGCATAGGGGAAGCGCGCTATAGCTATTAGCAGCAGCGAGGTTCCTTTAAGCGCGCTGCTGCAACACTTGTGTAGCAGTAGCGCGGGTGGACCAGCGCTACTGCTATACGTTAGCTGTAGCGCCTTATTAGTAGCGCTGGCCCCCACGCTACTAAAAGGCCGAAAACAAATAGGCTTTTCCCTAGTAGTGAGATCTCCTCTCTTTTTTCCCTCAAAAACGAGCAAGAATCCATGGAGGGATTGAGAGTTAGTAAGCTCGAAGAAGGTCAATAATGGGGGAAGAACACGAGATCAAAGTATAAGGTTCATTGGGGAAGAAGACCCCCTTTTATAGGTGGGGAAAAATCCAACCGTTATGCTCACAGCCCGCACCGAGTGGTACTACCGCTCCAAGGAGCGATACTACCGCTAGGGCGGTAGTAGCCCTTTGAAACACAACAGCGCGGAGGCAAAAAGCTAGAAGAACCGTCGGAGCGGTAGTACCGCTTGACCTCACGGTACTGCCACTAGGGGTAGCGGTACTACTGCTAAGGGTAGCGGTACTACAGCTTGCGAGCGGTACTAAAAAATTACATCCGTGCCTACCACCGTTGGACTTGTGACGAGTTTTTGGTCCCGAGCGGAAGTAGCCACGGAAGTATCCGCGGTAGTACCGCTCCCAAGAGCAGTAGTAAAAAATTACATCCGCTCCTGTCCGCGGTAGTACCGCTGTAGCCTTTTCAGAACACCAAAACTGACACAACTTCTGCAAACGGACTCCTAATTCGACGAAACCAAGTTTGTTGGAAAGCTAGCGACAAGGGCTAACACAATCTTGATAGAAATACCAATAAGAAGCAAATGAGAAAAGGCCCAAAAGAAAATGGTGAGAACCCTTCCTCGGATAAGACCGGTAAAACCTCCAACACCGAAAACATCATAGAAGACCCATGCAAACTCCGTTTTTGATGAACTCAAGCTTGTCATCAAGATGACCATAAGCTCTAAGACTCACAAAGAGAACCAAACAAGAACCAAGAAACATGATGCAAGGATGCAATGGTTCGAGCTCTCGATGAACGATACGATCAAGCTACTCACTTGAGAGCCCCCCTTGATAGTACGGCTATCGATCCTATAACCCGGTCTCCCAACTACCACCATGAGACCAGTAAAATAGAAAACCTATCAAGGGCAAACCTTTGCCTTGCACATGATCCACTTGAGCTAGATGATGACGATCTTGTCCTCCTCAAGATGGACCACCTTTCTTGATTGCATTGGGTCGATGGAGACTAGATGACTGCTCCACCATACTCCACTATGGGTGAGCCACTCTTCGGCACATCTTCACAAGTCCATTGACACCACAATGGATGGCAAGATTCAAGCACTTGATCTCTTCGTGATTCTCCACTTGAACTTGCACCCGGCAATCTTGACGACGATCACCACTTGATGTCATCCTTCCCATGGGTTGTATGATATCATCCTCTTGACGGAAGCCCATGGACACGTACCTAACCCCACATAGACTCTCACATAGACCATGGGTTAGTACACAAAGTGCAATGGACAATGCTTACCATACCATGGGATCACTTGATCCCTCTCGGTACATCTTCTACTCTTGACTTAGTCTTGATCAACCTTGAATCTTCCCAACTCTCTTCTTTTGGATGATGTCTTGAAGGTAAACATGAATGATCACACAATCTTCTTCTTCAAGACATGCTTGCAATAAGCTCAACACTCACATGACCAATCTTTGGATAATTCCTTAATAGCACCTTGGTTAACCCATAAACTCCTTGAAACCAACACATGGACTTCAACAAATGCCTATGGAAAAATCCTTCAAATATAACTCAAAGCAACCATTAGTCCATAGAGAATGTCATCAATTACCAAAACCACACATGGGGGCACCGCATGTCCTTTCAATCTCCCCCATTTTGGTAATTGATGACAATCACTTTCAAGAGAGCTTATATAAGGAATTATGCATCACCCTGCAATGCGACAACCAATAATGCATGCGTAGGAGATGCATATGCTTAGGAACAAACCAAAGCCAGAAGAGACAACTCTCTAAATGTCTCCACAAAACTCTCTGAAACTTCTCCCCCATTGGCATCGATTACCAAAATGGGCTAAAAGCTTAGAAGGCTAATATAAAATGTGTTCCTCCATAAATTTTGTATTTCTCAACAAGAGAGTGGAATGCAATAGACATATCCAACGGTAAATACTTGGAGGAAGACAAACTATATTGAGGCCCAAAGATTGCTAAAGGAAGATATGCCACAAAGACATAACCAAGAGAGAGACAAGCAATCAAGCAGTCAAAAGATACCAATTGAACCAAGCTATCAAAAGATACCAATTGAACCAACTAGACCAAAGATCCTACGAGCCACAAGAATGAAAGATATTATGATAAGAGCAAAGGAGTGTTCTAGGGAAACTAGAGAAGCTCCCCATGTTTTGTGCACACATAAGAATATTTATATTTGGATACAAAGTGCACAAAGTATGATCATAGCTCCCCCAATATCAATAGAAACTTACAACAAGTGCAAGTGAGCATAGGAAACAAAGCCTAGTACTTGCAATAAACACATGGTTGAGCAACAAGTAAAAGAGGCAACTTCAGAATGGGCTCAACCAAAATGATGTGTGTGTGTGAGTCAAGGCAATGCACTTGAGAAGACTAATGTACGGATGAGTATTAAGCATCAATAAAGTCTTGAAAGAATGAGGCACACGGTGCACGGCCTATCATTCCCACACACAACTAGCAAATGGGTTCACAAGCTTACTAAAAAGCATAAAAAACCTATGCTTGTGACAACCCGTGGTGAAGATAGAAGATGAAAGCCCCATCAAGACGAGGGATACCAATTAAGATGGCAAAAGCCTCGTAAAGATAAGCATGAGGAAAAATAATCTTCAGCACACAAGAGTGCATCAAGATGTAACGAGAAAAGACACGCACTCAAGGCAAAAGCTTTCACGGATCCACCAAAGAAATAACATAGGAAAGACAAGGTGGACGTGAAAGAAAGGATATCATCTAGATATGCAACTTCTCTCAAGTGTATAAGATTCTAGGTAGACGAAATCTACAAAGAAGGATGTACACCCGAAATAGTTACAACATGAAGGAACAAAATATCAAAAAGGAAGTCATACATATAGCACTAAGATATTTGCTTGGAAGCATAGCAGATGGCTAGATATGGTCTTAATGTATATAAATGAATTCCTACCACACACCCATCAAAGACATCACAACTAGCAACATGAGATCATCGTTGAGATGCTTTGAGAAAGGAAACAAGTATCACAAGATGGAATGAATATCATGCCAAGATGCAACCTACATAAGGTTGAATGCAACAAAAGAATGCATGGATAGATACTTGTTACCGAGATATCATTGGGAGGATGTAGAAGAAACCAATTGAAGGTAGTAGATAGTAGTTCATTGAGCATCATATCTTGACTCCAATAAGAACATGGTGACACCACCTTCCTTGTGAGTGAGCCTAGCAACCAATGCATCTCCAATTGTTCCTAGAATAACAACACAAACAAAATGGTACCCAAACTCATTGGGACCAAGGAGTTAGAAACACCAATATACATAGGACAAACTCCACATAGATATGTGCATATAGATAAGGAAATGAATTTCATGCACATCTCATCCAATTTGAGACTTGCTGGAGTTTCCCCTATATATTGTGTCGAAGAAAGAAATCATGCCAAAGATACTACATGAAGTTAATATGCATGCTCAAGATTCTCAAGAACCAAAACCAAAAGACAAAGAAAAACCAAGAGAAGAAAAGATACCAAATGAATAAAACATCACTTGGAGGATATCCATAAAAGATACATCCAGGAATGAGATATCCATTGATACACTCAAAATAAAAGATATCAAACTCCCAAAAGAGAGGATTGTTCCAAACAAACCAAGCTCTCTACAAAGTTTCATGATGGTACAAAGTACCAAAATGAAAACGGCTTGCCTTCCACCAACACAAAACTTGAAAAGGATCGCAAGATGAGTGTTTTATAGAAAATAGGATAGCTCCCCCAAGACTAGTGCATTATAGAGAATTTGCATTTGAATACAAAATGCACAAGGTGGGATCACCACTTTCACTATATCTATACAAACACTAGACAAGCTCAAGGAAATAACAAGATCCCCAAGTGGTATGGAATACAATGAGAGTTGACACAATCCTAGGAAAGAGATAAGGCAAATAAAATCCAAGGCTAATGTAAAGATGATCAATAATTTCTACCACACAAGTGAGTACCAATTGTCAAAAGACAAGAAGTATTTGGAAATAATTCCCGGTGGTAGATTGCAAGGATATCCAACATCATCTTCACACCAAACACAAGCAAACTGCAACTTGTAGAGCTAACATGCCACCTAGGAACAAGATAATTTACAATATCAACTCTAGGTGACAATATCTCAAATGTACACATTTTCTAGGCTAGTAATATACACATGGCATATTACTCCCCCATAATGTGATACCAATTAAGGGTCAACAAGAGGCAAAAACAAGGATCCAACAAGAGATACATAATGGACTATTTAGAATTTGAATTTCTCATGAGAAGACATACCACATAGCGACTAGATAAGCTTGCACTATCAATACTAAGTGGGATTCCCCATGTACCCACCTTTATAGGATTTTGAAGTGCACAAAGCAGATCACTCCCCCATAATGGGATATTCCATTAATCTCTCACAAGAGCCAAATAAGAAAAAAAACAAGATGCAAAAAGGCTCAACACACAACACACATGTACATGATGTGCAAACCAACATACACATACTTGATTTCTCAAGATAAGCAAATTGGAAGCACAACATATACAAGCACCTGCAAGGTACAAAACCACAACATGCTAAGGGGAAAGTAACTTTCAATGTAAACACTTTAAGCACGAGTTAGCGCAAGGAGGAACATTGGATATAACATAGAAACTTGATAATCCGAATGACTAGGATTGAGACAATAAGAATGATGAAGTCCCCTTAATTCTTCATAATGTAGCCAAGTCTCCAATGACCTCCATCATCACCTATTGATCAAGTTTGAGCTTGTTGATCCCCAACCAAGTTGGGTCCTAAGAGGTTAGTCACAATAGGCTTGGCTACCCAAATGGTTCTTTGCTTCAAACCACTTTGAGTACCAACAAACTTGGCAACCACATTGCCAACCTTATCCTTCCCAAGAGAATAGACATCATCAATAATAATTGGGTTGGATAAGTTACCACTAGTGCATGAAGAAGCAAGGTGACCTTTCTTGCGACATAGGTAGCAACGTCTACTCTTCACTTTCTTCTCACTTGATTTCTGAACTTGAGAAGCATAAGCTTGAGTCTTCTTGGGAAGAGGCTTTTCTTCAACATGAGGTTGAGCATGAGAATGAACTTGTGGTCGCTTCCCTTGTTGCTTTTCACTAATGGGCTTCTTCTTCAATGGGAAAGATCTAACATGATGCCCTTCTACTTTGCACTTGAAGCAAACAATCTTGGCCAAATTCTTGACTTGTTCTTGGCCCTTCCTTTGTTTCACCTTGGACTTCTTCTTCTTGTTGGAGTTGAATCCAAGTCCACCTTTGTCATTGGGGGATTTTTGCACACTCAAGATATTGTTGAGTGTGAATTCCCCTTCATGACTCTTTTCCAAGTCTTTCTTCAAAGAAGTGACTTGGGCCTTGAGCACTTTGATTTCCTCTACATGGTTAGTCTCAAAACAAGAACTAGAGGAAGTATAAGCTTCACCGTTAGAGCAACAAGGCAAGGAAAGCAATTCATCACAAGATGTACCAATGTTATGCATGGATGAATCGCGAGGACTAGCACAAGGCAATATAGCATTTTGAATAAAAGTAGTGCTAGTATCCACATGAGGCTCACTAGATGTTACCTTACCAAGCATGGCCTCATGAGCTATCTTTAGCACATTATGGGATACTAGAAGATCATCATGAGAGGTTGTGAGCTTTACATGATTTTCTTCCAACATCCCATAGTTGCTAGGTAGCAACTCAAGTTGAGCCCTTAGCTCAACATTCTCCTTTAATATGGATGCTTCACAAGAGATAGAGTTAGTAGCACAAGCATCATCATTAGCAACAAGAGGAGAAGACAACTTGGCAAGCTCTTTTGAATATGAAGCTTTAAGTTGAGCATGAGACTCGGTGAGTTTGATGAGCTCACTCTTAATGACCCTGGAGCCATTTTCAAGGTGCTCAAAGTCCTCAAGGAGTTTAGCATGTGCAACTTCAAGCTCCTCATTTTTGGTTTCAAAATCATTGGCCACCTCAAGAGCTCTATCACGAGATTCCCTCACTCTAGATAATTCTAGAGCAAAAGTATCCTCAAGAGATTCCTTGGTGGTTTGTTCAAGTTCAAGAGCTTGAGAGAGGTCTGCAATCTCATTTGTGTAATCACGCTCATGAGCTTCCATTTTATCAATGGTGACCTCATGCTCCTCTAGACGAGATTCCAACTCCTCAATGTATTTCTTGCCTTCAATGGCAATAGACATGACTTCCATGAAGTTGGAACGAGCAAGTTTATTTTTGTGAAGGGCTTTAAAAATCATTTCCCTCCTTAATTTTTAAGGAGGCAACATTATCATTCTCTTCATCATAATCAAAATCATCATCATTCTTGCCATCATCAATATCAACACAAGATATATTGGGAGTCAAAGTGGAAGATACCTTTGAAGCCTTAGCCATAAAGCAAAAAGTAATCGATGATGATGTAGGATCCCTTGGAGCACCGTTCAAGACTACATCTTGTTCCATGGAGTGTTGGGTTTCCTCTACATTGTTAGCACAACAAGTCGAGGAAATAGATACATTTTTATCATGGCAACAAGGCATAGCAAGCATATCATCATGAGATTTAGTAAAGCAATTTCTACATGATATGCAAGGACTATCAACAAAAGCATGTGAGACATTTGGAGTGCTTGAAGTGCTAAAGTCCGAAGATGGAGCATTGCAACAAGATAGTCAAGAAGAGTCATCAACGGTAAGCACACTATCATCATTGCAATGACCAACACTACTCACCATAGCATTACCTTGTGGCAATCCACATGTAGGCGAACTAGAAGAAGTTGAGAAGGCAACACGGCCGGAGGTGGAGGGAGAACAATCATCCCCACAAAACTTGGACACACCATATTTATCTTGAAGCTTCGTCCACAACTCATAAGCATCCCGAAACGGCATGAGTTGAAATATAACTACATTGCCCAAAGCATCGAAAAGCACATAAGAAGCTTGAGCATTGAGACAAGAATTTTTCTCATCATCTAAAGATAATCTTTGGGTATCCTTTGGAGGAGAAAAACCCATATCTACAATTCGCTCCAAATTTGGGTCCATGACCCTAAAGAGATTAAGCATGCAAATTACCCAAACATCAAAATTTGTGCCATCGAAACTAAGAGTGTCAGAGAATCCTAATCCCCTAGTCGACATCTTTACTCTCTAGGCGGTTAAGCCTGACAAAGAGAGACGAGGCTCTAATACCAATTGAAAGATCATGGATGTCGCCTAGAGGGGGGGGGGTGAATAGGCACATTAAAATAATTACGGTTTAGGCTTGAACAAATGCAGAATAAACCTAGCGGTTAATTTGACAAGCACAAAACCTACAACAACTAGGCTCACCTATGTGCACCAACAACTTATGCTAAGCAAGATAAACAACTAAGTGATAGCAAGATATATGACAAGAAACAATATGGCTATCACAAAGTAAAGTGCATAAGTAAAGGGCTCGGGTAAGAGATAACCGAGGCACGCGGAGACGGCGATGTGTCCTGAAGTTCACACCCTTGTGGATGCTAATCTCTGTTTGGAGTGGTGTGGAGTCACAATGCTCCCCAAGAAGCCACTAGGGCCACCGTAATCTCCTCACGCTTTTGCACAATGCAAGATGCCGTGATTCCACTAAGGGACCCTTGAGGGCGGTCACCGAACCCGTACAAATGGCAACCCTTGGGGGCGGTCATCGAACCCGTACACTTTGGCAACCCTTGGGGGCGGTCACTGGTACCCGTCAAATTGCTCGGGGCGATCTCCACAACCTAATTGGAGACCCCGACACTTGCCCGGAGCTTTACACCACAATGATTGAGCTCCGAACACCACCAACCATCTAGGGTGCCCAAGCACCCAAGAGGAACAAGCTCAAGGGTACCAAGCACCCAAGAGTAATAAGCTTCTCAAGTTGTAACTTCCACGTATCACCGTGGAGAACTCAAACTGATGCACCGAATGCAATGGCAAGGGCACACGGAGTGCCCAAGTCCTTCTCTCTCAAATCCCACCGAAGCAACTAATGCTAGGGAGGAAAATGAGAAGAAGAACAAGAAGGAGAACACCAAGAACTCCAAGATCTAGATCCAAGGGGTTCCCCTCACATAGAGGAGAAAGTGATTGGTGGAAATGTGGATCTAGATCTCCTCTCTTTTTTCCCTCAAAAACTAGCAAGAATCCATGGAGGGATTGAGAGTTAAGAAGCTCGAAGAAGGTCAACAATGGGGGAAGAACACAAGCTCAAAGGATAAGGTTCATTGGGGAATAAGACCCCCTTTTATAGGTGGGGAAAAATCTAACCGTTATGCTCACAGCCCGCACCGAGCGGTACTACCGCTCCAAGGAGCGGTACTACCACTAGGGCAGTAGTAGCCCTTTGAAACACAACAGCGAGGAGGCAAAAAAGCCAGAAGAACCGTCGGAGCGGTAGTACCGCTTGACCTCATGGTACTACCGCTAGGGGTAGCGGTACTACTGCTAAGGGTAGCGGAACTACTGCTTGCGAGCGGTACTAAAAAATTACATCCGTGCCTACCACCGCTAGACTTGTGACAAGTTTTTGGTCCCGAGCAGAAGTAGCCACGGAAGTAGCCACGGTAGTACTGCTCCAAGCGGTAGTACCGCTCCCAAGAGCGGTAGTAAAAAATTACATCCGCTCCTGTCCGCGGTAGTACCGCTGCAGCCTTTTCAGAACACCAAAACTGAGACAACTTCTACAAACGTACTCCGAATTCGACGAAACCAAGTTTGTTGGAAAGCTAGCGACAAGGGCTAACACAATCCTGATAGAAATACCAATACGAAGCAAATTAGAAAAGTCCCAAAAGAAAATGGTGAGAACCCTTCCTCGGATAAGACCGGTAAAACCTCCAACACCGAAAACATCATAGAAGACGCATGCAAACTCCATTTTCGATGAACTCAAGCTTGTCATCAAGATGACCATAAGATCTAAGACTCACAAAGAGAACCAAACAAGAACCAAGAAACATGATGCAAGGATGCAATGGTTTGAGCTCTCGACGAACGATACGATCAAGCTACTCACTTGGGAGCCCCCCTTGATAGTATGGCTATCGATCCTATAACCCGGTCTCCCAACTACCACCATGAGACCGGTAAAATAGAAAACCTATCAAGGGAAAACCTTTTCCTTGCACATGATCCACTTGAGCTAAATGATGACGATCTTGTCCTCCTCAAGATGGACCACCTTTCTTGATTGCGTTGGGTCGATGGAGACTAGATGATTGCTCCCCCATACTCCACTATGGGTGAGCCACTCTTCGGCACATCTTCACAAGTCCATTGACACCACAATCGATGGCAAGATTCAAGCACTTGATCTATTCGTGGTTCTCCACTTGAACTTGCACACGACAATCTTGATGATGATCACCACTTGATGTCATCCTTCCCATGGGTAGTATGATATCATCCTCTTGACGCAAGCCCATGGACACGTACCTAACGCCACATAGACTCTCACATAGACCATGGGTTAGTACACAAAGTGCAATGGACAATGCTTACCATACCATGGGATCACTTGATCCCTCTCGGTACATCTTCTACTCTTTGTGAGTTGATCAACTTGATTCACTCTTGACTTAGTCTTGATCAACCTTGAATCTTTCCAACTCTCTTCATTTGGATGATGCCTTGAAGGTAAACATGAATGATCACACAATCTTCTTCTTCAAGACATGCTTGCAATAAGCTCAACACTCACATGACCAATCTTTGGATAATTCCTTAATAGCACCTTGGTCAACCCATAAAATCCTTGAAACCAACACATGGACTTCAAGAAATGCCTATGGAAAAATCCTTCAAATATAACTCAATGCAACCATTAGTCCATAGAGAATGTCATCAATTACCAAAACCAGACATGGGGGCACCGCGTGTCCTTTCACCTATCCTATCTAAGCCACCACCATGATCATCCCTCTTAGCCTCATCCGTCTGTAGGTCGACGACCACACTCTTTTTCCGCACCATCAACCCTATGCCTCCCCTCTGCCGACCGATCCATGATCGCACTCAACCCTCTTCCTTCCCTCCACCAAAGTCGTGACCGTACTCTAGTGTCAACTGATGAAGCTGCGACTGGCCGGGGCCGGTTGTGTTGACCACACCTCGTCGTGTCGTCCTGGCCTCGGCGCTGTGGAAATGGACTGAAAAATGTGCAGCATAATAGCAAACCCATAAAAATGTAAGTTTTCCCTTGTAAATATGGAAAATGCTTTTGAAGGCCGAGCTCTATGAAGGCCTCTAAATGCAAAATTTAAAGTTGATGAAAATTCATCTTTTACATTTAAAAAAATCATAAAATGATATAGACATAAATAAAGGCATAACGCACAAGTGTGTCAATTTTCAAAATAAAATACGTTGAAATGAGGGTTGTGCAAAAATGATAATAAAAATCTGAGGCTTTCTAACATATTATACAATTCATCCTCTCAGACCATGAATTTGTCTTTTAACTCCTCCCGTCCCAAAATAAATGACTCAATTTTATACTAACTTTGTACTAAAGTTATTACAGAGTTGAGTCACTTATTTTAAGATAGAGGAAGTAATTTTTAACATGTTATACTATTCATCCTCCCACCCTATGAATTTGTCTTTCTTTAGACCATGAATTTGTCTTTCTTTTACAGCTCGTGCTCGTACTCAAAGTATATCACCCTGAAATTTTACACACATACACCTCACATCCTTATTTACTTGTATAAACTTTTGCAGATTTTTTAGACCAAAAAATTTGAATTTCAAGTTCATAAAAAATTCGTGCTCCAGGAGGTCGAGATGCCAAACGCCATACTCCTATAAGTATATTTCTTAAGGGAGCAGTCTACATTACCAAGCGATCAGCTTGGTAAGCTACCTAAAAAAATTGCAATAAAAAGTCTACATTTAAATCGACCAAGGAAAAACTTATCAAACACTCATAATTAATTATAACATTACGAAAAAACTAATGCCCACACGTGTGGGCGCTAGCCAACTTAACCACACGACTCCATCTCCGTTCAACAGTTTATGCACAAATCTTGGCACGTTTTGGGTGATTTTGTGTGCCACGTAGGACAACTCACGTGTGTGGTGTGTGAGAGGGTTTGCCCGCACGCCGGTTTCCTCTTCGGGGTCAACGGTTGCTACTCGGGGCGTGGGGTGCAACTGCTTAGCGCCCGCACGACTCGCCCGACTGCGGTTGCCGTCAACCACGTCTCACACTTCGCCCCCTCTCCCCTCACGGTTCCATTTATTCGCTCCACTTCATTACTCACCCAACCCACCGCGCAGTTCATTCGATTGGAAGAGAAGCTGAGAGGAGAAGGTGGCGGCGGAGGCGGAAGAGTCGACGGCATTCGCGACCGTCGGTGGGATTCGCCTGACCGGAACGTCTTCGCTGGAGTGCCTGCAGATTAAAGGTAACGCTCCTTCACATGCTCACATTCCTTTGCCTGCATTCCCCCCTCTCGTCCGTGGTCAATGTTCCGCTCGAGAATCATCGAGATTCCGGCGGATTTGCAGCGCTCCGATGTTCCTGTCGGCGGCGGAGTCCCGTGCTTGCCGTTTTGGGTGGTATTGCGTAGTTTCGTCGCCGCCACGGTGGCAGTCAGGCCAGTATGGCTCGGCCTGTCCACAACCACATCCTGGTTCTGCATTGCGATTGAGCCGACGTTTAGTTGTTGCTAGTTACGTATTGCATCGAAATGCTATTTGCGATCAGTGGGGCAGTTTTTCATTGTTGAATTTCAGGTTATGATAGTTGCTAATGAACCCTAGATCTAGGCAATGTTGGGGATATCGCTTATCGGGAACTTATCTGTTGACCCATGATAAGCGGTAAATCGGCCCGTTTATCGGCATATCGGCCGATTTATCCCCATATCGGCTGATTTATCGGCTGATAAATCTTATCGGTCGGACAAAGGTAAGCTATAAATCGGCCAATGTATCGAAACATCGAAAGATATCTTGAACAGTGGATCTAGGTAGTTGTATTTTCAAAGTGCAGTATGAAGGTAGCCATGGCAGTTTCAGCAATTATCTGCACTGGATGGCAACTAATTTCCCGATCAACTGTGTCATTTGCCATAAATATGCTTTCCATGTGGCAACTATTTTTGTGAACACACTATGGCTGTTGCCATGCTGCAAGTGTAGTATGAAGGCAGCCATGGCAGTTTTCAGCAACTATCCGCAATGGATGGCAACTAATTTCCTGATCAATTGTGTCAGTTGCCATCAAATATGCTTTACATGTGTCAACTTTTTTTGTGAGCACACTATGGCTGCTGCCATGCTATAGGCAGCATAATGTGGCTTCAGTTTTTGTGTTTTTAGCAATGCTAGTTAGTGATATCTGAACGTATTTGGCTGTATTACACGACAACTCATTTTTAATATGAGGCCAGTGTGTGAATTTCCACATTATAGGTTGTCTAGTGGATAATGTCAACACTTTTTGAATTGTCTTCCATCTTAACATGGCAATTTCAACCTAGTACATTTTTCCTTTGAACATATGACAACTCATTTTTTATATGAGGACAGCATGTGAGTTCCCACATTGCATGTCTGTGTAGTGGAAGGTGTGCTCATTTTATTTGTACTGTCTTGTGCTAACATGGCAACTTGAACATTTTTGTGTAAGTGTCTTATGATCTGTACATTTTTTCAAGTAGAGCCAATGTGTTTAGTTGCCACTTTTCTTGTTGGACAATCATAGGAGGTGTGGGTATACCTATGATATTGCCTAGTCTTTTTGCCACCTTTTCAATTGGTAAATGTTTCGACACGGTGCACCGGCCGAGTCTTTCGCCGGTCACACATGCTGCGTTGGATCAGAAAAGATCCTTCGGCCGTGCGTGCAAAGTCAAACCTTATCGCTTCGCGAGTAACCACCACCGCTCGTTTTTTTCGTTCGTCTCCTTCCCACCTACCGTCTTCTTCCCTGAGCATCTCACCATGCACCTCTTCCCAGTGTCAACCGCGTGAGCCTGATCCTTTTGAGCTGTCGCGCAGTCCATCACCGTGCTTATGGCCGCCGTCCATCCTCTTCAACCCGACGGGGCCATGGATGTTTTGCTACAACCGGCGACCTATAGTGCAGGAAGCGGCCTACGGTGATGCTACAACCGGTGTGCGGTGGTGCTTCAACCGGCAGTGATGGGCGTCGATGATTTTTTCACCCGTCAGTGGGAAAAGCTTCAACTAGCGTAGGAAAAGCTTCAACTGGTGGTGGGAAAAGCTTCAACCGGCATGAGGGAGAAGTTTCAACCCGCGGAAGAAAGCTTCAACCGACGGTCGAAAAGCTTCAAGCGACAGCGACGAGCTGATTTTTTTGCTGCAACCGTTATTGCTATTTGCTACGACCGGCGGGAGTTTTTGCTACATCCATATTTGACGCTGATTTTTTTGCTACTACCGGCTGAAAGCTTCGACCCCCGCAGAAAAGCTGCAACCGTAGTTTGAAAAAGCTTCAACCTGCTTCTGTAGATAGCTTCGACGGGTTGAAAGCTTCGACCCCCGCAGAAAAGCTGCAACCCCCCGTTGAAGGTGCTCGAAACGTTGTGCAGAAAAGTTGCAACCCCCAAGTCAATGGCGGTGATGGGAAGCAAATTAATGAGGCAACTGGCGACAAGAACTTTGCTGGAAACGGACGAGGTTTTTGCTACAATAGTCGCCAAATTTTGCTACTACCGGCGATGGAATTTGCTACATCTATCATGGCGGAGCTGTGACGTACTATGGTGGTGCCTTTTTTGTTGCAACCGTCCTTGGATTTTGCTACTGCCGACGTGGGATTTTGCTAGATCCATCCATGGCAGAGTCGCGAGCAACGACGGCGGTGACGACGAAGAATTTCTGCAACCATTGTTTGTTTTTGGTACGATCGGCACCGGAGTTGCCATGGCCGATAAGCGCGGGCGGCCAAGGATGCGACACCAAGAACAAGGCCGAGAACGAGCGCGGGCGGCCAAGGATACGGCGGCGAGCGCGGGTTGCCGACGAGCACGAGGCCGAGGACGAACGCGGGACCGGCAACAAGGACCACCGGCGAGGATGGGGACTAGCGACGAGCGCGAGCGGCGCCATGGCCGGGGCGACGAGCGCCATAGGCGGCCAGCGCAATGAGCACGGGCGGTGCTAAGGCGGCAAGCACGGGCTTCATGGTCGTGCATCCATGGCGGCCTTGAATGGCTCTCTCTGTGTGCTGGAGATGAGGATAAGCACTAGTAGAAAACCGGGCAATAGCACCGGTTCGTAAGGGCCTTTTGTGCCGGTTATGGAACCGGCACTATTATTTCGGCACTAAAGCCCCCCCCCCCTTTAGTACCGGTTCAGCACGAACCGGCGCTAAAGGGGCACCACGTGGCGTGAGCTCGCGCCCTGGTACGGGGGACCTTTAGTACCGGTTGGTAACCATTGTTCGTTTTTGGTACGACCGACACCGGAGTTGCCATGGCCGATAAGCGCGGGCGGCCAAGGATGCGACACCAAGAACAAGGCCGAGAACGAGCGCGGGTGGCCAAGGATACGGCGGCGAGCGCGGGTTGCCGACGAGCACGAGGCAACCGGTACTAAAGGTTTTTTTTTTGAATTTTTTTTGAAAATTTTGGAATTTTTTTATTATTTTTAATTTTTCTGAATTATTTGAAGATTTAGTCTCTAATCACCTCTCTTAACTGCTCAAGTGTGGATCACTCATTCCAAATCATCTAACTTCCCGACTGGTCACCCATCCCTCTCACTACTCTAGCCCGAGCACGCTTAACTTCCGGGTTCTATTCTCCCTCGCTCCAAGTCTGCACTTGTTGTTTTCCTGACAATAGTAAGATGTGAATCCTATTAACCTTCAGGAATTTTGCTTGAGCATGAAGTGACACATTTCACTGTTTGAGTTTGAAACTATTGTTTTAAAAAACAATAATTATTTAGTAACACTAATATTTCTTGAATAATTAGTTTGACCATTGTTTGACCACAGTTTGACCAAAGTTTGACCATAGTTTGACCAAAATTGAAATAAACTAAAATAATTATTTAGTAACACTAATATTCTAGAATAATTACTTTGACCATTGTTTGACCACAGTTTGCCCACTGTTTGAATATTTTTCAATTTTTTCCACTCTAGATCTTAAAAGCCCCGTAACTTTTTTATATTAGGTTTTTGAGGATTTTAAAAATGTTTAACGGTTACCCCCGTTAAATTTGGATGTAACTTTTCGAGTAGATGATTTTTCATATATAAAACTTTTTCATCCGAGTTAGTATGCAAATGTTATGCCCATTTTTACAAATTTCAAAGAGATTTTGCAAATAAAGTCAAAATTCACATTTGCAAATTTTCCCAACAACTAGACCACATATCACATGGGAAACTTATTTTCTTTTATTTTTTTGACATTTCCGTCATTTTCGGTTATTTTTTTTAAAACTAAAAAGGCGATCCACGGGGGGGGGGGGGGGGGGGGGGGTAGAGTTTGAAAATTGCCCTATAGTGCCAGTTTGTGTCACAAACCGGTACTATAGGTCAGACCCCTTTAGTACCGGTTCGTGCCACGAACCGGTACTAAAGGTTAGACCTTTAGTATCAGTTCGTGCCACGAACCGGTACTAAAGGTTCAACACGAACCGGCATTAATGCAAATCCGTTTGAACCGGCACTAATGGTACCATTAGTACCGGCTCAAATACAAACCGGCACTAATGTGCTTCACGTTTGACCCTTTTTCTACTAGTGAAGGTAAAGAAAAACTAGAATAGAAGCTGCAATCTGACGGTCTCGTGCAGCCAGATCGGGCGGCTGGGGGCAGACCGGCCGAAACATTCGGCTGGCGCACCGACGCCCAGTGCTGCCCTTTTCAATTTGAGGCATGTGACAAGTACATTCTGTTAGGTGGCAACTGCTTCATTCATAAGTTCATTTCACCCTGATATTTTGATTTTGTTCTGATCGCAGCACAATGGCTCGCGGCGACCATCAAGATGATGATGACGACTTCATGGAGTTAGCGCAACAGAATCACGCAACTGGACGGACAAAAGATGGCGATGAGGTAATTTTCCACCCCCATATGTTTTTGAATGTCACATTGAGTTTGCAATCATCTGTTACGAACAAAATTTTCATGATACTGTAACATGGCAACAAATCATCATTTGTCTGTTATGCAGAAGAAGAAACATTTTCACAATAGGGCTTTGCAAGAACGCCTGACTATATTGACCGAGGGCTTTACTGACGAGCAGAAGGGAGCTGCTGCTGAGATGGGGATGGAGGCTCTAATGGATGTTTGGTGCAAGAACCTAGTGAACCCTGTATGCGACTGGCTTGGTGAGACTTACGATCCTGCCTCCAGGGAATTTGTGATTCAGGGACATGGAAGACTGCCGTTGGACGAGGAATCCGTGTACTGCACTATGGGTGTGCCCCGTGCAGAAATCAAAGTCCCGTATGAGGTCAATAATAAGACTGAGGAAATGTTGTTTGCCCGTTTGTTTCCTGGGATGGCATCCATGCCTAACACGACTGTGCTGGCAACTTCGCTGGAGGGCATGAAAACTCATGGCGAGGTTTTTAAGATGAAGCTCCTGATGTACCTGATATCAGTTGTTTTTGTGCCTACCACTTCTCTTCGCCCAAGAAACAAGTGCTTCCCCATCCTGGTGAATGATCTATCACTACTCCTTTCTTCCTTCAATCTATTGACTCTGATGTCGTCCGTAAGCTAGTCACTACCAATTACTTGATGTTTTTCCTCATTTTTGAATGCCGACGTGGCAACTCCTTGTCATGAAATTTGTGTCGTGCAGGTGAAGCTGAAAGATGTGAAAAACATGAATTGGTGTACATTCATCACGAACTTCCTACATGAAGCATTCTCAAACAACATGTTCCAGAAGGGTTGTCGACTCCATTTAATGGTATTTTTTCCCTACTAAACACTCTTACCATGTTGAATGTTTTCCCAAATGAAACATGTGAGCTGTTTGATTAGTGTGAACCGTACAAGATCATGCATGGCAACCCGTTTTGTTTTTCTTTTTGTTTTTATGTGATTTTGTTTTCGTGTGAAGGTGACTTCTATTTGATCCATGGCATCCGTGGTTGCTGCCTTCAAGGCAATAGCATTTTTCAACAGCACACACACAAAAAATGTTCATTTCATACATCCACTCTCTGTTTCATACAATATGCATGGCAACCATGATGTTGACCTTCTGGCAAGTATAATTATAACAGGGTGGCAACTGCCAGCACAACATGTGGCAACTAACACACCGCAACTGGATTTGCTGCACTACGACACCTATATTTTTCTTGCCATGTTGCATTTTTCATTTGGTAAGCACATGGCAACTGGAGTTGATACAACATGGCAACTGTAGTTCAACACACATGGCAACTGTAGTTGTTGCCACATGGCAACTCCACATGGCAACTGTAGTTGTCAACATAGATAGATGGCAACTCTTTATTTCTTTATGCCATTCAACTTGATGACTAAAGGAAAATGCATTAGCTACTTTTTTCAACATAGGATGCTGGCAACTGACATATTTTTCTTTCAAATTGTGTACACCAGCTCATGTACGTGGATCGTCTTGATCAGTCCACCGTTGATTTTACTGGGATAGGAGGCCCGCCACCTCCACATAAGTTTGCTGTCTCGGCGTGGACGTACAGTGCTGTCAAGGCCGTGCTCGCCGCAGACAAGATAACTGATACGAAATATGGGAAACTACATGTTAGTTCTGACTCCTTTCTTTTTGCACGACATTTTTCAATTTTCAATGTTGCATAACATATGAAAAATACCCCGTACGGCAACCATTTTGCGGCTAACAAGAGATGAATACCTTGTTAGCCATGGATGTCTGCACATGCCACCCATGTTTGACGCCACATGGCAACTCCTCCATCTGTGTTGAAACTTCTATTATCTTCCTCTTTTTTTGTAATACATGAACCATTAGTTAGTGTTCCATATTCTCTCTCTTACATCCTAGCTGTTTTTCATGATTTCCAGCTGATGGCCAAGCATGCTATAGACTACACCGTGTTTGGTCGGCCTTGAAACTTTGGCATGTGGATGGACGTGCACTCAGCTTCATCTTGTCCTGCTGACGTAATCAAGGATTTATATTTTTGTTTTTTCAGGTTGTTTTTATCTTTATTATTCTTTTTTTATATATCGCTATGGTTGTTTTGGTTTCTTTTGATCTTGCGCACGTGCCTCTAATATGGTTTGTTACTGTTACTTTCTTGTTGCGTGCGTAGGCGAGGTCACCTGTTGAGCATCTAATTGGTCAGTCTGCTTTCGCAATGACCGGCTTGCTCGGGAAGTTGGTTGAGGGTTGGACAACCCTTAATGGCTTGGACATCAACGTGGTTGCGAGGCAATTCACTCCATTCATTGCAGAACGGACACATCGGCCAACTGGTTGCCGTGGCCGGTACGACTAAAATAGCTCCCAGGAGCTTCCTGACACGCAAGATGATCTAGATGGAGATGCCGGTCTCGACAAGGATGATGATGATGACATGGAGGATGTGCAACATGAACCCAATGATGATGAAGATGTTGAAGTTCGTGCAAGCGGTAAGAAGGACAAGGCTGCACCAGATGCTCCCCCCCCCCACCGGAGAATGTCAAAGAGCAGACAGTTGCGAGAGACAAGGTGGTGTCACCCTCAAAGAGGGGCAGGGCCCCAGGGGATGTTGGGCAGGGCTCTGCTGGCAAGAGGTCTAGTACTGATCCCTTAGCTTCTAGGAGGAGGTTCGACATCTATTTACTGTTTTGTTTGTCTCTCCTTTTTAAAAGACCAGCCTTTTTTTCATTTGTTTGCTGAGCATGGCAACGATTTTCGTGTCTAACACTTGGTACATTTTTTTGCCATCTTTTCATACTTGCAGTGAGGCGACAGCTGGTGGACGAGCAGTTATGAAATAACAAGCCCCAACGCCAACCCGTGCTTCTGCCCAATTGAACAAGGGTGCCCCCATTGCTGGTGACACCCCTTCCATTAGGGCGTCTCCTCATACAACGACGTCCAACACCGGGGATCCTGTCGTGTTGGCAGACGTGAGCAATACAGTCAAGAAGTAGGTTATCCCTGTTTTTTGATTGTCATAGTGCTACATTTTTGCCTGATGCATTGTACATAATATACACCCTTTTTCAGTGGCAACTGCTGTTCTCTCAGGATCTTTTTTTACTACATGGCATCTCCTATTTGTTCTGCATGGCAACTGCTAGCTAGGCCACATGGCAATTCTTATTCCACTTACATGGCAACTGCTAGCTAGGCCACCTGGCATTTCTGATTCCACTTACATGGCAATTCTTATACTACATTGTCTTGTGTGCTCATCCCATACCTAGCTCTGAAATGGCAGCTCTGGTACATCACACATTTTTTCATCTTTCAAGATGGCTACCATGGCAACTATTTTGTTTAATTTTTAACAATGTTCACGTGCTTTTTTGCAGGGTGAAGAAGACTACCACACGCGAGACCAAGCAGAACCCCAGAGACCCAATCGAACGCATGCACTCAAAGCTATCGATAGGTGGCAACTCAGATTCTCATGAGGCGCGAGTCGTCAAAGCTGTTGCTGCACCGTCCACTGCTCCCACTAGTCGGTTTTGGCCTTTCTGGCCATAGCTGATCCACAACAGACCTCATAACGCGTCCGGACAACCTATTCAGTTCGGCCCATTTGGCTAATTGGTCAGTCAATGAAAGCGGATGCTCGGGAGAATGGAATTGTGTCCAAAACAGTTGGTCCACTTGACGGTCTGTCTGACCCTGGAAGTACTTGGCCGCATCGATAGCGCTCGCCGCCAAATCCTTGTACACATCCTCTGAACTCCACAGCCGATCCAGAGGGGCATACCGTGGATCTCCGAACTTCCTCCGCAACATAAAGGATTTCCCAGCTACAATATCCCCAGCTTCCCGCAGCTCCTCCTTCTTCGCTCTCATAGCAGAGCGAATGTCTTTTCTCGTCGCAGCTGCCTTCTCAAGGTCTGATGCCTTCGCTAGGTTTTCCTTTTCAAGAACCCGGCAGCGGTCGGCGGCGGCTTTTAATTCTATGGCCATCTTGGCCATCTTATCTCGGCTCTCGCCATGCGCGGCCTTCTGGGCTTTCAACTCTTGGGCCGCCTTCAAAGCAGCCGCATTACCAAACCTCGCTTGTTCCTTTGCTCGGGCAAGTTCCGCCCGCAAGGCTTCAACAGTGGCAGCTCCATCTCCAGTCACAACATATTAAAGATATTGGCATCATGCTGCTCTTACTATGTGGCGTTTACCAGATAATGACACTTACCCTGTGCCTCGTCAAGCCTTTTGTTAACAAGCTCGATGTCGGCGTCTGCCACATCCAATTGCCGTTTTAAATGGGCAAACTCGCTAGTCCGGCTAGCCACCGGAGCTTCCATCACCTGCACATAGAAGCAGTATGGTTATTACCTAGGAATATGATCCTCTGTTCGTCGTCATTTCCGACGACAACCAGAGTCTCAGGGGCTACTATCTACACAGGGCACACCTAGCATATGCAGGACTATCATACATTATTTTACGTACCTCAAAGCCTGTCAGTAGACTCATAAAAGCTTCATGCAATCCGCTTTCGGCGGACGAGATTCTCCCCATCACCGTATTCATCAGCATACGGTGTTCATCTGAGATGGCCGCTCGCCCCACCAACTCCCTCAGAATATCCGATCGCACACCAGACGGTTCCGGACTCTTTTGTCTGCTCTCTTCGGGAGCCGGACACTGGGAGCTTTGGAGGTCAATGGGATTATCTTCTGGCCTCATTGGATTCGGAGAGGCCCTCCGTGACGACACTTCGGGGTCGCCCACTTCCGGAGCGGAGGAGTCTAGAGGAAGCGTTTCGCTCTCCATCATCTCTGGAAGAAGATCCCCCGAAGACGAACTCATTTGAGAGGGGCTAAGGCCCGAACTGCAAAGATATATGCGGTGGTTATTTTCTCAGAAGAAAAATATGGCATACCTGTACTATTAAAGTATTTCGGGTCACTTACGACTCGCTGGAGGATTGATTCCCCCGCGGACTTTGTGCGGCAAAAGCACCCCCCAAGGTAGGACCCTCTGTGGGAGACTTCTTCTCCCGTTTGGAAGCTTCGTCTTCCGAATCCACGGACGCAGTCCTTTTCCTCCTCCGGGCGTCTTCCTTCTTGGAGACGCTCGCTCCCTCGGTTAGAATGGGCAGCGTTGGGGGCCCGCGTCCGCCCGTATTATCCTTCCCAGTATCTTCCTTCAAAGGCTCCGGGCAAGGTGCGACCTGGAGCATCTTTTCCAATACCGGATTGTCCAAACCCTCAGGGAGGGGGGCCGAACACCGAATCAACTCCGCCTTTGTTATCCAATCCTGGTCAAAAAGCAAACTCTCAGAAATAACTTCGTAACAAATGAGAGATAGTATGTTCGGCCGGAAGATTCCTTACCTGTTCGGCGGCGCAGTTATTGCTCAAGCCCACATCCTCGGTGATTTCCGGACACTCTACCTGAGGTCCGAAGAATGACTTGTACATCTCCTCGTGCGTCAGGCCGAGGAAATTTTGAATGACACGCAGTCCCTCGGGATTGAACTCCCAAAAGCGAAGGGGCCGGCGTTTGCATGGCTGGATTTGACGAACCAACATAACTTGTATTACCGCAACCAAACTAAAATCTCCATAGAAGAGATCTCGAATGCGGCTTTGCAGTATAGGCACGTCCTTGGCTGGACCCCAGCTCAGACCTCTGCTGATCCATGACATCAGTTGTGGTGGAGGGCCCGAGCGGAAAACAGGGGCGGCCGCCCACTTGGCACTTCTAGGAGCCGTGATGTAGAACCACTGATGTTGCCACAATTTAGACACCTCTAGAATGGAACCTTTGGGCCATGGAGCTCCCTTCATCTTGCATATTGAGGCACCTCCGCACGCTGCATGTTGCCGCTCGATCATCTTCGGCTTTACTTCAAAGGTCTTGAGCCACAGGCCAAAGTGAGGGGTAACCCGGAGGAAGGCCTCGCACACGACAATAAATGTCGTGATATGAAGAAAGGAGTCCGGAGCTAGATCATGGAAATCTAGCCCGTAATAAAACATCAAACCCCTGATGAAAGGATCCAGAGGAAGGCCTAGACCTCGGAGCAAGTGGGAGACGAAAACGACATTCTCGTTGGGTTCAGGGGAGGGGACGGTCTGCCCTCGGGCAGGCAGCCGATGCAAAACCTCGGCAGTCAGATATCTGGCCTCCCTCAACTTTTTGATGTCTTCTTCCGTGACACAGGAAGGAATCCATCGGCCTTGAAGGCTAGATCCGGACATGATTGAAGGTTCGGAGCACCTGACCTGAACCTTGGGTGTTTGAGCTTGAGGTGGGCGAAGGATTCGATTGAGCATGGGAGGGAAAAAATAAAAGCCTTGTCCCTTTATAAAGAGGGTGAATATCAAGCGTCCTCTCCGTGGCCGTTTGGACTTACCTATAGTCTAGGAGTCCTAGATGCGGTTGGGTTACCCACGCCTGTATTGATGAGAATTCCGGAGTAAGGGGACACGATCTCTGCTTTAACAAGACGTGCCAAGGAAACCACCTTGCATGACACGCCGAGGTGGGACAATAAAACGATTCGAATAAAGGCTTGGCCATGGTGCGATGTCACACTACGGAATACGTCAGTAGATTAGATTTGTGTAAATATTATTCTCTCTATGGCAATAAGTGGAGACTTATTTTGCAGATCCGGACACTATCTTTGTGTTCAAAATCTTCTATGAAGTACTTCGAGGAGGAACCCGCCTTGCAATGCCGAACACAATCTGGGCGCTGGACTCGTCGTCGTTGAAGCCTGGTTCAGGGGCTACTGAGGGAGTCCTGGATTAGGGGGTGTCCGGATGGCCGGACTATACCTTCAGCCGGACTCCTGGACTATGAAGATACAAGATTGAAGACTTCGTCCCGTGTCCGGAAGGGACTTTCCTTGGCGTGGAAGGCAAGCTTGGCGATACGGATATGTAGGTCTCCTACCGTTGTAACCGACTTTGTGTAACCCTAACCCTCTCCGGTGTCTATATAAACCGGAGGGTTTTAGTCCGTAGGACAACGTATAGAACAACAATCATACCATAGGCTAGCTTCTAGGGTTTAGCCTCTCTGATCTCGTGGTAGATCTACTCTTGTACTACCCTCATCATCATTATTAATCAAGCAGGACGTAGGGTTTTACCTCCATCAAGAGGGCCCGAACCTGGGTAAAACTTCGTGTCCCTTGCCTCCTGTTACCATCCGGCCTAGACGTACAGTTTGGGACCCCCTACCCGAGATCCGCCGGTTTTGACACCGACAGTGGGGGAAAGAAATCCCATCATTTCCCTTCCCCACCGATTGTTATCCCCCCTTTTAGGGATCTTGATCTTATCCCTTCGGGATATGATCTTATTCCTTCTAAGGAGGGATCTTGGTGTGCCTTGACTAGGGGTGTGGGGCCTTGCCCCCACTACCTACGTTCATGTGGGTCCCCCCATGCAGGTGGGCCCCACTTTGGAACCTTCTAGAACCTTCCCGATACAATACCGAAAAATCCCGAACATTTTCCGGTGGCCAAAATAGGACTTCCTATATATAAATCTTTACCTCCGGACCATTCTGGAACTCCCCATGACGTCCGGCATCTCATCCGGGACTCCGAACAACTTTCGGGTTACCACATACTAATATCTCTACAACCCTAGCATCACCGAACCTTAAGTGTGTAGATCCTACGGGTTCGGGAGACATGCAGACATGACCGAGACGACTCTCCGGTCAATAACCAACAGCGGGATCTGGATACCCATGTTGGCTCCCACATGTTCCACGATGATCTCATCGGATTAACCATGATGTCGAGGATTCAATCAATCCCGTATTCAATTCCCTTTGTCCAGCGGTATTATACTTGCCCGAGATTCGATCTTCGGTATCCGATACCTTGTTCAATCTCGTTACCGGCAAGTCTCTTTACTCGTTCCGTAACACATCATCCCGTGATCAAATCCTTGGTCACATTGTGCATATTATGATGATGTCCTACCGAGTGGGCCCAGAGAGTGACAAATCCCAGTCTCGATTCGTGCCAACCCAACAGACACTTTCGGAGATACCCGTAGTGCACCTTTAGAGCCACCCAGTTACGTTGTGACGTTTGGCACACCCAAAGAATTCCTACGGTATCCGGGTGTTGCACAATCTCATGGTCTAAGGAAATGATACATGACATTTAGAAAAGCTTTAGCATATGAACTACACGATCTTTGTGCTAGGCTTAGGATTGGGTCTTGTCCATCACATCATTCTCCTAATGATGTGATCCCGTTATCAACGACATCCAATGTCCATGGTCAGGAAACCGTAACCATCTATTGATCAACGAGCTAGTTAACTAGAGGCTTACTAGGGACATGGTTTTGTCTATGTATCCACACATGTATCTGAGTTTCCTATCAATACAATTCTAGCATGGATAATAAACGATTATCTTGAACAAGGAAATGTAATAATAACCAATTTATTATTGCCTCTAGGGCAAATTTCCAACAGTCTCCCACTTGCACTAGAGTCAATAATCTAGTTCACATCGCCATGTGATTAACACTCACAGGTCACATCGCCATGTGACCAACATCCAAAGAGTTTACTAGAGTCAATAATCTAGTTCACATCACTATGTGATTAATACTCAATGAGTTCTGGGTTTGATCATGTTATGCTTGTATGAGAGGTTTTAGTCAATGGGTCTGCAACATTCAGATCCGTATGTACTTCGCAAATCTCTACGCTATATTTGGAGCCATTTCAAATAACAATTCCACTTGAAGCTATTCTAAATTGTTGCTCTATTATACGTATCCGGTATCTCTACTCAGAGCTATCCGGATAGGTGTTAAGCTTGCATCGATGTAACTCTTTACGTCGAACTCTTTATCACCTCCATAACCGAGAAACATATCCTTATTCCTCTAAGGATAATTTTGACCGCTATCTGGTGATCTACTCCTAGATCACCTTTGTACCCTCTTGCCAAACATGTGGCAAGGCACACATCAGGTGCGGTACTCAGCATGGCATATTGTATAGAGCCTATGACAAAAGCATAGGGGACGACCTTCGTCCTTCCTCCTTCTCCTACCGTGGTTGAGCTTTAACTTCATAACTTCATACCTTACAACTCAGGCAAGAACTCGTTCTTTGACTGATCCATCTTGAACACCTTCAAGATCATGTCAAGGTATGTGCTCATTTGAAAGTACCATTAAGCGTTTTGATCTATCCTTATAGATCTTGATGCTCAATGTTCAAGTAGCTTAATCCAGGTTTTCCACTGAAAAACACTTTTCAAATAAACCTATATGCTTTCCTGAATTCTACATCATTTCTGATCAACAATATGTCAACAACATATACTCATCAGAAATTCTATAGTGCTCCCACTCACTTCTTTGGAAATACAAGTTTCTCATAAACTTTGTATAAACCCAAAAGCTTTGATCATCTCATCAAAGCGTACATTCAAACTCCGAGATGCTTACTCCAGTCCTTAGAAGGATTGTTGGAGCTTTGCATACTTGTTAGCATTTTTCAGGACTGACAAAACCTTCTGGTTATATCACATACAACCTTTCCTCAAGAAAATCGTCAAGGAAACAATATTTTGACATCGTATCTGCAAGATTTCATAAACAATGCAGTAACTGCTAACATAATTCCAACAGACTCTTAGCATCGCTACGAGTGACAAAGTCTCATCGTAGTCAACTCCTTGAACTTGTCCGAAAACATCATAACAACAAGTCGAGCTTTCTTAATGGTGATACTTACCACCATTGTCCGTCTTTCTTTTAAAATCCATACGTACCCAACAGCCTTATGACCATCAAGTAGTTCGTCCAAAGTCTACACTTTGTTTTCATACATGGATCCTCTCTCGGATTTTATAGCCTCGAGCCAATTTTCGAAATCCGGGCCCACCATCCCTTCTCCATAGCTCGTAGGTTCATTGTTGTCTAGCAACATGACTTCCAAGACAGGATTACGTACCACTCTAAAGTAGTACGCATCCTTGTCACCCTACGAGGTTTGGTAGTGACTTGATCTGAAGTTTCATGATCACTATCATAAGCTTCCAGTTCAATTGGTGTAGGTGCCACAGGAACAACTCCCTGTGCCCTGCTATACACTGGTTGAAGTGACGGTTCAATAACCTCATCAAGTCTCCACCATCCTCCCAATCAATTCTTCCGAGAGAAACTTTTCCTCGAGAAAGGACCCGATTCTAGAAACAATCCATATTGCTTTTGGATCTGGCATAGGAGGTATACCCAACTGTTTTGGGTACTCTATGAAGATGCATTTATCCGCTTTGGGTTCGAGCTTATCAGCCTGAAACTTTTTCACATAAGCGTTGCAGCCCCAAACTTTTAAGAAATGACAGCTTAGGTTTCTCTAAACCATAGTTCATACGGTGTCATCTCATCGGAATTACGTGGTGCCCTATTGAAAGTGAATGTGGTTGTCTGTAATGCCTAACCCATAAACTATCGTGGTAATTCGATAAGAGACATCATGGTATGCATCATATCCAATAGGGTGCAGTTATGATGTTTGGACACACCATCACACTATGGTGTTCCAGGCTGTATTAGTTGTGAAACAATTTCCACAATGTCTTAATTTTGTGCCAAACTCGTAATTCAGATATTCATCTCTATGATCATATCATAGATATTTTATCCTCTTGTCACGACGATCTTCAACCTCACCCTGAAATTACTTGAACCTTTCAATAATTCAGACTCGTGATTCATCAAGTAAATATACTTAGCATCTACTCAAATCATCTGTGAAGTAAGAATATAACGATATCCACTACATGCCTCAGCACTCATTGGACTGCACACATCAAGATGTATTACTTCCAACAAGTTGCTTTCTTGTTCCATCTTACTGAAAACGAGGCCTTTCAGTCATCTTGCTCATGTGGTATGATTTGCACGTCTCAAGTGATTCAAAATCAAGCGAGTCCAAAGATCCATCAACATGGAGCTTCTTCATGCGTTTTATACCATTGTGACTAAAATTGCAGTGCCACAAGTATGTGGTACTATCATTACTATCTTATATCTTTTGGCATGAACATGTGTATCACTACGATCGGGATTCAATAAACCATTCATTTTAGGTGCAAGACCATTGAAGGTATTATTCAAATAAACATAGTAACCATTATTCTCCTTAAATGAATAACCGTATTGCGATAAACATAATCCAATCATGTCTATGCTCAACGCAAACACCAAATAAGACCAATCCCGATGGTAAACGGAGCGTGCGATGCTTGATCACATCAACCTTGGAAACACTTCCAACACATATCATCGTCTCACCTTTGACAAGTCTCCGTTTATTCCATAGCCTTTCATTTCGAGTTACCAACACTTAGCAACCGAACCGGTATCTAATACCCTGCTGCTACTAGGAGTACTAGTAAAGTACACATTTAATATAATGTATGTCCAATACATACTTCTTTCAACCTTGCCAGCCTTCTCATCTACCAAGTATCTAGGGTGGTTCTGCTTCAGTGACCGTTCCCCTTATTACAGAAGCACTTAGTCTTGGGCTTGGATTCAACTTTGGGTTTCTTCACTAGAGCAGCAACTGATTTGTCGTTTCATGAAGTATCCCTTTCTTGCCCTTGCCCTTCTTGAAACTACTGGTTTTACTAACCATCAACAATTGATGCTCCTGTTTGATTTCTACTTTCGCGGTGTCGCGAATAGCTCAAGGATCATCATATCTATCCCTGATATGTTATAGTTCATCACGAAGCTCTAGTAGCTTGGTGGCAGTGACTTTGGAGAACCATCACTATCTCATCTGGAAGATCAACTCCCACTCGATTCAAGCGATTGTAGTACTCATACAATCTGAGCACATGCTCAAAGATTGAGCTTTTCTCCTTAGTGTGCAGGCTTAAAAAACTTGTCAAAGGTCTCATACCTCTTGACGTGGGCACTAGCCTGAAATCCCAATTTCAGTCCTTGGAACATCTCATATGTTCTGCGATGTTTCAAAAACGTCTTTGGTGCCTCAATTCTAAACAATTTAGCATTACGCACTGAACTATCATGTAGTCATCAAAATGAGTATGTCAGATGTTCGCAACATCCACAACCGACGTTCGAGGTTCAGCTCACTAAGCGGTGCATTAAGGACATAATCCTTCTGCGCAGCAATGAGGACAATCCTGTGTTTACGGACCCAGTCCGCATAATTGCTACTATCAACTTTCAACTAAATTTTCTCTAGGAACATATCTAAAACAGTAGAACTAAAGCGTAAGCTACGACATAATTTGCAAAGTCCTTTTGATTATGTTCATGATAATTAAGTTCATCTGATTATTTAATGAACTCCCACTTAGATAGACATCCCTCTAGTCATCTAAGTGATACATGATCCAAGTCAACTAGGCCGTGTCCGATCATCACGTGAGACGGACTAGTCATCATCGGTGAACATCTTCATGTTGAACGTATCTTCTATACGACTCATGTTCGACCTTTCGGTCTTCTGCGTTCCGAGGCCATGTCTGTACATGCTAGGCTCGTCAAGTCAACCTAAGTGTATTGCGTGTGTAAATCTGGCTTACACCCATTGTATTCGAATGTTAGAATCTATCACACCCGATCATCACGTGGTGCTTCGAAACAACGAAGCTTCGCAACGGTGCACAGTTAGGGGGAACACTTTTCTTGAAATTATTGCGAGGGATCATCTTATTTTAGCTACCGTCGTTCTAAGCAAATAAGATGTAAAACATGATAAACATCACATGCATTCAAATAGTGACATGATATGGCCAATATCATTTTGCTCCTTTTGATCTCCATCTTCGGGGCGCCATGATCATCATCGTCACCGGCATGACACCATGATCTCCATCATCGTGTCTTCATGAAGTTGTCTCGTCATCTATTACTTCTACTACTATGGCTAACGGTTTAGCAATAAAGTAAAGTAAATACATGACGTTTATGTTGACACGCAGGTCAAATAAATTAAGACAACTCCTATGGCTCCTGCCGGTTGTCATACTCATCGACATGCAAGTCGTGATTCCTATTACAAGAACATGATCAATATCATACATCACATATATCATTCATCACATCCTTTTGGCCATATCACATCACACGGCATATGCTGCAAAAACAAGTTAGACGTCCTCTAATTGTTGTTGCAAATTTTTACGTGGTTGCTATAGGTTTCTTAGCAAGAACGCTTCTTACCTACGCAAAAACCACAACGTGATATGGCAATTTCTATTTACCCTTCATAAGGACCCTTTTCATCGAATCCAATCCGACTAAAGTGGGAGAGACAAACACCCGCTAGCCACCTTATGCAACTAGTGCATGTCAGTCGGTGGAACCTGTCTCATGTAAGTGTACGTGTAAGGTCGGTCCGGGCCGCTTCATCCCACGATGCCGCCGAATCAAAATAAGACTAGTAACGGCAAGTAAATTGACAAAATCGATGCCCACAACTACTTTGTGTTCTACTCGTGCATAGAAACTACGCATAGACCTAGCTCTGATACAACTGTTGGGGAACATAGCAGAATTTTAAAACTTTCTACACCTCACCAAGATCAATCTATGGAGTCATCTAGCAACGAGAGAGAGGAGTGCATCTACATACCTTTGTAGATCGCGAGCGGAAGCGTTCAAGAGAACGGGGTTGATGGAGTCGTACTCGTCGTGATCCAAATCACCGATGACCGAGCACCGAACGGACGGCACCTCCGTGTTCAACACACGTATGGTTGGGGAAGACGTCTCCTCCTTCTTGATCCAGCAAGGGGGAAGGAGAGGTTGATGGTGATCCAGCTGCACGACGGCGTGGTGGTGGAAGCAGCGGGGATCTCGGCAGGGCTTCGCCAAGCTCAGCGAGAGGGAGAGGTGTTACGAGGGGAGAGGGAGGCGCCAGGGGCTAGGGTGCGGCTCCCATGCGCCTCCCCACTATATATATAGGGATGGAGGGGGCTGGTTTCTTGCCCTCCAAGTCCATTGGGGCATTAGCAAAGGTGGGTGAGGGAGTCCTGGATTAGGGGGTGTCTGGATGGCCGGACTATACCTTCAGCCGGACTCCTGGACTATGAAGATACAAGATTGAAGACTTCGTCCCATGTCCGGAAGGGACTTTCCTTGGCGTGGAAGGCAAGCTTGGCGATACGGATATGTAGATCTCCTACCATTGTAACCGACTTTGTGAAACCCTAGCCCTCTCCGGTGTCTATATAAACAGGAGGGTTTTAGTCCGTAGGACAACATATAGAACAACAATCATACCATAGGCTAGCTTCTAGGGTTTAGCCTCTCCGATCTCATGGTAGATCTACTCTTGTACTACCCATATCATCAATATTAATCAAGCAGGACGTAGGGTTTTACCTCCATCAAGAGGGCCCGAACCTGGGTAAAACTTCGTGTCCCTTACCTCCTGTTACCATCCGGCCTAGACGCATAGTTCGGGACCCCCTACCCAAGATCCGCCGGTTTTGACACCGACATTGGTGCTTTCATTGAGAGTTCCTCTGTGTCGTCGCCGTCAGGCTTGATGGCTCCTACTATCATGGATAGTGATGCGCTCCAGGGTGAAACTTGTCTCCCCGGACAGATCTCTGTCTTCGGCGGCTTTGCACTACGGGCTAATTTGCTTGGCCATCTGGAGCAGATCGAAAGCTACGCCCCTGGCTGTCAGGTTAGGTTTGGAAGTTTAAACTACACGGCTGACATCCGCGGGGACTTGATCTTCGACGGATTCGAGCCATTACCGAGCGCGCCGCACTGTCACGATGAGCATGATCTAACTCTGCCGCCGAACACCACCCTGGAGGCCGCACCCGCATCGGCTTCGACCCTTAATTTGGAGCCAACTGCGCCGATCGAGGACGGGTGGTTGGATGCCGCCTCGGGGGCTGCGATCCCAACGGCAATCGAGCTGAACACTAGGCCACGGGACTCGTGACCCCAAGGAGCCGGACTCCTCTACGGACTTCGAACCCTCCGCGCCCCTGCCAATCAAATCCGATTGGGAGCTGATCATGGAGTTTACTGCCACGGACATCTTTCAGCACTCGCCTTTCGGCGATATTCTGAAGACACTAAAGTCTCTCTCTTTATCAGGAGAGCCCTGGCCGGACTATGGTCAGCAAGGTCGGGATATGGATGATGAAGAAATTCAAAGCCCACCCACCACCCACTTTGTAGCCACTGTTGATGATTTAACCGACACGCTCGACTTCGACTCTAAAAACATCGACGGTATGGACAACCATGCGGGAGGCGAAGAAGAACCACTGCCCACCTCATCATATGACGTATAGATGGTGGACGCACCAAAAGATGACAACGAGGAGCGGAAGGACGCACCGAAGGCTTGGTCCCTCGAGAAGCAGTCAAAGCGGCGACGCAAGCGCCGCCCCAAATCCCGCCTCGACAGAAATAATGATCACACAGACCCAGCGCTGGAGCAGGGTGAACCGCTGCCGGACAACGGCAATCCGGATAATCAAACCGAACAAACAAATTCTATCAAGGATAATAGTCCGGACGACATAACGGCGGACAGGCACCCGGAGCAGCAGAATGCCCTCAAAAGGCTTGTTGCCACCGCGAGGAGTCTTAAAAAGCAGAAGCAAAGGCTCAAGGCTGCGCAAGACACACTCCAAGTCAGATGGAGTAAAATACTCAACACAGCAGCGAGGTACGGCGACCATCGCCCCTCCAAGAGCTACCCAAAGCGGAAGCTGCTACCTGAATTCGATGAGGAGGCTTCAGACCCCCCACAACCAAATATCAAAGCATCCACCTAGCCGGATAGACGCCTCCTCTACCAACACAGAGCGGCATACAATGCCACTCACAATACAACACGCGACCCATGTGAGGGCTCGCACCCAAAGGACGGCGCAACAAGATCAATCTATGGACCATGCAAGCGTGCCCCAGCATACAATGCAACACAACAAACATCCGAACAACGCGGTACACCTAGCTACAGGGGTGCCGCACACCCCCTATGCTTCACCAATGAGGTGTTGGACCATGAATTTCTAGAGGGATTCAAACCCGTAAACATAGAGGCATACGACGGAACAACAGACCCTGGGGTCTAGATTGAGGACTACAACCTTCATATCCATATGGCTCGAGGAGATGATCTCCACACCATCAAGTACTTACCCCTCAAGCTCAAAGGGCCAGCTCGTCACTGGCTTAAAGGCCTCCCCGAAAGCTCCATTGGAAGTTGGGAAGAGCTCGAAGACGCCTTTCGGGCAAATTTTCAAGGGACTTATGTCCGACCTCCGGATGCGGACGATTTGAGTCATATAACTCAACAGCCCGGAGAGTCAGCCCGAAAGCTTTGGAACAGGCTTCTTACTAAAAAGAACCAGATTGTCGAGTGTCCGGACACCGAAGCCTTGGCAGCTTTTAAGCATAGCGTCCGTGACGAATGGCTCGCCAGACACCTCGGCCAAAATAAGCCGAGAACTATGGCCGCATTAACAAACCTCATGACCCGCTTTTACGCGGGTGAGGACAGCTGGCTAGCCAGATGCAGCACTAGTGACCCCAGTACATCTGAAGTTATAGATGGAAACGGGAAATCATGGCGCAACACCAATAACAAATGCCAAAATAAAGAAGACAGCACGAAGGGCAAGGCAGTAAACACCGGATTCAAAAGCTCTCAGCCAGGTCAGCAAAAGCCGCCCTCTAAAGGCACCAGGGATGAACTATCCAACCTCAACAAAATTCTGGACCAAGTATGTCAGATCCATAGTACCCTTGTTAAACCTGCTAATCATACCCACAGAGAATGTTGGGTCTTCAAGCAGTCCCGCAAGCTCAACGCCGTACACAAGGGGGAGGATACACCAAGTGAAGACGAGGACGAGCCTCCCAAGCAAGACACTGGGGAACAAAAGAAATTTCCACCAGAAGTCAAAACAGTAAACGTGTTACACGCTATCAAGGGAAACAACGCGACACTCCCAGGGAAATATACCCAAGTGCCTGTCACCGCGAAGTCCTGCCACTGGTCGTCTCAACCGATCACTTTCGACCATCATGATTACTCAGCAAGTATCCGACGTGCAGGATGGGCTACCCCGGTATTAGACCCAGTAATTGGCGGATATCACTTCACACGAGTCTTGACGGACGGTGGCAGCAATCTAAACCAAATATATCTGGATACAATCCGCGGGATGGGGTTAGACCCAGCAAAAATTCGCCATAGCAATACTACCTTTAAAGGAGTAACGCCAGGCCCAGGGGCTCGTTGTACGGGCTCCCTCATACTACAAGTTATATTCGGCTCCCCCGATAACTTCCGTCGCGAGCATTTAACCTTCCACATCGCTCCGTTCCAAAGTGGCTATCAAGCACTGCTCGGACGCGAAGCTTTCGCTCGCTTTAATGCAATACCACACTACGCCTCCCTCACACTCAAGATGCCCGGTCCACGTGGCATCATTTCAGTGAACGGAAATATCAAGCGATCTCTATGCACCGAAGAGAGTGCGGCTGCCTTGGCAGCCGCACACTAAAGACGCCCGGACCAGCGAAAGCATCCAATAGGTCGTCAAGACCTCAGACACAACTAATCAAGTCCGGCGCCGCTATTTATACCGAATAAATGGTCACACCCCTATTTGTCAATACAAGGGGCTCAACGCGCGCAGACAAGTGTCAATTTTTTTCTCAACTTGAATTATACATGGTTTCTTTAAAAACTATGTTTTTGCACGACAACTCTTTCACCTAAATTCCTCTCTTTTATAGACGATCATCATGCTACACCCGTCCAGGATACGGCACAACGGAGACACAGGCGCAGACATGCAGCAGGGACCCGCTCCAAGGATTCTTTTTAGATTAAGACCCTGCATAAACCTTTTTTTACTGTCTCTTGTTGATACATATCCACCATTGAGAAGGATGCTGACGTCTTGGCATGTGGCCACACCAGAACAATGCACATACCTGGACACAAGGGGCTTCTTACAAAGGCCATTATTTAGGCCCCGTTTATACCACAAAAGACTGAATACCTTAGGGAGTGTTCGGCGTCGCGAGTTTGGCCCTATATGCATCAGCTCCGAATCATTGTCTTTGGTCAAATATTGGGTTTGCCTGGCTCCTGTGTTTTGGTGCCTTGCGTTCCGCTTTACCGGCTATGGTAGCACCAGGAGACCTACTGCGATTGTGCCCTGGTTCATCCGGACGAGCACCTTAGTAGAGAAAGCTGAAAACTGACTGTCATGATATAGTGTGAGACTGGTCAACCACTCGGTGACCTGTTGGAATTTTAGAATTCCTCTGCCTTAATGAAGGTCCGTTTTCTGGCCAGGCATGTACGCACCCCGGGATTGGGAGAGTGCGGAGCCACCAGGGGCTATCTAGTAGCCCCACTGTCAAACTCCTATGGCTAAGTGAAAGTGCTAAAGCATTATAGTCCGGTTGCCTCGCTCGCTCCGCTATCACCTCCTTAATAGGACCAAGAAGTTGGGTTAAGTGTGAACGCATGTTTTTGCAAGCACCTTCGCATTATATGTATGGGGGTTGAAGCCGACGACTGCAATCTTTCAGGTTATACACATGTATACATAAACAGCCGCCCAGGAGGCATCATATTACTTTCAGGAAAAAGTATAAAAATAGACTTATAACAATTTATAAAAGCATTTCGCTTACAATGAGATTACATATCACTCAAACATAATATTTTTTGAGCACTGGGTCTCTATCAACCGAGCACCCTCAAGAACTTCTTGAAAGTAGTGCTCAGCAGCCATTCGGCCTATGGCCGAATCCTGCGCTGCAACAGTGGTAGCATCCATCTCCGCCCAGTATGCTTTAACACGGGCAAAGGCCATCCGTGAGCCCTCTATGCACGCCGACCTCTTCATCGCATTAATGCGCGGCACCACGTCAAGGAGCTGCTGCACCAAGCTGAAATAGCTGTTCGGTTTTGGCCTTTCCGGCCATAGCTGATCCACAATAGACCTCATGGCGCGTCCGGACAACCTATTTAGTTCGGCCCATTCGGCTAATTGGTCAGTCAATGAAAGCGGACGCTCGGGAGAATGGACCAAAACAGCTGGTCCACTTCATGGTTCGTCTGACCCTGGAAGTAGTTGGCCGCATCGGCAGCGCTCACCGCCAAATCCATATACACATCCTCTGAACTCAACAGCCGATCCAGAGGGGCATACCGTGGATCTCCGAACTTCCTCCGCAACATAAAGGATTTCCCAGCTACAATATCCCCGGCTTCCCGCAGCTCCTCCTTCTTCGCCCTCATAGCAGAGCGAATGTCTTTTCTCGTCGCAGCTGCCTTCTCAAGGTCCGATGCCTTCGCTAGGTTTTCCTTTTCAAGAACCCAGCAACGGTCGGCAGCGGCTTTTAATTCTATGGCCATCTTGGCCATCTTATCTCAGCTCACGCCATGCACGGCCTTCTCGGCTTTCAACTCTTCGGCCGCCTTCAAAGCAGCCACATTACCACACCTCGCTTGTTCCTTGGCTCGGGCAAGTTCTGCCCGCAAGGCTTCAACAGTGGCAGCTCCATCTGTAGTCACAATATTTTAAAGATACTAGCATCATGCTGCTCTTACTATGTGGCATTTACCAGATAATGACACTTACCCTATGCCTCGTCAAGCCTTTTGTTAACAAGCTCGATGTCGGCGTCTGCCGCATCCAATTTCCGTCTTAAATGGGCAAACTCGCTAGTCCAGCTAGCCACCGGATCTTCCATCACCTGCACATAGAGGCAGTATGGTTATTACCTGGGAATATGATCCTCTGTTCGTCATCGTTTCCAACGACGACCAGAGTCTCAGGGGCTACTATCTACACAGGGCACACCTAGCATATGCAGGACTATCATACATTATTATACGTACCTCAAAGCCTGTCAGTAGACTCATAAAAGCTTCATGCAATCCGCTTTCGGCGGACGATATTCTCTCCATCACCGTATTCATCAGCATACGGTGTTCATCTGAGATGGCCGCTCGCCCCACCAACTCCCTCAGAACATCCGATCGCACACCAGATGGTGCCGGACTCTTTTGTCTGCTCTCTTCGGGAGCCAGACACTGGGAGCTTTGGGGGTCAACGGGATTATCTTCTGGCCTCACCGGATTCGGAGAGGCCCTCCCTGACGACACTTCGGGGTCGCCCGCTTCCGGAGCGGAGGAGTCTGGAGGAGGCGTTTCTCTCTCCATCATCTCTGGAAGAAGATCCCCCGAAGACGAACTCATTTGAGAGGGGCTAAGGCCCGAAAACTGCAAAGATATATGCGGTGGTTATTTTCTCAGAAGAAAAAGATGGCATACCTGTACTATTAAAGTATTTCGGGTCACTTACGACTCGCTGGAGGATTGATTCCCCCGCGGACTTTGTGCGACAAAAGCACCCCCCAAGGTAGGACCCTCTGTGGGAGACTTCTTCTCCCGTTTGGAAGCTTCGGCTTCCGAATCCACGGGCGCAGTCCTTTTCCTCCTCCGGTCGTCTTCCTTCTTGGAGACACTCGCTCCCTCGGTTAGAATGGGCAGCGTTAGGGGCCCGCGTCCACCCATAGGCAAGGTGCGACCTAGAGCATCTTTTCCAATACCGGATTGTCCAAACCCTCAGGGAGGGGGGCGAACACCGAATCAACTCCGCCTTTGTTATCTAGTCTTGGTCAAAAAGCGAACTCTCAGAAATAACTTCGTAACAAATGAGAGATAGTATGTTTGGCCGGAAGATTCCTTACCTGTTCGACGGCGCGGTTACTGCTCAGGCCCACGTCCTCGGTGATTTCCGAACACTCTACCTGAGGTCCGAAGAATGACTTGTACATCTCCTCGTGAGTCAGGCCAAGGAAATTTTGAATGACACGCGGTCCCTCGGGATTGAACTCCCACAAGCGAAGGGGCCGGCGTTTGCAAGGCTGGACTTGACGAACCAGCATAACTTGTATTACCGCAACCAAACTAAAATCTCCATTGAAGAGATCTCAAATGCGGCTTTGTAGTATAGGCACGTCCTTGGCTGGACCCCAGCTCAGACCTCTGCTGATCCATGACATCAGTTGTGGTGGAGGGCCCGAGCAGAAAACAGGGGCGGCCGCCCACATGGCACTTCTAGGAACCGTGATGTAGAACCACTCGTGTTGCCACAATTCAGACACCTCTGGAATGGAACCTTTGGGCCATGCAGCTCCCGTCATCTTGCGTACTGAGGCACCTCCGCATGCTGCATGTTGCCCCTCGAACATCTTTGGCTTTACTTCAAAGGTCTTGAGCCACAGGGCAAAGTGAGGGGTAACCCGGAGGAAGGCCTCGCACACGACAATAAATGTCGGGATATGAAGAAAGGAGTCCGGAGCTAGATCATGGAAATCTAGCCCGTAATAAAACATCAAACCCCTGACGAAAGGATCCAGAGCAAGGCCTAGACCTCGGAGGAAGTGGGAGACGAACACGACGTTCTCGTTGGCTTCGGGGGAGGGGTCGGCCTGCCCTTGGGCAGGAAGTTGATGCAAAACCTCGGCGGTCAGATATCTGGCCTCCCTCAACTTTTTGATGTCTTCTTCAGTGACGGAGGAAGGCATCCATCGGCCTTGAAGGCTAGATCCGGACATGATTGAAGGTTCGGAGCACCTGACCTGAACCTTGGGTGTTTGAGCTTGAGGTGGTGGAAGGATTCGATTGAGCACGGGAGGAAAAAAATAAAAGCCTTGTACCTTTATAAAGAGGGTGAATATTAAGCGTCCTCTCCGTGGCCGTTTGGACATGCCTATAGTCTAGGAGTCCTAGAAGCGGTTGGGTTACCCACGCCCGTATTGATGAGAATCCCGGAATAAGGGGACACGATCTCTGCTTTAACAAGACGTGCCAAGGAAACCGCCTCGCATGACACGCTGAGGTGGGACAATAAAATGATTCGAATAAAGGCTTGGCCGTGGTGCGATGTCACACTACGGAATACGTCAGCAGATTAGATTTGTGTAAATATTATTCTCTCTACAGCAATATGTGGAAACTTATTTTGCAGAGCCGGACACTATCTTTGTGTTCAAAATCTTCTATGAAGTACTTGGAGGAGGAACCCGCCTTGCAATGCGGAAGACAATCTGCGCGCCGGACTCGTCGTCATTGAAGCCTGGTTCAGGGGCTACTGAGGGAGTCCTGGATTAGGGGGTGTCCGGATGGCCGGACTATACCTTCAGCCGGACTCCTGGACTATGAAGATACAAGATTGAAGACTTCGTCCCGTGTCCGGAAGGGACTTTCATTGGCGTGGAAGGCAAGCTTGGCGATACGGATATGTAGATCTCCTACCATTGTAACTGACTTTGTGTAACCCTAACCCTCTCCGGTGTCTATATAAACCGGAGGGTTTTAGTCCGTAGGACAACGTATAGAACAACAATCATACCATAGGCTAGCTTCTAGGGTTTAGCCTCTCTGATCCCGTGGTAGATATACTCTTGTACTACCCATATCATCAATATTAATCAAGCAGGACGTAGGGTTTTACCTCCATCAAGAGGGCCCGAACCTGGGTAAAACTTCGTGTCCCTTGCCTCCTGTTACCATCCAGCCTAGACGCACAGGTTGGGACCCCCTACCCGAGATCCGCCGGTTTTGACACCGACAGTGGGGGAAAGAAATCCCATCATTTCCCTTCCGCACCGATTGTTATCCCCCCTTTTTAGGGATCTTGATCTTATCCCTTCGGGATATGATCTTATTCCTTCTAAGGGGGGATCTTGGTGCGCCTTGACCAGGGATGTGGGGCCTTGCCCCCACTACCCACGTTCATGTGGGTCCCCCATGCAGGTGGGCCCCACTCCGGAACCTTCTAGAACCTTCCCGGTACAATACCGGAAAATCCCGAACATTTTCCGATGGCCAAAATAGGACTTCCTATATATAAATCTTTACCTTCGGACCATTCCGGAACTCCCCGTGACGTCCGGGATCTCATCCGGGACTTCGAACAACTTTCGGGTTACCGCATACTAATATCTCTACAACCCTAGCGTCACCGAACCTTAAGTGTGTAGACCCTATGGGGTCGGGAGACATGCAGACATGACCGAGACGACTCTACGGTCAATAACCAACAGTGGGATCTGGATACCCATGTTGGCTCCCACATGTTCCACGATGATCTCATCGGATGAACCACGATGTCCAGGATTCAATCAATCCCGTATTCAATTCCCTTTTTCCAGCGGTATTATACTTGCCCGAGATTCGATCGTCGGTATCTGATACCTTGTTCAATCTTGTTACCGACAAGTCTCTTTACTCGATCCGTAACACATCATCCCGTGGTCAACTCCTTGGTCACATTGTGCACATTATGATGATGTCCTTCTGAGTGGGCCCTGAGATATCTCTCCTTCACATGGAGTGACAAATCCCAGTCTCGATTCATGCCAACCCAACAGACACTTTCGGAGATACCCGTAGTGCACCTTTATAGCCACCCAGTTACGTTGTGACGTTTGGCACACCCAAAGCATTCCTACGGCATCCGGGAGTTGCACAATCTCATGGTCTAAGGAAATGATACTTGACATTTAGAAAAGCTTTAGCATATGAACTACACGATCTTTGTGCTAGGCTTAGGATTGGGTCTTGTCCATCACATCATTCTCCTAATGATGTGATCCCGTTATCAACGACATCCAATGTCCATGGTCAAGAAACCGTAACCATCTATTTATCAACGAGCTAGTTAACTAGAGGCTTACTAGGGACATGGTGTTGTCTATGTATCCACACATGTATCTGAGTTTCCTATCCATACAATTCTAGCATGGATAATAAACGATTATCATGAACAAGGAAATATAATAATAACCAATTTATTATTGCCTCTATGGCATATTTCCAACATAATCTTGATGATTCTGTAGCAGACGAGGCAGCAATGTTTGTTGATCGTTCACCCCTGGATTCTACCCCACAAGTTGTTCGTGGTCCGGCTAGTAGGCAGGAGGGGCACCCAATGTCCTTCTCCCCACCGAGCTTTAGCGTTGGCATCAGTCAAGATCAACCAGTGGTGCACGATCCTATACCACTTTCCTTTGCTTTCCCGGCAGGCATGGCCCCAATGATGGCGCAGCCAATGGCTGAGGGCAGCAACGATGTGAAGTTTGCAGAGCCGATTGTGCAAGGTACATTTTTTCTGCATTTATCATTTTGTTGTACACATTTTTTGGTTATTGACCGTAGAGTCGTCTCGGTCATGTCTGCATGTCTCCCGACCCCATAGGGTCTACACACTTAAGGTTCGGTGACGCTAGGGTTGTAGAGATATTAGTATGCGGTAACCCGAAAGTTGTTCGAAGTCCCGGATGAGATCCCGGACGTCACGGGGAGCTCCGAAATGGTTCGAAGGTAAAGATTTATATATAGGAAGTCCTATTTTGGCCATCGGAAAATGTTCGGGATTTTCCGGTATTGTACCGGGAAGGTTCTAGAAGGTTCCGGAGTGGGGCCCACCTGCATGGGGGGGCCCACATGAACGTGGGTAGTGGGGGCAAGGCCCCACATCCCTGGTCAAGGCGCACCAAGATCCCCCCTTAGAAGGAATAAGATCATATCCCGAAGGGATAAGATCAAGATCCCTAAAAAGGGGGGATAACAATCGGTGCGGAAGGGAAATGATGGGATTTCTTTCCCCCACTGTCGGTGTCAAAACCGGCGGATCTCGGGTAGGGGGTCCCGAACTATGCGTCTAAGGCGAATGGTAACAGGAGGCAGGGGACACGATGTTTACCCAGGTTCGGGCCCTCTTGATGGAGGTAATACCCTACGTCCTGCTTGATTGTTCTTGATGATATGAGTAGTACAAGAGTTGATCTACCACGAGATCAGAGAGGCTAAACCCTAGAAGCAAGCCTATGGTATGATTGTATGTTGTCCTATGGACTAAAACCCTCCGGTTTATATAGACACCGGAGGGGGCTAGGGTTACACAAGGTCGGTTACAAAGGAGGAGATATACATATCCGTATTGCCTAGCTTGCCTTCCACGCCAAGTAGAGTCCCATCCGGACACGGGACGAAGTCTTCAATCTTGTATCTTCATAGTCCAACAGTCTGGCCAAAGGATATAGTCCGGCTGTCTAGAGACCCCCTAATCCAGGACTCCCTCGGTAGCCCCTGAACTAGGCTTCAATGACGATGAGTCCGGCGCGCAGTATTGTTGAAAGTGCAACTATCCCTAGGTGGTTTTGGTAATTCGTAACAACATATAGCTCATTGAGCTAATGCTATTCCAAGATGATTATTTCAGGAAAGCTTAATGATTGGCATGGCATGGATGGTGAAAGTGGAACCCTCAAAATGCTAAGGATAAAGGATTGGCTCAAGCTCAAAAGCCCAAGACTCTTCGTTTTATATTTTAGTGATCCAAGATCACATTGAGTCTTTAGGAAAAGCCAATACTATCAAGGAGGGATGAGGTGTTGCTTAATGAGCCTCTTGCTTCATGTGCTTAGTGATATGCTCCCAAACCCTCAACTACTTTCCCATATCCACATTTGACCTAAACCCTAAGCCAAACTCAGTCCTACCGATTCTTTCTATCCGGCGCCACCGAGTTTCACTTGTCATAAGCACTGCCAAACCCTAGCAATTCGGTTCTACCGATAGGGATCTCGGTCTCACTGAGATGGGATTGCAAACTCTCTGTTTCCCTTTCATAACTTTTCGGTCTCACCGAAAGATCACATCGGTCCCACCGAGATTGCAATGTAAATTCAGTGTTTCCTTTTTGTAACTTTTCAGTCTCACCGAAAGAGCAAATCGGTCCCACCGAGTTTACCTAACCAACTCTCTGGTTAGATTATTACCAAAATCGGTCTCACCGAGTTTGTGTAATCGGTCTCACCGAGATTACGTTATGCCCAAACCCTAACAAAATCGGTCCTACCGAGTTGCATGTCAGTCCCACCGAAAATCTCTAACGGTCACTAGGTTTACTATTTTGGTCTGACCGAGTTTGTTGATTCGGTCCCACCGAGATTGGTAAATTGTGTGTAACGGTTGGATTTTGTGTGGAGGCTATATATACCCCTCCACCTCCTCTTCATTCATAGAGAGAGCCATCAGAACACATCTACACTTCCAACTCATATGTTCTGAGAGAGAACCACCTACTCATGTGTTGAGACCAAGATATTCCATTCCTACCATATGAATCTTGATCCCTAGCCTTCCCCAAGTTGCTTTCCACTCAAATCTTCTTTCCACCAGATCCAAATCTATGAGAGAGAGTTGAGTGTTGGGGAGACTATCATTTGAAGCACAAGAGCAAGGAGTTCATCATCAACACACCATTTGTTACTTCTTGGAGAGTGGTGTCTCCTAGATTGGCTAGGTGTCACTTGGGAGCCTCCGACAAGATTGTGGAGTTGAACCAAGGAGTTTGTAAGGGCAAGGAGATCGCCTACTTCGTGAAGATCTACCGCTAGTGAGGCAAGTCCTTCGTGGGCGATGGCCATGGTGGGATAGACAAGGTTGCTTCTTCATGGACCCTTCGTGGGTGGAGCCCTCCGTGGACTCGCGCAACCGTTACCCTTCGTGGGTTGAAGTCTCCATCAAAGTGGATGTAGGATAGCACCACCTATCCGAACCACGGGAAAAACATCCGTGTCTCCAATTGCGTTATAATTCTCCAAACCCTTCCCTTTACATTCTTGCAAGTTGCATGCTTTACTTTCCGCTGCCAATATACTCTTTGGATGCTTGCTTGAATTGTGTGATGATTGCTTGACTAGTCCTAAAATAGCTAAAATCTGCCAAGAACTAAAATTGGGAAAAGGTTAAGTTTTTATTTGGTCAAGTAGTCTAATCACCCCCCCCTCTAGACATACTTTTGATCCTACAAGTGGTATCAGAGCCTTGGTCTCCATTTGCTTTGATTTCCATAGCTTTTGGTGGTCATAGCCTTGCTTTCACAACCTAGGAGAGTATGGCCTCTAGTGAGGGAAATTATCACCATAGAGGTCCTTACTTTGATGGTACTAATTTTGCTAGTTGGAAGCATAAAATGAAAATGCATATTCTTGGACATAACCTTGCCGTTTGGGCTATTGTGTGTGTTGGTTTGCAAGGTGACTTCTTTGATGGGAGAGAACCAAACCGTGAAGCTACCGCGGATGATTTGAAGATGTTGCAATACAATGCTCAAGCTTGTGATATTCTCTTCAACGGATTGTGCCCCAAAGAATTCAACAAAATCAGCTGTCTTGAGAATGGAAAGGAAATTTGGGCCACTTTGATTGATATGCACGAAGGTACCGACTCCGTCAAGGAATCCAAATTGGATGTGCTTCAAAGTCAACTTGACAAGTTCAAAATGAAGGATGGTGAAGGTGTCGCTGAAATGTACTCTAGGCTTGCTCTCATCACAAATGAGATTGACGGCTTAGGAAGTGAAGAGATGACCGATAGATTCATCATCAAGAAGATTCTAAGAGCCTTGGATGGAAAATATGATACCATGTGCACATTGATCCAAATGATGCCCAATTACAAAGATCTCAAGCCAACGGAGGTAATTGGAAGAATTGTTGCTCATGAGATGTCACTTAAGGATAAAGAGGAACTTCACAACAAATCAAGTGGTGCGTACAAAGCCTCATGTGAAGCCCCTACATAATCAAGTGAGAAACAAAACTTCAATGAAGAATTGAGCTTAATGGTGAAGAACTTCAACAAGTTCTACAAGAGTAGAAGCAAAGATAGAAGCTCCAAGTCAAGGTCCTACAATGACAAAAGATCTTCTAGTCGAGAGCGAAACTGCTACAATTGTGGACGACCCGGACACTATTCCAATGAGTGTACGGCTCCCTACAAGAGAAGAGAAGACTCTCCAAAAAGAAGAAGCAAAAGAGAAGAATCACCACCAAGAGAGAGAAGGAGTAGAGATGATCGTTATGAACGAAGATACTCACGGAGAAGCAAGGATTCGGAAAGGAAGGAAAAATCATCAAGGAGCTACACAAAACGAAGACATCAAGCTCATGTTGGTGAATGGGTATCCGGCTCCGACTCCGACAACCACTCCGAGAGAAGTTATCACTCCGATTCCGAATATACTCAAGATGAAAGTGTTGCCGGTCTAGCACTTGTGTCAACCAACTCCTACAACATATTTGACTCACCAAATGAAGGAATTGGAAGATGCTTCATGGCCAAAGGTCCTAAGGTAACACACCCCGAGTATGTTGATTTTAATAGTGATGAAGATGACTTGTTAGGTGATGATGATTTGCTTGTTGACAACTCTAGTGATGAATACTATGATGAAACGTCAATTAATCATGCTAATCAAGATAAAACGAATGAAAATGATAAGGAGAAAATTGAGGCTCTAACTAAAGAACTGAACACTCTTAAGTTAGCTCATGAAACTATCTTCGAAGATCATCGAGAACTTTTAAGAGCTCATGAGAAGTTGCGCTTTGAAGAGCTCAATCTTGAGCAAGAGCATGAGTTTTTAAAGGCAATCCATGATGATCTCCGAAAGAAAAGTTCTTCTTACATTGCCAAGCGTTTACTCTTATCCACTTACATGCCTCAAGTCAAGTCTAGTAACAAGAACAAGAAAGATTCTTCCTCTAGTAGTAACAATGGTCATGCTAAATCCAATATTGTTGCTTCTAGTAGTTCTCTTGATTCCACTAATGATTCTCTTAGCCAAGTTACACTTGAGCAAGAAAATAGCTTATTGAAGGGAATTATAGAGAAAGGAGTGTACAAAAGCCTTGCCGGGAGTAAGCAATTCGAGGAAATTGTGCGCAAGCAAGGAATGCACCGGAAGAATCAAGGTGTTGGTTTTGAACGAAAGTTCAATGCCAATAGAGTTTTTTCCTCAACAAAAGAAGTATGATACTTCCTTCAAGGGGACACAAGCTCAAGATGATCTTCCACCACAAGACTACAAGCAAAAAGGCAAGGACAAGCTTCAAGAGGAAATTGATGCATTTGAAGAAGCTCCTAAGACCTTAGTCAAGTGGATTCCCAAGACCACTTCAAGTTGCACTTCATCAAGTACGACTACAACTCCAAGGATTCCCATCAAGATGGTGTGGATCCAAAAGAAGAAGAACTAGAGAGTTCTTGAGGGTGACTCCGCCAACATACTTCACTCTTATCATTTTGGCAAGAACAAGTGCAATCAACTTCGACATCTTGCACTAGTTCAAGGAGTCACAAACCCTCTTGTTGGTAAGACAAGGGACAAGGTAACCTAAAAGTTTTCATGGACATCATCTTGTGTGTGCATCACTCTATGTCTATGGATATCCTTGTTTGTTCCTTGTGGGACTAACCCATGTAGGTATTGAAAGTGCAATTCACTCAAATGGATAGCTCCAAGTGATCTACATCAACATTGAGCATCCACATCTTCAACATCTACATGAAGTCATCATCGACAAAACCCAAGGTTAGTTCATCCCTCTAAGGGGGGATATCACATCTAGGGGGAGGTTTACTCTAAGACTTGAGCTAAAGCAAGTCTAAAGATGTGAACACAACAATGCTTTATGTAAAAGTGGTAACCCCACTTGAGCTTAAACGATGAGTATGACCTATGATCAAGTGTTCTCACTTGACTCCTAAGTCAATATACTCATATATAGATGACCTAGTCATCGCAAATTGCTTGATAGATGCTAGAATTGGTTGTGCATGCTTCGTCACATATTTCAATTGCCATCTTATTGTGTGAGCATGTTGGTTGCATATTTTACTCATTCGAGGACATCCACTTGTTGTTTTGATTGTTTGGTTTTATTTCCTTTTGCCAAGTGGATGGACAAGAATGCCTAAGAACCTCCTCTAGCTATCTATGCTTTTCTCGTCTCAAACTCTATTCATGCTACATCACAAAATTTGATCAAGTCAGATTCGAACCACTCTGTGTGAGGAGCACTCGGAGTCCCCGATTCGTCATAGACTTAAACTTCCAAAACCTCTTTGTGATTCTCGGTCTGACCGATATCCTACTTTCGGTCCTACCGAGATCATTAAGTTGATCTGAATTTTCGATCTCGGTGCAACCGATTTGAACCATTCGGTCACACCGAGTTGCAACAACTGTATAGAGTTTTGCATCTCGGTGCCACCGAGTTGTTCCACTCGGTCACACCGACAGGGTCGGGCTATATATTAGGGGTGGGCATAAAAACCGATGAACCAAAGGCCGAACCGATACCGAAACCAATAAAACCGAATTTTCGGTTTTTCTCAATGCTACAGTAAAATTCGGTTTTCAATTGTACTAACCGAATTTAATTCGGCCAGTTCGGTTTTATACCGTTTACCGAAACATAAACCGAAGTAACCTAATCAAACGTGCAGAATCCTAGCGCTCAGATCGCTATCTTGTCAGGCAATGCGCGCGGCTGCATGTGCGAGTCAGGGAACCTCTCCTGGGCCTACCACGTACAGGGAACTCTCCAAGGCCCACACTTTTCCAGGGTAATTTCTCCCAACCAGCGCTGTACACCACTTCACATGGATTTATCCCACCTCGCCTAGCTACACAGGATGTGATAGTGGGCTAGGCTACTTAAGAAGGCAGGGTACACTAGGTATGATGCCCCAAGGGAAGGTGTGGTTTTGAGTTTATTGTTTCTACAGTTACAGTAGTTGAGTGCATGTTGTAAAAAATATATTTTCTGTACTTGGTCCCTAATTCAGTTAATACCGAAAACCGAACCCAAAAAATCGGTTAACTGAAATTTCGGTTAGTTGATTTTTGGTGTATATTTCGGTTTTCATTTTAGATAACCGAATTCACAAAAAAACCGAACAATAGAAACCGAAATTTAGGTTTCTACCGAACGCCCAGGCCTACTATATATAGTCACGGGAAAAAATTTGGAAATTTCTCCGAACCCCTTCGCCCGCGCGATAGCTCGCTCTGCCAACGTGGTCTCCGGATTGTCTCCTCGCCGCCAGCCACCTCCAGTCGCTGGTCTCCATCGCCGTCAACGGAATTCAACCCCGCCGTTGCCGCCGTAGCGAGTCTTCGCCGAACTAGGGTATGGACTTGATCTTTGTGCTATTCCCCAATCCGATTCCTAGCACACTGTGATCATAATGATTCTTGCCACATTTGATAAACTTCTATCCAGTCAATGAACTCGTAGATTAGGTTTGATTCGAAAATTTTAGGGTTAGGTTTCCGCCGAAACCATCTCGGACCCACCGAGTTGAAAAACTCGGTCCCACCGATTTGGCTCATGCCATTGCACAAGTAAGACTCGTTCTAACCGAGTATTACTAATCGGTGTGACCGATTTTGGAACTTTGTGAAACCCTAGCAGTCTCGGTGCCACCGAACTGTGACTCGGTCTGACCGAGTTCACTAGTTTAGGTTCCAAAAACTGTTTCGGTATCACTGAGTTTAAAAATCGGTAGATCCGAAATGCTTTCTGTGGGAAACTAAAACTAAGTTTTTGAATCATTCTTTTGCAAAAACCTCTGCATTTTGTGATGCTCATCCACTCTACCTCATCTATAAACTGTTCATAGGGTCAGCAGTCAGCTTGTTCATCATGTCAGATCAGAGTGACAGCCAGAATGTGTCAGAACAGCAAGTGCTCATGAGTGAGGGCACTAGTCCCTCCAGTTCTTCAGATGATGGCAGCAGGAGCACCCCTAGCAACCTGCCAAAAGCTACCACCTGACAGAGGAAGAAGAGAACTTCAGATTCTGAGGATGAAGATTATGTGGCAGAGGAAGAGGAAGCCACATCAAAGAGAGTTGTGCTCAAGAAGGAATATGGCTCAACTCAAGGCACAAAGCCAGGCTTAAAAATCAAAAGGCCAGCAGGTAGGCAACCTATGCCAAAGGCCAGAGCTTCAACTCAGATTCCTGCAACCATAGAGCCAGTTGCTGCTGAAGGAAAGAAAAGGAAGGAAAGGGTCAAGAAGACCGTAGCCAGAGTGCTTGGAAAGGCTTCCATCATGGAAGAAGAGGAAGAAGAAGAGGTTGCTGCACCAGCACCTAAGGCACCTAATCTTATGGGTGATGCTATCAGGACAGGGGCTGCTGCATCCAAGCCCAAAGAAGCACCCAAAGCTGCCTCCAAGCCCAAGTCTGCCCCAAAGAGAAATACGAGGAGCATACCTGCAACTGAGAAGAACAAGGCCCCAGTGCCTGAAGCTGCTGAAGAAGATGATGAAGAGCATGTTCTGAGAAAGCTCAAGCCCAAGATCCCAGACCACAATGATGCTCATCCTGTGGCTGAGGACATGAAGCTCAGAAGAGACTCAGGGCTGAGGAAGTGGAGAGAAGCAGATCCGTATGCTTCAAGGAGAAGAACTGCTGTTGATTACAGGTTTCACACCAAGGAATAGCAAGATTTTTATGAGATAGTGCTGCTAGATAAGAAGCCCATTGTTTATGACATGAGATGGGTTGATTGGAAATATATCAAAGAAAATGAAGAGCACTATCCTGGAGTGCAAGACAGCTTCGAGGCTTGTGGAGTAGCTGACTTTGTTGGGCAGAAGCTCACAAAGTGGAACGAGGAACTCATTATGCAATTCTACTCCACAACACATTTCTACCCAGATGGAAAGATCACATGGATGTCTGAAGGTACAAGGTACCAATCTACAGTTGCTGAATGGGCTCAGTTAATCAATGCCCCAGAGGAGCATGAGGATGACTTGGATATCTATGCCAAGAAGAAGATGGACCACAACTCTATGTCCAATATGTACAAGGAAATTCCAAATGAAGCTCTTGAAACTTTCAAGTTTGGCTCAGTGCATTATCTTCTGTCGGGATTGCCAACTATTAATTGGATTTTGAGGCACACTCTGTTGCCCAAGTCAGGTGATCACAAGATGATCAGAGGCCATCAAATCAACTTGCTTCATATATTTGATGTTCCACAGAAGTTCAAGGTGGTGAGCCTCATGGTAGAGACCATTAAGAGGACAACAGCTGATCAGAAGAGGAGCTGTGGATATGCCCCACAAATTCAGGAGCTAATCAACTCAAAGATGGGCACAGGCACATACTTGTTGGACAAGGAACACCTGCCCATCCATCCAGATTTCGAGGACAACCAAGTTGTGATGACCAAAGATGAACCATCTTCAGCCCATACACAAGCCAAGAAGGAGAAGGCAATAAAGGAGAAAGCTGCCAAGATGCCAACTCAAGAGGAGGCATCTGAGTACTTCTTGAAGAACAAGCAAGAGCAGCTCAGTTACTTGATTGCATCCACCCTGCGGATTGAGAAAGGACTGGCCACCCTAACTCAGAACCAGGCAAGCCTAGAGAGAATCGTAGAACAAAAGTTCTATGACTTGGATATCAAGGTGACAGAGATTCAGACTGCAGTGGAGCAGCTCCAAGATGACATGCAGGAGAGGAAAGGGAAGACAACCACTGATGCCTTTGCCAGAGTGCCACGAGGTCCGAGGTCGTCTAGGGCGCCAGTTCCTGACACAAGAGCAACCGCCTCAGCTCCAGCCGCAGCACCAGCCCAACCTGCTCCAGCATCTACTTCAGCTCCAACTCCAACCGGGTCTACGGAAGCCTTCGTCCTTGGAGTGATCCGGACTCCACCACCACCTGAAGATCAAGCCTGAGTGTCGATTTAGCACTATGCATTTTCTAGGAACTTTTTGGTAACTTGTTGCCAAAGGGGGAGAAAATGTATAGATTATAGGCTTCGAGAGAGAGTGTGTTGCTTTTCTCTCTTGCTTTATTTGGTGGGTTTTCAAACATTGTTTGCTTTTGGTCGAGATACTTTGATATGCTTGTGAGACATTGATGATCATGTGTTTGATCATAAGCTACACTTATGCATGCTTGGTGAATGCTATTATCTTATCTATCTTATGTGATCATTCACTTTTCTTGGTGATGAGTGCATGTATTTCATTCTTATCATTTTAAGCGCTCCACCAAGATGTATGTGACATGGAAGAGTAACCCATAATTCTAACTTCTTGTGCATTTGCAGTCCAAAGCAACTCTTAAATATGCACAAATTTAGGGGGAGCTCTTACTTATCACATACTTCTCAAAGCGATGATGTAATTCATTCTTATTATCATTTGTCGAAGCTTTGATCTATATGTTGTCATCAATTACCAAAAAGGGGGAGATTGAACGTGCAACTATCCCTAGGTGGTTTTGGTAATTCATAACAACATATAGCTCATTGAGCTAATGCTATTCCAAGATGATTATTTCAGGAAAGCTCAATGATTGGCATGGCATGGATGGTGAAAGTGGAAACCTCAAAATGCTAAGGACAAAGGATTGGCTCAAGCTCACAAGCTCAAGACTCTTCATTTTATATTTTAGTGATCCAAGATCACATTGAGTCTTTAGGAAAAGCCAATACTATCAAGGAGGGATGAGGTGTTGCTTAATGAGCCTCTTGCTTCCTGTGCTTAGTGATATGCTCCAAAACCCTCAACTACTTTCCCATATCCACATTTGACCTAAACCCTAAGCCAAACTCGGTCCTACCGATTCTTTCTATCCGGCGCCACCGAGTTTCACTTGTCATAAGCCACTGCCAAACCCTAGCAATTCGGTTCTACCGATAGCGATCTCGGTCTCACCGAGATGGGATTGCAAACTCTCTGTTTCCCTTTCTTAACTTTTCGGTCTCACCGAAAGAGTGGATCCGTCCCACCGAGATTGCAATGTAAATTCAGTGTTTCCTTTTTGTAACTTTTCGGTCTCACCGAAAGAGCAAATCGGTCCCACCGAGTTTACCTGACCAACTCTCTGGTTAGATTATTACCAAAATCGGTCTCACCGAGTTTGTGTAATCGGTCTCACCGAGATTACATTATGCCCAAACCCTAACAAAATCGGTCCTACCGAGTTGCATGTCAGTCCCACCGAAAATATCTAACGGTCACTAGGTTTACTATTTCGGTCTGACCGAGTTTGTTGATTCGGTCCCACCGAGATTGGTAAATTGTGTGTGACGGTTGGATTTTGTGTGGAGGCTATATATACCCCTCCACCTCCTCTTCATTCGTAGAGAGAGCCATCAGAACACATCTACACTTCCAACTCATATGTTCTGAGAGAGAACCACCTACTCATGTGTTGAGACCAAGATATTCCATTCCTACCATATGAATCTTGATCTCTAGCCTTCCCCAACTTGCTTTCCACTCAAATCTTCTTTCCACCAGATCCAAATCCTATGAGAGAGAGTTGAGTGTTGGGGAGACTATCATTTGAAGCACAAGAGCAAGGAGTTCATCATCAACACACCATGTGTTACTTCTTGGAGAGTGGTGTCTCCTAGATTGGCTAGGTGTCACTTGGGAGCCTCCGACAAGATTGTGGAGTTGAACCAAGGAGTTTGTAAGGGCAAGGAGATCACCTACTTCATGAAGATCTACCGCTAGTGAGGCAAGTCCTTCGTGGGCGATGGCCATGGTGGGATAGACAAGGTTGCTTCTTCGTGGACCCTTCGTGGGTGGAGCCCTCCATGGACTCGCGCAACCATTACCCTTCGTGGGTTGAAGTCTCCATCAACGTGGATGTAGGATAGCACCACCTATCCGAACCACGGGAAAAACATCCATGTCTCCAATTGCGTTTGAATTCTCCAAACCCATCCCTTTACATTCTTGCAAGTTGCATGCTTTACTTTCCGCTGCCAATATACTCGTTGCATGCTTGCTTGAATTGTGTGATGATTGCTTGACTTGTCCTAAAATAGCTAAAATCTGCAAAGAACTAAAATTGGGAAAAGGTTAAGTTTTTATTTGGTCAAGTAGTCTAATCACCCCCCCCCCTCTAGACATACTTTCGATCCTACAATTGTCTTCAGCATTGCAAGGCGGGTTCTTCTCTAAATCTTTAATATCTGTTAAGTGGTGTCTGGCTCCCATAAATGTTGGACTTCTTGGCTTCTGTGCCCAATAAGGGCCATCTTCCATGCGTCGAGCGAATGCAAGGAGCCAGGGTGTTTTTACATTCGCCCCCTAGCCAGGTAAATAAATTGTCTATTGAAGGGATGGGGATTCTTAGATCTAATCCACACCATCCTCCCACAGCGAGAATCCATCGGAGCGCGCTCGGAAAAAATCCATTCCAACATGGCCGACGACCGCAGCTCCTCCTCCCGCCCCCGTAGCCCTAAGCCCGGTGATTGGGAGAGGTGTTCCGTACCGCACAGTCGATTAGTAGAGCTGTAGACTCAGGGGTTTCTCCCTCCAGCGTATATGGTCCCCGTCCAAGCCGGGCTCGCCACTTATAATGGCGGGGAGCAAGCGGAGAGCTTCGCCAGCCCCTCTAAGGGGGAGTGGGTGTGCCTTGTCCCTTACTTGCTAAGGGGACTCGGATTTCCAATTCATCCATTCCTCCGGGGGCTCTTGGAGTTTTACGGCCTCCAACTGCATAATTTCACCCCTGCTTTCATATTACACATCGCCGGTTACGTTGCCCTTTCTGGGCTGCGAGGCTCATTTCGAGCTGTGGAAAAGGTTATTTTGCCTTGTGCCCCGCACAAAGAAGGGGTCACTTTATCAGGTGGGCGGAGCCGAAATATGCCGCATCGCCAAAACCGGATACCTGTCCGGTACTCCGAAGAAGGTGTTCGAAGATTGGCCTTCGGAATGGTTTTATATGGAGGACGTCCCCCTTCCAGACCCTGTTCGGCGGGGTCTTCCAGAGTTCAACAATGCTCCTCTGAAGAAACGCCGAAGCTGGTGCCCACGGAGCCCCCGGGAGGAAGACAACGGAGAAGTCCTTTACCTGATGAACCGGATTAAAGCGCTGGCTCAATCAGGATTGACAATAATCGAGGTTATGTCAATATGCATAATGCGGGGGGTGCAACCACTTCAATATCGAGGGCACCCCCTGTGGTGTTTTAACGGGGAAGATGATGCCACCCGTTGCGGGCATAAGGGACCGGACTCCGCTGCTGCTTTAGCAAAAATTCTGTCCGAGTTGTTCAAGGGAGAGGAGGAGTTCATCTGTATCAAGCCATGGGATGGATTCTCCATGTACAACCCTCCAAGCTGGGTGAGTTATACCTCTTTACTCTCATTCTTCCTGCATCCTTCGTCGTAGGTACTCACCTTGGCATTTTACGAAAGGAACTACGAAAAGTTGTAAGGGAGGTCAACAGCCCACCTCCACAACCAGAGGACCCTGGTCAGTCCCTCGGTCCCGGACTTGAAGAGGATTTGGACATATTCATGGAGCTGATAGACAGGCAATTCTATCAATTGAGCTGTGATGACGCCATGGTGGCCATAACGGTCGACTATCCCGTACTGCTCCCTGCATCGCACGTAAGAAAAACCAAAATCCCAACTCCAAAAATAGGATCCCCTTTTAGACACTTCACCTACCATACACATATGGTGTTTTACAGGGAAGGCATTCGGGACGCCGTGCGGAACCCGCAGCAACTCGCCAACAAGAGGCACCGAAGCCGGGTAGGCCAAAAAGGAAGGCGGTCAGGACGGAGGCGCCGGCGCAAAGGTATGACACAAAACCTTGCTCTGTGGTTGTCGTCTTTCTCAAAATATAATGACGTCCATGTTTCTATAATAGAAATAACGCTCGCCGGACTATATCCAGAGAGGCTGCCGATCACGCCTCACCAGTCGGGCTCCAGGGTCGGACATAGAGGCGGAAGCCAACATGCGGCGGACGCCAGATGCTCCTCCTACAGAGGATGCGGATGGACTATCCGCTACAAATTCAGAAGTGGAGAGCGCCATGAATCACAGGCGTCGCCGGGCCGTACTCCGAGACACTTGTTTCTCACCAGAGGCATTTGATGCCTTCAATTCCGGAGACACGTACATCCGTGCTACTCAAAATGGTCTAGCCAGAGCCACGGACCAGTATGTAAGGGATATACGGGTAAGAAAATCTGACAATTATATGTATCAGTAGCCCCTGAGACTTGAAACAGTTGACGCAACTGATTTAAGGATCATTATTTGTGCAGGTTCTTACGGAGAATAATTCCCAATTGTCTCAAGAGCTGGACGAGTGCAAGGCCCCACTGGAAGCCGCTGTTGCCACATTGAAGGAGTCCAAAAAGGGTCCCCCAGGTAACACTTTTGTCTATTGCAAAGAATATGGGTACCAGGTAGTATGCGGCATGTATGCACACCTAACAATAGATGTTGTAGGTGGCCCCGGAGTGAATCCGGAGGCCGTCGAGGCGGATACGACACGTGATGATCGGCAGCGAAATGCTGGCGAGCGCGTGCTAACGCGAGTTAGGCAGGAGAAAAATGATCTCCAAGACACCAATATCCGGTTGGGCGTGGAACTAAAGGATGTCTGAGCCCAGCTTGCGGACTCCGTGAAGGAGAATAAACGGCTTCAGCGCGGCATTTTTAGTAAGTGCTTGAACAAACTTTTTAAAGGAGTTCGGCGAAGAAGCCTGCTAACAGCGTTATGTCTGCAGGTAGGCTGACGGGTCGTCCCGCGGAGGAGATGCCCGGGTCTTCGGGTGATCTTCTACCAAAGCTCTCACAACTACACGAACAAGTTCGGCAGGTGATGCAAGGTATTGCCCAAGCCTTGTGGCCATCCGCATCCCTGCCAGGAGGCATGGGAGAGCTTATAGAGAAGCTCAAGGGAGCGCGGCGACGCTTCCGATTATGGAAGATATCAGCCTGCTGATAAGGTGCAAGGGAAGCCTAGGCTATGGTGAAGACAAGATATACCAAGGTGGACCCAAACCACATGGCCGAGGTTGGACCTGTGGGGCCTGATGGGAAAGAGATCCTTGTCAGTTTAGTGTATGACCAAGTAGAATTAGCCGCAAAGTATTCCCAACAGGATTGTAGGCTAGACATCCTGTTGGATGGTATAGAGGAAGAATTTAATCAGTCTTAGTGACTGTGTACTTCAAGTGACATATGTAATGTCCCTAGCCGGATTGTAAATCATTTGTCATGGCGGACCTTTTCGCTTCGACCTCTGGAACCGATAGTCCGGAGTGTATCCGAATACCCACTCAGTTATGTAAAAACTGGGGTATGCATGGAAACCAGGCATAGGGGTCATAAATGCTTGAACAGACAAGTATCCAACTAGCTATGTTATATTACATGGATAGTAAGAAACATCTTCCAGGGAGAATAGTTCCGTTAAGGGTTCCTTTCCCTGGGTATGCATGCCCTAATGTGCATGTCCGAACTGCGAAACGCAGGCTAAAAACATCTGGGGGCGTGTAGTAAATTAAATGAAAGTTGTCTTTTATTCACCGACCGAATATTCCCTTAAGAATGCTAGCTTTCGGCTTCACCCAGTCTGAGGTACACGTCCGGCTGACCCGGCAGTAACAATCGCAGAGGTGCTCCCCTTATGACCTAGCCGAATTAACGGGAACGTAGGGCATAAATACACGAGCCAGGCAACCCAGCTTGGCCAAAACTTAAGTCATATCGCTGCATATAATGGCGAAAAAAGATACACGCGGAAGAATAACACATGTGCGGGGCATAAAGCCCGTAAAGATAATTAGATTAAGCTTCTGTATAAGAAGCCCCCAGGTGCATTGAGCGCGGTTAGTGCATCAAGATTTTGTAACCAAGACACAAGTTTAGCCCTTTAGGGCCTTGAAGAGAAAAAAGAGAAAGAAAGAGAGGAAAAATAGATGTGCAAAAAATTGATGGAGGTAAGGGGACGAACATAGAGTCCGGCGCTAGGCGTAGAATCTTTGGAGTCTGGCTGCGTTCCATGGGTTTGGCTCGAGTCGGTTATCCGATGCATCCCGCAGACGGTATGCTCCGCCGGTCAGAACCTGGTCGATAATGAAGGGACCTTCCCATTTGGGCTTCAGCTTGTTCTTTTTCTTCTCCGGCAGGAGTAGAACCAGTTCGCCAACGTTATAGGTTTTGGCCCGCATTTGTCTGCTTTGATACCTTCGAGCCTGTTGCTGATAGAATGCGGAACGGGCTTTTGCCACATCGCGCTCCTCCTCCAGGGCATCCAAACTGTCCTGCCGATCGAGCTCAGACTCTCTTTCTTCGTACATGCGCACTCAAGGTGAGTCATGAATTATGTTGCAAGGCAGCACTGCCTCAGCGCCGTACACCATAAAAACGGTGTGCATCCGGTAGTGTGATTCGGCATGGTCCGCAACCTCCATAGTACGGAGTCGAGCTCCTCTACCCAATGAATGTCTGATTCCTTTAAGGACCGCATTAATCTGGGTTTAATGCCGCTCATGATAAGACCATTCGCTCGTTCGACTTGACCGTTAGTTTGCGGATGATAGACAAAAGCATAATCGAGCTTGATGCCCATGTTTCTACACCAAAATTTCACCTCGTCGGCTGTAAAGTTCGTGTCGTTGTCAGTGATGATGCTGTGGGGGACGTCATAACGGTGTACAACCCCGGATATGAAGTCTATCAGCGGTCCGGATTCAGCCTTTTTGACAGGTTTGACTTCTATCCATTTGGTGAATTTATCCACCATGACCAGTAAGTATTTTTTCTTATGGGTTCCCCCTTTGAGGGGTCCGACCATATCGAGCCCCCAGACCGCAAAGGGCCAAGTAATGGGGATTGTTTGGAGGGTGGTAGGTGGCATGTGGCTTTGGTTTGCAAAAAGCTGGCAACCGACACATTGTTGTACCAGATGCTGTGCATCTTCCCGGGCCATCAGCCAATGAAAATTTGTATGGAAGGCCTTGCTTACAAGGGCCCAGGCTGCGGCGTGGTGGCCGCCGAGTCCGGCATGGATTTCTGCCAAAAGCTTCCGCCCTTCCTCTTCGGAGATGCACCTTTGAAGGACTCCGGTTGTGGTTTTCTTATAAAGCTCTCCCTCATGGACCTTGTAGGCTTTAGATCGCCGCACTATGCAGCGTGCCTCATTTTGGTCCTCGGGTAGTTCCTGCCTAGTTAGGTAGGCCAGGAATGGTTCTATCCATGGGGCGATGACGGCCATTATCACATGGGCTGAAGGTGTTATTTCGGTGGCAGAGCCTCTGATTGTGCCAGAGTGTTCGGTATCTGGGGTTGTGGCTGGGTCCGGACTATTTTTGCCGGTGTCCCCTTCCCATACCACGGATGGTTTAAACAGTCTTTCCAGGAAGATGTTCGGTGGGACAGGGTCGCCTTTAGCACCGATATGGGCAAGGATGTCCGCCACCTGGTTGTTTTCCTGAGCCACATGATGGAATTCAAGCCCCTCGAACCGAGCTGACATTTTGAGGACGGCGTTGCGATATGCCGCCATTTTCGGATCCTTGGCGTCAAAGTCACCATTTATTTGGGATATTGCGAGGTTCGAGTCCCTACGCACCTCTAGGCGTTGGATGCCCATGGAGACTGCCATCCGGAGACCATGTAACAGGGCCTCGTATTCGGCTGCGTTATTGGAGTCTGTGTATAGTATTTGGAATATGTATTGCATTGTATCTCCGGTGGGGGTCGTCAGGACGACACGAGCCCCCAGACTAGACAGCATTTTAGAGCCGTCGAAGTGTATGATCCAATTGGAGTATGCGTCGTACTCTTTAGGGAGTTCGGCTTCCGTCCATTCGGCGACGAAATCGGCCAATACTTTCGACTTAATGGCTCGCCATGGTTTGTATGTTATGTCGAACGGGAGGAGCTCGATAGCCCATTTGGCAATCCGGCCAGTGGCATCGCGGTTGTTTATTATTTCATTGAGTGGTACTTCGAAGGTCACCGTGATTGAACACTCTTGAAAGTAGTGTGGTAATTTCCAGGATGCCGTGAATACTGCATATGCTATCTTTTGATAATGTGGGTACCGTGATTTGCATGGAGTGAGGACGGTGGATACATAATATACCGGCTTTTGAAGTGGGAATTTATGTCCGTCCATCTCTTGTTCGATGCTGAGCAATGCGCTTACAACTTGATGAGTTGCCGCTATATATAATAGCATTGGTTTGCCAATAGTTGGCGCAACCAATATTGGGTTGGTGACCAGGATGGCTTTTATTTCTTCCAGTCCGGTCGTGGTTGCGTCCGTCCACTCAAAGTGTTCGGTGCGCCGAAGAAGGTGATAAAGGGGAAGTGCCTTTTCTCCTAATCGGGAGATAAAGCGGCTTAAAGCTGCCACACATCCAGTCAATTTCCGGATTTGCTTGAGGTCAGTTGGGATAGCCAGCTACGATAGAGCTCGTATTTTAGTCGGATTTGCTTCAATTCCTCTACTGGAGACGATGAAGCCCAGGAGCTTTCTGGTGGGAATGCCGAAAACGCATTTTTCCAGATTGAGCTTAATGTCGTATGTTCGGAGATTGGTGAACGTGAGCCTAAAGTCGTCTATTAAAGAGTCGATGTGTCTGGTTTTAATGATCACATCGTCTACATATGCCTCCATAGTCTTGTCGATTTGCTTTTCCAGACATGTCTGGATCATGCGCTGATATGTTGCACCGGCGTTTTTGAGCCCAAAGGGCATTGTGTTAAAACAGAAGGGGCCATATGGCGTGATAAATGTCATTGCGGCTTGATCAGACTTCGCCATCTTAGTCTGGTGGTAACCGGAGTATGCGTCGAGGAAGCACAATGATTCGTGTCCTGCGGTAGCGTCGATGATTTGATCAATGCGAGGGAGTGGAAAGGGATCCTTTGGGCAAGCCTTATTAAGGTCTTTGAATTCGACGCATAGGCGCCAGGATTTCTCCTTCTTTGGTACCATCACTAGGTTTGCTAGCCAGTCCGGATGTTTTATTTCTCTAATAAATCCAGCCTCCAGTAGCTTGGCTAGCTCTTCTCCCATGGCTTGTCACTTAGGTTCGGAGAAACGCCGAAGAGTCTGCTTGACCGGCTTGAATCCTTTTAGGACATTAAGGCTATGCTCGGCCAATCTGCGTGGGATTCCTGGCATGTCTAAAGGATGCCAGGTGAATATGTCCCAATTCTCGCGCAGAAACTCCCGTAGTGCAGCATCTATAGCGGGGTTTAACTGTGCCCCGATGGATGCTGTTTTTGTGGGGTCCGTTGGATGGACTTGGAATTTGACTATTTCATCCGCTGGTTTAAAGGAGGTGGATTTGGATCTTTTTTCTAGTATCACGTCGTCCCTGTCCACCGTGGAGCGTAGCGCGGTTAACTCCTCGGCCACAAGGGCTTTGAATAATGTCTCGAGGGCTAGTGCGGCTGTTTTGTTCTCGGCGCAGAGTGCTATGTCCGGATCACTAACTAGAGTGATGATTCCATTGGGTCCGGTCACTTTGAGCTTCATGTACCCGTAATGGGGTATGGCTTGAAAAATCGTGAATGCCTCCCGCCCTAGAAGGGCGTGGTATCCGCTACTGAACGGGGCCACTTGGAATGTAATTTCTTCGGACCTGTAATTCTCCGGAGTGCCGAATACCACATCAAGTGTGATTTTCCCAGCTCAACGTGCCTCCTGACTAGGGATGATTGCTCGGAAGGTCGTACTGCTTTGCTCAATACGGTTGCTGTCTATTTCCATTTTTTGGAGAGTTTCCTCATAAATGAGGTTTAATCCGCTGCCGTCGTCCATGAGCACCTTGGTGAGCCGAAAGCCGTCCACAATTGGACTGAGGACCAAAGCGGCTGGTGCTCGGGCTGTTCGAAATTTAGGTTCGTCACTGGCATTCAAGGTGATAGCCGTGTCGCTCCATGGATTTATTGCTGCCACGTGGCAGACTTCGGCAAGGCTACGGAGTGCTCGCTTATGCCTATTATTTGAGGCGAATGTCTCAAAGACCATTAATACTGTATTGTTATCCGTGGGAAGGTGCTCTGAGGTATGTTGGGTGAGGAGATCCTCATCGCTTTTGGCCACCTGTCGGAGTACCCAACATGCTCTAAGGCTGTGTGTTGATATGGTATCCGTTGTACTATGGATTTTGCAGGGGCCGTTAAGCCATCCCTCCAACACGGTTCCACACCCTGTAGTGGGCTTTTGCTTCTTTGTAATTGAGTCGGGCGACTTATGAGAGTGCACCCTTTTAGTCCGGACTGGGGGTTTTGTCAGGGTCGGATTATCCAAAAATTGCGTTTGGATTTTCCATGCACTTTCCATCGCACAGTATTCCCGTACTATGGCCACCAAGTCAGCGAAGTGTGCTATGTCACGGTGACTTATGGTGTTGAGGACTCCCTTGTCCATGCAATTGTTGCAAAAGAACGAAATTGCTTCTTCCTCGCGACAGTCCTTGACCTTGTTCATTACAAGGAGGAATATGGCCCAATAGTGATGTACTGTCTCTTGGGGCGCTTGCCTAATGTGGAAAAGATCGTTTGTATCTGGATGGGTGGGTAGATTTAAGTCCAAACCTTGACCCAATCTGCAGTCCTGGGCCAGGGGAGTTTGCGATCTTGGAAGTTCGGGTTCCGGGAAGTTGCCCTGTGGGTTCGGTATGCGGCCTGATTCTGGATTCAGGGTTAGGGCGATGTCCTCCCGTGAGCGAGTATCCGGGTCGGGGAGCTCGGGAATCCAGACATAGTTCATCCTCGGGATAGAGGGAGAATCGCCGCATTGCTCCTCCACCACCGCTATCTGATGGGTGCCCGACGGAGAGTTAATCTCCCTTTGGTCGAGTTTAAGCCCAATCCGATCGTAGTCCGTAGTGACTCCCAGAGCGGCGATGCGGTCCAAGAGCTCGTTCAAAGAGGAGAGCTTCATTGGATCCATCTGCTCGGCAAATTTCGAGCTGATGTGGAGGCCATTTTTGATGACCCGAGAAGTCATCGTCGGCGCCACGGCCGAGCGGGCGGTCATGACGAAGCCGCCTAGTCGGAGAGTTTGGCCTACAGCCAGGGCTCCCCAGAGGTGATGCTGTCCTTGACAACGAGGCCGGCCATCCTCCTTACGATGACGACACAGTGGAACTCTCAATGAAAGAACCAATGTCGGTGTCAAAACCGGCGGATCTCGGGTAGGGGGTCCCGAACTGTGCGTCTAAGGCGGATGGTAACTGGAGGCAGGGGACACGATGTTTACCCAGGTTTGGGCCCTCTTGATGGAGGTAATACCCTATGTCCTGCTTGATTGTTCTTGATGATATGAGTAGTACAAGAGTTGATCTACCACGAGATCAGAGAGGCTAAACCCTAGAAGCTAGCCTATGGTATGATTGTCTGTTGTCCTATGGACTAAAACCCTCCGGTTTGTATAGACACTGGAGGGGGCTAGGGTTACACAAGGTCGGTTACAAAGGAGGAGATATACATATCCGTATTTCCTAGCTTTCCTTCCACGCCAAGTAGAGTCCCATCCGGACATGGGACGAAGTCTTCAGTCTTGTATCTTGATAGTCCAACAGTCCGGCTGTCCGGAGACCCCCTAATCCAGGACTCCCTCAGCAATGCACGGTACCGAAGAGGCTAGCAATGATGGAAGGGTGAGAGTGCGTATAATACATGGACTCAACATTAGTCATAAAGAACTCACATACTTATTGCAAAAATCTACAAGTCATCAAAAACCTCGGCACTATGCGCATGCTCATAGGGGGATAGATTGGTAGGAAAAGACCATCGCTCGTCCCCGCCCGCCACTCATAAGGAAGACAATCAAAGAACAGCCCACTCTCAAAATAATCTAAGTGAAGCATGAGAGATCAATAGTTTCTATAAAACAAATCCACCACCGCGCTCTAAAAGATATAAGTGAAGTACTAGAGCAAAACTATATAACTCAAAAGATATAAGCGAAGCACATAGAGTATTCTAAAAAAATTCCAAATCATGTATAGCTCTCTCAAAAGGTGTGTACATCAAGGATGATTGTGGTAAACTAAAAAGCAAAGACTTAAATCATACAAGACGCTCCAAGCAAAACACATGTCATGTGGTGAATAAAAATATAGCTCCAAATAAAGTTACCGATAGAAATGGACGAAAAGAGGGGATGCCTTCCGGGGCATCCCCAAGCTTTGGCTTTTAGGTGTCCTTATATTATCTCGGGGGTGCCATGGTCATCCCCAAGCTTAGGCTCTTTCCACTCCTTGTTCCATAATCCATCAAATCTTTACCCAAAACTTGAAAACTTCACAACACAAAACTCAAAGTAGAAAATCTCATGAGCTCCGTTAGCGAAAGAAAACAAAAGACCACTTCAAGGTACGGTAATGAACTCATTCTTTATTTATATTGGTGTTAAACCTACTGTATTCGAAATTCTCTATGGTTTATAAACTATTTTACTAGCTATAGATTCATCAAAATAAGCAAACAACACACAAAAAACAGAATCTGTCAAAAACAGAACAGTCTTTAGTAATCTGTAGCTAGCGCAAGATCTGGAACCCCAAAAATTCTAAAATAAATTTCTGGACGTGAGGAATTTATCTATTAATCATCTTCAAAAAGAATTAACTAAATAGCACTTTCCAAATAAAAATGGCAGCAGTTCTCGTGAGCGCTAAAGTTTCTATTTTTTACAGCAAGATTAACAAGACTTTCCCCAAGTCTTCCCAACGGTTCTACTTGGCACAAACAATAATTAAACACAAAAAATACAACCAAAACAGAGGCTAGAAAAATTATTTATTACTAAACATGAGCAAAAAGCAAGGAATAAAAATAAAATTGGGTAGCCTCCCAACAAGCGCTATCGTTTAATGCCCCTAGCTAGGCATAATAAGCAAGGATAGATCTAGGTATTGCCATCTTCGGTAAGCAATCCATAAATGGCTCTCCTAATAGATTCATAAGGTAATTTAATTTTCTTTCTAGTAAAGTGTTCCATGTGTTTCCTTAATGGAAATTGGAATCTAATATTTCCTTCCTTCATATCAATAATTGCACCAATCGTTCTAAGGAAAGGTCTACCAAGAATAATAGGACATGAAGGATTGCAATCTATATCAGGAACGATAAAATCCACGGGAACATAATTCCTATTTGCAACAATAAGAACATCATTAATTCTTCCCATAGGTTTCTTAATAGTGGAATCCGCAAGGTGCAAGTTTAGAGACCAATCATCAAAATTACGGAAACCTAACAAATCACACAAAGTCTTTGGAATCGTGGAAACACTATCACCCAAATCACATAAAGCATAAAACTCATGATCTTTAATTTTAAAATTAATATTTGGTTCCCACTCATCATAAAGTTTTCTAGGGATAGAAACTTCCAATTCAAGGTTTTCTTCATAAGATTACATCAAGGCATCAACGATATGTTTAGTGAACGCTTTATTTTGACTATAAGCGTGAGGAGAATTTAGCATGGATTGCAACAAGGAAATACAATCAATCAAAGAGCAATCTTCATAATTAAATTCCTTGAAATCCAAAATAGTGGGTTTAGCAACATCTAGGGTTTTAATTTCTTCAATCCCACTTTTATCAATTTTAGCATCATGATCTAAAAATTCTGAATTCTTGGAACGCCTTCTAGGTAAAGGTGGATCATATTCAGTCCCATCATTATCAAGATTCATATTGCAAAACAAAGATTTAAAAGGGGACACATCAATAACTTTTAGATCTTCATCTTTATTTTCATAGGAACTAGAAGAACACACTCTTATAAAGGCATCTTTCTTAGCACGCATCCTAGCGGTCCTTTCTTTGCACTCATCAATGGAAATTCTCATGGCTTTGAGAGACTCATTGATATCATGCTTAGGTGGAATAGATATAAATTTCAAAGAATCAACATTCTATCCACGTTCCTAGGCAAATCATCAATCTTAAGCAATTTTTCTTCAATCATGGCATTGAAATTCTTTTGCAAAGTAGTAAATTCTTTAATATTAGATTCAAAATCAGAGGGCATCTTATTATAACTTCCATAAGAATTGTTGTAGGAATTACCATAATTATTAGAGGAATTACTAGGATAAGGCCTAGGATTAAAATTTCCTCTATACGCGTTGTTACCAAAATTGTTCCTACCAACAAAATTCACATCCATAGATTCATTATTATTCTCAATCAAAGTAGACAAGAGCATATCATTAGGATCAGAAGAAACACTCTTACTAGCAAATAATTTCATAAGTTCATCCATCTTTCCACTCAAAACATTAATTTCTTCTATCGCATGCACCTTTTTATTAGTAGATCTTTCAGTATGCCATTGAGAATAATTAACCATAATATTATCTAGGAGTTTAGTAGCTTCTGCTAAAGTGATTTCCATAAAGTGCCTCCCGCGGCCGAATCTAAAAGATTTCTAGAAGCAAAATTCATCCGGCATAAAATTTTTGTATAATCATCCACAAATTTAAACCATGAGTAGGGCAATTACGTATCATTAATTTCATTCTCGCCCAAGCTTGTGCAACATGTTCATGATCAAGTTCCTTAAAATTCATAATATCGTTTCTAAGGGAGCTGATCTTAGCGGGAGGAAAATACTTAGAGATAAAAGCATCTTTGCACTTATTCCATGAATCAATACTATTTTTAGGCAAAGACGAAAACCAAGCTTTAGCACAATCTCTAAGCGAAAAAGGAAATAGCTTCAATTTAACAATATCGTTATCCACATATTTCTTCTTTTGCATATCACACAAATCAACGAAGCTATTTAGATGGGTAGCGACATCTTCACTAGGAAGGCCGGAAAACGGATCTTTCATGACAAGATTCAGCAAAGCAGTATTAATTTCACAAGACTCAACATCGGTAAGAGGAGCAATCGGAGTGCTAATAAAGTCATTGTTGTTGGTATTGGTAAAGTCACACAATTTAGTGTTATCTTGAGCCATCGTTACAAGCAAGTAATCCAACACACAAGCAAACAAAAAGCAAGCGGGCAAAAAGAAGCAAATAGAGAAGGAGAGGGAGGATAGAGAGAGGGCGAATAAAACGGCAAGGGTGAAGTGGGGGAGAGGAAAACGAGAGGAAAATGGCAAATAATGTAATGCGGGAGATAAGGATTGTGATGGGTACTTGGTATATTGACTTTTGCGTAGACTCCCTGACAACGGCGCCAGAAATCCTTCTTGCTACCTCTTGAGCACTGCGTTGGTTTTCCCCGAAGAGGAAGGGATGATGCAGCAAAGTAGCGTAAGTATTTCCCTCAGTTTTTGAGAACCAAGGTATCAATCAAGTAGGAGGCTACGCGCGAGTCCCTCGTACCTGCACAAAATAAATAAATCCTCGCAACCAACGCGATAACATGTTGTCAATCCCTACACAGCTACTTACGAGAGTGCGATCTGATAGATATGATAAGATAATATTTTTGGTATTTTTATGATAAAGATGCAAAGTAAAATAAAAGCAAAGTAAAAAGTAAAGGAAATAACCAAGTATTGGGAGATTAATATGATAAAGATAGACCCGGGGGCCATAGGTTTCACTAGTGGCTTCTCTCAAGAGCATAGGTGTTCTACGGTGGGTGAACGAATTACTATTGAGCAATTGACAGAATTGAGCATAGTTATGAGAATATCTAGGCATGATCATGTATATAGGCATCACGTCCAAGACAAGTAGACCGACTCCTGCATGCATCTACTACTATTACTCCACTCATCGACCGCTATCCAGCATGCATCTAGAGTATTAAGTTCATGGAAATAGAGTAACGCCTTAAGCAAGACGACATGACATAGAGGGATAAACTCATGCAATATGATGAAAACCCCATCTTGTTATCCTCGATGGCAACAATACAATACGTGCCTTGCTGCCCCTACTGTCACTGGGAAAGGACACCGCAAGATTGAAACCAAAGCTAAGCACTTCCCCCATTGCAAGAAAGATCAATCTAGTAGGCCAAACCAAACTGATAATTCAAAGAGACTTGCAAAGATAACCAATCATACATAAAAGAATTCAGAGAAGATTCAAATATTGTTCATAGATAGACTTGATCATAAACCCACAATTCATCGGTCTCAACAAACACACCGCAAAAAGAAGATTACATCGAATAGATGTCCACAAGAGAGGGGGAGAACATTGTATTGAGATCCAAAAAGAGAGAAGAAGCCATCTAGCTAATAACTATGGACCCGTAGGTATGAGGTGAACTACTCACACTTCGTCGGAGGGCTATGGTGATGGTGTAGAAGCCCTCCGTGATCGATGCCCCCTCCGGCGGAGCTCCGGAACAGGCCCCAAGATGGGATCTCGTGGATACAGAAAGTTGCGGCGGTGGAATTAGGGTTTTGGCTCCGTGTCTGATCATTTGGGGGTACGTGGATATATATAGGAGGACGGAGTACGTCGGTGGAGCAACAGGGGGCCCACGAGGGTGGAGGGCGCGCCTGGGGAGGGGGGGTAGGCGCGCCCCCCTATCTCGTAGCCTCCTCCTTTGTTTCTTGACGTAGGGTCCAAGTCTCCTGGGTCTTGTTCGTTGAAAAAATCACGTTCCTAAAGGTTTCATTCCGTTTGGACTCCGTTTGATATTCCTTTTCTTCGAAACCCTAAAATAGGCAAAAAAAACAACAATTCTGGGCTGGGCCTCCGGTTAATAGGTTAGTCCCAAAAATAATATAAAAGTGGATAATAAAGCCCAATAATGTCCAAAACAGTAGATAATATAGCATGGAGCAATCAAAAATTATAGATACGTTGGAGACGTATCAATAACATCTTTATTTGGCATTTGCATTCCATACCATCATGGCCAATGAAAGTACAGTTCATTAAACATGGCAACTGCAGTTCATCAAATATGGCAACTGTAGTTGAGCAAACATGACAACTGCAGTTTTGTAAACATGGCAACTTTAGTTGAATAAACATGGCAGCTACATATCATGGTTACTATGTACTCAATGGCTACTTTCAAAAATCATTTTCAAATAAGCTTTATCAACTGCATTGCATTCTACATGGCGCCTACTATCTTCATGCTTGTGCAAATAAGATTGTAACACAACTGACTTACTTGTTAAAAATCTTGTTGGTGTATATCTTGCTCATCTGCCTCTCCATCGTAAATATGTTAGCAATTTTGGCTGCTTGGCGCAGTGTTCGCTTCTTGCTGTAGCTCAGATCCCAGTATTTTTGGTTGCAAAGTGGAGTATTGCTTGGCAAACTGCAGCAATGAGTTGCCATGGCTCACGTACCGCTTCAAAACAGCATTGAACCCCTCGCTGCGCTGCGTAGTCTGCAGAAATGGAAAGAAGCACTGCATGAAGTAGGCCGGCACCCAGTACATTCGCTTCTCCCATAGGCTAGCAAGCGTCTCATTGTCTTGCACTTGATATGTTTCAATCATAGCCATCCAACTCCTTTCAAACTCCTCCACCGTCAATCTGTGGTCAACGCACAGCTCAAATGCCTTGTGTAGCTCTGGACGGTCAGCAAAGAACGGTCTTAGTGTCTCCTCAGCCTTCTTTATAATGTGCCACCTGCAGTGCCTATGCACTGCCAACGAAAAGACCTCCACTATGCCTGCACGCATGCTAAAATCCTGGTCTATTATTATATTCATCGGAGCAAGTCCACCCATGCACTCCAAGAAGGTCTTGAACAGCCAAGTGTACCCATCTATGTCTTCATTCCTAACGAGCCCGCATCCGAGCTGCAATGATTGATTGTGGTTATTTATTACTCTGAATGGAGCGCATGGCATCTTGTACATATTAGTGAGATATGTCGCGTCGAACGAAATGCAATCTTGGAAATGTTTGTAGGCTCTTCTTGCAGCACCATCAACCCAATACATGTTCCTGACACGGTCCTCATCGTCCAATCTTATCCAGTTGAAGAAATCTTGATCTTCCTTCGCTTTCTCATCGAAGTAGGCTATCGTGTCTATGTTAGCCAACCTGATCTCTCTACGGTACTTTGCCTTTAGTTTTGTGACGTCTGCCGGTATGTAAGGCATGCTACTCAGAGTCCCATTTTTGCTATGGATGAGGGATAGTATCTGGACCATTCTTGATGGACCGTCGCTACACTCATGTAGCAGCTTTATGAATTTCTTCTCGAGGGGGGTCAATCCTCTATGGGCGGTCAGAAATTTTACCAGGTCAAACTTCTTTATGAGTTCGTGGTTGTGCTCGTCAAATATTCAGTGACCACCCACCGTGCTCCATCTACGTTCAGCTTACACCGGACAGGGCATTCCGTCTTGACAATGATACCTCTCTTTCGTTTCGTAACGACAGGCGCAACACCTTCCCCCTTCTTGTTCCTTCGTTCCTTGTAGCACCTCATCTCACCTCTGTTGTACTCATTAGTTTTTTAAATTTTCCTATGGTATTCGGTGTTGACCGCAAACCCATGGAACTTTGCATATGTCTGGTAGAATTCCTTTGCATCTTCAAACGAATCAAATCTCTACCCAGCATACAGTAGCTGAGGTACCATGATTTTGGATTGCCCACCATCTTCATCCTCTTGTGCTTCGTCATCAGTTTCATCATTCACTTCAGTATCGGCGGCTGTTTCATGTGCTTGAGTGTTGCTTGTGCTGGTGTGCAAAGGTGTGCTTGTCGGCATTGCTGGAACAATTGCCATTTCTGACACTGACTTGGCATTGTTTGTGTCATGATTGTTGGCTGGCTGGTGGAACGCGTCCTCTGTGCGCTCAGAGCTCCCTGCAGTAGATGTCCCCACGCCGCTGTTGATTGTAGTTGAAGGTCCTGCAATAAAAAACAGGTACGAGCGTAAGCTTTTGCTTGAGTGGCATGTTTATCATAACAGAGTATAGCATCTGCATGTGATTTGGCATGACATCATTCACACATTAAGACGTGAATTTGCATATGGCCATGCATGGCAACTGTAGTTATCCAGTCATGGCAGCTACAGTCCAACAAACATGGAAACTACTATTGTCAATGCATGGCAACCAGCTTCTTTTAGCATCAAAACTTGGATTCTACAACCATGGCAGCAACAGTCCAACATACATGGCAACTACTGCTGCCACTACATGGCAACCAGTATATTCCAGCATCGAAACTTGTATTCTAGTCTTGAGCTCACAGGGCAAATGCGATAAATCATGAATGGTGCACACACTCTTATAGCAACTAGCAAATCCCGAAGACAATAGATGACTCTTTTGCACCGACCACTTGGTAGCATTCTTTGTTTGTTTTTTCCACCACCACCGTTACAAATCTATTTTTTCTCACATGATATTCCCAAAAAAGCAAATGCAGTACTATTTTTTGGTTCACATTTTGTTTACCTTGTTGTGCTGCATGTGCCGATCTTACATGGTCTGTCATTCCAATTTGATGTGCTCTATCTGCAATAGCGTTGTCCTGCATCTGTGAAGCTTGCCATGAGATGTTTGCCGATGTGGTTCCACCATAACAACCTGTAATCATGGTAGCAGTTGATCATTGCATGGAAACTGTAGTTTGTTCAGCATGGCACATGTAGCGGTGCACCCATGGCACACATGTTTGTTCACACGTGTCATCCACATTTGTTTTAGACATTTTGCAATTACATTTTACGACACATGGAAACTCTAGTTGTCCAAGCATGGCAACTGCAGCTGTCCATACATGGCAACCGTAGCTGTACAGGCATGGCAACTGCAGCTGTTAGCTAAGTTCCTTTCTCCTAATTCACTATCCACAACTTCACTTCATGTACTCACCTGTGTACTACGTTGATGGCAGGTACATGGTTGCCGCCTGATGCCACGTGTTGCATGAATGTCCTACATTTTTCTGATGTAACTCGTGAGTCTTTTGCCATCCTTGCAAGTTTAATTTCATGTCCACAACAGTAAGTTTCTTTTTCGTAGGCGTTACCATGATTTGCCACATTAGCTACTTGAAGTTGGTTGCCCGTATATTTGTCAATGTTAGCGCCCTGTAACTGAACTTGCCATGGTGCCCCCTGACTGTGGTTTGGTCATAAGAACCTGCGAAAAATGAGATTGTAGGACATAAGTAGAATGACATCTTCATCGTCACGAACATGGCAACTGTTTTTTAATTTTGTTTATCATGCATCGCACCGATGCCCACGTACTACTCCAGTATTGGCAGCAAAGGCCCCGTAGAAATGAGTTGATTGTACTCTGTTGCATCCCATGGAGGCGTTTCCGGCCTTTGAGAAAATCAAGGATCATTGCCGTCTTCGTGATTCATTCTTCCGCTTTTTTTCTGCCAATGTGTTTTCAGACATTGCATGAACAAGAACGCATCAACAATCCGCAAAAATGCGTTCTTGCTGTTTGCACATACAAGATAACACGGCAATTTTATCACATTTCCTGCGTAGGCAACCAACACATCATGAAAAGTACGACATGCACATTCATTCTTTTTTCTGAAATCTGGATGCCAGCTATCATTTTGAACCGATGACAATGGCCAATAAAATAGGGCAAGCAACAAGAAAATATGATGGCAGCTAACGAGAACAATAGGTGGCAACTGATGTTAGATACAAGTGGCAATTATTTTTTCTCCCTTCCTATGCCAAATTTCTCCTTTCTCTCCCTATTTTCAATGATTCATGTGCATCCTTCATTATCAACTACTCGCATCAAACCAACCTAGAAGCTTAGCTCAAATCTAGCATAGTATATGACAGATCTGGTGTATGTTGATGGGCAAATGCGAATGCACACAAATCCGTGGGTTGTTTCCCCTGATAGCGTGGATCCAGTCGTCATTTTCATGGGCAAATTTTGCAATTTCAAATTTCTAGACAGAAAAGGACGAGAAACAGAAGGAGATCGGAGATTGACCTGCTTTTTGCTCATCGTTTTGAAAGAACGGGGTTGGTGGGGTGGTTAGCGGTGGGAGGGAGCTATGGATCTTCTCTGGTTGCCATGACAACCAAAGAAGGAAGGCGATGGAGGTACGGGGTCAAGAGGTAGGAGACGGCGGCGGCAGGTCAGACTGGGGATCAAAATGAGGCCGGGACGACTGGCGTGCTGGGTCGTGCGGGCAGCGCGGTCATTTGCCTGAACGTGTGGGCTATGGCGGCGCGCCCGGACGCAGTTATGCGTGCGGGGTCGTCTCCGTGCCACACAGGCGTGTGGCACAATCAACTAATACACCACACATGTGACAGTTATCGGCGTCCTAACATTATAGTTTTGACTAAAGTGAAGCCTCGTAAAGTTTGACCAATTTTATAAAAAAAAATATCAACATTTACAATCTGAAATCAATATCAATATATGTGTCATGACTTAAAGTTTTATATTATATAACTTTAGCATGGCAGATGTTGATATTTTTTCATATAAATACGGTTAAACTTTGTGAACTTCTGAGAATTCTAATATATAGAGTAAAAAAGACCACAGGGAGTATTTAAAAAAAAACACAATAACATTATTGAAAGCCACGACGTTAGTGTGTTATTTGAATCTAAGGAGTACAATACACATATTCGTGGGCAGATCCTACGTTTTCACATGCTCAAGTTTAGGCGAATGAAGTTTTCCTTTTTACTATAACGACTCACACAGCTTGAGAAAACAGAGAGGCGGCTGGATCACTCTTTTTACAGGCTCAAGAACCAGAGCCGCGGATACACAGACGGAGGCCACTCTGCGGTGCCACCTGACACCGTCAAACGGGCACGGCGGCCGCGAGCCACGCGATGGCGGGGCCAACGAGACGAGCGGCGCGCGGGACGACGGCCCGTGCCACGCCCGGGAGCATCGGGTAGGTGAGCACGCCCAGCAGGAACCAGTTGAGGCTCAGCAGCGCCACCGCGCCGTCGGAGGCGGCCGACGCCGGAGGCAGGCCACGGCGGCCCGCGGGCGCGCGGAAGAGGCGGGACACGCTGCACATGGACATGGCCACCACGGCGACGAGCCCTGTGAGGAGCGGCAGGCACGGCCCGTCCGCGGACCACGCGATCCCGCCCACCGCCAGCGACATGCCTAGGCTGAATAGGCTCCGTCGCCGCGCCGTCGCCCGCAACAGCTGGTCCCGCGCCTCCGATGGTGGGAAGGCGTCGAGGTCGCCGGGTCTGAAGACGACGGGCCGATCCTTCTGTGTTCCCGCGTCTTCTTCCTCTTCTTCTTGGCCTTCCCATGGCCTCGGTTCGCCAGCCTTCTTCTTGCCGGCGCCATTTCCGGCCACCGCCACCGTCGCCGCCGCCTTGTCCCACACGGACTTGCCTCTCTGCTCCTTGAGCCGCATGTTCTCCTTCTTGAGCGCCTTGAGCTGCATGCCGAACGAGCAGGAACCAACGCCAAGCACAAAATTAGTATACCATACCCGTGCTCTGCTCTGCTCTGCATCCCCGCAATGGCGAATCGATGGATGCGGCTCTGCTCGTACCTGGCTCTCGAGGAGGTCGATCCTGGCGAAGGCGTCCTCGTTCTCCTCCTCCATCTCGTCGAGGATGCCCTCCATGGTCGCGTTCTCCTTGAGCGCCGTCCGCAGCCGCTGCTCCAGGTCCCTGTTCTCCCACACCACCCTCTCCATCTGCCCCTGCATCTCCCCCACAAGCCGCTCCAGCTGCCCCAAGAGAAGAAAACCGCAAGAATCAGAACTAGCCGAGCGAGGGCGGACCAGCCGGCAGAGGGCGGAGGGCGGCTTAGTTGGTCACCTTGCGCTCCCTGTCGGCGGCGGCGAGGAGGCGCACGGGGAAGGTGAGGAAGGTGACGGCCCACACCATGGCGTCGCAGAAGAGGAGCATCGGGAGCCGGACGGCGGCCACGGCCAGGTGCCTGAGCGAACGAGCGCCGCACGCCGCGACGGAGCAAGGAGAAGAAAGCATGCGCGAAGGAGGATCTCAGCTCTGCTCAGGTCAGGTCGGGCGCCACCATTCTCTGCCAGACTGCCACTCTCCCCTACCTAGCTAGCCAGCTACTCTCGCCACTCTTGGTACCTCACGAGAAACGGAGAAAGAGATAACCACTGCCACGCACGCCGGCGTTGTCGTGGAGCAAGGAGAGGGGTGATGGGTGGAACTGGAGATGGATTTGGTTGAGAGTTCCATGCTGGGGACAAAGACTGAGGGAGGAGTGAGCGCGTGCCGCGCTGTCGGGTAGGGCGACACGTGCGCCTCGGGTGGCTGCACACGTGCGCCTCGCGCTGTCGCTGCCCGCCGCGTCACCGCGCCCGGCGTCGGGCACCGTAGGAGCGGTCGTTGCCATCCCTATCCGTAGCCAGACGTGGTTGTCTCATGATTTTATTTATTTTTTTGCGAAAAATCCCCTAATGGTCTGGTTTATTATTTTTCACCAATTTGAACAGAGTGTTGCTACTTCCGCTTAGTACGTTGCACTGGGCAGGAAGCTAAAAGTTCCCTTCTAGCCGAAATTCCCATATTTTTACTATTTTTTATTTTACTGTTCATCCGAGAGCATTTCAGATCGGGAGCAGATAGTCCGCATCCCCTTCTAGCTATGTTTACTCTTCATGTTATTTCTTCAATTATTACACTGTATTGTATACTAGGTAGCCGAACAAATGTATGCTATAGTATCAGTGCTGGTTTTCTGTGAGAAATGTTACACACATTTGGTGTGTTTGAGATGAGAAAATTACGGAAACCATCAATTATCAGATTAGTTTTACGTAGAGCACCTATCGAATAGGTTTGTTGCGCAAAACACCGCCGATTGGTGTAACTAGCAAAAAGACCCGTGCGTTACAACGGGACCTATATATTATATGGATTAATTAATATCAATAATATGTGACATATCTTTAGGACCTTCATGCACATTAGAACAGCACTGTCTGCTTCTTTTTACCAATAAATTATCTTCTTCCTCCACCTCTCCCTCAACTTCAAGACACCGAGTAGAAAATACTCATCATGCTCATAACTAGGAAAACTTGGTGCAAATCCATCATATGCTAAATTAAATGTTAGCAAAACATTCACATATGGATGTATTTTGGTGTTTAAAATTACACAGTTGTGGTTGAGTCATGTAATCTCCTTTTATGACCGGTCATGGTCTTTTCGCGCTATTCCAGCTGTGGTCTTTTCTTTTTAATGCGGTTGGGATTTTGATGTATTTTCTTTTCTGAGAGCTTTGATGAATTATTTTCTTTAATGCGGTCTATTTCTGACAGCTCCCAGGAAAAAGTGCCATATTATTTTAATCTGATCATATAGTGATTGATTATGCATTTTAGTGAAATCCATCATAAAAAAAATGTAAATCAATTTTTACTTATGGCACTATTTGATTTAAACTGCTCCACTACTTTGTAGTATTAATTATTTTCCTTCTGTTCGCAAACTCTTCCGCATGTTTGATATGTTTTTTTATCAGTGTTATAAAGTATTCGTTTCGTAACTATACATGTTGAATTGTTGAATTGTTGTAATATGCAGAAATAGACAGAAAAGTAAAAAAAAAACAACCATACCAGTCATGTGGCAGTGGCAGTACCTAGGTTTGAGCTGTGTACATGAGCCAAATCTAAGATCGATCTCCTCGCTGTATGGATGCAGGCATGACATCATGAGGCAAGTTTGGAACTTTTGAGCTCTGTGATGTACACAAGGTGGAGGACCGATCAACTAGCTATAGGTACCGAGCAAACACATGCAGGCACATAACGGAGGTAACGTGTAAGCTACACACTCAATCTAGGGTTTGGAGTTTGAATTGGGGAATTCTATTTCATGGCATGGTGAATAGATCAGAAGGTTTCTTGCAAAAAAGAGAGGTTCTGGCTCATGCCTCATGACATTTAGAGGAAGAAAATTCGGATCGGCTGTAGGTGCTAGTCCTTTGCAGAAGGTACAGTCTTAGAGGTTCATTCTATGTAAAATTCAAAGTGCATAAAGCCGTAAACTGACCTTACAATACAACTTAATAATCTCCCTTGTGTAAGCGTGGTTGTCATCCCATGGTAAATGTGGAGAACTTGCTGAGAACACGTTTGATAGTTAAGGCCAACATGAATTCAGAAAAGCGAGTAAAATATCTAGAGGCAGGAGCATATCGGAAATATCTAGGGTTAATTAGATAAATGCTACTTGAATTATGGCGATTCCGAGAAAAAACATCATGTAACTTTTCATGCATCCTTTTTTGCCATGAAAATTATCTACGCATTCCTTTACATACTACCTGAAAAAACATCATGTAATTTTTCAAGGATATGAAATCAAGTACTCTGATAACAGACTGGTCTCCAAAAAATCCTCAATAAAAGTCACTTGACATGACCTCCGGGTAGAGCAGAAGATCTGGTCACTCATCCAGCTCGATCAATTCATGTTACTCTGCCTTCCCCAGCCTCGGCATTTTCTGCTCTATAGCAGCATTATGATCCTACATCTAATCCAAGAAAAGGCGGCTAGGGTTTCTGCCTTCTGTCGGCGGTGCCGCTGATCTCCCACGTCTCCTGTGGCCTTAGGGCCAAGGGTGCGCGGTGGATCCCAGTCCTTACTGGCGGGAGGGCTCCGTTTTCAGGTGCTTCCTCAAATTTCGTTAGGGTTTGCGTCCTTTTCAAGAAGACGAGACGGCGACGGCTTCTTGAAGATGGAATAAAGTTCTTCCCATCTATCCCTCGTCTCGATGGTGTGCCTAACATCGGCGGAGGGTGTGTGGAGGTGTGTCTTCGGCGGATCTCGCGGGATACGGTCGGTTGTTGTCTTTGGTAGATTCGCTCGGATCTGGTCTTTGTTTGTCTTTGTTCATGTGTCTTTAGGTTGGATCCTTCCGATCTAAGTTTCTCTTCATCGGCGGCAGTTGTTGTTGTCGTGAGTTGGTCCTATGGGGTCTTAGCACAACGACTTCCCGACTGTCCACTAGAACAAGTTGTGCCCAGCTCCGACGAGGGAGGGGCGATGACGGTGACTCGCCTTCGGCTCGCTTAAGTGCTTGTAGTTGTTGCTAGGTGGTCTATGAATCTGGATGTAAATTTCATTATTTCTAGTGTTCATTGTATTGCCATGGTTGAAGATGAATAGATCGACAGTTTCTCGCAAAAAACAATCTAGTGAATCACATGCATCGAAAAGCAATGAGGCAAATACATATCGCAAATCGCAATAAACATACCTTTAGCGCTTATGGCATGTGCAACCTTGGCCCATTGATTGTTGGTGTTGCTGCACCTCCACTCATGAGATTCTCTTTTTTTTGAGCTTTTACTAAAAAACAGGAAATTTTGAGCCCCTTGTTAGTCCCGCTCGAACCCTCATCTGTATAAGGACGCCTCTTGGGAGAACCAAGTAGGGCTGGACAAAAAGCTTGAAGCTTGATAGTTCGGCTCGTTTCCGCTCATGCTCGTTAGTTAATGAACCAAGCAGAACCGTGTTTTTTGCTTGTTAGGATTAATGAGTTTAACGAGTAAGGAAACGAGTTTCACGAGCTAATTCGTTTAGCTCCCAAATTTTCAAAAGTTTAACATGGGAATGATATGTCTTCAACGTATCTATAATTTTTTATTGTTTCATGCTGTTATATTATCAATCTTGAATGTTTTACAATCATTTTATAGCAACCTTATATCATTTTTTGAGACTAACCTATTGACATAGTGCACAGTGCCAGTTGATGTTTTTTGCTTATTTTTTACTTTAAAGAAAATCAATACCAAACAGAGTTCAAACATAGCGAAACTTTTTAGAGATTTTTTTCTGGACCAGAAGACACCTGTTGGGCCAAAGAAGTACCAGAGGGGATCTCCGTGTTGGGGAACGTAGCAGAAATTCAAAATTTTCCTACGTGTCACCAAGATCTATCTATGGAGAAACCAGCAACGAGGGAAGGAGAGTGCATCTACATACCCTTGTAGGTCGCTAAGCGGAAGCGTTCAAGAGAACGGGGTTGAAGGAGTCATACTCATCGTGATCCAAATCGCCGGAGATCCTAGTGCCGAACGGACGGCACCTCCGCGTTCAACACACGTACAGCCCGACGACGTCTCCCATGCCTTGATCCAGCAAGGAGAGAGGGAGAGGTTGAGGAAGACTCCATCCAGCAGCAGCACAACGGCGTAGTGGTGATGGAGGAGGAGCGTGGCAATCCTGCAGGGCTTCGCCAAGCACCACGGGAGAGGAGAAGGACTTGGGAAAGGGGGAGGGCTGCGCCAAGACTTTGGTGTGGCTGCCCTCCCACCCCCCACATATATATAGGGGCAAGGGAGAGGGAGGCCGGCCCCCTCAGATCCAATCTGAGGAGGGGGCGGCGGCCAGGGGGGTTGCCTTGCCCCCCAAGGCAAGGGACGCCCCCTTTTAGGGTTCCCCCAAAACCCTAGGTGCATGGGCCCTAGGGGGGAGGCGCCCAGCCCACTAAGGGGCTGGTCCCTCTCCACATACAGCCCATAGGGCCCTCCGGGGCAGGTGGACCCCCGGAACCCCTTCGGTGGTCCCGGTACAATACCGGCATCCCCCGAATTATTCTGGTGACCGTATGATGACTTCCCATATATAAATCTTTACCTTCGGACCATTCCGGAACTCCTCGTGACGTCCGGGATCTCATCCGGGACCTCAAACAACATTCGGTAACCACATACAAACTTTCTTTATAACCCTAGCGTCATCGAACCTTAAGTGTGTAGACCCTACGGGTTCGGGAAACATGCAGACATGACCGAGACGTCCTTTGGTCAATAACCAACAGCGGGATCTGGATACCCATGTTGGTTCCCACATGTTCCACGATGATCTCATCGGATGAACCACGATGTCAAGGACTTAATCAATCCCGTATACAATTTCCTTTGTCTATCGGTACGATACTTGCCCGAGATTCGATCGTCGGTATCCCGATACCTTGTTCAATCTCGTTACCGGCAAGTCTCTTTACTCGTTCCATAATACATCATCCCGTGATCAACTCCTTGATCACATTGTGCACATTATGATGATGTCCTACCGAGTGGGCCCAGAGTTACCTCTCCGTCACACGGAGTGACAAATCCCAGTCTCGATTCGTGCCAACCCAACAGACACTTTCGAAGATACCTGTAGTGTACCTTTATAGCCACCCAGTTACGTTGTGACGTTTGGCACACCCAAAGTATTCCTACGGTATCCGGGAGTTGCACAATCTCATGGTCTAAGGAAATGATACTTGACATTAGAAAAGCTTTAGCGAACGAACTACACGATCTTTGTGCTAGGCTTAGGATTGGGTCTTGTCCATCACATCATTCTCCTAATGATGTGATCCCGCTATCAACGGCATCCAATGTCCATGGTCAGGAAACCGTGACCATCTATTGATCAACGAGCTAGTCAACTAGAGGCTTACTAGGGACATGGTGTTGTCTATGTATCCACACATGTATCCGAGTTTCCTATCAATACAATTCTAGCATGGATAATAAACGATTATCATGAACAAGGAAATATACTAATAATCAATTTATTATTGCCTCTAGGGCATATTTCCAACAGTCTCCCACTTGCACTAGAGTCAATAATCCAGTTCACATCGATATGTGATTAACACTCAAGGTCACATCCCCATGTGACTAACACCCTAGAATTCTGGGTTTGATCATGTTATGCTTGTGAGAGAGGTTATAGTCAACGTGTCTGAACCTTTTAGATCCGTGTGTGCTTTACAAATCTCTATGTCATCTCTTAGATGCAGTTACCATGTTCTATTTGGAACTATTCCAAATAACTATTCTACTATACGAATCCAGTTTACTACTCAGAATAATCTGGATTAGTGTCAAAGTTTGCATCGGCGTAACCCTTTACGACGAACTCTTTTACCACCTCCATAATCGAGAAAATTTCTTATTCCACTAGTTACTAAGGATAACTTTGACCGCTGTCCTGTGATCCATTCTTGGATCACTCTTGTACCCCTTGACTGACTCATGGCAAGGCACACTTCAGGTGCGGCACACAGCATAGCATACTGTAGAGAGCCTATGACAAAAGCATAGAGGACGACCTTCGCCCTTCCTCTTTCTTCTGCCGAGGTCGAGCTTTAAGTCTTAACTCCATACCTTACAACTCAGGCAAGAAATTTTTCTTTGACTGATCCATCTTGAACACCTTCAAGATCATGTCAACGTATGTGCTCCTTTGAAAGTACCATTAAGCATTTTGATCTATCCTTATAGATCTTGATGCTCAATGTTCAAGTAGCTTAATCCAGGCTTTCCGTTGAAAAACACTTTCCAAATAACCCTACATGCTTTCCAGAAATTCTACGTCATTTCCGATCAACAATATGTTAACAACATATACTCATCAGAAATTCTATAGTGCTCCCACTCACTTCTTTGGAAATACAAGTTTCTCATAAACTTTGTATAAACCCAAAATCTTTGATCATCATCAAAGCGTATATTCCAACTCCGAGATGCTTACTCCAGTCTTAGAAGGATTGCTAGAGCTTTGCATACTTGTTAGCATCTTTCAGGATTGTTAAAACCTTCTGGTTGTATCACATACATCCTTTCCTCAAGAAAATCGTGAGGAAACAATGGTTTTTGACATCCTATCTGCAAGATTTCATAAATAATGGAGTAACCGCTAATATAATTCCAACAGACTCTTAGCATCGCTATGAGTGAGAAAGTCTCATCGTAGTCAACTCCTTGAACTTGTCGGAAAAAAAATCTTAACGACAAGTCGAGCTTTCTTAATGGTGACATTTACCATCATTGTCCGTCTTCCTTTTAAGATCCATCTGTACTCAACAACCTTACGACCATCGAGTTGTTCTGCCAAAGTCTACACTTTGTTTTCATACATGGATCCTCTCTCGGATTATATGGCCTCGAGCCATTTTGGAATCCAGGCCCACCATCGCTTCTCCATAGCTCGTAGGTTTATTGTTGTCTAGCAACATGACTTCCAAGACAGGATTACGTACCACTCTGAAGTAGTACGCATCCTTGTCATCCTACGAGGTTTGGTAGTGACTTGATCTGAAGTTTCATGATCACTATCATAAGCTTCCACTTCAATTGGTGTAGGTGCCATAGGAACAACTTCCTTTGCCCTACCACACACTAGTTGAAGAGACGGTTCAATAACCTCATCAAGTCTCCACCATCCTCCCACTCAATTCTTTCGAGAGAAACTTTTCCTCGAGAAAGGACCCGATTCTAGAAACAATCCCTTATTGCTTTCGGATCTGAGACAGGAGGTATACCCAATTGTTTTGGGTGTCCTATGAAGATGCATTTATCCGCTTTTGGGTTCGAGCTTATCAGCCTGAAATTTTTTCACATAAGCGTCGCAGCCCCAAACTTTTAAGAAATGACAGCTTAGGTTTCTCTAAACCATAGTTCATACGGTGTCATCTCATCGGAATTACGTGGTGCCCTATTTAAAGTGAATGTGGTTGTCTCTAATGCCTATCCCATAAACTATCATGGTAATTCGATAAGAGACATCATGGTATGCATCATATCCAATAGGTGCAGTTATGATGTTCGGACACACCATCACACCATGGTGTTCCTGGCTGTATTGGTTGTGAAACAATTTCCATAATGTCTTAATTCTGTGCCAAACTCGTAATTTAGATATTCATCTCTACGATCATATCATAGACATTTTATCCTCTTGTCACGACGATGTTCAACTTCACTCTGAAATTACTTGAACCTTTCAATAATTCAGACTCGTGATTCATCAAGTAAATATACTCAACATCTACTCAAATCATCTGTGAAGTAAGAACATAACGATATCCACTACACGCCTCAGCACTCATTGGACTACACACATCAAAATGTATTACTTCCAACAAGTTGCTTTCTAGTTCCATTTTACTGAAAACGAGGCTTTCAGTCATCTTGCCCATGTGGTATGATTTGCATGCCTCAAGTGATTCAAAATCAAGTGAGTCCAAACGGTCCATTGGCCTGGAGTTTCTTCATGCATATACACCAATAGACAAGGTTCGCATGTCTCAAACTTTTCAAAAACGAGTGAGCCCAAAGATCCATCAACATGGAGCTTCTTCATGCGTTTTATACCGATATGACTTACGTGGCAGTGCCACAAGTAGGTGGTACTATCATTACTATCTTATATCTTTTGGCATGAACAAGTGTATCACTACGATCGAGATTCAATAAACTATTCATTTTAGGTGCAAGACCATTAAAGGTATTAATCAAATAACCAGATTAACCATTATTCTCCTTAAATGAATAACCGTATCGCGATAGACGTAATCCAATCATGTCTATGCTCAACGCAAACACCAAATAACAATTATTTAGGTTTTAATACCAATCTCGATGGTAGAGGGAGCGTACGATATTTGATCAACCTTGGAAATACTTCCAACACATATCGTCATCTCACCTTTTAGCTAGTATCCATTTATTCCGTAGCCTTTTGTTTCGAGTTACTAACACTTAGCAACCGAACCGGTATCTAATACCATGGTGCTACTAGGAGTACTAGTAAAGTACACATTAACACAATGTATATCCAATATACTTCTATCGACATTGCCAGCCTTCTCATCTACCAAGTATCTAGGGTAATTCTGCTCCAGTGGCTGTTCCTCTTATTACAGAAGCACTTAGTCTCGGGTTTGGGTTAAACCTTGGGTTTCTTCACTAGAGCAGCAGCTGAATTGCCGTTTCATGAAGTATCCCTTCTTGCCCTTGCCCTTCTTGAAACTAGTGGTTTCACCAACCATCAACAATTGATGCTCCTTCTTGATTTCTACTTTTGTGGTGTCAAACATCGTGAATATCTCAAGGATCATCATATATGTCCCTGATATATTATAGTTCATCACGAAGCTCTAGCAGCTTGATGGTAATGACTTCGGAGAAACATCACTTTCTCATCTGGAAGATCAACTCCCACTCGATTCAAATGATTGTTGTACTCAGACAATCTGAGCACAAGCTCAATAATTGAGCTTTTCTCCCTTAGTTTGCAGGCTAAGAAAAATGTCGGAGGTCTTATACCTCTTGACGTGGGCACGAGCCTGAAGTCCCAATTTCAGCCCTCGAAACATCTCATATGTTTCGCGACGTTTTAAAACGTCTTTGGTGCCTCAACTCTAAACCGTTTAACTGAACTATCACGTAGTTATCAAAATGTGTATGTCAGATGTTCGCAACATCCACAGACGATGTTCGAGGTTCAGCACACTGAGCGGTGCATTAAGGACATAAGCCTTCTATGAAGCAATGAGGACAATCCTCAGTTTACAGACCTAGTCCGCATAATTGCTACTATCAACTTTCAACTAATTTTTCTCTAGGAACATATCTAAACAGTAGAACTAAAGCGCGAGCTACAACATAATTTGCAAAATCCTTTTGACTATGTTCAGGATAAACAAGTTCATCTTATGAACTCCCACTCAGATAGACATCCCTCTAGTCATCTAAGTGATTACATGATCCGAGTCAACTAGGCCGTGTCCGATCATCACGTGAGACAGACTAGTCAACATCGGTGAACATCTTCATGTTGATCGTATCTTCTATACGACTCATGCTCGACCTTTCGGTCTCTTGTGTTTCGAGGCCATGTCTGTACATGCTAGGCTCGTCAAGTTAACCTAAGTGTTTCGCATGTGTTCCGAGGCCATGTCTGTACATGCTAGGCTCGTCAACACCCGTTGTATTTGAACGTAAGAATCTATCACACTCGATCATCACGTGGTGCTTCGAAATGACGAACTTTCACAATGGTGCACAGTTAGGGGGAACACCTTCTTGAAATTTTAATGAGGGATCATCTTATTTACTACCGTCGTTCTAAGTAAACAAGATGCAAAAACATGATAAACATCACATGTAATCAAATAATAGTGACATGATATGCCCAATATCATATAGCTCCTTTGATCTCCATCTTGGGGCTCCATGATCATCTTGTCACCGGCATGACACCATGATCTCCAACATCATGATCTCCATCATCGTGTCTCCATGAAGTTGCTCGCCAACTATTACTTCTACTACTATGGCTACCGGTTAGCAATAAAGTAAAGTAATTACATAGCGTTGTTCAATGACACGCAGGTCATACAATAAATAAAGACAACTCCTATGGCTCATGCCGGTTGTCATATTGAAAGTGCAACTATCCCTAGGTGGTTTTGGTAATTCATAACAACATATAGCTCATTGAGCTAATGCTATTTCAAGATGATTATTTCAGGAAAGCTCAATGATTGGCATGGCATGGATGTGAAAGTGGAACCCTCAAAATGCTAAGGACAAAGAATTGGCTCAAGCTCAAAAGTTCAAGACTCTTCATTTTATGTTTTAGTGATCCAAGATCACATTGAGTCTTTAGGAAAAGCCAATACTATCAAGGAGGGATGAGGTGCTGCTTAATGAGCCTCTTGCTCTATGTGCTTAATGATATGCTCCAAAATCCTCAGCTACTTTCACACATCCACAAATGACCCAAACCCTAAGCCAAACTCGGTCATACCGATTCTTTCAATCCGGCGCCACCGAGTTTCACTTGTCATTTGCCACTACCAAACCCTAGCAATTCGGTCCTACCGATAAGGATCTCGGTCTCACCGAGATGGGCTTGCAAACTCTTTGTTTCCCTTTCTTAACTTTTCGGTCTCACCGAAAGAGCGAATCGGTCCCACCGAGAATGCAAGGTAAACTCTATGTTTCCTTCTTGTAACTTTTCGGTCTCACCGAAAGAGCAAGTCGGTCCCACCGAGTTTGCCTGACCAACTCTCTGGTTAGCTTATTGCCAAACTCGGTCTCACCGAGTTTGTGCAATCGGTCTCACCGAGATTACGTTATGCCCAAACCCTAACCGAATTGGTCCTACCGAGTTGCATGTCAGTCCCATCGAAATTCCTAACGGTCACTAGGTTTACTATTTTGGTCCAACCGAGTTTTCTGATTCGGTCCCACCGAGATTGGTAAATTGTGTGTAACGGTCGGATTTTGTGTGGAGGCTATAAATACCCCTCCACCTCCTCTTCACTCGTGGAGAGAGCCATCAGAACACATACACCATTCCAACTCATATGTTCTAAGAGAGAACCACCTACTCATGTGTTGAGACCAAGATATTCCATTCAAACCATATGAATCTTGATCTCTAGCCTTCCCCAAGTTGCTTTCCACTCAAATCTTCTTTCCACCAGATCCAAATCATATGAGAGAGAGTTGAGTGTTGGGGAGACTATCATTTGAAGCACAAGAGCAAGGAGTTCATCATCAACACACCATTTGTTACTTCTTGGAGAGTGGTGTCTCCTAGATTGGCTAGGTTTCACTTGGGAGCCTCCGACAAGATTGTGGAGTTGAACCAAGGAGTTTGTAAGGGCAAGGAGATCGCCTACTTCGTGAAGATCTACCGCTAGTGAGGCAAGTCCTTCGTGGGCGATGGCCATGGTGGGATAGACAAGGTTGCTTCTTCGTGGACCCTTCGTGGGTGGAGCCCTCCGTGGACTCGCGCAACTGTTACCCTTCGTGGGTTGAAGTCTCCATCAACGTGGATGTAGAATAGCACCACCTATCCGAACCACGGGAAAAACATCCGTGTCTCCAATAGCGTTTGAATTCTCCAAACCCTTCCCTTTATATTCTTGCAAGTTGCATGCTTTACTTTCCGCTGCCAATACACTCTTTGCATGCTTTCTTGAATTGTGTAATGATTGCTTGACTTGTCCTAAGATAGCTAAAAACTGCCAAGAACTAAAATTGGGAAAAGGTTAAGTTTTTATTTGGTCAAGTAGTCTAATCACCCCCCCCCTCTAGACATACTTTCGATCCTACAAGTGGTATCAGAGCTTTGGTCTCCATTTGCCTTGATCTCCATAGCTTTTGGTGGTCATAGCCTTGCTTTCACAACCTAGGAGAGTATGGCGTCTAGCGAGGGAAATTATCACCGTAGAGGTCCTTACTTTGATGGTACTAATTTTGCTAGTTGGAAGCATAAAATGAAAATGCATATTCTTGGACATAACCCCTCCGTATGGGCTATTGTTTGTGTTGGCTTGCAAGGTGAGTTCTTCGATGGGAGGGAACCAAACCGTGAAGCTACCGCGGATGAGTTGAAGATGTTGCAATACAATGCTCAAGCTTGTGATATTCTCTTCAACGGATTGTGCCCCGAAGAATTCACCAAAATCAGCCGCCTTGAGAATGCACAGGAAATTTGGGACACTTTGATTGATATGCACGAAGGTACCGACTCCGTCAAGGAATCCAAGTTGGATGTGCTCCAAAGTCAACTTGACAAGTTCAAGATGAAGGATGGTGAAGGTGTCGCCGAAATGTACTCTAGGCTTGCTCTCATCACAAATGAGATTGCCGGCTTAGGAATTGAAGAGATGACTGATAGATTCATCATCAAGAAGATCCTAAGAGCCTTGGATGGGAAATATGATACCGTGTGCACGTTGATTCAAATGGTGCCCAATTACAAAGATCTCAAGCCAACGTAAGTGATTGGAAGAATTGTTGCTCATGAGATGTCACTCAAGGATAAAGAGGAACTTCACATCAAGTCAAGTGGTGCCTACAAAGCCTCATGTGAAGTCCTCACATCATCAAGTGAGAAACAAACCTTCAATGAAGAATTGAGCTTAATGGTGAAGAACTTCAACAAGTTCTACAAGAGTATAAGCAAAGATAGAAGCTTCAAGTCAAGGTCCTACAATGACAAAAGATCTTCTAGTCGAGAGCAAAACTGCTACAATTGTGGAAGACCCGGACACTATTCCAATGAGTGTACGGCTCCCTACAAGAGAAGAGAAGATTCTCCAAAAAGAAGAAGCAAAGAATCACCACCAAGAGAGAGAAGGAATTGAGATGATCGTTATGAACGGAGATACTCACGGAGAAGCAAGGATTCGGAAAGGAAGGAAAAATCATCAAGGAGCTACACAAAACGAAGACATCAAGCTCATGTTGGTGAATGGGTATCCGACTCCGACTCCGACAGCCACTCCGAGAGAAGTTATCACTCCGACTCCGAAGATACTCAAGATGAAGGTGTTGCCAGTCTAGCACTTGTGTCAACCAACTCCTATGACATATTTGACTCACCAAATGAAGGAATTGGAAGATGCTTCATGGCCAAAGGTCCTAAGGTAACACACCCCGAGTACGTTGATTTTAATAGTGATGAAGATGACTTGTTAGGTGATGATGACTTGCTTGTTGACAACTCTAGTGATGAGTACTATGATGAAACATCAATTAATCATGCTAAAACGAATGACAATGATAAGGAGAAGATTGAGGCTCTAACTAAAGAACTAAACACTCTTAAGTTAGCTCATGAAACTATCTTCGAAGATCATCGAGAACTTTTAAGAGCTCATGAGAAATTACGCTTTGAAAAGCTCAATCTTGAGCAAGAGCATGAGTTCTTAAAGGCAATCAATGATGATCTCCGCAAGAAAAGTTCTTCTTACATTGCCAAGCGTTTACTATTATCCACTTACATGCCTCAAGTCAAGTCTAGTAACAAGAACAAGAAAGATTCTTCCTGTAGTAGTAACAATGATCATGCTAAATCCAATATTATTGCTTCTAGTAGTTCTCTTGATTCCACTAATGATTCTCTTAGCCAAGTTACACTTGAGCAAGAAAATAGCTTATTGAAGGGAATCATAGAGAAAGGAGTGCGCAAGAGCCTTGCCGGGAGTAAGCAATTCGAGGAAATTGTGCGCAAGCAAGGAATGCACCGGAAGAATCAAGGTGTTGGTTTTGAACGAAAGTTCAATGCCAATGGAGTTGAATGGGAAGAAGATCAATACCCCAAGACAAAGTTTGTTCCTCAACAAGAGAAGTTTGACACTTCTTTCAAGGGGACACAAGCTCAAGATGATCTTCCACCATAAGACTACAAGCAAAAAGGCAAGGACAAGCTTCAAGAGGAGATTGATGCATTTGAAGAAGCTCCTAAGACCATAGTTAAGTGGATTCCCAAGACCACATCAAGTTCCACTTCATCAAGTACGACTACAACTCCAAGGATTCCCATCAAGATGGTGTGGATCCAAAAGAAGAAGAACTAGAGAGTTCTTGAGGGTGACTCCGCCAACATATTTCACTCTCATCATTTTGGCAAGAACAAGTGCAATCAACTTCCACATCATGCACTAGTTCAAGGAGTCACAAACCCTCTTGTTGGTAAGACAAGGGACAAGGTAACCTAAAGTTTTCATGGACATCATCTTGTGTATGCATCACTCTATGTCTATGGATACCATTGTTTGTTCCTTGTGGGACTAACCCATGTAGGTATTGAAAGTGCAATTCACTCAAATGGATAGCTCCAAGTGATCTACATCAACTTTGAGCATCCACATCTTCAACATCTACATGAAGTCATCATCCCTCTTAGGGGGGATATCACATCTAGGGGGAGCTTTACTCTAAGACTTCAGCTAAAGCAACTCTAAAGATGTGAATACAACAATGCTTTATGTAAAAGTGGTAACCCCACTTGAGCTTAAACGATGAGTATGACCTACGATCAAGTGTTCTCACTTGACTCCTAAGTAAATATACTCATATATAGATGACCTAGTCATCGCAAAGTGCTTGATAGATGCTAGAATTGTTTGTGCATGATTTGCCACATATTTCATTTGCCATCTTATTGTGTGAGCATGTTGGTTGCATATTTTACTCATTCGAGGACATCCACTTGTTGTTTTGATTGTTTGGCTTTATCTTCTTCTGCCAAGTGGATGGACAAGAATGCCTAAGAACCTCCTCTAGCTACCTATGCTTTTCTCGTCTCAAACTCTATTCATGCTGCATCACAAAACTTGATCAAGTCAGATTCGAACCACTCTGTGCGAGGAGCGCTCGGAGTCCCCGATTCGTCATAGACTTAAACTTCCAAAACCTCTTTGTGATTCTCGGTCTGACCGATACCATACTTTCGGTCCTACCGAGATCATTAAGTTGATCTAGGTTTTTGATCTCGGTGCAACCGATTTGAACCACTCGGTCACACCGAGCTGCAATAACTGTATACAGTTTTGCATCTCGGTGCCATTGAGTTGTTCCACTCGGTCACACCGACAGGGTCGGGCTATGTATAGTGACGGGCAGAATTTTGGAAATTTCTCCGAAACCTCTTCGCCCGCGCATAGCTCGCTCTGCCTCCTGGGTCTCCGGATCGTCCTCCTCGCCGCCAGCAGCCTCCTGTCGCCGGTCCCCATCGCCGTCAACGGAATTCTGCCCCGTCGTTGCCGCCGTAGCGAGTCTCCGCCGAACTAGGGTATGGACTCGATCTTTGTACTATTCTCCAATCCGATTCCTAGCACATTGTGATCATCATGATTCTTGCCACGTTTGATAAACTCCTATCCAGTCAATGAACTCGTAGATTAGGTTTAATTCGAAAAATTTAGGGTTAGGTTTCCGCCGAAACCATCTCGGACCCACCGAGTTGAAAAACTCGGTCCCACCGATTTGGCTTATGCCATTGCACAAGTAAAACTCGGTCTGACCGAGAATTACTTATCGGTGTGACCGATTTTGGAACTCTGTGAAACCCTAGCAGTCTCGGTGCCACCGAACTGTGACTCGGTCTGACCGAGTTCACTAGTTCTGGTGCCAAAGCTGCTTCAGTGTCACCGAGTTTGAAAATCGGTAGATCCGAGATGATTTCAGTGGGAAACTAAAACTAAGTTTTTGTATTATTCTTTTGCAAAAATCTCTGCATTTTGTGATGCTCATCCACTCTATCTCATCTATAATCTATTCACAGGGTCAGCAGTCAGTTTGCATCATGTCAGACCAGAGTGACAGCCAGAACTTGTCAGAGCAGCAAGTGCAGTTGAGTGAGGGCACTAGCCCCTCAAGTTCCTCAGATGATGGCAACAGGAGCACATCCAGCAACCTGCCTAAAGCTGCCACACGTCAAAGGAAGAAGAGAACATCAGATTCTGAAGATGAGGACTATGTGGCAGAGGAAGAGGCTACATCAAAGAGAGCTGAGCCAGCAGCAGGCACAAAGCCAGGCCTGAAAATCAAAAGGCCAGCAGGCAGGCAGCCATGTCAAAGGCTAGGGCTTCAACTGTGAAGCATGCTCCCATTGAGCCCGTTGCTGCTGAGGGCAAAAAGAGGAAAGAACGAGTGAAGAAGACTGTGGCCAGAGTGCTTGGGAAGGCCTCCATCATGGTAGATGAGGAGGAGGAAGAAGAAGAGGTTGCTGCACCAGCACCCAAGGCAACCAAACTTATGGGAGATGCCATAAGGTCAGGGACAGCTGCATCCAAGCCCAAGGAAGCACCCAAGGCTGCATCTAAGCCTAAGAGTGCACCAAAGAGAAACACCAGAAGTATCCCAGCCACTGAGAAGAACAAGGCCCAAGTGCCTGAAGTTGCAGAGGAAGAAGAAGAAGAGCATGTCCTTAGGAAGCTCAAGCCCAAGATCCCAAACCACAATGATGCTCATCCTGTGGCTGAGGATATGAAGCTCAGGAGAGATTCAGGGCCGAGGAAGTGGAGAGAAGCAGATCCGTATGCTTCTAGGAGAAGGACTGCAGTGGACTACCGATTTCATACCAAGGAGCAGCAGGATTTCTATGAGACTGTTTTGCTTGACAAGAAGCCAATTGTGTGTGACATGAGATGGGTCGACTGGACCTACATAAAGGAGAATGAGGAACGCTACCCTGGAGTATATGACAGTTTTAGTGCATGTGGAGTGGCAGACTTTGTTGGGCAGAAGCTCACAAAGTGGAACGAGGATCTAATCATGAAATTCTACTCCACAGCACACTTTTATCCAAATAGCAGGATCACTTGGATGTCAGAGGGTACAAGGTACCAATCCACTGTTGAGGAATGGGCGAAGTTGATCAATGCCCCAGAGGAGCAAGCAGATGACTTGGACATTTATGCTAAGAAGAAGATGGACCACAACACCATGTCCAACATGTACAAGGAGATTCCGAATGAAGCACTTGACACGTTCAAGTTTGGCTCAGTGCAATATCTTCTGTCAGGATTGCCTACGATCAACTAGATCCTTAGGCACACTCTTCTGCCCAAGTCTGGAGATCACAAGATGATCAGAGGTCACGCGATCAATTTGCTTCATGTTTTTGACGTGCCTCAAAAATTCAAAGTCATGAGTCTCATAGTGGAAACAATCAAGAGGACAGCAGCAGACCAGAAGAGGAGCTGTGGATATGCCCCACAGATTCAGGAGCTCATCAACTCCAAGATGGGCACGGGCATATACCTCTTGGATAAGGAACATCTGCCCATCCGTCCAGACTTCGAGGATAACCAAGTGGTCATGACTAAGAATGAGCCATCATCTGTTCATGCACAAGCTCAGAAGGAGAAGGCGAAGAAGGAGAAAGCTGCCAGGATGCCTACTCAAGCGGAGGCATCTGATTACTTCCTAAAAACCAAACAAGAGTAGCTTGGTTACCTGATTGCGTCCACCCTGCGGATTGAGCAAGGACTTGCCACCCTGACTCAGAACCAGGCAAGCCTAGAGAGGATCATGGAACAGAGGTTCTATGACATGGACATCAAGGTGACAGAGATACAGACCGCCGGGGAGCAGCTCCAGGAGGACATGAATGAGAGGAGAGGCAGGACCACGACTGATGCTTTTGCAAGGGTGCCACGAGGTCCGAGTGTTGGGGAACGTAGTAATTTCAAAAAAATTCCTACGCACACGCAAGACCATGGTGATGCATAGCAACGAGAGGGGAGAGTGTTGTCTACGTACCAACGCAGACCGACTGCGGAAGCGATCACACAACATAGAGGAAGTAGTCGTACGTCTTCTTCCCGATCCGACCGATCCAAGCACCGTTACTCCGGCACCTCCGAGTTCTTAGCACACGTACAGCTCGATGACGATCCTCGGGCTCCGATCCAGCAAAGCGTCGAGGAAGAGTTCCGTCAGCACGACGGCGTGGTGACGATCTTGATGTACTACTGACGCAGGGCTTCGCCTAAGCACTGCAACAATATGATCGAGGTGCAATTTGGTGGCAGGGGGCACCGCACACGGCTAAGGAACGATCACCAAGGATCAACTTGTGTGTCTAGAGGTGCCCCCTGCCCCTGTATATAAAGGAGCCAAGGGGAAGGGGTGCGCCGGCCAGGGAGAGGGCGCAGGAGGAGTCCTACTCCCACCGGGAGTAGGACTCCCCCCCAATCCTAGTTGGACTAGGTTTCCCAACGGGGGAAAGAGAGAGGGGGGGGCCGGCCCCTTCTCCTAGTCCTAATAGGACTAAGGGAAGGGGGGCCGCGCGGCCACCTATGGGCTGCCCCTTTTCTCCTTTCCACTAAGGCCCATGAAGGCCCATATGGCTCCCGGGGGGTTCCGGTAACCTCCCGGTAATCCGGTAAAATCCCGATTTCACCCGAAACACTTCCGATATCCAAATATAGGCTTCCAATATATCAATCTTTATGTCTCGACCATTTCGAGACTCCTCGTTATGTCCGTGATCACATCCGGGACTCCGAACAACCTTTGGTACATCAAAATGCATAAACTCATAATAACTGTCATCGTAACGTTAAGCGTGCGGACCCTACGGTTCGAGAACAATGTAGACATGACCGAGACACGTCTCCGGTCAATAACCAATAGCGGGACCTGGATGCCCATATTGGCTCCTACATATTCTACGAAGATCTTTATCGGTCAGACCCCATAACAACATACGTTGTTCCCTTTGTCATCGGTATGTTACTTGCCCGAGATTCGATCGTCGGTATCCAATACCTAGTTCAATCTCGTTACTGGCAAGTCTCTTTACTCGTTCCGTAATACAACATCCCGCAACTAACTCATTAGTTGCAATGCTTGCAAGGCTTTAAGTGATGTGCATTACCGAGAGGGCCCAGAGATACCTCTCCGACAATCGGAGTGACAAATCCTAATCTCGAAATACACCAACCCAACATCTACCTTTGGAGACACCTATAGTACTCCTTTATAATCACCCAGTTACGTTGTGACGTTTGGTAGTACTCAAAGTGTTCCTCCGGTAAACGGGAGTTGCATAATCTCATAGTCATAGGAACATGTATAAGTCATGAAGAAAGCAATAGCAACATACTAAACGATCGGGTGCTAAGCTAATGGAATGGGTCATGTCAATCAGATCATTCATCTAATGATGTGATCCCATTAATCAAATAACAACTCTTTGTCCATGGTTAGGAAACATAACCATCTTTGATTAACGAGCTAGTCAAGTAGAGGCATACTAGTGACACTCTGTTTGTCTATGTATTCACACATGTATTATGTTTCCGGTTAATACAATTCTAGCATGAATAATAAATATTTATCATGATATAAGGAAATAAATAATAACTTTATTATTGCCTCTAGGGCATATTTCCTTCAGTCTCCCACTTGCACTAGAGTCAATAATCTAGATCACATCACCATGTGATTAACATCGATAGTTCACATCATCATGTGATTAACACCCATAGTTCACATCGCCATGTGACCAACACCCAAAGGGTTTACTAGATTCAGTAATCTAGTTCACATCGCTATGTGATTAACACCCAAAGAGTACTAAGGTGTGATCATGTTTTGCTTGTGAGAGAATCTTAGTCAACAGGTCTGCCACATTCAGATCCACGTGTATTTTGCAAATTTCTATGTCAACAATGCTCTGCATGGAGCTACTCTAGCTAATTGCTCCCACTTTCAATATGTATCTAGACCTAGACTTAGAGTCATCTAGATTAGTGTCAAGACTTGCATCGGCGTAACCCTTTACGACGAACCTTTTTATCACGTCCATAATCGAGAAACATATCCTTATTTCACTAAGGATAATTCTGACCGCTGTCCAGTGATCTACTCCTAGAACACTATTGTACTCCCTTGCCAAATCAGTGCAAGGTATACAATAGATCTGGTATACAGCATGACATACTTTATAGAACCTATGGCCAAGGCATAGGGAATGACTTTCATTCTCTTTCTATCTTCTGCCGTGGTCGGGCTTTGAGTCTTACTCAACTTCACACCTTATAATACAGGCAAGAACTCTTTCTTTGACTGCTCCATTTTGAACTACTTCAAAATCTTGTCAAGGTATGTACTCATTGAAAAAACTTATCAAGCATCTAGATCTATCTCTATAGATCTTGAAGCTCAATATGTAAGCAGCTTCACCGAAGTCTTTCTTTGAAAAACTCCTTTCAAACACTCCTTTATGCTTTATAGAATAATTCTACATTATTTCCGATCAACAATATGTCATTCACATATACTTATCAGAAATGTTGTAGTGCTCCCACTCACTTTCTTGTGAATACAGGCTTCACCGCAAGTCTGTATAAAACTATATCCTTTGATCAACTTATCAAAGCGTATATTCCGACTCCGAGATGCTTGCACCAGTCCATAGATGGATCGCTGGAGCTTGCATATTTTGTTAGCATCTTTAGGATTGACAAAACCTTCTGGTTGCATCAAATACAACTCTTCTTTAATAAATCCATTAAGGAATGCAGTTTTGTTTATCCATTTGCCAGATTTCATAAAATGCGACAATTACTAACATGATTCGGACAGACTCAAGCATAGATACGAGTGAGAAGCTCTCATCGTAGTCAACACCTTGAACTTGTCGAAAACTTTTTGTGACAATTCTAGCTTTGTAGATAGTAACACTACTATCAGCGTCCGTCTTCCTCTTAAAGATCCATTTATTCTCAATTGCTTGCCGATCAACGGGCAAGTCAACCAAAGTCCAAACTTTGTTCTCATACATGGATCATATCTCAGATTTCATGGCCTCAAACCATTTCGCGGAATCTGGGCTCATCATCGCTTCCTCATAGTTCGTAGGCTCGTCATGGTCAAGTAACATGACCTCCAGAACAGGATTACCATACCACTCTAGTGCGGTTCTCACTCTGGTTTACCTACGAGATTCGGTAGTACCTTGACCTGAAGTATGATCATCATCATTAGCTTCCTCACTAATTGGTGTAGTAGTCACAGGAATAGATTTCTGTGATGAACTATTTTCCAATAAGGGAGAAGGTACAATTACCTTATCAAGTTCTCTACTTTCCTCCCACTCACTTCTTTCGAGAGAAACTCCTTCTCTAGAAAGGATCCATTATAAGCAACGAATGTCTTGCCTTAGGATCTGTGATAGAAGGTGTACCCAACAGTCTCCTTTTGGGTATCCTATGAAGACATATTTCTCCGATTTGGTTTTGAGCTTATGAGGATGAAACTTTTTCACATAAGCATCACAACCCCAAACTTTAAGAAACGACAACTTTGGTTTCTTGCCAAACCATAGTTCATATTGTGTCGTCTCAACGGACTTAGATGGTGCCCTTTTTAACGTGAATGCAGCTGTCTCTAATGCATGATCCCAAAACGATATTGGTAAATCGGTAAGAAACATCATAGATTGTACTATACCCAATAAAGTATGGTTATGACGTTCGGACACACCATTATGCTGTGGTGTTCCAGGTGGCATGAGTTTGTGAAACTATTCCACATTGTTTTAATTGAAGACCAAACTCGTAACTCAAATATTTGTCTCTGCGATCAGATCGTAGAAACTTTATTTTCTTGTCACGATGATTTTCCACTTCACCCTGAAATTCTTTGAACTTTTCAAATGTTTCAGACTTATGTTTCATCAAGTAGATATACCCATATCTGCTCAAATCATCTGTGGAGTTCAGAAAATAACGATACTTGCCATGAGCCTTAACACTCATCGGACCGCATACATCAGTATGTATTATTTCCAATAAGTCAGTTGCTCGCTCCGGAGAATGGAGTTTTAGTCATCTTGCCCATGAGGCACGGTTCGCAAGTACCAAGTGATTCATAATCAAGTGGTTCCAAAAGTCCATTAGTATGAAGTTTCTTCGTGCGCTTTACACCGATATAACCTAAACGGCAGTGCCACAAATAAGTTGCACTATCATTATCAACTCTGCACCTTTTGGCTTCAATATTATGATTGTGTGTATCACTACGATCGAGATCCAACGAACTATTTTCATTGGGTGTGTAACCATATAAGGTTTTATTCATGTAAACAGAACAACAATTTATTATTTTACTTAAATGAATAACCGTATTACAATAAACATGATCAAATCATATTCATGCTCAACGCAAACACCAAATAACACTTATTTAGGTTCAACACTAATTCCGAAAGTATAGGGAGTGTGCGATGATGATCATATCAATCTTTGAACCACTTCCAATATACATCGTCACTTCACCCTTAACTAGTCTCTGTTCATTCTGCAACTCCCGTTTCGAGTTACTACTCTTAGCAACTGAACTAGCATCAAATACTGAGGGGTTGCTATAAACACTAGTAAAGTACACATCAATAACATGTATATCAAATATACTTATGTTCACTTTGCCATCCTTCTTATCTGCCAATCACTTGGGGTAGTTCCGCTTCCAGTGACCAGTCCCTTTGCAGTAGAAGCACTCAGTCTCAGGCTTAGGTCCAGACTTGGGCTTCTTCACTTGAGCAGCAACTTGCTTGCTGTTATTCTTGAAGTTCCCCTTTTTCCCTTTGCCCTTTTCTTGAAACTAGTGATCTTGTCAACCATCAACACTTGATGCTCTTTCTTGATTTCTACCTTCATTGATTTCATCATCATGAAAAGCTCGGGATTCGTTTTCGTCATCCCTTGCATACTATAGTTCATCACGAAGTTCTACTAACTTGGTGATGGTGACTAGAGAATTCTGTCAATCACTATCTTATCTGGAAGATTAACTCCCACTTGATTCAAGCGATTGTAGTACCCAGACAATCTGAGCACATGCTCACTAGTTGAGCGATTCTCCTCCATCTTTTAGCTATAGAACTTGTTGGAGACTTCATATCTCTCACCTCGGATATTTGCTTGAAATATTAACTTCAACTCCTGGAACATCTCATATGGTCCATGACGTTCAAAACGTCTTTGAAGTCCCGATTCTAAGCCGTTAAGCATGGTGCACTAAACTATCAAGTAGTCATCATATTTTGCTAGCCAGACGTTCATAACGTCAGCATCTGCTCCTGCAATAGGTCTGTCACCTAGCTGTGCATCAAGGACATAATTCCTCTGTGCAGCAATGAGGATAAACCTCAGATCACGGATCCAATCCGCATCATTGCTACTAACATCTTTCAACACAATTTTCTCTAGGAACATATCAAAATAAACACAGGGAAGCAACAACGCGAGCTATTGATCTACAACATGATTTGCAAAATACTACCAGGACTAAGTTCATGATAAATTTAAGTTCAATTAATCAAATTACTTAAGAACTCCCACTTAGATAGACATCCCTCTAATCCTCTAAGTGATCACGTGATCCAAATCAACTAAACTATAACCGATCATCACGTGAGATGGAGTAGTTTTCAATGGTGAACATCGTTATGTTGATCATATCTACTATATGATTCACGCTAGACCTTTCGGTCTCCGTGTTCCGAGGCCATATCTGCATATGCTAGGCTCGTCAAGTTTAACCTGAGTATTCTGCATGTGCAAAACTGGCTTGCACCCGTTGTAGATGGACGTAGAGCTTATCACACCCGATCATCATGTGGTGTCTGGGCACGACAAACTTTGGCAACGGTGCATACTCAGGGAGAACACTTCTTGATAATTTAGTGAGAGATCATCTTATAATGCTACCATCAATCAAAGCAAGATAAGATGCATAAAAAAAGATAAACATCTCATGCAATCAATATAAGTGATATGATATGGCCATCATCATCTTGTGCTTGTGATCTCCATCTCCGAAGCATCGTCATGATCACCATCGTCACCGGCGCGACACCTTGATCTCCATCATAGCATCGTTGTCGTCTCGCCAATCTTATGCTTCCACGACTATCACTACCGCTTAGTAATAAAGTAAAGCATTACATCGCGATTGCATTGCATACAATAAAGCGACAACCATATGGCTCCTGCCAGTTGCCGATAACTTGGTTACAAAACATGATCATCTCATACAATAAAATTTAGCATCATGCTTTGACCATATCACATCACAACATGCCCTGCAAAAACAAGTTAGACGTCCTCTACTTTGTTGTTGCAAGTTTTACGTGGATGCTACGGGCTTAAGCAAGAACCAATCTCACCTACGCATCAAAACCACAACGATAGTTTGTCAAATAGACTCTGTTTTAACCTACTCAAGGACCGGGCGTAGCCATACTCGGTTCAACTAAAGTTGGAGAGACAGTCGCCCGCAAGCCATCTATGTGCAAAGCACGTCGAGGGAACCGGTCTCGCGTAAGCGCACGCGTAAGGTTGGTCCGGGTCGTCTCGTCCAACAATACCGCCGAACCAAAGTATGACATGCTGGTAGGTAGTATGACTTGTATCTCCCACAACTCACTTGTGTTCTACTCGTGCATATAACATCAAACCATAAAACCTAGGCTTGGATGCCACTGTTGGGGAACGTAGTAATTTCAAAAAAATTCCTTCGCACACGCAAGACCATGGTGATGCATAGCAATGAGAGGGGAGAGTGTTGTCTACGTACCAACGCAGACCGACTGCGGAAGCGATCACACAACATAGAGGAAGTAGTCGTACGTCTTCTTCCCGATCCGACCAATCCAAGCACCGTTACTCCGGCACCTCCGAGTTCTTAGCACACGTACAGCTCGATGACGATCCTCGGGCTCCGATCTAGCAAAGCGTCGAGGAAGAGTTCCGTAAGCACGACGGCGTGGTGACGATCTTGATGTACTACTGACGCAGGGCTTCGCCTAAGCACTGCAACAATATGATCGAGGTGGAATTTGGTGGCAGGGGGCACCGCACACGGCTAAGGAACGTTCACCAAGGATCAACTTGTGTGTCTAGAGGTGCCCCCTGCCCCTGTATATGAAGGAGCCAAGGGGAAGGGGTGCGCCGGCCAGGGAGAGGGCGCAGGAGGAGTCCTACTCCCATCGGGAGTAGGACTCCCCCCCCCCCCCAATCCTAGTTGGACTAGGTTTCCCAAAGGGGGAAAGAGAGAGAGGGGGGGCGGCCCCTTCTCCTAGTCCTAATAGGACTAAGGGAAGGGGGGCGCGCGGCCACCTATGGGCTGCCCCTTTTCTCCTTTCCACTAAGGCCCATGAAGGCCCATATGGCTCCCGGGGGGTTCCGGTAACCTCCCGGTAATCCGGTAAAATCCCGATTTCACCCGGAACACTTCCGATATCCAAATATAGGCTTTCAATATATCAATCTTTATGTCTCGACCATTTCGAGACTCCTCGTTATGTCCATGATCACATCCGGGACTCCGAACAACCTTCGGTACATCAAAATGCATAAACTCATAATAACTGTCATCGTAACGTTAAGCGTGTGGACCCTACGGTTCGAGAACAATGTAGACATGACCGAGACACGTCTCTGGTCAATAACCAATAGCGGGACCTGGATGCCCATATTGGCTCCTACATATTCTACGAAGATCTTTATCGGTCAGACCGCATAACAACATACGTTGTTCCCTTTGTCATCGGTATGTTACTTGCCCGAGATTCGATCGTCGGTATCCAATACCTAGTTCAATCTCGTTACTGGCAAGTCTCGTTACTTGTTCCGTAATACAACATCCCGCAACTAACTCATTAGTTGCAATGCTTGCAAGGCTTTAAGTGATGTGCATTACCGAGAGGGCCCAGAGATACCTCTCCGACAATCGGAGTGACAAATCCTAATCTCGAAATACGCCAACCCAACATCTACCTTTGGAGACACCTGTAGTACTCCTTTATAATCATCCAGTTACGTTGTGACATTTGGTAGTACCCAAAGTGTTCCTCCGGTAAACGGGAGTTGCATAATCTCATAGTCATAGGAACATGTATAAGTCATGAAGAAAGCAATAGCAACATACTAAACGATCGGGTGCTAAGCTAATGGAATGGGTCATGTCAATCAGATCATTCATCTAATGATGTGATCCCATTAATCAAATAACAACTCTTTGTCCATTGTTAGGAAACATAACCATCTTTGATTAACGAGCTAGTCAAGTAGAGGCATACTAGTGACACTCTGTTTGTCTATGTATTCACACATGTATTATGTTTCCGGTTAATACAATTCTAACATGAATAATAAATATTTATCATGATATAAGGAAATAAATAATAACTTTATTATTGCCTCTAGGGCATATTTCCTTCACCGAGGTCGTCTGCACTGCCAGTTGCTGACACCAGAGCCACAACGTCTGCGCCAGCCACAGCCTCAGTTCCACCAGCTCCAGCATCCACTTCAGCCTCGACTCCGACCACGTCTACCGAAGGCTTCGTTTTGGAGTGCTCCGGACTCCACCACCACCTGAAGATCAAGCCTGAGCGTCGACTTAGCACTATGCATTTTCTAGGAACTTTTTGGTAACTTGTTGCCAAAGGGGGAGAAAATGTATAGATCATAGGCTTCGAGAGAGAGTGTTGCTTTTATTCTCTCCTGTTTTATTTGGTGGTTTTTCAAACTTTGTTTGCTTGTGTGTGAGATACTATGCCCTTATGTTTGTGAGACATCGATGATCATGTGTTTGATCATAAGCTACACTTAATGTTTGCTTAATGCTTGCTTAAATATTATCATTCTATCTATCGTTTGTGATCATTCACTATTCTTGGTGATGAGTGCATGTATTTCAATCTTATCTTTTTTGAGCGCTCCACCAAGATGTATGTGACATGGAAGAGTAACCCATGATTCTAACTCCTTGTGCATTTGCAGTCCAAAGCAAATTTTAAATATGCACAAATTTAGGGGGAGCTCTTATTTGTCACATACTTCTCAAAGCGATAATATATTTCATGCTTATTATCATTTGTCAAAGCTTTGATCTATATGTTGTCATCAATTACCAAAAAGGGGGAGATTGAAAGTGCAACTATCCCTAGGTGGTTTTGGTAATTCATAACAACATATAGCTCATTGAGCTAATGCTATTTCAAAGATGATTATTTCAGGAAAGCTCAATGATTGGCATGGCATGGATGTGAAAGTGGAACCCTGAAAATGCTAAGGACAAAGAACTGGCTCAAGCTCAAAAGTTCAAGACTCTTCATTTTATGTTTTAGTGATCCAAGATCACATTGAGTCTTTAGGAAAAGCCAATACTATCAAGGAGGGATGAGGTGTTGCGTAATGAGCCTCTTGCTCTATGTGCTTAATGATATGCTCCAAAATCCTCAGCTACTTTCCCACATCCACAAATGACCTAAACCCTAAGCCAAACTCGGTCATACCGATTCTTTCAATCCGGCGCCACCGAGTTTCACTTGTCATTTGCCACTGCCAAACCCTAGCAATTCAGTCCTACCGATAAGGATCTCGGTCTCACCGAGATGGGCTTGCAAACTCTCTGTTTCCCTTTCATAACTTTTCGGTCTCACCGAAAGAGCGAATCGGTCCCACCGAGAATGCAAGGTAAACTCTATGTTTCCTTCTTGTAACTTTTCGGTCTCACCGAAAGAGCAAGTAGGTCCCACCGAGTTTGCCTCACCAACTCTCTGGTTAGCTTATTGCCAAACTCGGTCTCACCGAGTTTGTGCAATCGGTCTCACCGAGATTACGTTATGCCCAAACCCTAACCGAATCGGTGCTACCGAGTTGCATGTCAGTCCCACCGAAATTCCTAACGGTCACTAGGTTTACTATTTCGGTCCAGCCGAGTTTTCTGATTCGGTCCCACCGAGATTGGTAAATTGTGTGTAACGGTTGGATTTTGTGTGGAGGCTATAAATACCCCTCCACCTCCTCTTCACTCGTGGAGAGAGCCATCAGAACACATACACCATTCCAACTCATATGTTCTGAGAGAGAACCACCTACTCATGTGTTGAGACCAAGATATTCCATTCAAACCATATGAATCTTGATCTCTAGCCTTCCCCAAGTTGCTTTCCACTCAAATCTTCTTTCCACCAGATCCAAATCATATGAGAGAGAGTTGAGTGTTGGGGAGACTATCATTTGAAGCACAAGAGCAAGGAGTTCATCATCAACACACCATTTGTTACTTCTTGGAGATTGGTGTCTCCTAGATTGGCTAGGTGTCACTTGGGAGCCTCCGACAAGATTTTGGAGTTGAACCAAGGAGTTTGTAAGGGAAAGGAGATCGCCTACTTCGTGAAGATCTACCGCTAGTGAGGCAAGTCCTTCGTGGGCGATGGCCATGGTGGGATAGACAAGGTTGCTTCTTCGTGGACCCTTCGTGGGTGGAGCCCTCCGTGGACTCGCGCAACCGTTACCCTTCGTGGGTTGAAGTCTCCATCAACGTGGATGTAGGATAGCACCACCTATCCGAACCACGGGAAAAACATCCGTGTCTCCAATAACGTTTGAATTCTCCAAACCCTTCCCTTTATATTCTTGCAAGTTGCATGCTTTACTTTCCGCTGCCAATACGCTCTTTGCATGCTTGCTTGAATTGTGTAATGATTGCTTGACTTGTCCTAAGATAGCTAAAAATTGCCAAGAACTAAAATTGGGAAAAGGTTAAGTTTTTATTTGGTCAAGTAGTCTAATCACCCCCCCCCCTCTAGACATACTTTCGATCCTACACATATACATCGACATGCAAGTCGTGATTCCTATTACAAGAACATGATCAATCTCATACATCACATATATCATTCATCACATCCTTTTGGCCATATCACATTACATAGCATACCCTGCAAAAACAAGTTAGACGTCCTCTAATTGTTGTTTGCATGTTTTACGTGGCTGCTATGGGTTTCTAGCAAGAATGTTTCTTACCTACGCAAAAACCACAACGTGATATGCCAATTGCTATTTACCCTTCATAAGGACCCTTTTCATCGAATCTGATCCGACTAAAGTGGGAGAGACAGACACCCGCTAGCCACCTTATGCAACTAGTGCATGTCAGTCGGTGGAACCAGTCTCACGTAAGAGTACGTGTAAGGTCGGTCCGGGCCGCTTCATCCCACAATGTCGCCGAATCAAGATTGGACTAGTAACGGTAAGCATATTGAACAAAATCAACGCCCACAACTACTTTGTGTTCTACTCGTGCATAGAATCTACGCAATAGACCTAGCTCATGATGCCACTGTTGAGGAACGTAGCAGAAATTCAAAATTTTCCTACGTGTCACCAAGATCTATCTATGCAGAAACCAGCAACGAGGGAAGGAGAGTACATCTACATAAGCGTTCAAGAGAACGGGGTTGAAGGAGTCGTACTCATCGTGATCCAAATCGCCGGAGATCCTAGTGCCGAACGGACGGCACCTCCGCGTTCAACACACGTACAGCCCGACGACGTCTCCCATGCCTTGATCCAGCAAGGAGTGAGGGAGAGGTTGAGGAAGACTCCATCCAGCAGCAGCACAACGGCGTGGTGGTGGTGGAGGAGGAGCGTGGCAATCCTGCAGGGCTTCGCCAAGCACCACGGGAGAGGAGAAGGACTTGGGAAAGGGGGAGGGCTGCGCCAAGACTTTGGTGTGGCTGCCCTCCCACCCCCCACATATATATAGGGGCAAGGGAGAGGGGGGCCGGCCCCCTCATATCCAATATGAGGAGGGGGCGGCGGCCAGGGGGTTGCCTTGCCCCCCAAGGCAAGGG